>VDFB02358134.1:42865257-43601506 GCA_007258455.2 Sequoia sempervirens
GGAAGGGAAATTGTTTTAAAATGGTGAAGGTATCAAAGTCGTCATTGGTGCTTCACCTTTGACTGCACCAATAGAGAGCCAAGTAAGGGCTTATGAAAGGGGGATGTTAAGACAATATGGTGGATGTGCAAAAAACTATTAAGAATAATCCCCCTATTCATGAAAAGAATGCACAAGAATATTTGATTGATAAAATTAAACAATAGATTGCAATTAATAAGGTAATGATGAAAAAAATTAAGCGAAGAAGTAAAGGCCAAGAAGGAAAAAAGGATCCAAGTTTAGGAAACCAATATGAGTGGAATAATAAGAACCCTAGTTTATCTCAAGGAAATGTAAATTAAAAGAAAGGTAGTCCAAGAAACCCTAATGTTTCCCCCTTCACTCCATCGAGGTGGAATTTTGAAAAGAAAATTCTGAGGGAGGCCTTGCTTGTTGAAAAGGTTTGGATAAATAGAGATAGTGAAATAGGCAAAATCAACCCTAATAGAATTAATTATAAGAAAAAATAAAAGTATAAAGAGGGCTTGGATGTTGATATTATTGGCTTATTGAAATCCCTTATAGCCCTAGAACAAGCCAATGGATTCCAACCCTCAATGGAGAGGATCAAAGTATTTCCTCTAATAGAGATATTGCAAGGGAAGATCATCTTCCCTTATAAATATGGGACTTATAAGGAGACCTCAAGATAGATAATGTCTTAGATAAGGTTGCCCTTAAATAGGTAATACAAGACTTTAATAATAGTTGGAACCTAGTAGGAAATAAAGAGTAATTAGATAAGAAATAAATAGCAGAAAGACAAGACACCAAAGTGGTGGTAGCCTCGATGTATGAAGGGGTAATGAATTTTTTTTAGAAGTATGTTGAACCAAAAAAGGAGGAAATGAAGATAGAGGTAAAATGAAAGTGTTACTCCATACCTAAGGAGTAGCACCAGAAAAGGAGGCCTTTTTAAATTATTTGAAGGATTTAGGAATATAGAATTGGAATTATAAGATATGGATGTCGATCACTCTTAGTTGCATCTCCTTAAATATCAGGGGCTAGAGTCTCGTGATAGGAAATAGAACATAGAATACCCCCAATAAGGAGAGAAAAGAGAATATTGTGATGCTACAGAAACCAAAGAAATTTGGTATACTCATCAAACTAATCTCAAAGTTCATTTTGTAGGATTACACATTCTTTACCACAAACCATAGAAAAGTTAAGAGTTTGCAATTCTTGTATCATATAATTGGAGTAAGTGGATTAAATCCATGGCACTTCCCCTTTTAATAGTATAGTTTAGGTGAGCATTGAAAAATAATTTTTAGCATTTATTTCTATCTATCTTGCAAATGAATATTAACTCAAAAGTGAATTGTGGGATTGGTTGAATAGGTTCTAGGACATTGCCTGGATTATTGGGGGGAGATTTTAAGATGGTAGAAAATGTGGAGGAAAAAATAGGAGGAATTGGTATGGGATGGAAAGGAAATAATTTTTTTCTCATATAAAATGAAAAGAGTGTGTCGACTACTAAACCCTCTAGAAGGAGTGAAAAAGGAGGAACAAAGGTCATATGCTATGCATGGTACAATCTGCGTAAGGGTAACATATGAATCTATTATAGATTGAACCTGGATTTATGATGACCAATAAGGATAGTTTTCATTTTGGTCTATTGGAAGGGGCTAATAGTAGGGTAAAAGTCAAGACTTTGACCCTTTTCAACCATCATCCTATCATGGTTAAAATCATTATTGAGGGAAACAATTAGAGACCCTCTAACAGAGACAAAATTTTTATCCTAAACTCAAGTCTCTTAAAAGTGAATGACTATAATAATCTCATATTCACTCTCAAAGAGATAAATAAATGGGCTCAAGAAAGAAAATATGCCATTAAAAATGGAATGTATCAATTTCAAAAGTTGACAAAAAAATTCTGAACAATTGGTGAACAAAGAGCCAAGGATACTAGAAAAAAAAAAAATTGTAGAAAGGGCTCCTAGAAATAGAAAGTAACATTTAGAAATATCCCAAAAACATAGAAATTAACAAGGATTTGATTACAATCAAAGCAAAACTTAGAAAGATTCAAACCTATAAGAACTAGGGCCTAAAAAAGAAGGAAAGAATGAATTAGGATACCCAAGTGGATAGGGGTTCCAAATTTTTTTTTAGATGTATGAAAACAAAACAAGCAAAGGAAATAATAGGATCTATTTGGGATGAGAAAAAAATGATATTGGTGCAGAGGTTGAGAAGAGATTTTTTTGTTGATAAGTGGCATTATATTTTTGTTAGTTATGTTGTTCATGTTAACCTCTAGTGTTGCTTTGATAAGCTTATATTTATGGTTTAGATGTCAAGGATAGTGAGAAATTTGGTAAAACAAGGAAACAAGGTGTTTCAAAGGTGTTCTAATTTTGCTTCACATTTCTTCTAGGATGAATATTTAATTTTGTGGCTGGGATATATTGGTTAGAGATGTTTAGAGTTTCTATATCAGGAATTTTGGCTTCTAGATTGTTGTTCAAAGGAAGTTTTACTCACCTATGCATGAATTGGTTTTGCAATATCACTTACAAAGGTGTTTGGAAAAACTTTATTTTCTCTACATTTCACCATAATTTCTCTTCAAGACTTATGGTTTTGAAGGATAGTTGGTGATGGTTTTCTCTTGGCTATGTCAAGAAGATTTGTGGTTTGGTACTCCTGAAGTTGGATTGTAGACTTACAACACTTTTTGGTAGTGTAGGTTGAGTGTACCAGTTGTGTACATTCTAAAGGAGTGATTTGTTGTGGAGTTTGTTGGTTTCCAAGATATTCCTGGATCATTTTCAAGTGAATTTTTTTTTGAAAGTTTTAGATTGTTCATAGGATGTATGTAATTCAAAGTTTAATGTGTTTGCATGAGTAACAATGGACCTAATGTCTACACTACATTAAAAGATGTCCAAGTCTTAATATAGAGGCATAGTGTAGCATGTGAGAGTTAATTTGGGTCCCAGCTAAGTTTTATTTAGGTCACTTTATATTCCAATCCACCATGGAAAACTTTAGTGTTGACCCAATTTGAAATTGTAAACTATGAAGAGTGTATAGATGTCCTTGGAGAAGGTTTTCAAGGTTGACGATAGTATAAGTATGAGTTGATATTTTGAAGGTTGATAAGATAGAAATGATAGAGGTGTGTGATACAAGTGAAGCAAATTTTTGAAGGGTATAGTGCAAGTTTGAGAAAAGTAGTGTGAACTTCAAAGAGTTGGAATTCTGAATGTAGTGAACTGAATGTTTCCACAATCATTCAAACAAGATTGCAAAGGGGCTGGAGATATTGTGGTTGATTATTTTTTGCATTGAGAAGTGGTTATATGTGTACCATTTCTCTTATGTCTTCTTTTCTTTCTATGGGCGTGATCCCTGGTCGTGAGCCTTTGTGGATAGTGTGTCCTAATCTAGAAATGATCCTTTGTACTAGTTTTGCAATTACTTATACTGTGAGATAATCATCACCATGGTTTTTCCTTCATTTTATTTTCCATGTAAATCTTGTGTTCTCTTGAGATTTGTGTTGGTTGTTTCAATTTTTGTTATCTACTTTTCATGTTTAAACATTATAATAGATTAAGGGTTTAATAAATACATGTGGATATGATTATTGTTTAGGGTTTTGCTAATTTAATTTGGTACATCTTATTCACCACCCTCTCAGTTGTCTCATTCATTTAAAAATTGGTATTAGAGTAAGATTCCTTGGAAAAAATCTTAACTACTTAAGGTATATTTGGGATGGAAAATAAGATAGAGAGCCCTAAGTTTGATGGCACATAGTATGCATTCTGGAAGAAAAAGATGCAAGGATATCTTGCATCCTTTGAATTTAAGATTGAAAAGGAAATAAAGACTCAATATATTGCACCTTTGAATGGTTTGAGCACAATTTATGAGATCAAGGCACATGGAATAAATGGTAAGGAAATATTTATTCTTGTGAATAGTCTTTCAAACTCTGAATTAATAAAAGTTGTGAATCTTAAGACTAATTAAGAAGTTTGGGATAAGCTAGAAATTATTTATGTAGCAGATGATAAGGTTAAACAAGTGAAGTTGTAGAATATGAAGGCACAATTTAAGACCCTACGAATCTATGAAGATGAAATAATTAGAAGTTATATGCAAAGGGTTGATGAACTTGTAAGTGAAATGAGAGGTATTTGTGAATAAGTCAAAGAATCTAGAGTAGTAAAGAAAGTTCTCAGACCTCTTCCTGAATCTTATAGTGAAATGATATTCACTATTGAGGAAGTGAAAATTTTAATACTTATACTAGATATTATTTTTTTGGCACACTAACTTCATATGAAATGACAAAACTTGGTTTGAAAAATGGTGCAAAAGTGGAGACTTCTTTCAAGGCTAGAAACTTAAAAAAGGTTTAAGATTCAGATGGAGAAGGTCTTGATGATGTGGAAGCTAACTTTGTAAGAAGAATGGAAAAGGGCACTGGTAAGTACAAAATTAAACTACCTTTGAAATTTTTTAGCTATAAAAATATAAGGCACTATGCTTCAAAAATTTCCAAACATAGCTATGAACAATAAAAGGAGAACAAAGGAAAGATGATTAGAGAAGTTACTATGTTAGAGAAGATGTTGGTATTTTTTATGATGAATCTGATTATGGAGATGATGGTGAATGATTTTTCTTGGATTTAAAATATGAATCTACTTCTGCTAACTGTGAAAGTTGTCTAAAGGAAAGGGTTCTAGAAATGAAGGATAAGATTGAAGGTACTTTGATATCTTATTTTTATGCTAGATAGGATAAGAAATATTGGTTTGTTGATAGTGGTTGTTGTAATCACATGACCAGAGACAAAATTATGCTTGTTAAGCTTGAAAAGTATGATGGAGGATTAGTTAAATTTGGAGAAGATTTAGGAGCTATTTTTTTTGGAATAGGTTCAATCAGTTTTGATTATAAGAATAATAATGAATATTTTTACTATGTGAATGGTTTAAGGAATAATATTTTGAGTGTTGGATAGATGTGTAGAAAAGGGTATAATCTTGTGTTTCAGGATGACAGATGTGAGAATTAAAAAGGATCTAGAACTGTGATTGTTGATGGTAACATGATTGATGGAAATATCTATCAGCTCAAGGGTGTTGATGGTCATTGATTTATGACTTAGATTAATGATAGTTGGTTATGACACTAAAGGATGTGCCACATGAATTTTGACAATATGGTTAGAATCAGTTTAGTTCATGCGGGGAGAGACATACCAAGAATCACAAATCCTATCAATTTTGTTTGCAAATATTGTAAATTTAGAAAACAAATAAGGAGTAGTTTCAAAGGAAAATATAAATCTACTACCAAACTACTAGAATTAATACACAAAAATCTTTGTAGTCCTACAAGGGTGAAACGTCTTCAAGATGATGGGTTTTTCACGCTTTTTATTGATGTGTGTCATAAAAAAAGGACCCTTTGCTTGACATGGGATTAATTCATGATAAAATGGACTTGATAACATCTTAATATAGTGTTGTGAGGCATTTTATGCATCCATATTAGGTCTTGGACCATTGAAAATTGAATAACATGCTTTTAATGATGTCTTATAAAGGTGTTGTAAAGTCTTGTAAAAGACTTTCACGCTTTTCTAGACTTAATTAACCTATTTATCCCTAATTAAAAATTATAAAATATGTTTAATAACATTATCACATTAATCTAGAAGGCTTGTAAAATAAAATTAATGTTAAACTAGTGTTGTAATGTGTCTTTGACATTCACATTGGTTCTTGTGCCTTCCTAGACTATGTGGACTTCATCTTAGTGTCGTAAAGTATATTTAGTCACACTTTCACATTGAATTTTTGTGTCTCAAGCCCTATTTTACATTCACATAATCACTAATGGTCCCATATTAATCCATATTGTGCATCCTAAGGCTTAAATTGATCAAACACCTAACAAGATGCATTTTAGACCTTATTTCCTTATTCCTTGGCATTTGAACTGTCAAAATAGCCCTTGTGGGACTGATTCACCATGCATGGAAGCTTAGTCCCATCCAAGTGGGACCCATTTTTTATGTGTGGTGAATGAGTCCCATTTGGCTAAAATTTTGACCTTCGAGTGGGAAAAAAGTGAAAATTGAGTTTAATTTCTCTTCATGTCAGCCTGTAATGAGGTATTAATAGTTTATTAAGGCACATGTGTATAAATATATGTTCTTCTCCTCATTTCACATATCTTATCCATCTCTTATCTCTCATCATTCATTCATTCACAAATATTTCATCTCAAGTCAAGCAACTTAGGGTTTTATCTTTCCAAGTCATTAGAAAGGTTTCTAATGACATTCAAGGGCTAAATCTTCATATAGTGTTGCAGAGTTTCAAGATAAAACATTATGGCAAGGTAATATATTCCATCATTGCATGTTTCATTACTTTATTTTATCACTTTGGTTAATTACGTAAAAGGGGTTTGACCAAGGCAAACCCCCATGCCCTAACATCCAACATATTTCTCCCGTGTCTTGTTTGTGTGAAAATTTACATCTCTTGGAAGCTTGGAAATCATTGAAGATCAATTTTTAAATTCAATCAAGTCATCTCTTCATCATTCAAGTCAAAATATCAACAAAAAATCACTTTCAGACCCAAATTTGATAGATTCAAAAGCAGACAACTGTAGGAAGCAAAAGTACAAATCTAGCCCCACAGAATCAATTCTAGAATTTGTAGATTCCTACAGGAGGAATGATTTTACATTCATGGAGAATTAGTCCCACCTATAGGATTGAAAAGTGATTTTCTTAGAATTCAACTCCCAATAGTCAGAAACCTACTTCTAGAACTTTTCATCAGAAGCAGGATTGATTTGCCATCTATGGAGAATCAATCCTAGTGGCCATTAACAATGACTTTAGGAATATTCTAGAACCTTCCAGAAACATTAATCTACCTCTAGGTGTACTTTTTTTAGTTCCAACAATTTATATTTTCATTTGTTTAGGTTTCCAGTTCATATTTGTAATCAACAATGTGTTTTCTAGCATCTTGCATTAGATTAGTCTACATTAATTCATTTGCATTTGTAAGCTTTCAAACACATCCACACACACTTCAAATCTAGTTCCCATCCATCCTTACATTAATCTTGATTGAAATATTGTGTATTTTGGCCCATCTTTCCCCTTTTAGGTGAAAAATCTTAAAAGAGCAACAAAGGATTTGGGTACCAAAATATTTCGTTTCATGATGATTAATCTAGAATGACATGGGTTACTTTTCTTAGAGAAAAATCTGAAGCTCTAGATTGATTGAAGGAATTCAAAGCTATGGTTGAGAATGAAATTGATTTAAAGACCAAATGTTTCAGGTCTGATAGAGGTGGAGAATTCACCTCTAATGAGCTTAATTTTTGTGAAGATCATGGAATAAAGAGGCACTTGTTTTCCCCTAGGACTCCTTAGTAGAATGGAGTTGTTGAAAGGAACAACATAACTATTCAAGAAGTTGGAAGGACTATGATGAAATAAGCTAAACTACTGGAAGTCAACTAGAGAGAAGCAATTCGTACTACTATTTACATACTTAATAGATTTCAAGTCAAATCTAATAGCACAAAGACTCCCTATGATTTGTGGTATTTAAGGATTCCTATTGTCAAGTACTTTAGAGTATTTGGAAGTAAATTTTATATATTATTGTTCTCTTTTAATTCCCCATGTGAGTACATTAGCCTTCAATGTTTATTTTCTTAATATTTTTTCTCCTTGAATTAATCAAAGGGTAATAGATTATATTACTATTCTATTTATGATGTATTAGTTTATAATATATTTATTCCTTGTTGTGCACCCAAGTAACTTGGCGTTCTCATATAATTTTTCCTTCATTATAGTTTACATAATCTATTTCCTCACATCCTAGTGCCCTCCATATTTTTTATATAATTTCATTTAATATATAATTTATTATATTACTAAATTAAATAATATAATGTTATATTCTAGAATTCTATAAACTATATTTAAATAATTTCCCTTATGTTTATCTTATCTAAATATTGAATTCTCCAATTTTTAGCCGATAGGCTATTTGTGTCAACATTGCTCAAAATTTTCGTCAGCCTTCATGGATTTGGAATTTTTTGGTGCTGGGGAAAAGGTGGCAGATGGGTTATAACTTTGGTTGAATTTTTTTCATCCTTCCCAGCTTCTAGGTTTTTGACGCCATGTTAAAGGTGGCACACTATTTTTTTTTTAAGTATTTGGTGCAATGATAGAGGAGGCCTGTGAAATGGCATGAGTTGACACGACTATAGAGGAGGCCAATGAAATGGCATTAGCATTAATTTTTGTATGGTTTCAGTGTAGTGGTAATGGTGCAAGTAACATATGTTTTAAAGTCCTCAGAAAATAAAACGAATGTGTGTGCAGTTATATATAACATATTGTTTGGTGTCATTCTCTGGGTTTATGTTGTTATTGAAGGTAGTTGTGAGTGAGAAGGGAAAGCTTTTGTGAAGGTGCAAGTGCATTCATTGGCTATAGAATTTCTATGAATGTGGTTGGAGGTTATCTTGTGTTTTTTTCATGCATTAATGGTTGCAAAAGGTGTGGTTTGTGATAATTTTGTGTTTTTTTTTGTAGGTCATGGAGAAAGAATAGAGGGAAGAGAAAGCAAGAGGGAAGAAGTTTTATTGAATGAAGTGGGAAGAGGTGCATATTGGAAAAACCGTTTGTCGATTATTTCTAAAATGGTGTAATTTTCCAAAAGGGATTGTTGATTGTTGCTATGTAGCTTAGTCTAAATTGTTCAATTTATGGTTTTTTTGTACCTTCCATTGATGGAAGGAAATACTATTTGTTTTATGTGTTTTGTGTGTTGAATTTGTGTGTTTTTTGTGGGCTTTTCATCTGGGTTACTCTTGAAACCAATATTGTTTCATTGTGTTGATTGTTATTGAAAATAATGTATAGTTTTGTAGGTTTTGGCATGTGGGTGACTATTGGCTATATTGTTCCATTTATGGCTTCAGTTCTGTGTGAATGGTTGCAAAATAATTAATCTGGTGTTTTTTTGGTGAATCTTGAAATCAATAATTCTTGTGTTTTGTGGGTTTTGGCATGTGGGTGACTGTTGGAAACATTGGTTCATTTATGGCTTCCACTTTGTGTGAATGGTTGCAAAATAGTTAATCTGTTGCATTTTTGGTGAATTTTCCCATCTAGGTTACCATTGAAACCAATATTGATTCATTTAGGGTTCACATGTTTTTGGTGAAGGTTTTGAGTTAGTCTATTACTGGGAGCTTTTTCTTGTTTGTGGGTTTTCCATGTGAGCCACTATTAGAAGTCATATTTTTGTGTGCGATGTTTGCAACACAATGAAATAGTTAATGTTATACAGGTTGTGTTGTTTTAGGGTATATTATTTCCTTTTTTATAGGGTTATATTGAAAAAAGAGTATATAGTTTGTTAGTAGCAATATTGTTTGATTTATGGTTTAGATTTTGTGCAGATGTTTTCATATGGATTTGTCACTATGATTTTTAGCATTTTGCAGGTTTGGCCATTTGGGTGACTGTTGATAACAATATTGTTTCATTTACATCTATTTTTTTTGTGGCGATGGTTGCAATTAAATAAAATAGTTATTGTTATGTAGTTCATGTTGTTTTGCATAAGGCATTGTTCACTCTTGTTGTCTTCCTTAGGCTATATTGTTTCATTTATGGATTCCAATTACCATGGTGCAGGAAAAGGTGGTGGATTGTTTTTCCATTTTTAAATGAAAAGCATTTGGCGCACTAATAGAGAAGGCCAGACAAATGAAACATTTTTTGTTTTAACAAATAATATTGTCTTCTAGGAACAACACCTTATGGAAAATTGAAACAATATAGCCTTTTCAGCATACCCTTATAAAAAATGAGACAATATAGGGTGAGCTAGACAGTAACCATTGACAAAAACTACATAAGGTCAACAATTTTACCCTGTTGCCACCATATCAACTAAATGCAAGCCATAAAGAGAGACCCATGGGAAATTGAAATATATATAAATATATGTATATATGTAGACATATATATTAATATTAAAATATACCCAATATAGCCTAAGGCAGAGAACAATAATCAATAATACCTAATGTAACCAAACATTGAATCAACAACGTTAATTGTTTTATTTTATTCTAAAAATGAAACGATATAGCCTAAGGCACAACATTAACTATTTTTATTTTGTTCTAACCATAACAACAAAATGAAAGCCATAAATTCAACAAACATTGAATCAACAACATTAATTGTTTTATTCTATTGCAAAACTAAAACGTTATAGCATAAGGCCCAACATTAACTATTTTTATTATGTTCCAACCATAGTGACAAAATAGAAGTGGGAAATTAAACAACATTAGATTCAATAGTGACCTAGATGGAGAAACCCACACACATACACACACTCTCTCTATATATATATGTTAATAAAGACGAAGCCATAAAGATTCACAACAGTAAATGAAAGTTAAAAATATACTCATTTCTCAACAGAACCTTATCAAAAATTGAAATAATTCCTTATTGAGAAATTCCCAAACATTTGTTTTGTTTTGCTAGGCATTAACTGGTTGTTATTATGATCATCTCTACTACATGCAAAACATACAATAATTAATGTTGATGTGAACCAATGTTTAATTTTCACAACCTTCTCTATCCACACGGCCTGAAAAATGCCACCCTATTCCCAACGCAGCCAACAACTGTCTCCTCCACCTTTTTGACGGCCATCGAAAGCCCAAAAAATCTATGAAGCTAACAAAAATTCTAACCAAACTTATAACCCATCTACCACTATATCTGTATATGTATATATATATGTCTATGTATATACATGTATATATGTATACATATGTTTATATATATATGTATATATATATATATATGTATATATGTGTGTATATATATATATGTATATATATGTGTGTGTATACATATGTATGTATATATATATGTTTGTATATATGTGGATTTTTGTATGTGTATATGCATATGTATATATATATACATATATATATGTATATATGTATGTGGATATATGTATATATGTATTTGAAATGTAGCCTTTTGTGGATGGAGCCTTCAGAAAGATTGATAGACCCTAGCGTTTACAACAAGGCACTATAAAAAATGAAATACTATCGCCTGTTCAAAATGTAACATAAAGAATATACATTGCTAACCACTCTGGTGTGTGGTGAAATGAATATTTCTTATTATGATCAATATAGATTACATTAGGATCTTATTCTCAATTTAAACATTGTTACTGATTTTGTGGTCACTATCATTATTGTGAAAGGTTATTTGTAAAACATTAGTTCATCAAATACTGTATTATAGCTAGGCTATGGTTTGCAAGAATAACAAAAAAGTGTGAAGTTTAGTGTGGTGATTATACAAAAATGGAATGAACTGCATAACATTAAGTATTTTATTCCATTGTAGCCATTGCAATAGAAAGCTAAAACTCAGAGCTATTGTCCTAAGCAAAAATTTTACTAGAAAGGTTAGACCATATACATCATTTGTGTATACAAAGTGTGAATTTTAGAGTAGTGATCATATCTAGTTCATATATAATATGTAAATCAAGAGAATAAAAATTCTAAAATTTATAATGCATAATTTTCTCTATACTTGTAATGGGACAAATGAAGTAATTATAATTTAGCCATACCCGGTGCATG
Organism: Sequoia sempervirens; assembly: GCA_007258455.2. Classification (NCBI taxonomy): domain Eukaryota; kingdom Viridiplantae; phylum Streptophyta; class Pinopsida; order Cupressales; family Cupressaceae; genus Sequoia; species Sequoia sempervirens. The sequence goes on from VDFB02358134.1 coordinate 42,877,041, forward strand.
CGATAGAATGCAGTGTGTACTAAACAAAAGAAGGTTTGATTTCCATCCTACCATATTGGCTCATGGAGCATTGTGTGCTCTTACCAAACCCCTAAGAAAGAAAATAAATTTCCACCACTGTGACCAATGGTGAAAAGATTTGTTTAGTGGAAATCAATGTTATACATTTTTTATAATTTTATGGTAGGGTTGAGATAAGGCCTTATTGTGTTGAGATTTATTTTATTTTTTTATGTGCAAATCAGTATCCTTTTGAGAAAGGATTCAAGAAAAAATACTATTTTTAGGTTATGGTTGCAACAAAGTAAAATAGATGAACTTATTTTTCAGAAAATAATAACCATTGGGAAGAGTATGTATGCACATTCCTCACACCTACTTTTATATACATACAAATCTATGGACCAAAAAATTTAATATTGTCTCATTTATGGCTTTTGTTCTATGCAAATGGTTGCAATATATTTAAATAGTATGTGTTGTTCTCCATAATGCAATGCTAATTTTTGTTATGTAGCTTTGGCTATATACTTTCATTTGTAATGCATAATAAAATAGTTAATATTCCATGAGTTAATGTTGTTATCCAAAAGGAATTCTTGATGATCATACTGATTGATTTCATTTTTACTATCTGTAGAAATCTACATGTATTGTGTTAGATGCATAAAATATTGTTATAAAGTAGTCATAATCAATGATGTCCAATGGAGTCTAACACAATGTGTATAAGATTAAGTGTTTTACTCCAGTGCAAGAAGAAATTGAAATTAATCCTCTAAGCAAGAAGATACATTGTCCGCCACTTTCATCAATGGTAAAATGAATCTTCCTTGTCACACTTAAGATACAGGCTATTGTTCTAACAAGTTGTTATTGAGTTTGGCAACAATATTGATATTAACAAATAATATAGCCTTTTTTGAACAACACCTTATTTGAAATTGAAACAATATAGCACTCTCACAACACCTTGTTGAAAATGATACAATGTAGCCTAGGCTAGAGTATAACAATGAAGAATGCCATATTGGAATGATGGTCAGAAAACAAAGGGCATGAATCTGAATTTTTTTCCTCCGCTATGTGGAGATATGTATGTATGTCATAGTGGATGCAAACAACATTGATACATAATGATTGCTATGTTAATTTTCGTTGGGTCATTCATGGAATCATAAGTTTTATTTTTGTTGATATATGGACGATTGATGTTGCCATTGTTTACATTGGTGGAAAGTGTATGTTCTAGGTTGGTTTGCTTGGAGGAACCTAGATTGTTTTAGAAATTATTTATGGAGAGATCTATAAATGTGTGTTTTTTATATTTTTTATTTTCGATCATATTCTAGATGTCACAACAAAAAAAATTGAAATTTAAAAAGGTTTGTAATTTAAAAATTGAGAATTGACCTTGTTATCTTTAGATGGATTAATTGAATTTTTGTCTATTGTATTGTTCTCACAATAGAGCTTGTGGTTAGCTACCAGAGTTGTAGCTTTGTCTTTTACAAAGAGCAGCTCTGACAATGTCGGTGGACTCTAGCTCTCCCTAGGCTGCTCGACAATTGTCAGGCACCGATCGTGTAAATTTGTTCCTTGTTTATTCTTTGTTCCTGACACTTGTATTGGTTGTTTCCCATGTGCATTGAGTGAACTACAAACATGCTTTTCTTGCATTTGTAGCCTTTTTGTTGTATAGTCTTACTTTTTTATATTTGACGTAAGTATGTTCCCTTCATGTTTTTGTTTGATGGCTATTTGGGAGTAGCCTATGTGTAGCTATTTATGTGTCTTCTATTTCAGTGGAATTTCATATAGCTTTCTTCTTGTTGCAATATTTTCTATGCAATGTCCAATGGTAATTATAGACATGCTGATAGGTCTTGCATCTATTGATTTGTCAACAATTGAAAAATTACTTTACATTTCTTTGTTGAAATCATGATTGTGTCATTGAATTCTTTTGCTTTGTGTTCATGGTTGCACCACTATACATTTTATGTTGTTTTCTACAAGGCAATGTTGATAGCTATTCTATAACTTCTTAGTGTGTTCCAGCCACCTCCACCACCTTCCCTCGACTGCCAGAATAGTTGTGATATGGAAGGTTTGTTGGCTAGCCGAGAGGCTATTAGACTTAAGTGTACTCTACAAGGTGTTGTTGGCTATCATCCTCTAACTTTGGTTATAATTTGGGGGTATAGACTTGCAGTCAACAATTTCTTTTTTTAAATGGCATAAACTGTTCAGTTACTTTCGTGACTTTAGAATGTTAATTTTTTGTTGTGCTATCGAAAAATGGACCCTTTTCATTTTCATGGTCTTTTAGGTCTTGTTTCATAGTGTTGGAACTATGTTTCTTGAATTTTGTGATGTGTCTTGGCTTGAACATGCTTATTTTGGTGCTAAAATTCAAAGAACGATGTCTTGTGAAGGTGTTTTGAAGTGTTGTAAAACATTTATACATTCTTCTAGACTCTATTTCATGCAATTCAACTAAGAAACAACTTTTCATTCATTAACAAGTCATATTTTGAAGTGTTGTAAAGTCTTGTAACAAGATTTCATGATTTTCTAGGCATATTTTCACTATTTACACCCTTCTCATGCTTTATTTTGTCTCTTTATGCCCTCATATGCTTATATTAAGTGTATTTTTTGGGTCCCATCCTAACAAAAAACATCAAACATTAAATTTTTCCCCACACTTGGTTTTGGGTCCCAGGTGGGACTCATTTGCCAAGGGTGGCCAATGAGTCCCCCTTGGCCCCAAATTCAAAATATTTCAAATTTTCTTTCAGGATTTTACTCAAATTCACTTCATGATAGCCTGTGATGAGGTATGAATGAATAGTAAGGCACAAGATTTGTATAAATATATGATTTTAACCTCATTTTATATCTCCTAACACATTCAAGCAATCTCATCATTTGATCATTCAATCTTCTAAGTCATTCAATAAATTAAACATTCTACATCATCAATTCAAGTACTTTGGAGCAGCCATTGACATCACTTCATATTTGCATATTCAAGGATTTGAATTGACCCCAAAAACCTAACACTCAGATATTACCAGATATGGTGTAGCAGTGGTGCCTCTTGGTTTTCCAAAAATCTTGGGGAGGACTGATTCTCCAACCTTGGCAAATGAGTCCCACTTGAAATATAAAAATCTACATTTTGTCAAAAATCAACTCTCGACTATCAAAAATTTGTTCCAGACACTTTTTCAATAGTAGGAGGATTGATTCACCACCCTTGGCGAATGAGTCGGATTGTGAAAAATCAAAAAAATTCATCAGCATTCCAAACACTCCAGAAAGCTTAGAAAAACATCCAGGTGCACTTAGATTTAACCCTGTACCTTTTTTTCTACATATTTCTTTCAATTTCTTCATCTTTCATTGTTGTTTGCATATCACAGTGTGTTTTCAAACATAGATTAAATTGCACTTTTGCATCCATTTTAAATCAAATTCATCAGTTAATTGCATTTATTTTATTTCATTTACATAACATCACATTGCACACATTGTAATTGGAATGGGCATAAGCATTTTAGGAGTCCTAATCTCTCTTTCTAGGTGGAAAACCCTAGGAAGAGTGCCTAGGATTTTGTGGTTCCTAAAATCTATGTCACATTTGGGTGAACCTAACTTTTGAACATTTTTAAACTTTTGACTGCATTCATATCTTGTATCCTAGTTTCATTTTTACTGACATTCAATTAGGACAGTGATTTTTTATTGCATTCTAGGATCTTTCATTTTGCATTAGTGAAAAACTCATTTAGTTTCCATTCTTGCATTCAATGCCATTGAAAAAATTGAAACTTTGCATTCTATTTTTGTAAGAATTATAAAAACCATTTAAATCATTCTTAAAATTATGAAAATACAAAAAACTTTCATCCTAGGACTCATTCGCCACCGAGGGTGAATCAGTCCCTATGCATATTTGAGACATTAATTTTAAATTGTTTCTAGTATTTTTCTGCACTTTTGTTTTCTGTATTTGAAACTCTATTATAGTTAGCATATTTTTTGTTATTGTAATTTTACATTATGAGATTAGCTTCCATTCCATTCACCCTTCCTTATGGTACTTGCTTGAGTGTTTGGTGCCCCATTGATAATACTTTAGTGAGAAGAAGTTCTAGACTCATGGCATCCCATGATAGCACTTTTGTTGTGGACCTTGGGATCTCATGAGCTCCTACTCCTGGTATGGAAAATGGTGCATTAGGCCCTGACAATACCACTTCTATTCCTTCCCCTTTTCATCCTATGCATGTTGACAATCCAAACAAGTCTCTCCTGCAAGAAAAGGTTATTAACATTCATGAGGACTTTGCACATTTACAAGACTTGTCACTTGAAAACATTTCCACCACTGCTATACCTGCTATTGAGAACCTTCATCACTTAATTGAAAGTGGAAATGGCTTGCAAGTGCTAAAATATATAGATGAGATTTACAATAAACATGCCTCTTCCAATACTCCATCAAAAAACATTCTTGTCACCCAAGAAGCATCTCAAGTTCCTCCTCCTTGAACCATAGCTTCCATACCAACTTATACCAATCCACAAGTGCATACAAGTTTACATCAAACTAATTATGTTGCTACTTCTTTCACGATTTCCACTAGCATTCCTACTTCTTTTGTGGCATCGCAAGCTCCTTCCACCCCTTTCCCACCCCTTACTATTCCTTCCACTTCCCCTAACATCACCTACACTCCATCATAATTTTCCCTTCCATCTCAACCCCATTATCATGATCCCTTTATGGCACAACTCCTTAACAATGTTTCATCCATTCAACACCAACTTGCCATGATTATTCAAGCTCAAACTACTCCTAGCACATATCTTGTTCGTAGCAGCCCCTTATCATTAGAAATTTTACATACCCCGATGCCACAAGGAATAGAAATGTTGAGGTTTCAAAAATATGGAGGAAAAGGAGATCCTATAAACCATGGCAGTGCTTTTACTGCCTTGTGTTGTGATTTTTTCCTCGACGATAAACTTTTAGCAAAATTCTTTCCAAGGACCCTGGAACATATTGCCTTAGAATGGTTTTCCAACTTACCTAATAATTCCATCCATTCATTTAATGAATTGGTAGAAGCTTTCATTAATCACTTTCAAGTGCAAATCACACCTAAAAAAGACAATGGCTGACCTTATGTGATGTAGACAAAACACTGAAGAAAAAGTAACTGATTTCATCTCTCGTTATCAGTCCTTATATGCTCAAGTTGATGTCCAAATTCCAAATGCACATCTGTAGAAGATTTTTATTGAGAATTTGCACACTAACCTTCAATATAAGCTTATGATGATGAAATTCCCTTCATTCATGCATTTATGCACTACATTATGCAATTATCAAAATTTGGTTTTAACTCGTGAGTCAAAATCCACGTCTAGCCAAATTGAGAAAACTAAAAACAACAATCAACAACAAAACAACACACAATTTTTTGAAAACCTAATTGAGGTTTCTTACAATTTAGTTCACCTCCTTCACCCCAACTACAACCAACTTCACAAGTTCAAAATGCAATGGCCACCTCTAAAATAACCATGCCTTATCATTATGGTGATCCAAATAGACATTTCACCCCTTTACCTGACACCCTCCAGAAAATGAACAAACTCATCCAAAAATATATGCTTACCTTACCACCTATTCAACCACTCGATCCTAATCAACCCCTACCTCCTACCTTCAATCCTAATGCGTATTGTCATTTTCATCATCAAATGTCCACAACACCAAACATTGCAAGTGTCTTAAACATCTAGTTCAAGACCTCATTGAATTGGGTGAATTGACCATTATGGGTGTTAATGATGAGGGAAATAATTCCGTTGCACCCCCTAACCAAAATATCCAAATCTTCACCAACCCTGTGCCTAAGAATACTACCTCATTCATCAAGGTTAGCGAACCTTCCAAGCCTAATGTGATGCCTGTTGCTACACACAATGAACAACCTGATACATCTCCTCATGTTCCCTAAGCTAGTCATATGAATAAACTTCTCACTACAATAGACGTTATCACTCGCAAGGGCCAAACCACTCAATCTCTTGATATTACTTTTTATCCTAAAGACATACTACAAAAGCTTCCTAATGGTCCTCTCTACAAAGCTGGAATAACCTATGATAAACCTACTAATGGGATATTAAAAGATCCTGCTTGTTGTGAGAATGTGATCATAAAAGAATTTCTAGTATTTCATGATTTATATCAAGATAAATATAATCCACCAATTGCATGGATCGAAACACATCATGGTTTTGCATGCCCTATGATTGAATCGATCGTACTACCTTTACACCTAGGACCTAAGACTTTGGAGGTAACATTTTCTATTATTCCACAATCTGACCAATTTTGTTTGTGGCTAGACCCTCCTTTGCTTCACTCAATGAAAGTGGTCCCATCAATCATTCACAAGTGCTTAAAGTTTCTGCATGGCAATGAGGTAGTCACCATATACCATAGTGTATTTAATCCTTTATCTTCCAAAGATAAATTTTCATTAGAAGCCTTTTGGCCTACACCCATCAAACCTATCACCCCTCAAAAGGACTTCTTTTACACCGCTTATCAAAACTTTAAAGCTAAAAAGATTACTAAATTATCTCTTCATAATACATCTTCCTCCACTTCCACTCCTCTTATCATAGATGAAACAATGATTACACCTGAGCATGACATTCAACAAGCCAACACAATTTCAAAAAAAATCCCTCTAGACCCTTTCCCACCATCATTCAAACAACATATGGGAACCTGACACAAATCCTACTTAGCCTCCTCAAACCAAACAAGTATATAAAGCAAAAGAGAAATTGGTTGATCCCTCTTCTTTGATTTCCTCTATTCCTCCCCCCACGGAAGTAGACAAACCTATACCAACTCAATCTTCTCTTACACCTCAACAATTGCAAAATTGAATTAAATGGAACCATGGTCATAGGGAATGAAGGCGATGTCATCATCTCCTCTCTCATCAATCTTGCCTAATAGACAATAAAGAAAATCAACCTATACCCTTGACATAAGTAATAGATGATCACCTTCCCTCTCTTGAGCAACCACATGACAATCTTATACGACCATCACAAAAAAATGACCATATTCAACAACCAATGCTTTTGATACATACATCCTTAGAAATCACCCTTCTTCCTCCCACCATTATTAATCTTGATGATGATGATGATGACAGGACAATTGTTAAAATAGATGAAGAAATAAACAATGATTTAAACTCTTTATTTTTGTCTACAATGAACTTAAACAATAAATCCTCTCCACCAAGTGAAGAACCTAGTACAACCCCTAGTTTGACACTTGTGATTCCTCCTTTGGACAATCAACTTCCTTCACATTGCACTGAAAATGATTGGGAGGCAGATGATTTGTTAGATGAGTGATTTTCCTTTTCCTAGCTTGTCTTTTACTATTTTCTTCTTTCTTTGTACATGTGTATCATGTTCCCACATATTGTGTGTTTGATGTTTCCTTCTCTTTCTGCACTTCTTCTATGTGTATCTGTATTCTTCTATTTGTCGTGCCTTATCCTTTTTGCTTGTGTTTTCCTTCTGGGGATGACACAAAGCATTGAGATGCCCTATGTCTCTTCCATGTTGACCCAAAAACCCCCTTTTTTTTCTTTTCCTTTTTCCTTTTTCTTTTCTTGCATTTTTCCTTTTGGGGATGATGAAAGGCATTGAGACTAAAATGTCTCCTTCATGTTGACCCAAAGGATTTTTCACTTTTCCCTTGCTTTTCGCTTGTTTTTTCCTTTTGGGGATGGTGCATAGCATCAAGACCGCAATGTCTCCTCCATGTTGACTCAAAATGGACTTTTTCCTTTTCTTTCGCTCTCTTTGTGTCATTCTTCCAGTTCTATGTGCTTGGGGGAATGATGATAGTTTCAAGCTCTTTAAATCAAAACACTACAACAATGAACATACTGACCCCAAATCCATAGATCCCTTATGTGTTTGGTGTGCTTTCTTTTCTAGGGGGCAATTCCCTTCTTTCCTTACTTTTCTCCTCGATCTTGACATGATGCAGCTTAACTTTGTAACATGTGTCTTGACATAGAGCTTTATGAGTTAGCTCTCATGTCTTTCTTTCTTCCTCTTCTCTACTTTCAAGTAATTACTCAGAGAATGATGTGTAGAAATTTCTTTAAAGTGGGGGGCATACATTACCATTATTTTATTTGCATTCTTAGTGAAGCCTTGTCATTTACATGATGCACTTTTCACTTTGTGGATGACATTGGGTGTGATTTCCTTCATAAGTGTGATCTTTCTCAGCATTTTTCATTCCTCTTGTTGGTTTGATACGACACACTGCATCCCCTAAGTTGCGAATATACTATTCTTTGATTGGTCCTCTCTTGGAGACATTAGACACAATGCTCCCTAAGTGACTGACCTTGCATAAACTGAACAAGACTCCTTTGAACATATTACACATAATATTTTTACACAAAAAATTCTTATTCGGCCACCTTGCATAACACAACTCACATGCCTATGGAGTTGGCTTACTTGTTTGGCCACCTTGCATAACACAACTTGCATGCCTGTGGTGCCATCCTATTTTGCTTATTTTATGAAACTTTAACCAACATTTTCATTTTTCGTTAGCTTTGTGGCACCTTGTTAAAGTTATTGAATGGGTATAGTTTTGGCATTGTTGAGTGAGCAACCCAACTAGCGGCATGAATTTTCCCCATAGCCACTTTTGTGTTTATTTGTGAGTGCATACCAACTAGCATATGTATCTTACTTTTTGGGCTTTCTCACCCCACAAACAACTACTTTTGTGGCCCCAGAGTGAGTACACATTCTTTCTTTTTCAAACAATCAGCCTATATCTCTTTTCACAACTAATTGGATTGATGATCGAAGCTTCACTCAATTCCTCTCAACACTTGTGTGTTCCTTTGTCCTTATGTTTAGTTTGTCATGGGATCTTCATTTTGGAGGCTTGATTATCCTCCTTATTTGTTGTATTCCATCTTGTTAATGTAAGTGCACTCTTCTTGATGTTCATGGCTACTTTAGTGTGAGGAATCAAGTTTCTCTCACTAAAGTGGGGGCTAAATGTGCCATCAAAAAATGGACCCTTGTCATTTTCATGGTCTTTTAAGTCTTGTTTCATAGTGTTGGAACTATGTTGCTTTATTTTTATCATGTTTCTTAGCTTGAACGTCTTATTTTGGTGCTAAAATTCAAAGAATGACGTCTTGTGAAGGTGTTGTGAAGTGTTGTAAAACAATCCTACATTCTTCTAGACTCTATTTAATGCAATTCACCTAAAACCCACCTTTTCATTCATTAACAAGTCCTATTTTGAAGTGTTGTAGAGTCTTGTAACAATATTTAATGCTTTTCTAGGCATATTTTCACTATTTACACCCTTCTCATGCTTTATTTTGTCTCTTTATGCCCTCATATGCTTATATTAAGTGTATTTCTTGGGTCCTATCCTAACAAACAACATTAAACATAGCATTTTTCCTAACAATTAGTTTTGCTTCCTAGGTGGGACTCATTCGCCACAAAATATTTCAAAATTTCTTTTGGTATTTTACTCAAATTCACTTCATGTCGGCCTGTGATGAGGTACGAATGGATAGTAAGGCACAAAATTTGTATAAATATGTGATTTTAACCTCATTTAATATCTCCTAACACATTCAAGAAATCTCATCATTTGAACATTCAATATTCTAATTCATTCAAGCAATCAATCATTCTACATCATCAATTCAAGCACTTTGGAATAGCCATTGGCATCACTTTAGATTGGCATATTCAAGGATTTGAACTGATCCCGACAACCTAACATTCAAATATTGCTAGATTTGGTGTAGCAATGTTGCCTCCTGATTTTCCAAAAATCTTGGGGAGGATTGATTTGCTACCTTGGCAAATGAGTCCCACTTGAAATCTAAAAATCTATATTTTTTCATAAGTCAACTCCTAGTTGTCAGAAATCAGTTGCTGACACTTTTTCAACAGAAGGAGGATTGATTCGCCACCCTTGGCGAATGAGTCCCACTGTGAAAAATAAAAAAAAATCATTAGCACTCCAAACACTCCAGAAAGCTCATACAACATCTAGGTGCACTCAGATTTGACCCATTACCTTATGTTCTACATATTTCTTTCAATTGCTTCATCTTTCATAGTTGTTTGCATAACAAAGCATGTTTTAGAACATAGCTTAAATTGCATTTTTGCATCCATTTAAAATAATTTTAATCAGTTAATTTCATTTAGTTTTGTTTATTTACATAACTTCACATTGCACATATCCTAATTCGAATGTGCATAAGCATTTTAGGAGTCCTAATCTCTCTCTTTCTAGGTGGAAAACCCCAAGAAGAGAGCCTAGCGTTTTTGGGTTCCTAAAATCCATGTCACATTTTTATGTCCATATATGTCAATGCAACAAAATCTCGAGACATATACATTGATGTGGAATTTTTTTTGCAACTCGAAATACATCTATTCCATGTCTTGGATGTATATGTACAGATTTATTGTTTAGAGATATATGCATGGAAAAAACTATGTGTCTCTTTTGTAGTGTTCTATGCTGGGTTTAAGTTGGTCTCTTATTGTGGTTATTTTTCCTTGATGTTAAAACAAGCTTTGTTAATGTGATTTCTTCATAAACAGCTGATGTTCATGATCTCTGATTTTGGAACATATTGATTAGCATTATGAACCTATTGATTGGAATTATGGTACGTGGTGTAGTTTGGTTATTGTTGTAATTATTCTTGGCATATTCAGTACTTTGTGGATAGTGCTTTTTGGTACTGTTCATGTTGTGTTCATGTGCAGAGGATATATATATCATGCGGAGTTATCACGTATTTATATCATTTTAGATGCTCATTAAAGATGCACATATTGTTCTAACATTCATAATGGTTCAATGTTTTTTATTGATACTTGGTTTGGCATCATGGGATGCTTTGGTTCACTTTTTCATTCACTTGGTTGTTGACATTTTAGTGAACATACACAGTTGGTCTCTTATGGCATACTCAGTTTATTTTACATTTGGTGGCATAGTTTGACAGTTGACTCATTATAATGCTTTGATGACATTTTGCTCATTTGATGATTACTTAATTCTTGATACTAATCTCATGTGATTATGTGCAGTGATCATGGATATGTTTGAAGGTTGTTTCAGGTGATATCATTTTAGTTTACTTATATCATTGGCTCTTCCTTGATATATAAATGTGTTGCATTGTTCTCACATTGTTAAGGACTTATATTTTCTCGTGGACATATCAAGTCATTGATCATTGGCAATATAGTTATTCACTTTCGCATTCACAGGGGCTAGTAACAAGTTTATGTAAAGTGAATGACACTGGGTGATATGGTTTCAATCCTTCTTGAAAGTAATACTTTATATTTTTTTCGCATACATTCAAAAGTTAACAAGGGGACATACTTTATTTGTTCTTGATTGTTATCAGGCCTCTACTATTTCAAATGATAGGTGTTTATTTTTTAAAAAATGGGGAAATCAAATGTTATCGAGTGGTTTGTGTTTCACTTATCAAATATATGCTATATTTGGTGGCATTAAGATAAAGCCACACATGGCTTTTACTTGGAATAGAAGGGTTCTTCATATTTCAAATGTGACATGGTTTACATTATAATATATATTTTGGCTTATACTCAGGCTTACCATATTATATAATCTTCATATGAATGTTTATTTGTATTGGCCTAAACATTGGGAAACTTGAAAAAGTTGAAGGCATTCATGACTCATGTGGACAATAGTAAACATGTTGATAGATTGACTTGGCAGTGACAAGATTATGGGTATCTCAGACTTAAAAACATATTTGCTGTGTTTTTCTTTTGTCTGGACTCCAACTGATTATTTTTTTGGACAAAGAATAATGTAAATTTTTTCGAAGGAGAAAGTTGAGAAACCTTAGCTGTCATTTAAACAAAATTGTAGAGCTATTTTTGAGATTTTGGTGAACTCTTGTTCAAGTTGGTTAGAATGAAGAAAGAATTAGAAAAAAAATTGGTTGACTTGCAGCTCGAGATGAAGGTAAATATGGCAATTTGTGTGATTTTTTTATTGGGTTTTTTGCCACCATCATAGGTATTTTTTTTCAAATCTGGAAGATCTTATGTCTCTTAAACACATAACTAAATATGATTAAGGTTTAAAGAAAGTGATTTCAGTGTTGCATAACCTGAGTTTTTCACTCAAGGGTTTCACATTGTTTGGGAAATACATTTTCCTACTATTTTGAAAACAATTGAAGGTGGTTATTTCAAACTGTTTTCAATTTGATAGAACCCGAGTTTAACTCGTGGGTTTCATAGTTATTGGTTATCTCATAAATATTTTGAAATACAGTATTTTTTTTTCAACTATAATTTTCAATTTTGGAAAACCCTAGTTAATTGAAGGGTAACAAATAAATGAGAACTTTTTTGTATAAATGTATGGCTTTTTTTCCATTACTCTTGCATTAGGGTTTGATGTTAAAAATAAAGAATGTTTTTGAAAGGGTTTAACAGTGATAATTTTGCATTTGAAAAAATTGTAAAAGAGATTTTATATCTGAGCTGGTTGTAATACAAATATTGCATTCAAATGTTAGTGAGGTTATTATTTTGTACTATCATACTCAGTACACTTTCTAATGGGCATTATTGAAAATCATATATTTGTGCTCTGTTGAGATTTTGTAGTTGCAAACATTAATGCAATTATAAGGTCCTAACAATATGCATTTTCATAGAATAACTTTGAAAAAGGGGTTGGTGCTCCTAACTTGAAGTGGGTGCTTCAATTTGTACTTGGAGTTGGTGCTCTTTGAAATGAATAAAAATACAAATTTACGAGTGGTTTTTTTATACCCCATGAGGGTTTTTCCATTCAGGAAAACAATGAGTCATATGTTGAAATTTTTGCAATTGTGTTTCATCTCATGTGCTTAACTATTTAAGTTTTCATTATGTCATATGTGAAAATAATTTCTTGCAATGGTTTGATACATGTTTATGTTTCATTCTGAAAGGTTTTAAAGTATAGAGTTCAATATGTCATGAATGTATGCTGTTTGATCTGTTATAAAAAAATGTTAACTCTCTCATAAATTGTGCATCTAAAGCATTATACAGAGAATTGTTCAATCACTTTCATATGAACAATTTATATTATGATTTGACAGTTGTTCGTAAATTCACTCAAAACAATCATTCTATTTAAAAGTTCTTAGCTATGTTAAAGTTCACTTTAAGTTAAGAGGGTTTACTTAGTTGTTTTCAAAGTTATCATTTATATTTGCATTTCAAGTTACAAAAAGTTAAATTTGTACATTAATCTGATTTTCCCCCCCTCTCAGAGTAATTCATCTTCCAAAAATTGGTATCAGAGCGTAGGGTCCTGCATTAGGTTTAACCACCTAGGATTGATTCTGGTATTTGGAATTCTGACAAACATATCTTGAATTCAAAGAAGATACTTTTGTGACTTAATTCTATATGATTTAAGAACTTTTGGTGTTGTAGTGTTGTGTCAGATATGGAAAAAGGTAGAAGGAATAAGGGAAAAAGAAGTTCATAGAAAAATTAACAATTAGGCTTTGTTTGAACCTAGTGTAAGAAGTAATGAAGAAGTGATCATTAACAACAAATTAGAAATGATACAATATTCTATGCATAGAACAACTTAGTTTGAAGGTACCAAATTTATTCTGTGGAAGCGTCAGATGGAAATGTATTTTCCTCCTTAGGTTTTGATGTGTGGGCAACAGTAGAAAGAGGTTGCATTGTATCTATAATATCTTCTTTCACACATGAGTAAAATATAGTTCTTGAATCCAATGCTAGGGCTCTAGATGCTATTTTCAATAGTTTTCCAAATGAAATTGTTGCTAAGGTTATGTAGTGCAGAGATGCAAAGGAAGTTTAGGACAAATTGATTGAAATGCATCAGGATGGTGAATTGCAAGAATAGATATCTTTGAAAATTAAAGCAAGCTATGATTCATTTGTAAATGGTGATTGTGAAAATCCTCATAGTTTTGAAGAAAATTAGTTTGAGTCTAAATCTATAGATATTATATATGAACATTTAGATGGCCAAGAAATTAATGAAGAGGTAGGTCAATTTTTGAGTGAAGGGAATTCTGGACAAGAAATTGTTGAACAAGAGAATGAGATAGATTTGGAAGGTGAACTCCTATGTTCTTTAGATACAATTAAAAAACTTAGAAGAGAGAACCTTATTTTAAAGACACAACTTCAACAAGAAAAGGATATCAAAGATAAGGTATGTTGTAGTCTTATAGAAGCAAAGATACAAGTTGAAGAAGTAAGAAAGATTGAGGAAGTAGTTAGAAATCAACTTAAAGAAAAAGAATAGAGTATAGAAAAGCTTGAGTTGTAAGTGGTTCTACTAAGGAACATTGATAAAGAATCGAAACAATTAAGTGATGAGGAAATCAATGAGAATGGCTCTATGTCTTTGGATAAAATTATTGGTGCACAAAAAGCTCCAAGTGACAAAACTAGTCTAGGCTTAGAGGAAGGACAATTCTCTAATGTTAAAAAAACATCTAATACAAAGAAAGATTTAAACTTTCATGCTACTGATTCTGAAACTACAGGAAACAAACAACATGAGGATATCAATAGAGGATGAAAGAATAGAACAATTTTTTTTACATGATCTCCTTCTACCTAGCAAGGTAAATTGATGAGGTATAATTATCCTTTTTTAGGCTATTGCTACTCATGTTTTGACTATGGCCACAAAGCATCTAAGTGTTTGTTCAAAGTGAAGAAAAGTGATAGGAAAAGAAACTATGGTAGTATCACATGCTTCAAATGTAGTCAATCAGGTCATATTGCAAGAAACTGTGATAAACTATCTCTAAAGGGTGAGACAAGATATTATAAGTCTTTGATTGTATGTTATAGATGTAGTGGTTTTGGACATAAAGAAAAGTTTTGCAAAGGTCAATGGGAGGAAGCATCTGGAAACAACAAATAATTTTCTAATCTTCTTAAGTTAAGGAAAAAATTGTTGACAGTCTAGAGAAGAAAGAAAGAAAATAAAAGGGAAGAACTAAATCTTTTGCATGCTACACAAGAACCATTTCTAATCATTTAAAAGGAAGTATGAAGATAGGGGGAGATGATTAATGCATTTTAAAACAAACCCCTTTGATATCAAATAAAAAATTAGTATAATCTTGTTGTTTCATAACCTATTTATCATCAAAATGCAAGACACAAATTTGTCTTATTTTCTATGTTGTGAATAACAGTGACAACGAGCTAATGATAACTGTCTTAATGCTATGGTTCATATATATCATCATTTTGTTAGAAGAGAATTTCTCATATGATGATTGATGTTGTAGCAGTTGATGCTTTATGTTGCTTTGGGAGTGTCCATAGTAAAGGATACTTGTGACACAATTACACTTTCCACCATCTGTGGAAAAATTGTTACTAGCCTTGCTTTGCTACAATGTATTGACTCTGCTAGAAGGAACAATTTTTTTTTCTGTATTTGATAGAATCAATGATGGTTTGTGTTACTCAAGAGGTACATGAGATTAAGATGTTTGAACAATGAAGCAGTGTTCATTTTCTTTGTCATCAAATCTTGTTATCTTGTCTCATCATTTTTTGACACATTGAAACCATGTTTAACAACGACTTGATATAATATAGTTCTTTGATCTATATGAATGACATTTCAATAATAGAGCATGATAAGACAGTGAGTTGTTTGAGGTATTAATTGAAATAATGATAGAGGTTTTTAGTTGAAATACATTAATGGTAAATGCTAAGTTCTATAGTGTTGTGCTTGGAAAACATGAACAACATACTAAGCATTTGATATATCCATACAAAAGTTAGTTTTCTAGAGTTGTGGTTGCAAGTGTAGAATTTTTGACATTGATTGTGTTGGTATAGAATATGTGTACATAAAATTATGTTCTCGAGAATAGTCAAACAACATTGATAGAAGTTTGTGTATTTTTGGATGATGAAGATTTCAATATGCATCTAATGATCAATACTTTCTTTTAACAGTTGATTATTACGATACATTGATTTTTTGGAGTTATATTGTGACTTGAGACTTGCGTGCATATTTTGTGTGGATTGTGTGATGTAGATTTGGCTGCTTTATTTCAGTTTTTGGTGCTTAGGATGAAAGGAGTTTTTCTAAAGAACAAGGGTTTGATGCAATAAAAACTGAGTTGGCTTAATAATCATATTACTGGTTCAGTAAGTAAGTTTTGAGTATGCAATGGTATCTACTTGCTTGATGTATATAAATCTTGTTTGGAAATAGTATACTCCATTGTTTCATTTTCCAATAAATTTGGTCGTCATATTGTGTTTTATTATTATTTTGTTCATGGAGAAATGTGCAGTAAGTTAATGAATTAAAGACAAAAAGTCACTGATTGAAGAATTTATACATTTGCATTAAACTTGAGAAAAGAAATGGTCACAAACCACTACATATAGTCATCAAAAAGGAATATTTGTACCAATGTCTATGTGAATCTTCTTTGTAGGGGGAGCTTGGTTCTATGATTGCTATCTTATAGCTTGGTTATCTTTGTTTGCTCCTCTAATTGTGTTTGCAGCAACATTCATTAGTTGTTTGGATTTTAGATGTTTATCAAGGTTGTTTTTCTTTGATGACAACACTAGCTTTGATGACACATTTATATGATCTAAGTGGATATTCAGTTCAATTTGATCCTTTGCAAGTTGTATTCACATGATATTTGAGTAGCACATCTTATTTTTATTCAAACCACACATCTTGTTTTGAGCAGAATTTGATATTGAATCACATTGCATTGATATTGTTTGACAATCCCTATTCTTTTCTATTCTTCCTTTGTCCTTGTGAAAAAAAGGGGGAGAATATGATGGTTCAGTGGTTCAGATGGCTAAATTTTTTCCATCAAGGAAAAAGGGGGAGTTTGTTGGCTTTCAGTTGGTCTCTTATTGTGGTTATTTGTCCTTGATGTCAAAACAGGCTTTGTTAATGTGATTTGTTCATAAACAGCTGATGTTCATGATCTTTGATTTTGGAACATCTTGATTGGGATTATGGTACTTGGTGCATTTTGGCTATTGTTGTAATTAGTCTTGGCATATTCAATACTTTGTGGATAGTGCTTTGTGGTACTGATCATGTTGGGTTCATGTACAAAGGATATATATATATATATATATATATATATATATATATATATATATATGCTCATTATTACTGATGCACATATTGTTCTAGTATTCAGAATGGTTCAATGTTTTTGATTGATACTTGGTTTGGCATCATGGCATGCTTTGGTTCACTTTTTTATTCATTTCGTTTTTGACATTTTAGTGAACATACATAGTTGGTATCTTATGGCATACTCAGTTGGTTTATTTTACATTTGGTGGAATAATTTGATAGTTGACTCCTTATAATGCTTTGATGACATTCTGCTTGATTGATGATTAATTAATTCTTGATACTAATTTCATGTGATTATGTGCATTTATCATGGATATGTTTGAAGGTTGTTTTAGGTGATCATTTTAGTTTACTTATATCATTGGATCTTCCTTGATATATAAATGTGTTGCATTGTTCTCACATTGTTAAGGACTTATATTTGCTGATGGACATATCAAGCCATTGATCATTGGCAATATAGTTATTCACTTTAGCATTCATAGGTGCTAGTAATAGGTTTATGTAAAGTGAATGGAATTTGATGATATGGTTTCGATCCTTCTTGAAAGTAATACTTTATGATTTGTTCAGATGCATTCAAAAGTGAACACTTGCATTATGTTGGTTTACATGGCATTCCCTTGGTTTCACTTTAGTATTAAATCATACACAAGGGGACGTACTTTATTTTTCCTTGATTGTTATTCGGCCTCCACTATTTCAAATAACAGGTGTTTATTTTTTAAAAAAGGTTCAATCAAATGTTATTGGGTGGTTTTTGTTTCACATAGCAAATATATGCTATATTTGGTGGCATTAAGATAAAGCCACACATGGCTTTGACATGTAATGGTCAGGTTCTTCATATTTCAAATGTGATATGGTTTACATTATAATATATCTTTTTGCTTATACTTGGGCTTATCATATTGCATAATCTTCATATAAATGTTTATTTGTATCGGCCTAGACATTGGGAAACTTGGAATAGTCGATGGCATTCATGACTCACGTGGACAATAGTGAACATGTTGATATATTGAATTGGCAGCGACAACATTATGGGTATCTCAGACTTAAAAACATATGTGTTGTGTTCTTTTTTTGTGTGGACTTCAAATGATTATTTTTTTGGACAAAGAATAGTGTAAAGTTTTTCGAAGGAGAAAGTTGAGAAACCCTAGTTGTTATTTAAACAAAATTGCAAAGCTATTTTTTGAGCTTTTGGTGAACTCTTGTTCGAGTTGGTTAGAATGAAGGAAGAAGTAGAAAGAAAGTTGGTTGACTTGCACCTAGAGATGAAGGTAAATGTGGCAGTTTTTGTGATTTTTTTATTAGGTTTTTGGCCACCATCATATGTATTTTTTCTCAAATCTGGAAGATCTTATGTCTCTTAAACACATAACTGAATATGATTAAGGTTTAAAGAAAGTGATTTCAGTGTTGCATAACTCGAGTTCTTCACTCAAGGGTTTCACAGTGTTTGGGAAAAACATTTGCCTACTATTTTGGAAAAGATTGAAGGTGGTTATTTCAAACTATTTTTTAGTTTGATACAACTCAAGTTTAACTCATGGGTTTCATAGTTATTGGTTATCTCATAAATATTTTGAAATACAATTTTATTGTTTTCAACTATAATTTTTTATTTTAGAAAACCTTGGTTAATTGAGGGGTAATGAATAAATGAGAACTTGGTTGTATAAATGTATGGCTTTTTTTCCATTACTCTTCCACGAGGGTTTGATGTTAAAAACAAAGAATTTTTTTGAAAGGCATTTAACAATAATATTTTTGCATTTGAAAAAATGGTAAAAGAGAGTTTATATCTCTCGTTGAAATACAAAGATTACATTCAGATTTTAGTGAGGTTAGTCTTTCGTACTGTCATACTCAGTACAATTTGTAATGGGCATTACTAAAATCATATATTTGTGCTTTGTTGAGATTTTGTAGTTGCAAACATTAGTGCAATTATAAGGTCCTAACAGTGTGCATTTTTATAGAGGAACTTTGAAAAAGGGTTTGGTGCTCCTAAGTTGAAGTGGGTGCTTCAATTTGTACTTGGAGTTGGTGCTCTTTTGAATGAATGAAAAGACAAATTTATGAGTGGTTTTTTATACCCCGTGAGGGTTTTTCCACTCAGGAAAACAATGTGTCATGTGTTGAAATTTGGACAATTATGTTTCAGCTCATGTGCTTAACTGTTTAAGTTTTCATTTTGTCATATGTCAAAATAATTTCATGAATGCTCTTATACCTATTTATGTTTCATTCTAAAAGGTTTCAAAGTATAGAGTTCAATATGTCATGAATCTATGTTGTTTGATCTATTATAAACTAATGTTCAGTCTATCATAAATTGTGCATCTAAATCATTATACAGAGAATTGTTCAATCACTTTCATATGAAAAATTTATATTATGCTTTGAAAGTAGTTTGTAAAGTCACTCAAAACAATAATTCTATTTAAAATTTCTTAGTTGTGTTAAAGTTCACATTAAGTTAAGAGGGTTTACTTAGTTGTTTTCAAAGTTATCATTTATATTTGCATTTCAAGTTACAAAAAGTTAAATTTGTACATTACTCTAATTCACACCCCCTCTCAAAGTAATTCATCTTCCAACATTTAATTCAAATTTTTTCCATTGTGGATATTTTTCTATGTCAATTTAGATGTAGACACCATTTGTATGTATTGCAGATATGCATTTTTGTGAAATTAGAGACACACATTATTCACCCATGTGGGTAGACATGTATCTATGTCAAATCAGATGCAAACAATATTCATATTTCCTGCTTGATATGTTTTCTCTTTTCATAGGTTAATGGAAATTTCTATTTGGTTTGTGGTTCCTATCCTGTTGGGATGGTTGCAAAGTGATAAAATAGTGCATGTCCTTCACAATGGATTGTTACTAGTTGTTTATGTATGATTTCAAGGGTAGTTGTTATTTGTGTAGGCCTCTATAATGGTTTGATCAATGTTCCATGTCACTATTGATAGACAAACTTCCATTGTAACAAACCCTTATTGAGGTCTAGATAGGCAACAACTATCCTTCAATGAGAACATTGACTATTTTATTGTTCTCAAACCATAGCGACTACACAGGAACCATACACAAATTAGTATTGATCTCAACTAGTGTTTAATTTTGATGGCCTTCTCTATTGGTGCACCAAATGTTTTTCATTTAAAAATCAAAAGATATCAATGAGCTCTATCTCGACAAGACCCCCTACATGAGAAGGTTCGAAAGATGGCAAGGCTAACAAAAATTCTGACCAAAGTTCACACAAATAAGGGATAACGACCAATCCTACATGTGAGTTGTTAGAGTTACATGAAGAGTGGCATAAATCTTGCATATGGAACTTGCAATACAACTTTCCATTTGGAAAATGTAGCAATACCAATAAACATAGTTATTAGTGTGTATGAATATTGTCTGCATTGACAATGGAAAAAATATGTATCTACACATAGGGAAAATATATTGTCCACCATTTTAATTAATGGTAGCATGAAATGAAATATCATACCAAGAAACCTATGCCCAGTTGTTGATTGGATCAAACATAAATTGTACAACATTAACTATTTCACTCTATTACAACCATAACTGGCCAATAGAAGTGATAAATCATATGCCCTTGGATTGAACACATGCCCATTCATGGAAACCTGCAAAACACAAAAAGTACACTATTACAAACTTATGGAAATCCACAGTCACAAAAAACATGAAACTTAAAGTGAAATATACAGAAAATTGACAGTAACAAACCCATACGAAAATATAATATTGTCTCAACGGAACCTCATTGAATATTGAAACAATACAACCTTCTCAACATCTTCTCAAAAATGAAACCATATAGCTAATGCAGGAGAAGAATAATCAACAATTCCCAATGGAATCTAACACAAATTCTTATGATTAACTATTGTTTTTGATAAAATTGTTAGATTCTTGAAGGAAAATTTCAAGGTTTTTCCCCAGAAAGTTGGATTGTCAGAGAAAGTAGGATTTTCTTCCTATGACCTTATTGTTGCTATGGAATGGAACATTAGTATAGATCTTCCTTGCGCTCCAAAGAAAGACAAGAAAGATAGAGAGGGTGTTCACTGGTCTTTACCACCTAATGGATGGGTCAAGGCCAACTTTGATGGAGTGGCTAAAGGTAACCTGGGGGCAGCGGGCTGTGGTGGTGTCTTAAGGGACTCCTTTGGCAATTTCCTTGGTGTGACGACCCCTCCTCTCAGTACCCAAACCAATCACTTAGCGGAGGCAGCTGGTGCTTTTCACATAACAAATCTAGCCCAAAGTCTCAACTTTAGAAATCTTTAGCTTGAAGATGACTCCAAAAATATAATTGACTGCGTACGTGGCCAATCTCCCCCCTCATGGACAATAAAATCTTGGATTAATGATGCCATCTTAACTTTGGCTAAATTTGATAAAGTGAAAATATCACATGCTTATAGAGAAGCCAATGTTGTCACCAATTTTTTTGCTAATCAAGGAGTTAGGAGTAATTATTTGCACACCTGGCTTAAGGTTAGTGATCTAAATCCTAATGTTTCCGCTCTATTGAATTATGATAAATTACATGGACAAGAGGCAACTTATCCCTTTAATGAGGACAGATTGGATCTATCACATCACAATCATTAGATTATATGGGACCAAGCTCAGTGGCTTAGGTTGCAAGGAATCTCTGCACATTTTGTGTGTTCTCAGATTTGGCAAGGCCAATTTTAGGAAAGATTTCAACTATGTCTGCCCCACTGTGTTGGCTAGGATGGGAGGTGACAGGAAAAGAATCGAGAAGGATATTTTTGGGGTGCACACTAAAAATGTTAATGCTTGGAATAAAGTCAAAAGTTGTGGGTTACTCCCCTTCTTGGAGAAGCTCCATGGTTCCAATTAGGCGGCTACGGACCTTTTTATGAAAAATTGGAATAATGGTAACCTTACCCTATTTGGGAGGAATGTGGAGCTCAATGAAAACTTGATAGATAAAGTGATGGGTTTATCGATGGAAGGGAAGAAGTTCTTTAGGGATAGGGTTTTCTCATATGACACTGTTATCAGATTTCCTAAAAAAGAAAAAGAAAGGCTGAATCTTGTGAAAATTGCTAATAGCTACTTCGATGCTGACACCATAAAAGGCCTTTGGAGAAAGGTCTTACAGGTCATCATGGAGTACATTACTGTGGACGGGCGCTTCACCAGGGTTTATGTCTACCACTTTGCTCTGCTCAATCACTTCCACTACAAGGTAAGGGTTTCGTTCCCCTATTACCTTTTTTGTTCTCTTAGGAAAAGCCTGGTAGATCACATGAAAAATCCTAGAAGATTCCCTATCTTCCATACTGGGCTAATTAGATTGATTGTTGAGCACTATCAAAATTTGTCGGTTCCTGCTAATTTGGAAACCCTCCCTAATTTTGAGGATGATGATACTGAGCCCAATTGTTTAGAATATTTGCCCAGTTTAAGTCTGGCTAGAACTGTCCTTAGCTCACATGTTGTCCTTTCTGGTAAAAAAATCCCTACCCCTTCTTCTGATAAAACTTGTGTTATGTTTGAGCCTGGAAGCCCCTCTCTCAAGACTAGTCTTGTGGATAAGAATCCCAAAGCTAAAAACCTGGTGTCCTTTTATGAAGATTCCCCTGATTCTGAGGAGTTTGGTGCCATTAATTCTAAGTCAAGTGATGACCCTTTGTTGGATAAGTCTACTAGAGATGGTTCCCCTATTACTCCTGACCCTCATAAAACTTGTCTTAAAACTGGAAGGGACCCCTCCTTAGATATTCTGAATTTAGCCAAAATTAACGCTGATTCCCATTTCCAATTTTTGAAATGGACTTTCAATGAAATTAATGAGATTAAGATAAAAAATTGTGCCCTTCAAAGCAAGCTAGATGAGATGGGTGCCATGATTGATGCAATGGAAAAGAAAGATGAGGATAGAGATGACCTTGGTCTCAGAAAAGAAACTCGGTACCAAGTTGACAAAAATAGTAATATTGAAATTGAGATTGAGAATATGAGGAACACCATCAAAATTGTTGGAGAACAAAACAACCGAATGGCCAGACACAATGACATTATTATTAATGCTATGACTGAGAGGTTAGATAAAGCCCAATAGGGGTCTCTGGTGGTGGATCTTGAGGAAATTGATGATAAAAGCTAGGATATTGGTGTCAGGATTTCTAAAAGAACTAGAGACAACCTGAAGAGAAAGGCTCCCCCTACTCCGAAGATTATTCAAATCTTTAAAAAGAGTGTCCATGATATGCAAAATTTGGAGGTTGAGACTGAGTCTATCCTCAAGACTCTGGATTAACTACGGTGGGTTTCTTGTTGTCTACTTTGCTGGCCCTTTTTGCTTGATCTTTATGTTCTATTTTGGTTAGTTGTTGCTTGCTCTATTTTTTACCTTTTGGGCAACTGGTTCTTTTTGATGGATTTTTACATCCTTTTTTATCTTTGTAAACTTTGTGGTTTCGGGTCCCTATAAAACCCATTTTACCCCTTTATAAAAAATTTTTTATTCCATTGCAACCATAACCATAAAACAAAATCCAACAAATACAATGCCTTAGGGAGAATTGGAAAACTTCTTAATAGCACATTTTTTGAGGATGAGACAATATATCCAATGATACAAAAGAGCAACCAAAAAACACTACATAATATCAACAATTTTATTCGATTCGAAACATAGCCACAAAATGGAAGCCATAAACAGAAACCCACAAAGACTCATGGAAACAAACTAGAGTTGAAATATACTCATTCCTCAACAAAACCCTATCAAAAAATTGGTACAATATAGCCTTCTAAAAAGCACCTTGCCGAAAGTTAATAGTGACAACCCCATGCAAAAAATATACTTGTTTCAACAGCTTGTCAAAATTTGAAGTAATTAATGGTGCCTTATTGCAGATAAAACAATATATGATTCCAAAAACTATGGGCCACAAATGAAACAATGTGGAAAACGGTATTACTAGTATGTAGCTCTTCCTGCTTGGTTCAAAAACACCTCTTCTTGCTAGCTCTCTCCAACCTGTGTTCTTTCTTTAGGCCTACAAAGATAGTCAGAACACAGAGACCATAAATAGAAGCCCATGAAAATTCACAATCTCAAATACATGGAAAACCATACACAAATCGTGAACCATAAATGAGTTAATATTTTGTTCTTAGAAACTATATAGTATTTTGTGAATAACAACTTATCAAGATTTCAAACAATCAATAGTACCTTATTGTAAATCAAGCAATATAACTTGGTACAGACTGTGAACAAGGAATTAAAGAATATTGTTAAGGGTGTACATAGATATATACACACACATATACATATATATAAGAATTCTCACAACCAACACCTTTTGCAACCATCGATGCATAAAAAAAACACAAAATTTCCTCCAACCACCATCAAAGAAATTCCACAACCGATTAACGCATGTGCACCTTCACAGAAGCATGCCGTCCTCACTCATTTATGATATCCATGTAGCAGTGAGAGTTGCATGTTGAAGTTGAAAAATGAACTTCATAGTCCCAAAGAATCACCTTCAAGCAATCACCTATCACATGCAATAGATATTTAGAACAAAATAGAAGAGATGCTCTGTAAACCCTCAGAGCCAATATGTGCAAGCAAAAAACTAGGATAATGATTATTGAAGTAATTGTTTTACAAATAATTAAAAAGCCTTCAAAAAGGAAATCGTGCAAAAAATAAATACATGCATAACCCTAATCTTATCTTGAGCAAAAGGACAACTCAACTAGATAAGGATTATAATTATCCTAGGAATTAAAAAATGACTAAGTAAACTTATGCTAAAGTTTAATTAAATAATCTATTACACCAAAAACCCCCCCATAAGTGCAACTTAGGGAGAAGCAAATTATTATGCAAGAGATGAGTCGCTACAACAAGGCCTGATCAGATACTCATTTACAAATGCAATGCAAAATAAATCAAACGGGGTAAAGGAGAAAACCACATGGGAACAAAACTCCTCCCCAAAATAGAATGAAAACTAACTAAGTGATGAAATATGGAGGACTCCATAAGACTTCCCAAGGACACCATCCATCACAAAGATACATGAGAGATCCCCCCCATAGGAGAGGAAGAATGAGGCCACATAGCCCCCCTAGAATAAAGTAGCTCCAAAAAGTCTAAAGAAACCATATCTCTCGAAAGAAGTGAAATGGAAGAGGTCGAATGAATGTAATCTCTAAAGGTGAAGTAGGTGTATCCCAAGATGTCTCCATAGAAGCAGGTGTGACCTCAACCAATGAAGAAGTTAAAGTAGTTGAAGACTCAAGAGTAGCCTCCAGAGATGGATGATCAATAGGATCCTGCTGAACTAAAACAAAAGAAGCCACATCGGTAGTCATAACAATAGCAATAGGAGGTGGAGGAGATGGAATGGAATGCTTGATAATAGGATTTGAAGTGAGAAGACCAATGTTCAAGAAGCCAAATCTCTCTCTGATTAATACATTTTCAGATTTCAGAGCACCCTTTCCTTTTGTCTTGAATGTCTTCTTTCTGTGACAGGTTATTTGCATGCAGGTGATCTTCGGGGTCTATGAGATTGGATTTCACAATTTTAATTCCTGTGATGAGGAAGAAGGTTTCACCATGCCCATGCTAGCTAACTTAGCTTGCTCTCGAGTGAGAGATGAAGCAAAGTCATCAAGAGATGGCATAGTGAATCTCGTACCAAGTGCATCCCTAGTGGCATAAAAGGTAGATACAAAGACTGAATAATCTGGTCCAAGCTTAGAAAGAATGGACAATATCAACTAAGAATATTCTTTTTGAACACCACACTGTGACAACTACAATCTAAGAGACTTGATTTTGGTGAAAAACTCCTAGATGTTGTCAAAATCCCTAGGATTTAAGCCAATAAGCTCATTCTCTAACTGAAACTCTCTCATAGTATCCTGTTTCCCAAACAAAGATTCCAAAGTAGTCCATATCTCATTCAATGTAGTGCAAGAATGAATATGAAAAAGAAGGTCAGATGAAAGAGATAGACATAATGTACAATAAGCTTCATCACACCTATTAAACCACTTTCTCTTTTCAGTAGCACCTATAGGATCAATTTTTGTACCCATGGTTACCCTATAGAACCCTTTGTGTTTCAAATGATTCTCAATTTGGTTTTTCCAACCAAAATAGTTGAATGGAGTAAGGGGTGCAATATTATGTGTATCCATGATATAAAACAACAATATATACTCTCAAATAAAAATAGCCTGATTGCACACTTTCGAAGAAAATAACTAAAAAGGAAAAGACTGAGATCAAATAGGAATATCAGATACCTAGTAAAAAAATTTGGGAAAATAGGTCTCAAATCTGTGTAGAGCACTAAACCAACTTTCCAATGCCTATTTTTTTTCGAAAAACGGAGTCAAGACGCAAAAGTTACGCCTCACAGAGTGAAAACAACAACTTATGGCTTTGACACACAGAAAAAGCACCAAAAATAAAAAATTAGGAAATCAAACCTCCATCACTAGATAGAGCATCGAACCAGCTTTCTGACGCTGTCTCATTTTCGAAAAAAGGCCTTTGTTTTCCCAAGTTATGAGAAAATGAAAAAAAGGGCTGTAAAAAGGAACTTCCACACTAAACAAGGGAAAAAAATCAACACCCAGGGGCCGGCCCTTGGTTCTTTATGTGACCGGCCATTACAAGGTTAAAAACATCCACCGGGAGCCTTGAAGCATAGCTCTTGGTCACAATATGACCGCAGCAGGGCTGAAACTGGCATGCGGGCTGGGAATGCTAGCTCCTAGTTTGCAATGACCAAAGTGAAGCACTTGGAGCCTGCGGGGGCGAAAGCCTGAGAGTGTAGGGTAGAGCTTAGTGGTGACTGCTAGTGGTGGGGGTAGAAGTGGTGGCCACTGGGCTGAGGAGGCCATTGGGTGGTGAGTCAGCTGAGGTCTGGTGGCCACTTGGTGACGAAGTGGTGGCGCTCCCTTTTGAATGGGCGGTGTAGATTTAAAAAAGAAAACTACATTTTTTATATATTTTTTGATTTTTTTTAAAAAAATTGCCTTGAACTATGTGCCCTGGGGCTGTACAGCCTTAGGGCTAAATTTTTTAATCTTTTTTTCAACTTTCACCAAAATTGACGAAATGAAAGGCATTTCTAGGATTTTTGGGTGCACAAAAAATTAGGCTACCTCTAGATCTACAAAAAATTAGCGTGGCTAGAAACCCGTGCATGGAAGAAAATGTTGTGAGAGAATATCTTCAAAACATGAATAGGATGCTACAGGTTTGGTGCTCTAATACCACGTTGAACTTGAAAAACCAACTTCACAGTCCCCAAGAATCACCTGCAAGCAATCACCTATCACATGCAACAGATATTCAGAACAAAAAAGAAGAGATGCTCTGTAAACCCTCATAGCCAATATGTGCAAGAAAAAAACTAGGATAATGATTATTGAAAGTAATTGTTTTACAAATAATACAAAAGCCTTCAAAAAGGAAATCATGCAAAAAAGAAAGACATGCACAACACTAATCTTATCTTGAGCGAAAGAACAACTAAACTAGATAAGGATTATAATTGTCCTAGGAATTAAAAAATGCCTAAGTAAACTTATGCTAAAGTGTAATTAAATAATTAAATACACCAACATTGCACACACACACACACACACACACACATATATACATATATATTCACATACACACACACACACACATATATATATGTATATATATATATATATGAAACCCACAAAAAATCATAGTATCAAATCCATGCAAAATGATACAGACAAAACCCAAATGATAAATGAGACAAGATATTTGAAACAGTCAATAGTACCTTATGGAAAATCAAGCAATATAGCCTTATACAGTGTGTGAAATACAAATCAAACAATATCAGCATGGGTTTCATCGACATGGAACTCTTCCCACTTGCTTGAAACACACCTCTTCTCACTAAATTTCCTGCACAAAAATGGTAAAAATATTATCATAGGTGACACTTTCTTTTGCATTTATAGCCATCCGCCCATTCAGAAAACACAAAATAACTTACACCCACCTTTGTCAAAGCAAGACAAAGCTTAATCCAGCTTGCACCTTCACAAAAGCTTACCCTCATCGCTCATGGCTCTCATATTAGGTATAGCAATAGAATGATGCCAAACAATGCCTTGTTGAAAATTTCCCAATATATGTATATATATATATATGTATGTGTGTATATATGTGGATTTTTCTATGTAAATATATATATATATATATGTGTGTGTGTGTGTGTGTGTATACATATATATATGTGTAGATACACATACATATATATATGTGTAGATACACATATATATATGTGTGTGTGTGTGTGTATACATATATATGTGTATATATATGTGTGTACATGTGTGTGTGTATACATATACATATACATATATATATATGTGTGTATAAACATAGATATATACATATATAAATATATATATGACTATTTTTGGATGGGTTTGCTACTATTAATTTCCAAGAAGGTGTTGTTGGGAATGCTATGTTGTTTTAGTTTTCCATAAGGTTTAGTTGAGAAAGGGGTTTGTTATCACAAGCAGCACTTTTCTTTTGCTTTGTAACCATTTCCCTATGCAAAAAACACAAAATAATCTCTACCTAGCTTTACAGGAGCTGCACAAAGGTTGATCAAGCTTGCAATCTGATAGAAGCTTGGTGTGGTTGCTCACGACTCTGATAGTGTGTATAGCAACATAATGACACCAAATAATGTCTTATGGAAATTTTCTTGGTCATTTATTTTGTTTCCTAAGTCATTAAATGGAAGGTGTTGTTATAACCATTCCCACTACACTCAAAGCATAGAACAATTAATCTTGATACGAACCAGCATTCAATTTCAATGGCCTTCTCTACCCATGCAGCAGGGAATGTGCCACCCTATTCCCAAGGCAGCCAATAAATATTTCTACCTTTTCTAGGTAGCCATTGGAAGGAAAAAATAATGGGAGGCTGACGAAATATCCTGGCCAAATTTATAACCCATCTGCCACCTACCACCCGAATTAGCATGCCACAAGTTGCACACCATAAATGAAACAATGTCACAGAGGTTTCATGTATGCACTACATATATTCAGAATGGTTGCAATAATACTTTTCATTTACAAATCACCAAACTAATTGAGCAGTTTATGGTATTTTCAATAAGGCATTGTTTAGTGTTGGTTTATGGATTGAGTTTCATGGCATACATAACAAACATTATAGCCAAGAACCATATGACATCCATATCCAACATGGCACTATCAATAGAGATCATAAAGCAGTAGCAAGAACACATGGTAAGTATTAGATGGATACCCAAACATAGATACTTACATAAATAAATACATGATAGACACATATATCTACACATAACTCTGTCAAGATATTCTATGTTGCATACATATACACATAGATAACCAATACACATACATATATCTACACACATTTGTAGTAGAAACTTCTATACACAGGGAGATTTCAATTGCATGCATGTATATTTATCTATATGCATATGTAAATGTAGACATACATATAACTATGTCCACAAGTAGATATATTAATAGGTGTAGATAGTGTGGCTTCGTCTACCCTGCCACATGGAAATCATAAATGAGATAATATATTGAAATCTTACTAGCTATTTGTATGAACTATGGTCATAAATTTTGTCTTCCTATCTAGTTTTGTACCACTCTGGCGATGGGGAAAAGGTGGACGGTTGTCCTCGCGTTTTGGTGAACTTTGGTTGGAATTTTCATCAGCCTTCTTGGTTTTTAGGTCTCCAGCACCATAAAAAATCTAGTGGATTATTTAAAAAATAAAAATAAAATATTTGCACGATGATAGAGGAGGCTAGCGAAAAGGCATTAATATTAATTTTTGTATGGTTTCCTTGTAGTGGTTATGGTGCAGGTAACATCTATCTTAAAAGTCCTCAAAAAACAAAGTGAACATCTGTGTAATTTTTGATAACTCATTATTGGGTGTCATTGTCTTGGTTTATGTTGTTCTTAAAGATGGTTTTGAGTGAGGAGGGCAATCTTGTGTGAAGGTGCAAGTGCATTCATTGGTTGTGAAATTTCAATGAATGTGCTTGCTATATTGTATTATTTTTTATAAAGTGTTGTTGAAAAGGTTGTATTGTTTCAATTTGTGATAAGGTTTTGTTCAAAAACAAGTATATTTTTTGATGGGTTTTTCACTGCTAATTTTCAATAGGGTGTTGTTGAGAGGGTTATATTATTACTATTTGTGATAGGATTTTGTTGAGAATCAATTTTAGATAAGATTTTGTTCACAAACGAGTATTAGTTTTCATGGGTTTGTGACTGGTAACTTTTTAGAGCGTGTTGTTGAGAAGGCTATATTGTTTCTATTTGTGATAATCTTTTGTTCAGAAATTAGTATTATTTTAGTTGGGAGACGAACCCAGACAAAAAAACCCACAAAACATAAAAAATGACAACTAGGAACCCATGTAAAACCATACACACAAAGTGTGAATCTTAAACCAAACAATAGTCGATTTCATAGACAATATAGCCTTCTCTCAATAGTACCTTACAAAAATTAGAATAGCCAGAAAATGCCAAGCATAAATGAAATAATATTTTTTTTAACAAACAATATAGCTTTTTGCATACAATGCCTCGAGGAAAATTCAAGCAATATATGTACACACACACACATATATATATATATATATATATGTGTGTGTGTATGTGTGTGTGTATATATTTATGTGTATATATGTGTATGTGTGTATATATATATATATATATATATATATATATATATATATATACATGTATATATATATATATATATATATACATGTATATATATATATATCTATATATATATGTATATATATGTATGTATATATATATATGTTATATATATATATATATGTTTATATATATATATATGTTTATATATATATATATGTATATATATTTATATATATGTATATATATGTGTATATATATATGTATCTGTATATATATGGATGTGTATAGAATCATCAACATTAATTATTTTATTATGTTCCAACCATAACCAAAAAATGAAAGCCATAAATCAAATAACATTTTGTTCAACAACGACCTAGATGGAGAAAACCGCAATATAGCCTGATCTACACAATAACAATCAACAAAAATTGGATAACCTCAAAAAAATTATTTTGTTGCAAACAATCCCACAAAACGCAAATATTAAAGAGAAACCCGTCAAAATTTGACAGTAAAAAACCCATACAAAAAAACACAGCTTTCTCAACACAACTTGCTCAAAAATTGAAAGAATACAGCCTTTTGAACAACACCTTGTCCAAAATGAAAGAAAAAATATTAAGCAACAGAACTATAATCAATAATGTGGAATGGAAGCTAAGACAAAGTGTATAGGATTGACTATTTTATTCCATTGCAAAGAACGGTAATCAATGATACCTAATGTAATGAAACATAAATTGTATAACATTAACTATTTTGCTACATTGCAGCCATAGCCAGAAAATGGATGCCATAAATCAAAAAATATTAGTTTCAACAGGAAGCTAGATGAACAAAACCATTAAAGACAAAGATTCATAGTAACATTTCCTTGCAAAATGATAGGCATAGGATGTTGGCCGTATATTAAACAATATTTGTTCTTAAAAAAAAAAATTTAGTCTTCTCTCAATAGAATCATATCAAAATTTGGAACAATCAATAGTGCATTAACATAGATCAAGCAATATAGCCTGCAACAACCTTTGAAACACAAGTGAAACAATATTCAAAAAGGTTCTCCTCATATGCACATCTTTGTGATTTCTTTGCATAGATAGATATTTGTACATATGGCACATACATTGTACATCACTCTAATTATTATTGCCATTTCCAACATTTTTGTATTGCTTTTGGAGTCATTGGACCATGCAAAAAACAAAAAATATGTTGCTACTAGCTTTAGAAAAAACTTCACAGTAGGCAATTGGACTTGCACCTTCAGAGCAGCTCATCCTCTTGGCATCAAAATTTACTATTGTATGGTGTTCATGTAGTGGCAATGGTTGTGGCAATATTTTCTATTCAAAAACGTGAGAAAAAAATAGTGAAATCCTTTGCAAATTTCAATAAGGCATTGTTGGGTGTTCTTTGAATTTAGCTCCTTTGATAGTTGTGAGCCAAGATTGTGAGCTTCTTTGAATGTTGAAGTTCATCTAGCCTTTTCAATAGAAGTATCATTGTGTGTCTATATTTATAAGTTAGATCATTCATCTATATATCTATATTTTCTACATGTAATGCCATTCACGTACATTTCTACATGTACTTCTTTAGTATGTATATTTCCAAACAACAAATTCATCTATGTGCATCCAATCAATAACGTTGGAATGTATTTGTTGGCATATTCGTTAAGTGTGCCTTTTAGGTTCTTATTTCTTAGAGGCTCAAAAAAGGATTTGTCTCTTGTGTGATAAGAAATATTTCTTCCACCATTGATAGAAGTGATGGACAATCTATGTTCTTGCTCGGGGGTTTGTTGAGTGCCCATGGGGCTTCATGACCCAATATGGCATGGTGGAGAGCACACCTTCTTTTGTTTTTTTTCATTTCATATTTTCTATTCATTGTTCATTATTTCTTAAAGGCTCACGAAGGGAATTGTTGCAATCATAGGATGTCTAGTATGTGTCATGAGAAAGATTGTTTCCACCATTGATAAAAGTTATGTACAATCTATATTCTTGCTTGGGGGTTGGGTGAGAGCCCATGGGGCTTCAAGACCCAATATGGTGTAGTGAAGAGTAGGCCTTATTTTTTTGTTTTTCATTTCATATTTTCTATTCCCTATTTAGTTGTGTTGTGGATAGTTGTGGACGTGATTGTATGCACGTATACATTTACGTATGCATATATGTAAATAAAAAAACAATACACAACTCTCTCCTCAACTTTGGAGGGCTCAAAAAACTAGGAAGGCTGACGAAAATCCTGACCACACTTCACCAAAACCAACTACCACCTTGCCGCCTTCCCCGTGCTGCCAAAAAACTCTAAAAATGGTTCATATGTATATGTGTATGTATATATAAATGTTAACTTAAAATATTTTGTTCCCAATATGGTAGGGTGGACAATACATCTTCTATTCTTTTGATTTGGTGTTTGCAAGCATGTTTTCTCTTCATTGTAATATATGTATATGTATATGTGTATGTGTATCTATATATGTATGTGAAATGGAAAATGTGAAGCTTTTATAGATGGAGATTGGAATGAATGAAGGTATGATGCATAACCATAGGAGCATTTGCATTATGCTCTTATTTAAATTGTACATTGTACTTTCCATTCATTACATTCTCCATTGAAAACATTTCATATGTATAGCTACATTTGAAAATACATTTACATGTGCACATGCTTTGGTTGTTGTCGATGGATCACTATTGTGGAAAGTATTTGTGAATGTATAGATTTGTAATTTTCAATTTTTTAACTTTTGCACAATGTTTTATATTTTATAGCTAGCAAATCGCTAGATATGCATCTGATTCATATTGTTTATTTTGATGTCTTAGTAATAACTTTATAGTGGAGAGTAAGTATTTCTTTGGTTTTTTTCATTTTGCATTGCTTGATGGTTGATTGATTGCATTGTTGCTTTATTAGCTTGTGTAGACATCCTTTTATATTTCCCAATAGCAAAACCTGTGAATTGTTGGAAATTCTTGTCTTCATTCTCCTATATGTATATGTATATTTATATGTATATATGCATGTGCAATAAATAATGTGAAGTTATTTTGGATGGAGAGTGTCATGAAGGAAGGGATTATGTACAATGATAGACAGCAATAGTAGTACAGGCTTCTTTAAAGAGTGCATCGTACATTCCATTCATGACACTCTACACTGAACATATGTTGCATATGCATATATACATTTGCTGGCACATTTCCATACATGTTTAATTTTCTTATTGTCAATAAATAACTATAGGGAATAATTTTTGTCTGCATGCAAATTTTTTATTTTCTAAATTTTCCCTCCCTTGCACCATGGTTTTGCATTTGCAAGTAGGAAATTTGAATATATTCATCTAATGCATAATGCCAATTCTCACACCCTGGGTAGTATTCCTTGTAGGCTCAAAAATTAACCATTAGAATGAAAGATGCTATATTGGAAATAATGAGCAATATTCATTTCACATTTGATTGTAGGGAAAAAATTGTGGACATAGTTGACCTAATACCATTGAGGAGACTTCTTTTTCATAAGAGTATTTGAGTATTAAACTATGTATCATATTATACTTCACAAATTAATAGTATATGCGACATGGTTTAGCACTAATAATTCTCTCCTGAAAAGAAGTATTCTCAATGCATGGTGTTACCATTAATTCATGTCCATATGCAAATTTAGTAATGCAATCAATGCATTTCATTTTGAATTAGCCACTTCCCCAATGAGATTGATTGCTTGCATTCTTGTTTTTTTAGTTGGAGTTTGAAAGTACTTTTAAATACAATGCATATGGATACATACAATTATGTATACATATACATATATGTATGCTTTGGTTGTTTTCCATAAAGCATTGTTGAAAAAAAAATGTGCTAGGTGTGCATTTTGATTTCTTTCTAATGGCTTTATTGCTATGGATTCTTCTATTTTCTGAGTCTTCCATCTAGGCCACTGTTCAAACAAATATTCTTTCCTTTATGTCTTGCATATTGTGTTAGTTATTGGAACATAGTAAAATATTTCATGCTATATATTTTATATTGCTTTCCATAGGGTATTATTGATTGTTGTTATGTGCCTTTGGCTACTTTCCAACATATTCAATTAGGTTGACTATTTTAGTTATCCCATTTCCCTTTAACTTGGTATTTGCAACCATTTTTATTGTTTTGTTAATATTATTACTATAGGAATCACATCCTTCTTCACGTTTCAATGCCACACCGAGTGTGGAGCGTAAATAGGCACAAAAGCGCGAAAGAAACCAACTTTATTATGCACACCACAAAGAAAAGATTTGTGCAGGTCGACAAGCCAAGTACCTACAACAAAGATGTACTCTAGACATAGCTAGCTTGCCACCCCATGCCCAACTAGGCACACCACCATTGCAAGCAATCTTGCCAATAACATTTTCTCACAATTGCTCCCCCTCAACTTCCACCTCTTCGCAGTTGCACAGCACCCATCACTATGAATCTGCCCCAGCAATACCTGGTTGTACATTGTCACAAACCCTTGTTGGTCATTCCTTTCCAACCACATATTTGATAGCCCAATGCTTAGGAAACATGTTTAGTGAACCTTTCCACCTAGCAATGTAATCCTTCCACCGGCGCATTGATGCTTTGTCTAAATTGAAAATTTGTTCTATTTGCAATTAGAGATACGCTGGCATTAGAGTCTAAGCATATAGTGTTGGAATTTCCAATTTGCATTATGCTTCTAAAAAAGGTGTCCATAGATATATCCTAGAAAAAAAATGGATCTAGGGCCACAACCAATCGTTCTTGCAAAGCTTACTCAAGTCGAAGAAATGCTTATAGCTAGAGTTGCTCCTATTTTACAAGTAACCCATTCTAGAGGAGGTCAATACAAATATATTGTCCATACTATAAGCTTCCCACAAGACATCACGATCATTGCAGCTTTGTTGCTGCATCGGCTACATGACCTTGAAGTTGTGATTGTGTGAATAATTGGCATTCCGGGGACAAACTATGATTGCTATGTTGACAAACATAATGTCATGGCTGCATTAATATATAAAATTGAGAATGACCCATACCATAGTGATGTTGCAATAGATTTTGATTCTTTAAATTTGTTCCCTTCTACAAGTAATGACATCTCTGATCTCTTGCACATAGTGGAAGAACCGAGACATGACCCAAATGAGCCAATGGAAACTATAGAAATTGTTGTTGATGAGGAAGTTGACCTTGAAGACTCATCATCATTTATTTTGTTGATGCCCAACCCTCCTCGACAATTGTAGGAAATTAGAGATGCCTTACAAATTAAAGACACTAGTCAAAATACCTTGCCTTGGCCTGAAATAAATTCTATCCCTATCAATGAATATAATACAGAAGGGTTGTTAAGTATGGATTTTCCTATGTTGTTCCCCACCTACATGGCAATGCCCCTACAATAGAGAACAATACAAATTCACTTACATGAATATGCCTTGCATTTGATGAGATACTGTGATAATAGATTTAGGAGACATGTCAGATTTAGATATTACATTTATAATTTGATAATGAGACATCAAAGCCAACAAATCAGCATCATTTTTTATGGAAACAAACTTGGAGGAAAGAATCCCAAAGTTGGTTCTTGCTTTGTGGAAATTGCTTCGGGAGGCACCAGATACCCAGATAGAAATAAGCTTGTTCACTTTGGTGCATCCTTTCAAGGAACCCTCTCATATTGGGAAAAGAGTCAACAACAACTTGCAACAATGATCCACCAACTTGGTACACCGACTCTTTTCTTCACTTTGAGCTCTACAGATACTAAATGCCTTGATTTGCGTAGGGTGATTGAACCTCATATCCAGTTTTATTTTTCATACTCTTGAAGACACTTCCCGGAGAACATTGTGTAGAACTCACACATAATTTCCTTGTACATACACCCACGATTTAGTATTTTACATGAAAATTTTATCGAGAGACTCTTCCACACAAAGGACTATTGGTATAGGTATGAGTGGTAACATTGGGGGTTAGCACATGTACATGGTTTCTTGTGGCTCCCAGATTCCCCAAACATGGAGATTCTTGATTGGTCCAACCCACATGAGCTTCAACAAGAAAAAATATTCTTTGATTACTATGTTTTAGCATGGAACCCTTGCACCCTAGAGCAGCTAATATCAAGGATCCACCACTCAGCTTTGGATGACCCATGCTTGGTTAATAATACACAAATTTCTTCTATGGATCCAATGGTGGACTATGAACAATTGTTAAACACATCTCAAAGGCATACAAAGTGCACTCAATACACTTGCATGAGGAAAAAAGGCCAATAATTACAATGTCGCTACAAAGCTCCATGGAATACACAGCCATGTTCGACAGTGAGAATTGACAGTGAATTGAAAAAATCATAGAAACCAGCAAGAAATGATGAGCATGTTAATATCAAAAACCCTAAGATGCTTGCAATTTGGCGAGCAAATGTTGATTGTTGGTTTTCTAGAAAAATTGTGCTAAACTACATTTCCAAATATGCATCAAAGTCTGAGAAAAAATCTGAAAGCTCCATTGATATCTTGCAGAGGCTTGCAAATACAAATTCATCTAGGGATAAAGTGTTGCTTGCATACCAAAAATTCATGATGAATTTATTTGTTGATCATGACATTGTTGAATAAGAAACATGCAATATGCTAGAAAAGTTTCCCCTTGTCATCTCAAATCAACATTTCTTGTCTTTGAACGTTAGAAGGAAAATGTTTCATTGTTTGAAAATAGTTGATAGTGATGATGAGCTTGCTAGTGGTTATATTCATTCCTACATATAAAGACCACCTAAAATGGAGGCAATATCCCTTATTCATTATGCACAACTCTATACATATAAGAAAAATTGCAAAGGTGTAGCCTGGTGTGCTCAGCCATAACCTGTAATCATCGTTGTTTACCCACTTTTCAAGACCATCCCCCTAGAACAAAGTGATGCCTATGAAAATTTTTGTTGGTTAGAATTATTACTATACAAACCTTTTCAAAATGTTGAGGCTGACATAGGCCTTACAAGAGAAACCATAATACAAAATTGGAGGTTATTTTATGTTGTTGGCTATGTCACTTGGCATGTGAATAGACTTACTAGCACCCCCCCCCCTGCCGATGGGGAGGGTAGTTATAGTGACACCGATGATGCAAAGTCTATGTTGCATATAGATTAGTATGAATGGGATTTTCTCTCTTGACTTGGTGCCACACACAATGTTTTGACATGCTACAACTCTTGGGTCGATGAGACTTTGACCTGCACCATAGGTGGGATGACCACCATGTTCCATAGAATCTTCATAGCATTGTTGAATAGTTTGTTTAAACAAGTAAATTGCTTACAACTAAAGACACCCTTTTTTTCATTTGCAACACCAACCCCTTAACATTCACTATCTCCTAGGCAAGAGCTTGCTTTTAAAATCATTGAACAACACCACCTTCACTCGCCCTCATAACCTCCACTTCATGTGATCATTCAAGGTACCATAGGCATAGGTAAATAATTCTTTATTGATAAGATACAAAGAGCACTAAATCAATCGTTGAGTCAAAAAATGAACCCTTTGCTTATATTGGCACCAATGGGTGTTGTTGCTTACAATGTTCGTGCCTCCATAGTACATACTACTCTTCGAATGCCAATAAAAGATATGAATCCATTGAAAGGACTACCACTGACCATATTTCAAGAAGACTTCAAACATATTAAGTACATACTAATTGATGAAATGAGTTTCTTGTGTCCAAAGTTGTTCCTTAAAATAGATAGTCAATTGCGGAAAGCATTCCCTGGAAGACATATGCAACCATTTGGTGGTGTTTCTATTATACTCCTGAGTGACTTGGCACAACTGCCCCCTATTATGGGCAAGCCTATCTATAGTTCTTAGTCCATAGCACTGTCACTTTGGAACACTTTTAATATTGTTGTGACACTTGAATCTATATTTTTCCAGCATGGACAATTCAATTCACAACAACAATTTTGTATGCTCCTTATGAATATTAGAAATTTCTAGGCATCCTTGGTTGATTGGAAAATTCTTATGAATCAAACAAAGCCATGTTTTTTTCCAAGAAAAACTAGGAGTTTGATGAGGCTATCCACTTATTCCCAACAAATAGCTTGGTTGTTTTGCACAATAGGAAAATGCTACAGTAATTAAATGTTCCAATTGCAATTAGTGTTGTTGAATGTTTCCAAAAAACCACACTTGATTATGGCGATGATGAACAACTTCAAGTAAATATCTTGCTTGCAATTGGTCAACAAGTAATGTTGACAACGAATCTTTGGGTGGCAACTGGCCTTGTCAATGGATCGTTGGGTTTAGTGAAGGATAATGTATATGCTAGGGGTGCTAAACCACCTCAACTACATGAATATGTTGTTGTTGACTTCTAGAACTAGATTGGACCAGCATGGGATCAAGAAAATCCAAGATTCATCCTGATTATCCCAATCGCATGAGTCAACCAAAGATAGCTTCCATTGAAAATGGCCTAGGCTATAATAATCCATAAATCTCAAGGCTTAACACTAGAGAAAGGTACAATATATATTGGAACTAAAGAAAGGAAAGGAATAACATTCACAACTCTCTCTTATGTTAAATCACTAGAAGGAATACGCATTGATCCACCTTTCTCTTTTGATAGGTATTTTAGGCTACATTCCAAAAAATACAATGCACTTTGAATCAAAGAAGAGGATCGTCTCCAACAATTGTTTGCACTTCCACCATCATGAATTTTTTTTTTTTTATAGTAACTACTATACTTCTACTTTTCCTTTTCATTTCAATTCTTTCACAGTACCCTTCATTCCCACTTCTGACCACTTTACCCAACATTATGAAGGTTTTACTTATACAATCATCACTATGAGAAGTTGCTACTAAACTATTGGTTTATGTTTCACCTTGTTCCCACCAACAAACAACAATTATTTGAATTTAATTTTTCACTCAATTGGTTCCTTTGCTTTACCGAATAGTTTCACTTCCTTAGCTATCATGCTTGAAACATTTCTTTCTAACAATGTCAGATTCTAACAAATTTAGATTGGAACATTTCCAGTTGTTACTGCAGATCTTCACAATTGTTAATACCTTCATGCTCACAAGTTTCCCATGATGTTTGAGTTGGAACTATATTTTATTTGTATAGATGGTAAGGTTTTATCTCATTCTTTCCATCTCTTCTTTTGTAATTTCATTCAAAATTCTTTGTAACAAATGTTGCAACCCTATACATTATTTAGAAAAGATAATAGTGATTTCATCTTAATAAAATTGCTAGCTTCTAGAAGACAATTATATTCAATTGTCCACATATTGTTTGTAGAGCTTTGCAAAAGGTATGCCTGCATCCTATTTATATGATGTATTTTATTCCACATATATTAGATATTATTTTTTACTAACTATACAACTATTTATATTTTTTCATTTAAATATTGTGTAGTAATGACACATGTTTGTTGTACTAAACTTCTAATTCCCCTTGTGTCTAATATTTTGTTGACAACATTTTAGATTGTAAATGTATGTACTGAGATATAGATTAAACTCATGGACAAAAAATTTCTCTACTCAGGGGTTTGTTGAGAATCCATGACACTCGATGCCATAATGTGGACGGGTGCAAAGTAGGCCTCCCTTATTCTCTCGATCTTCCAATTGATTCCCTGCACAATGTATGCCTCCATTTTATTTTCTTGCACTCTTCCACTACACCTTCATTGCATAAAATTTGTTATGAATTGTATAAGTCTTTATATTTTCTAATTGATTTATCGTCTACCAATAGTATGTGTTTAGTACACTTAATTTTGCATTATTGTTTCATGTTTGCAACCATACTCAACCCAAAAAATCATCATATGTGGACCTCTCAACGCCTTTAGAGCTTGTATTAATTAAGCAGTGACCTAAAAATTACTTTCACCATTGATGCCAATGTTGGGAAATTAATTTTTTCTTCCTTGGGGGTTTGGTGTGAGTGCATGACGTTCCATGACCCAATATGGTAGGGTGGAGATCGAGTATTTCTTGCTTATGTTGAGAGTGCATTTTGTGATATGCACCAAGTATGTCTAATTTTTGTTTACTTCATTCATAGCATTACAAGTACATAGAAAATTGTGTGTTATAAAATAATCAACTTTGATATCTCTTGGTTTGCATGTTGCTTATGAATTAGAGATGACCACTACACTAATATTCACACTTTTTTCTTATTCTTCTAGATCATACTTGATCCATAATGTGGATTCTAATGATTTTTTTTATAGTCATTAGTGACAAAAAAATTACTTCTACCATTGATCAGAGTGGTGGTCAGTTTATTTTCCTGCTCAAAGGTTTGGTGAGAGCATGTGGTTCCCCATGAGCCAATCTGGTAGGGTGCACATCAGCCCTCATTTTCTTTTCTACCTACTCGAATGTAGCACATGCACAAGTATGCTTAAATTTTACTTAGTTGATGCCTTGCATTACATGTGTATTGTATATTTTGTACTATACATTGTAGAGCACTTTAAATCTATTGATTTACATATTCTCTATCAAATATAGATGTTCACCACACTAAACTTCACATTTTTTTGTTATTTTTCCTAACCATACTCTAGCTATAATGGTGAATTTGATGAACTAATTGCAAAATTAGTTGCAATGGTCAAATAGACAATTATATCCTAATATACTCCATGTTGATTGTGATAAGAAAAATTCATTCCACCCCTGATCAGAGTGGTGGACAATGTATATTCTTGCTTGGGAGTTTGGTGATAGTCCATGAGGCTGCATGACCCAATATTGAAGGGTGGAAACTAGGACTCATTTTGTTATGTTTTATTTTATATATCTTATGTAAAAATCTCTATGTTTCATACATAAGATTCAAACATAATTCATATGTTTTAGGCTATGGTTGTGATGGAATAAAATCGTTAATGTTAATTCACTTTGTGTTAGGTTCCATTGGGAATTGCTCATTATTGTTCTCTTGCATAAGCTATATTGTTTCATTATCCATAAGGTGTTGTTGCAAAGACTATATTCTGCCATGATCCCTCCTATGATCCTATTAGAACTATAAAATTTGTAAATTTTTAAAGTCTATTACATTCAGGAGTTCCAGCATTGAGTCCTCATCATAAGCATAAAATTCCCTCTTTATATTATCTTGCTCATTTTCTGTCATAAAATCCATTGAATCCATCAAGTCCTTCATTTTTCACTAAAAGACCCGAATCGGCAAGACATAGTAAGAGTCTCCCTGACTTGATTTTTCACTAATGTATGTTTGTTGCAGACTATCGGCAGGACAATTTTCTTGTTTCGGTGATAGAAGGAGTCATTTCGACAAAGGGAGCCATTGTCGGAGGGAAGTCATAGCGAATACATTGTGTTTCGCTGACCGGTGCATGTGGGAGTATATCGATCAAGCTAAAGGTGTTTGGGAGAATGTCTCGGTGAACTATTTTTCTTGCCGACGGGCATTTATTAAAAATATATATCAGCATATGTTGGGGCATTGGTGTAATGTCAGGGAAAATACAATATGTCATACCGAGTAATACATAAAGGGGTTGTTTTGGCCAGACTGATTGGTATTAGCATGAATTCATAACGAAATTATTTTGTCAAACCGATTGACTTGCAAATGAATAATTCGGTAAGACATATGTGCATTGGGGAAGGTCTTAGCGAAGCGGCTATTGTTTGGCCAAACCAAGTTTGGGGGTGTTCAGAAGCTTTCGGTGAGAAGCTATAGACTCTTGCCAATTCAAATCTTATGCCGAAATGACTGCAGAATCTCATGGCGAATGGTGAAATAAATGTTGAAAAGGGATTTCGCCCTAGATTTGAAATTTTCTCATCGACAGTACATTTGATGCGACAGTGCCAGTTTCACAGGAGGCTTCATTCGTGCTTCATTAATGGTGCGATGGTATAAAACATGTGTCAGGTGTTAGGGATGGATGCTTCGAAATTCATGTCTATGGTGCCAATGGTTATCACAGCAGAGATTCAATATCATAACTCTAGGCCATTTCATTATGCTTCATATATTTCTAAGGAGCTTGATTCAGGATTGATGGCTATAAAGAGTGGAGCTTCTATTGTTCATCTCAGAAATTATTCATTGTTGATGCACTTAGTGCTATATTTCAGTTAGGAGTTAGGGGTATGGCCTCCAAAAATGAGAATTTCTCAGATTGGCAAGGAGGGTGAGGCATTGCCTATTTAGTTGTGGACTACCATTTGGGATAGTAGGTTTGCTGGTTCTAGTTTTATTCATTTTGAGGAGTATTTTGTAAAGACATTGTATAGATTGTATCATTATCCTTGTAACTATTCATTGACTGATGAGATCAGAAGATTCCTTCAGCCTAAAGACTTCAATGGGTGAATTGACCATAATTGGGGAGACTGGTATTGTTTGGAGGGTGCTAC
Organism: Sequoia sempervirens; assembly: GCA_007258455.2. Taxonomy (NCBI): domain Eukaryota; kingdom Viridiplantae; phylum Streptophyta; class Pinopsida; order Cupressales; family Cupressaceae; genus Sequoia; species Sequoia sempervirens. Next base: position 42,920,747 of record VDFB02358134.1, read on the forward strand.
AATAATCAGAGTGTATGGATTTGAAGATGCTCCTCTCATTCTGCCAAGGAAAGTTCCAAACAAGGTTGCATATTTAGAAATTGTCAAAGAGATGGATTATTGTCGTGTGATGCATTTCAGTTCTTTTGGAAAGCAGGCTTTTATGCCTAGTACTTTGTGTTTTGGTGATTTCACTGTATTGGATAAAGAGGGATATAATTCAATTCTTGATAGATTGTTGCATTACAACATGAAAAGATGACCAACCAAGAAAAACCTTGACCCTGAGGGATATATCAATTCAGCCAAAGAAAGGATTAACTTTGGAGGGTATCAGCATGTACACTATCCTTTTAATGATATGATCAGAGATCTGGATGAAGATGAAGAAGAAATGGTAGTTGAAAGATATAACCAAGGGCTACAAGATATTGAGCTATTGTCTTCTAGAGATGAAGAAACACCAAGAGCTAATGTGCCACAGGCTAGAACAGAAAAGGTATCCAGGATGAGGACTCAGCAGTATGTCTGCCCAGTTAGAGAACAAAGTATTGAAAGTGGTGATGTTGATACAAGGCACATGGAGTACAGATCATTTGTTTCTGATGACAAGTTTATACATTCCCCAGAATTCATGGCATTCTTGTACAAGCAGAAGGGGAAGGAGATAAGGGAGAATGTTGATGATGTTACTTCAGGAAATGAGGAAGAATTGTTGGCTCAATTGAGAAGATGTGTGGATGATGAAATGACAAATATGACTCCTGAAGTGGGGAGGAAAATGTGGGAGGATGCTGGTGTCATGATCTTTCCTGGCCTTGATTTGAATTTTGTATTGGTTTTTGATAGTTTCATGAAGGGCAGTAATGCTACTCACAAGCTTGATAAGGAAAAGGTGACAGAAGTATATGTAGGATCCAAGTATAATACTGATGAGGGATCACTAATGATATGGGATTTGTACCCACCCCACTAGAAATTAGTGGTAATTGATACAGAGAAGGAATTTGGCCACGTTATGACTCTAAAAGCTGGAGAAGTTGATCCTATTGCTACTGTAGATATTGGGGTAAATGTTCCAAAGTTGAATAAAGCACAAATTGAACTATCGATAAAAGAAAGAGAAGCGTATAAAGAAAATAATGAAAAATCACTGAGAGAAAATGATAGGCTCAAAGATTTGGTTGGTGTTTCAATGGGGACAACCAAAATGATTACTCAAGGAGAGAGCTCTCAGGAAAAAGACAACTGGATAGGGTCAAGTGCTTATTCTGAGGGAAAATATGATGCAATTGCTACAATTGTTCAGAAGAGGTAGGATCAATTAACATCCTATTTGAATAACTTGTGGGGAAGATACTCTCATACTCTTTTTGCATTGAAGGAACACACAAGGATGGATGGATGAATCATGGAGAAATTTCATGAGCTGGCTCAAAGTGATGAGGCTAGCAGTTCTGCACTTGAAGCTACAAATCATATAATCAATCGCCATCAAAATTTCTATGATGAATTGCAAGGGGATGAACAGGGGTTAATTGCAGCTACTGAGAAAATTGTGATTACATTCTCTGATGATAAATGTTAATTGAAAGAGGCCACCAGGTGGAAGAATCAATGTGAGTCAATGCTGAACGAAATAATGAAGATAGCTTCTGTAGAAGATACAACATTCGAAGAAGTGAGCAAGCAAAATGAGGAAATGGTCAAGATGGAAATTACAATCTGGAATGTTGTTGGAGATGCGGATACATATGAGCACCACAATTATTTGGAAAACCTCAATAATACTCAATTATGGCTAAATAGAGCCTAATTATTTTCTATCTTTTGTTTTGTAATTTGTATTTTCTATTTCCGAAAGGATGTGTCCTTTCATATTCTCAATGTATAAATGACCATTTTGAAAACAATATGAAAATATAGGTAGAATAGGATAGAGAATAGAGAATACGGTGGAACACCATGTTTCATAGGGCTGAGACTCTACTATATGTTTTGAAGCCATTGAGATATCAATGAAAATCGTTTGATTTGTTGGCGTATTCATGTGTCAATTATTGTGTTGTGCCAATTGAAATAATTATTTAAGTTGTCTCTAAAATTGATGTTGCTTGGTTATCTAAATTAGCATAACATGTTTATGTTTGGTTTATCAATATGTATTTTCCTTATCTGTTTGATTGGTTGATAGTTTCTTTCAAGGAAGGATTAAATCCTTTTGATTAGTCACAATAATCAAGGAATTTCATTTAGATCAGTAAGAACTTAATAATCACAATTTTGCATGTTTATACTAGTTATAAACAAAATATGCCAAAAAATTTGAATGACCTCCAGAAAGAAGTCAGTTGTTTAAGATTTCATTTGACTCCATATATTATATAAGGCACTGGTCTCATCATTTTAATCATTTAGTTTCATATATACTTTTTACATTTGTTAACTGAGCATATTAGGGTTTATTGAAAGCTAGTATACAATATATAGCAAATTTGTTTTGTTTTGTCCATTCCAATATGCCATCATGGAAAAATCATGGCATGAAGAGAAGATCAATGGTCAAGTCTACTTCATTTGTTATAGGTACACCCACCTAGGTCTAGCAGTACCTGGAGAGTAGAAGGTTTAATTGTTTCAAACCTTGTTCTATTACCCTAAATTTTTTTGAAAGCTTGGCAACCTTTCGTGGTTCAAACTTGCATTTTTGAGAGCTAACAAATTGGTGACTCTGCTGGGGATAGGAAAGAATTTGTGCCTTAAGAATAGAGTCAGAATTTCAATATACAGACTCCCCTAGGAATACTAAGTAACAATCTTTTTCTCACTTTTAAGAAAGTGAGTGGCGACTCTGATCAAACACTACAATATGAATGGAAGAAGATCTCAATTTAGGGGAGGTCATTTTGGAGCTCCTCTTGGCAATAGTAAGTGGAAACATAAAGATGATAAGGCTAACAAAGGTAAGGGGAAAAGTGAGGACATGTGCTTCACAAACAAAGACAAATCATCAATACCTTATGGTGAGAATTGTTTTGACACATGGAAAGATAGTTCAATAGAAGAGCCTTGTACCCCGGAAGATCAGAAAAATCCTTTTTACAACCCTTAGAAACATGTTGAATTTGAAGCTAGAAAACAAGTTGAGTTTGAGGCTGGACTCGAAGTTGAACAACTTAGAATTCAATATGAATATGACCAAAAAATGGAAGGTAATCAGAACGGACTTGCTAATTAGGATGTTCATGAAGAAGATTTTGAATCTTTAAGTTATGAGGAAGTCAGGGCACGGTATGAATCTCAAAGAAAGGAGAGGGAAGAGCAAGAAAAGGCCCAAATGGTTCAAGCAATGAGAGAATTCAAATTGCAGAAAGCTTAGAACATTCCTCACACATCTGGTTTTCCCCCAAAGTATGTACCACCCCATAAACAGGGTAATCATGGTGCTGGGTATTATGAACCACCAAGGATTCCTCACCATCAAATTGGGAATCAATATAGACAACCAAATCATCCACCTTATATTGCCACACAACATACAAATAATTATCCACCTCCTAGTCAGTGTCATGTGCCACAACAAAATATGCAGTACAATAACCCTATGTACCAATATTAGCACCCACCAAATCCTCCTCCTTATCAATATACAACCATAATTAGACAATTTGATCTAGCAGGGTTTCAATTATACCCTTATCCCATGGACAACAGTTGGAGAGGTTTAGTACCCAAGTTTACAGGAAGTAATAAAATCACAACCGAGGATCATTTAAGGAATTTCAATGCCTTTATTCAGGATTTGGATGTACCTTATGAAGATTTGCATATGAGATTATTCATGATGCCCCTTATTGAGGAAGCTAGGGATTGGTTTAATAGTCTGGCAATAGCTTCGATTTATTCTCTCCAAATATTTCAAGATCAATTCCTTGAAAATTTTGGGAATTTGAGTGCACTAGATGCTGCTCTCCATGAACTAATGTAAACTTAGAAAGGTCAGAATGATTCAATCTTTGGTTTTAAGAAGAAGATTCAATAAACTGCAGAATAGGATACCTCCTAGATCAAAGTTACCAGAATCTGTAGCATTAAGTGTTTACCTAAATGCATTTGGCCCTAAAATAGGGTATGAGTTGAGAAACAGGTTCCCAAGGGATTTAGCTAAAGCACAAAAAATAGCATTAACAATTGAGAATAACAGAAAGGCTACTGGGATAATGAATGAGAGAGACAACCCTCGGGCTCCTCAACAAAATAATAATTATCAATATAAGTAAGAGAACACATATAGGAATGAAAGGCCAAGGCTGAGGTTGCATGACATGCCCTATAACACAAATTGGAAGGATGGAAAACCTATTACAGATAGGCCTGGAAGCAAAGAAACTCCTGATCCATTGAAGAAGAAGGGAACATATATGGTGAATAGTAATTATTTTTGTGAAGTTTGTGATAAACCACACTCCCTTGATTATTGTGCTGTAGCCCAAAGAATGCAAGAAGGAGTGTTAATTGGAGATGGTGGAGAAGATCACACAATCTACTTAACTTCAAATACTTCTCACCATGTTGAGGAGAGGTACTCATCTTCGGAGGAGGGAGGTTATGAGTATGATGTTGCGAAACAAAGGTACAATGTTCATATGGCTGAGCAACATATTTTTTTTTACTCTGAGGATGATTATGTTGAACCACAATTTGTTGAGGTGCTTGCTCACAATACTGTGAGGAGACTTACTGAGGAAGAGATAGAAATATTGATTGTTGTTGTAGTAGAGGAAATGAAGAATAAGTACTGGTTGAGAAGTAGGAAAGTAAATGAGAAAGAAGGTGTCCGTAGGGGTATCTTTATGAAAGATCAGAAAGTTATACAAGGAGCTTCAAAGAAAACTAAAAACAAAAAACGTGAGGAAAGCAAATAGAATCCTGTCCAAAAGGATGTAGTAAAAGAACTACATAGAGAAATTCAAAAAATTGATCAGTTAGGTAGAGGAGAAAAGGAAGTGAACAAAGGAGAAACATCTGAACAAAAGAAAGTAATTAAGGTAGAAGGTTCTTCTTTTTATTTTACTCAAGCCTTGTCTCAAGTAAAGATGTATGTCCCACTTCTAGAAATGATGAAAATTAAGGAGTATAGGGATAGCACAGTGCAATTGATAACAAATGAAAGTGAAAAATATGTAAGTTCTGAAAATAAAATGGTTGCTAAAAATAAGTAGGATAAAGTAAACATCCCTAAAATTTTCTTGAGTAATGTATTGACAAGTTCGCCACAGGTTGATCCTTTCTTTATCACATTACTCATAAATAATAAATTATTGAGGAATTGTATGATAGATTCTAGTGCTACCATGAATATTGGGCCAGTAGGAGTAATGAAACAACTAGGCATGGGGGTGGATACATATGAAGGAAAATGTTATGCAATGGATAACTGACTTGTTCCTGTGGTTGGTATAATGAAAGATGTAGAAGTCGAGTTAGCTACTTACCCTCAAGTAGCTTACAATATTGATATAACAGTGATAGACATCCCTCCTCAATTCGGTATGCTTTTATCAAGGCAATGGACAATGGCTATTGGTGGAAATTTCCATTTCAATGTATCTTATGCAACCATTCCTGTAAATGGCCAACAAGTAAAGTTGTATAGGGAACCAAGGATGAATCAACTCATTGATTGTACCACAAGACCAAGTCAATTGATTTTGTGATGTGGATCTTGGGAGTTTCAAAATAGAACCAGCACAGTCAGAATTGACTAATAGTGATCCTTTGGAGAAGCATGTTGCACGGAACCACAGTGGTGTGTGGAAGATTTATTTCAATGGAGCCTGTAGCCAAGAAGGCAATGGAGCTGGGATAGTATTTTTTTCACCTAAAGGTATTACATTTAAGTATTCATTCCTATTAACCTTTGAATGCACAAATAATGTAGTAGAGTATGATGCTCTGTTAACTGGATTGAATATAGCAGTGAAGTATAAAACAAAGCTATTGGTTGTTCTAGGAGATTCAGAGTTAGTTGTCTCGCAAATTAAGGTGAAGTATACATAAAAAAAAAAAGACTAAAGCAATATAGAAATGTCGTATGGGATACAATAGAGTTGCTTGATGCCTTCTCGATTGAGTGGGTAGATAGATCAAAGAATATAATGGTATATTTTCTAGCTAATGTAGCATTGAAGAGAGATGATGTTATGTTGGTTGGAGTGTCACAAATTGAATTAAAGACAAGGCTTGTTGTGCCTGATAATGTATATAGCTGGAAAGTTTTTAATGATGAGACTTGCCTTTTAAAATTCCTTCACTATATAGACTAGTATGAGGCTCAAGAGATCGAATTCAATGCCTTTGTTGAAGAAGTTGATGGAAAAGAGACAGTATTTGGGAAAGAGATCTTGCAACTTAAAATAAATAAGATTCCTAAAGGCTTGGTGGCATTAGAGAGGGTATATGATGGAAGTGATTGGTCTTTAATGAAGCAAACACCAGTTGGAAGGGATGACATTGAAGAAATTAATTTGGGAACTGAGATGGCACCAAAAAAGGTATACATAGGTAAAAAGATAAGTCCTACAATTAGAAGAATGTTGATTGAATTGTTAAGAAAGTATAAACATGTATTTGCTTGGTCTCATGAAGATTTGAAAGCATATAGAGAAGACTTGTTTCAGCATGAAATACCATTGAAGCCAGATGCTAAACCATTTAGAAAAAAGTAGAGGCCGATAAATCCAACTCTAGAACCTAAAATATAGGAGGAATTGGTGAAGCTCAGAGATGGTGGAATCATCAATCCAACCAGACATTCAACATGGGTGTCAAATTTGGTCCTTGTCAGAAAGAAAAGTGGAGATATTAGATTATGTGTAGATTTCATAAATTTGAACATAGTGTCCCTTAAAGATAATTATCCTTTGCCTAATATGGAGGCCATATTGCATAAGGTGACAGGCTATGAATTGTTGTCCATGATGGATGGATTTTCAGGGTATAATCAGGTCAAAGTTAAAGAGTTTGAGCAATACAAAACAACATTCACAACCCCTTGGGGAACATATGTTTATCTGAGGATGCCATTTGGTCTCACTAATTCAGGGAAAACTTTTCAAAGAGCCATGGACGTGGTGTTTGCTGATTTGATCAATATTCTCATGGTGGTGTATCAGGATGATCTCATTGCTTACTCCAAGAAGGCTAAGGATATTGTTCATCATTTGGAAAAGGTATTTATAAAATCCCTTGAGTATGGTATTAGCTTAAACCCCAAGAAGTGTAATTTTTCTATCACAGAGGGTAAGCTTTTGGGGCATATTCTTTCAAAGGAAGGGATTAGGATAGACCTTGAAATGGTGGAGGCTATCGATAACATTCCTATCCCTAAAACTGTAAAGGTGATACAGTCATTTTTTGGACAGATTAACTTTGTTAGAAGGTTTGTTTCTAAATTTGCTGAGATTTTCAAACCAATATCAAAAATGTTAGAGAAAGGACAAAAGATAGAATGGACTGCATAAGCTTCGGAAGCTTTTGTATCTATAAAATGAGCCATCAAGGAGGCCCCTATTCTTAAGTCACCTGACTTTTCAAAACCTTTCCAAATTTTTTCAGTTGCATGAATGCATACTGTTGTAGCTATCATGTTACAGAAGAATGAAGATGGACATGAATAGCCTGTATCTTTTGTCAGTAAGTCATTATAGGGATCTAAATTAAAGTATGATATAATAGAGAAGCAGGCATTTGCACTGGTGAAAGCTGTAAAAGCTTTCAGGCCATATCTTGTTTGAGCAAAGGTAGTTGCATATGTTCCTCATGCAGTTGTCAAGGATATTCTGACACAGTCTGAAGCAATAGGTAAAAGATGCAAATGGATTAACAAAATCCAAGAATTTGACTTAGAGATTCAAATAACTAAACTAGTCAAAGGTTAGGGTTTGGCTAAACTAATGGCAGAGGAAAATATTGAAGCAAATCAGATTTGCAATGTGGAAGAAGAAGATGTAATTGCAAGCATTGAGCATAGTCAATGGTATACAGATATCATGTATTATCTTAAATACATGAAGTTTCCAGAGGGAATGAATGACAACTAGAAAATAACGCTAAATTTGCAGGTGTCTAAATATGTTTTTATAGATGGAGATTTATTTTTGAAAAATAGGTATGGTGTATTATTGTTGTGTCTGGATGATTTTCAATCTAAATGTGTTTTAATTGAAATGCATGAAGGGGTTTGCGGAGGACATTACTCAGCAAAAACAAGTGCTCATCAAATCCTCAAGGCAGGGTATTATTGACCTAAGATTTTTAATGACTCTTTTGCATATGTGAGAAAATGTGAAGCTTGCTAGAAGTTCTCTGGAAAACTGAAGTATCAGGGAGCTTTTCCATTACGACCTTTGTAGGTTGATGCCCCTTTTCATCAATGGGGAATTGATTTCATCGGAGAGATACAAGAAAAATCAAGTGGTGGACATAGGTGGATATTGGTGGCCACTGATTATTTCACTAAGTGGGTAGAGGCCATCCCAACTAAACAAGCTACAAGTAAGGTGGTGACATAGTTCCTGATGGATAATATCATTACTAGATTTCGTATGCCATTAAAGTTGATCACTGATAATGGGATGTGTTTTAGATCAGATGAATTCAGAGACTTTTGTAGCTTATATGGTATTACCATTTCATATACAACCCCTTATCATCCATAGCATAATGGACAAGCAGAATCTAGTAATAAGAGTCTTCTGAAGATTATAAGAAGGATGTTAGGTCAGAACAAGAAGGTTTGGGATTTAAAACTAAGACTAGTTGTATGGGCTAATAGAATTACGGTGAAGAAGGCAATTGGGAAGTCGCCATTTGAGTTAGTGTATGGAACACAGGCCATGATGCCTTTGCAGAACTTGTTACTAGTCTACAAGTTTATTCTTCAGGAAGATTTGGATATTCCTGAACCCATGAAGGAAAGAATGGAGCAGCTAGCTAAATTGGATGCAATAAGGAGAGTGGCTCAAAATCAAAATATAAAGTTGTAGATGCAGATGAAATATTTATTTAATAAAAAAGCAAAGGATAGGAAATTTGGAGAAAGTGATCTGGTACTGATGTGGAATGCAAGGTGCCAGGAAAAGGGAAAACATGGGAATTTTGAAGCCTTATGGCTAGGGCCTTTTGTGGTGGTTGGAAAGAAAGGCGAAGACTCATACTATTTGTAGAATATGGCTGGTGAGGATCAGCAATTGCCTGTACATGGGCAATTTATGAAACATTTTTTCTCTTGAAGTAATACAAAGGATTAAGGGTTGCTAGTGCACAGACAACTCTTGATGATCCTCTTGGAATTTCTTTTCCATGCACAGTAGTTTAGGAAACTAAAAGAGCAGGATTTTCAAGTACATGGACAATCCTAATTTTCCTTCTTTTGAAATAATTTTTTCCATGTACAGTAGTGTAGGGTCTCATTTAGTGCCATTGCCATTTGTTCCATTATGCTCACATGTTCCATCACTTTGAGTTTGGTCTGCTCACCCAAAAATTTTGAATCCTTGTAATGATCTTACTATCATTCATCCCCAGATGAAGCCACTGTTAGAACTATAAAATTTTGAAATTTTTACATTCTATTGCATTCAGGAGTTCCAGCATTAGGTCCTCATCATAAGCATGAAATTCCCTCTTTGTATTGTCTTGTTTATTTTTTGTCATAAAATCCATTGAATCCATCAAGTCCTTCATTTTTCACTAAAAGACCTGAATCAGAAAGACAGTAAAATTCTCCTTGACTTGATTTTTCACTAATGTATGTTTGTTGCAGACTATCGGTAGGACAATTTTCTTGTTTCGAGGAAAGGAGTCATTTCGGGCAAAGGGAGTCATTTTCGAAGGGAAGTCATAGCAAATACATTGTGTTTCGCCAACTAGTGCATGTGGGAGTATATCGCTCAAGCTAAAGGTATCTAGGATGAGGACTCAGCAGTATGTCTGCCCAGTTAGAGAACAAAGTATTGAAAGTGGTAATGTTGATACAAGGCACATGGAGTACAGATCATTTGTTTCTGATGATGAGTTTATACATTCCCCATAATTCAAGGAATTCTTATACAAGCAGAAGGGGAAGGAGATAAGGGATGATGTTGATGATGTTACTTCAGGAAATGAGGAACAATTGCTAGCTCAATTGAGAAGATGTGTGGATGATGAAATGACAAATATGACTCCTGAAGTGGGGAGGAAAATGATGGAGGATGTTGGTGTCATGATCTTTCCTGACCTTGATTTGAATTATGCATTGGTTTGATAGTTTCTTGAAGGGCAGTAAGGCTACTCACAAGCTTGATAAGGAAAAGGTGACAAAAGTATATGTAGGATCCAAGTATAATACTGATGATGGATCATTGATGATATGGGCTTTGTACCCACCCCACAGGAAATTAGTGATAATTGATACAGAGAGGGCATTTGGCAATGTTATGAATCTAAAAGCTGGAGAAGTAGATCTTGTTGCTACTGCAGATATTGGGGTAAATGTTGCAAAGTTGAATAAACCACAAATTCAACTATTGATAAAAGAAAGAGAAGTGTATAAAGCAAATATTGAAAAATTGCTGAGAGAAAATGATAGGCTCAAAGATATATTTATTGTTTCAATGGGGACAACCAAAATGATTACTCAAGGAGAAATATCTCAGGCAAAAGACAACTGGATAGGGTCAAGTGCTTATTCTCAGGGAAAATATGATGCAATTGCTGCAATTGTTAAGAAGAGGCGGGATCAATTGACATCCTGGTTGAATAAATTGTGGGGAGGATACTATCATACTCTTGCTGCATTGAAGGAACACACAAGGATGGATGGATGAATCATGGAGAAATTTCATGAGTTGGCTCAAAGTGATGAGGCTAGACATTTTGCACTTGAAGCTACAAATCATATAATCAATCGCCATCAAAATTTCTATGATGAATTGCATGGGGATGAATAGGGGTTAATTGCAGCTGCCAAGAAAATTGTGATTACATTCTCTAATGATAAAGGTGAATTGAAAGAGGCCACCAGGTGGAAGAATGAATGTGAGTCAATGCTGAACGAAATAATGAAGATAGCTTCTATAGAAGATACAACATTGGAAGAAGTGAGCAAGCAAAATGAGGAAATGGTCGAGATGGAAATTATGATCCAGAATGTTGTTGGAGATGCAGATACATACGAGCACCGGGATTATTTGGACCACCTCAATAAGACTCACTTATGGCTAAATAGAGCCTAATTATTCTCTATCTTTTGTTTTGTAATTTTTATTTTCTATTTCTGAAAGGATGTGTCCTTTAACATTCTCAATGTATAAATGTCCATTTTGAAAATAATATGTGGATATAGGTAGAATAGGATAGAGAATACGGTGGAACACCATGTTTCACAGGGCTGAGACTCTGCTGTATGTTTTGAAGCCATCGAGATATCAATGAAAATCATCTGATTTTCTTGTGTATTCTGGTGTCAATTGTTGTGTTGTGCCAATTGAAAGAATTATTTAAGTTGTCTCTAAAATTGATCTTGCTTAGTTATCTAAATTAGCATAACATGTTTATGTCTTGTTTATCAGTACGTATTTGTTGTATCTGTGTGATTGGTTGATAGGTTCTTTCAAGGAAGGATTAAATCCTTTTGATTAATCACAGTAATCAAGGAATTTCATTTAGATCAGTAAGAAGAACTTAATAATCACAATTTTGCATGTTTATACTAGTTATAAACAAAATATGCCAAACAATTTGAATGACCTCCAGAAATAATTCAGTTGTTTAAGATTTCATTTGACTCTGTATATTATATAAGGCACTCATCTCATAGTTTTAATCATTTAGTTTCATATATACCTTTTACATTTGTTAACTAAGCATATTAGGGTTTAGTTTTCAAAGCTGGTATACAATATATAACAAATTTGTTTTGTTTTATCCATTCCAATATGCCATCGTGGACAAATCATGGCATGAAGAGAAGATCAATGTTCAAGTCTGCTTCATTTGTTATAGGTGCACCCTCCTAGGTCTAACAACACCTGGAGAGTAGAAGGTTTAATTGTTTCAAACCTTGTTCTGTTACCCTAAAACATTGTGAAAGCTTGGCAACCTTTTGTGGTTCAAACCTGCATTTTTGAGAGCTAACAGATCCAACAAAATTATTGACATTATGCAGTTTTTGTCAATTGTTCTTGTCTACCTTGTGCTATATTCTCTAATTTTTGATGGGCTCCTCTTCAAAAGGAGCCTTGTATTCTTTCAAGTTTTCAAAACCATGCTGTTGAGAAAAGATCAAAAACCTTATTGATTATTGTTCTCGATCTTAGCCTACATTGTTCTAGTTTTGATAGGGTTCTCTTGTAGACACTATATTATTTGAATTTCTGATATAGTTTTGTTGTAAAGCCAAGATTCTTTCAATATTTGAGAAGGTTTTGTTCTAAAAAGAGTACATTTTCATTGTTCAAACTGATAGAACTTTATTTATAGCTTCTTTTATACAAAATATGTTAAAATGGTTTTATTTATGGCTTCCAGTTTGAGGTTATAGTTGTAATGGAATAAAATAGTCAATCCTATGCACTTTATGTTAGCTTCAATTAGGCATTGTTGATTACAATTCTGTTGCTTAAGCTATATTGTTTCATTTTGCAAAAGGTGTTATTGAAAAGGCTTTGTTTTATGGGTTTCATTTTCTGGTTATGGTTGGAACACAATAAGTTAATTATTGTTGTTCATTCTATGTTTGGTTACATTAGTATGTAAGAATTCAATTGTTGAGGTTATGGAGTTTTTGTCGATTATTATTGTATAGCTCAAGCTATATTGTGGCTTTTTGCATCTGGGTGGTTGTCAAAACCAATGTTGTTTGATTTAAATGTCTTTCATTTTTTGGTTATGGATGGAACATAATAAAATAATTAAGGTTGTTGATTCTATGTTTGGTTACATTAGGTATTATTGATTATTGTTCTCTTCCTTAGGCTAAATAACTTGTTTTACATAATATATGTTAATATATTATTGCATCCTTAATTTGGTGCTCTTTAACAGTCTAGATTTTCCCATACATTAGTTAGTCTTTTACAATTTATCTTTCTCCCTCTAATGCTTTCCTCATTCTCGCTCTCTACCTTGTGCTTTATTTTTTCATCTCTAAATTGTTCTTTGCATTTCTTCTTGTGTAATGTTATATACAATAAGTATTCACCAATATGTATTGCTATGTCATGGTCTTGTCTGCATCTGCCACAACACATTTTGAACTCTCCTAGCCTTAGTCCCTACATGTCCCTTCCCTTTCCTGTACATCTCTACCTATCGGCTCATCGTTGTGTGTTTCTACACAAAACTGCTAGTTAAAATAGTTTTAAAATTATGATTTTACTTTATTAAATTAAAATACTGTAAAATTAATTAAAATTGTTAAATATTAATGTACAAGTAGGAAAAAAAAATGGCTCATAAAATTTAGCTCAAAATAAATTTTCTTCTTTTATAGGCGAATATTAGACATAAAAATAGAAGGAACATGAGGACAAAATATTGCATTAATAAGAATAACATGAAAGACATAAAATAAATAATGGATGTGATAATAGAAAAAATCCATTTTAGAAAGAGAAACATACACCATGCAAAGATGTTGAAGAGATATCATTTCTTCGAAAATTCATTAAATTAAATAGATTACTACTTAGAATACTTTGAGGAATATTGATTAGTTATGTGTGAGTTGTGCCAATGGCTAGTTTTGTAATTTCCTATCACTAGCTCATTTGACTACAAAATACGATGAAACTTTCTGATGAAAGATGTACAATTAGATGATTCATCGGATACATTGGTACTTAATGTGTTCTTTTCATTTTTTTTTAAATATGTGCCCGATGTTTGTCAAAATTTTGATGAATAGTAATATTCGTCAAAGTTTTCGCAAACAATGATTTTCGTCACTTTTTCGATGAACTTTTGTAGTTATCCTAGAAATTTCCATATGATCAAATCCAAATTACTCTATGACTATTTATGATTAGATATTATTTGATCATATCTTTGGTTATTTCATTCCCAAAAAATTAGTGTTTCCTCATGTTGACCCCACATAGTGACATGTGTTTTGTATTAGTAACATGTGGCATTGTATGCATATACTATTTTCTTGTATATATTATAGTTTTACCAACATATACTATTGTATGCTTGCATGTCATCTTAGTTAATATATATTTTTTTATTATTGATCTTTTTGATATTTTCTATAAGTTATTATTAGATGATACACATTAGATTCCTTTTAATTTTTTATATTTCAAGATACATAACTAATTACAAGGATAATATAAAGAAGATATATCCATATATGTATCATTTATGAGTTTCTAAAATATTTTACTTCCATGTTAACCACTTTCTATACATCAATTGAGAAACATAATACCTCTATAATCTTGCATTTATCAAGTGTCAATAAAATAAAATTCAAGTACTTAGCTATTAATTTTCTCTTGAATATTGATCTAGTAATAATATACTATCCAACTAACTAATACTCATCCAATGATATCATCTTACATTGATTTGTGTTACTTGACCATCACATAATTGAACCAAGTACCAATTTAGAAATACCACATACATAGTCTTCTCTTTCTACAAACCCCCCATTGTATTCATAAGGGTTTTATTGTAGGTCCCATTAAATACTATTCCCTAATCATGTAACAAGTATATAAGTCATCTTTACTAAGGTCAAACAAGGTTTTTTTATCACAAAATACAATAGTTTTTAGTTTTAAGTGTTAGATTTATGTTTGGATTATAAGGTTTTTCTTGTAGGTTTAAGGTATGAATTTAAGGTTCTTATAATGAATTTTACAACCAATGGTATTATTCTATTCTATCTATACCATTCTAGTTTTAAAATAAAATATACAAATCAAACTTAACTAGAAATCACACCTTCCCTAGTAGCATGATCTTCATCCTAGGCATTCATTTCTAGTGGGAATACATGCAAACCATCAATTTTCACAATACTACATTTTCAAAGGATTTTCCAACTAGATATTTTGACAAGTTTTGGGTTTAATTTGGTGAGAGAAGGAAAGATATACAAAAAAAGGAAAAAAAGTTATAGTTGGTTTGAAAAGAAAACACAAATTTGTAATGTAGTTACAGGGATGAAAAGATTGTCTCTTGCAATTTCAAAGGTTATTATATAACTTTTATTTAGTTTTATGTCTTTATTAATGTATGGTTAGAATCATAAAATATATTTTTTATGATATATTTGAACTTCAATACACTTATTTTTGTGAATGTAATTATTATTTGATGAATGTGAAAAAAATATTATCATTTCATATTTGCATATGATTTTTTTAGCTCATTAAAGGATTATTTAGTATGTGGAATTGGTAATATTGTATATTTCTAATGCATCTAAATGCTAGATCAACTTGTGTTTGTTATTATCTCTTTCCATTCCATAGCCCCTTGGATTGCATCAATCTAATCTATATGTAGTCCAATCACACAAAAATAAAATAAATCAAAGAAGAATCATTATTTAAAAAAAAAAGTGTGGCTCATTTTTTATACCAAAATTGGCTAGAAGTATGTATGAAATTTTGCAAGCAACTTGTCATGTGGATTACCTATTTAGCCCTCACCATGCTTTCAATGCATTGGTCTTCATAATCAGCTATATATAGGTCCTTGAGGCAACTAATTATTCTGGATTTAGTGACAATATTTAGGGTAAAGCTAATAGATTGGGTTTAGATATCATCATTTTTGGCTATCCATAATTTTTTTATTTAAACCTTTGGGAACGACCTCTCAAGTATAAGCTAAGCTTGAAGAGCATGAGATAAAACCCATTCTCATTGAGTTGGATTTTAACCCTCCACATTTTTTTGATGATCAAAGTTCACTTTTATGTTGAGATCCCCAGCCTTAAGAGTGATATTTTGTTCTAGGAAGTGGAGCAGTGGTTTTCAAACCCAACATATTGGCATTGTTACCAAAGAAAAAATGTTAAACACCTAAAAAATATTGAAAAATTATAAGGAATATATCATTCTCGCAACTATTGATTTTGATTGCAATAAATACATTTTATCAAAGAAATCTTATATTTCCACTATAGGAAGTGGTGACTCTATTGTAAGAACCTAGGTTCAATTTTATATGGTCATAGATAGAAGAATACAGTGCATCCAGATGAACTTGTATAAGAAGATAATTCAAGTAATATAAGAAACCAACATGCTAAGTGAAAAAAAAAGGAAATTATAAAAATAATTTATTTAGACAAAATGATCAAGAACACATAGACACCTAAGGTAGATATGATATCTTTATTTATCTAAAGGATTAGTATCAATACACCTCCAGTGACTTAGTTGATTAGTTACTCAGGAAGAGAAAAATCAACATGGATGTGTATGATGTGAGATGTAACAATGAAACAATTGGTAGAGCTAGTAGGAATTGACATGACAATATAGATGTGAGAATTTCTTACATGCCTGATCAAGGAATATATACACATCATATTGAGTAGTAGTTTTCACCTAGAGTTTCTAATAGGTCTCAGTGGATTATACCTCTATGATACTGATCAGCCAATATCAAGAGATGTTGATGTGTGGCTGAGAGAACTAAATGATGAGATAAATTTAATTGATTAGGTCTTAAGAAGAAGACAACAAATTCAAAGTGAATGTGATCAAATAGATTGGGTAGATGCATGTGCTGCACAATAGAAAAAATTTAATCATCATCATGTCCCTAGGACTCATAATCATATTGTTTGGAACAAGTAGAGAGGAAATATGTAAAATAATTCCCATCAAGCTTGTAGAGAGGCTCAAATATACATTGCACTTTTCTGATAGCCTTTGGGGGAAGAAAGGTACATTCAACTTGAGTTTTTGGTATTCCAAAATATCCCAATCTAATCTTTAATTAGATCTGAGGAAAGATTCAAAAAAATTAGTGCAATAAATAGAAGAAGAGCACATGAGGTACTTCATCAATATCACAAATAACTGAAATTGATGATGAGGATGTAATGATGAAGTTGTTTGTATAATTTCTAGAGGAGAGTGTAAAATAGTGGTATATCAATCTCCCTAACAATAATATTTCCTCTTGGGAGGAATTTGTAAGTATGTTCAAAACATAATACATGGACAATATTAAGCCAAATTTTGTCATCCATGAGCTCACCAATATCAAGAAAAATATCAATGAAATAGTGATTGTCTTCAACAACCAATTCCTCCTACTATATGAAAAGGTATCTTAGCACCTTAAGGTTAATGATTCTATATTTCTTATGTTATATTATGGTTCCTTTGACTCTAAGATTGTATATTGTTTTAGAGACAAAAAACCTCAAACACTTAGTGCATATTATGCAATTTCCATCAATATTGAGATAAATATGAGGGCATTAGGTAAGCAATTGAAAAGATATTATATAAAATTGTCACAATTAGATAAGATTGTTGAAGATAGAGCACTTTTAACTAAAGAAAGGTTGGATAAGCTATTTGGTTCCATGAAAGACTTGTCCTATAAATTTGCATGAATTGAGAAGGGGCTCCCACTTTAGGGTACACCCACACATTTGACAAAGGGAACAGGTTGCACAATAGGCTCTACAATACTAATTAATGTAAAATGAAACAATAGTTGTAGTGTAATGGTAAAATCCTTTAAAATATTGGGTAAAAGCCTATATATACTGTTACATAATAATAAATATAATTATATTATATATAATTTAATCTAATATTACTATTATATTAAATATATATTATATTAATAACATTTTGTATTATATAAAAATATGCTTATTATTAATTATTAATTATAATAATTTTATATGGATTTAATAATTTTGTTAAAGAATATAATATATAATTATAATAAATAGAATAATTATACTATTTATTATGTAAAATGTAGCTAATATACACTTAACTGTGCAAAATATTAAAACCTAAATGGCGCCATAATTTTCATATTAATTAAGATACTCTAAAACCTTCATTGAAACCTTGTTTTCAGGTTGTAGCTCGTGAAATTGGAGAAGTGAAAGGTCAATACCAGCGATTAGGAAGAGTTTGGAGGAGCCCAAACCTTGCATATCAATATGTGTGCGTAGGAGAAAACATAGCTTAGTGCAACAGGGTAGGAGGAAAGTCAGAGCAACAAGGTTGAGGGAACTCAGGGAAAATTGATGACCAAGGGACAATGAATACTATAAAGTTATTGAAATACCATGTTGTTCTTCTTGTAAGCTCTTCTCCCCTTGTTTGTGCCAACCCTGAACCTTTATTAGTCAACTACTTCAAAGATCCCCACTAGCCTTTAGAAGCATTGTAGAGGATGCCCAATAAATGCTAGGGTTCCATGCCCGTTCTCAAGAAAAAGATTATATGTTACTTCAAATTCAATGGAAACCTATCAAACCAAAGCCAATATGGAATTAATACATTACCCTAAAAATTTCAATACACCATAGACCAAAGATCCTCAGTACAAAATCGTATACACACTTATTTTTCAAAGCCTATAGGTATATATTAGAAATGAAAGACAAAAACTCAAAATCATAAGTAGTGGTAAGTTATAGCGGTTGATGCACAAGCAAACTTGATAAAATATTTATAATCCATATCAAATTGTGGAGAGTAGAAAGTTCATTGTTCAGACTCTAGACCATATTCGTGGTTGCCAACAATAGGCTAGTGGAACAGGAGGTCAAATGTGGGTTTTAGGCATTAATATGCTTGAGTGGTACAAAACTTCATCAACAGGTTCTAAAGGAATGTTAGCTAGTTGTTTATTTGAAGCATTTTGACATGTGTAGGATCAATTCTTGGAGATCATTGGTAATGAACAAAAAGTAGGAACAATTTTTATCTTTAGAGCATTTTTTATGAAAATAAATTAAGAACAATTCATTTTTTAATTCTAGTGACCTTCTCAACTTGCTTTCTTTTTGAAGTACTTAGGCTGCTTGGTGGTGGATTACATATTGCAATGCATGGACACATGATGGGTACTCATTCCACAAAATGGACATGGATATATATTCCAACAATAGAATTTCTAATGTTGTCTTTGTTGTCAATGAAAACAAACAATGGCTGATTTAATTTGACACCTTCTTCGGTTGCCTTATGCTTTCTTGCACAAGGTTGATGGAGTGGTGTTGCTCTATCTTCTCCTTTGAAATATTGTCTTCTCTTTGGAGATTCCTTTCTTCTACTAAACTATTTCCTGCCATTTGGAGATGCTACTTTGATCCATTGAGGTAATGCAATGCTATTGTTCTATGCAGTAGTAAGATGTCTCTTCTTGGGTTTCCCTTATGCTTACATACAACAGGCCCTTCAATCTGTGTGTGTAGGCTGCCACACTAAAAATTATAAATGTTCCACAAATATGAATGTTAAGACTCAAAATTTGAATGAAAAAGAAGGATAATACATAGGTCTACACCATACCAAAAATATTTCAAACCATTAAGATCATGTACGGACCATACCACAATGTTTTATGAAAGGAAAATAGTGAAATCTATAGTTTACAGTGCCAATAATATTGAAAGTTGATTGATTTCTTCTTTAGATCTCTTAGCCAACATTTACAAATGAAATCCTTCACCTTTTTAAAGGTTCTCTTTCTCAAAACTACCAACCAACTTTCTTATAAAAGATTTTAAATCGTTAGGACCGTTGGAGGCCTAATCACACCCTTTTACACATTTGATTACATTTACAAGTTATACTGAAATATCTATGCAATGTTTGAAAACTATGACTCTTAAAACCATACTAAAGGCTTGAAAATATTCCCATTACCTCCATAAAACTCAAACCTTGTATCTCCTAATACAAACTAAAAAGATGTGCCTTCAAAGGCTACAAAAACACTTGTAAATGCAAGATTAATTTTCTTCCCTAAATGACTCAATAAATACTTTCATTACATTATGGTTGGTTTTTTTAGACCTTACTAAATCTAAATGAGCACAAAACTCTCTTATATTAATCATATACACCTACCATTAACTTTTCATGACCTTCAAGCATAAATATGTGGAACTAAGTCGTTAGGTACTCTTGCACCATTCACCCCCCCTAAGAAAAATTCATGCCACATGAATTCTGGAGGATACCAATATGCCCAAGCTAGATTAAGTCTCCATTGTTCCACAGGAAATTGCCATTAACCCATGCTGCTTTGTGCTCCATATTGTCCTATCTTCTTATTTTTCCCTACTTCTCTGGCTTTATTGACACTTGTGTATGTTTCCATCTACATATTAAGACCTTTCAGTGGTCTCCTACCTCTTTCCACTTGTTCTATACCTACAGATAAACAAGTGTTAGTACCTAACTTACCATAAAATTCATTTGTCCTGGTCTCATCTCCTTGTTGAGGTCTTCCCTATAATACACCTTGTATTGTTTCCCCTATCATCAATCCCAACACATTTTCACCATGCTTCTTCACTTCTTTATCAAGTTTATCTATCCCTGTACCTGCAATCCTCACTTGTTTCACACCCATATCTGTAGGAATGAGACATACTATGGTGCCTACCATAAGACCTTTACAAAAATTTGATGTCACTACCTTATTTGTTGCTATATTAGTCCTGATACTCACTACCCCTACTTTTTTAGACTTAGAATGTTGGCCAAAATGAGAATTTTTGTTTCCCTTCTCAACAAGTTTATAGGCTCCTTTCTTCCACACATAATCACATTGGATTTTCCTTTCTCATCCTCTACAAGTGGAGTCAAAACAAGCTTGTGACCATCCTTCATGATTATATACTAATTTTCTCTCCGATCATACATGGCACACCTATCATACTGCCAATGCCTACCAAGTAGCAAGTGGCACACATCCATAGGGATGATGTCACATATAATATTATCTTTATATGGCCCAATGTTGAACTCTACCCATACTTTCTCATCCACCAAGACCTATTGTATTTTACTAAGCTCTGATACCAAACAAATGCAGAGCTAATAGAGAAAACAACACCTTCACACACTTTCTCAACTATATGCCTCTTTGTAACATTTTCCAACTCAAACATTTGAATTAAGAGTCCCAAACTCAGTCAAGTTCTTCAAAACACTCAGTCAACACAATTAATCAAGATCAACTTCCTTTACAACTTCAGTCAATGGCACATGATGCTTGCAAATACAAACATTATCTTTAGAAGCACAATTAGAACATATGTCACCTTGAATTGAGTCAAAATAACAAATAAATACTTTTACAACATCTACCCTTTCATTATATCATTAGTTCCTTATGAATGTCCTTCAATGTATAACAAAGACACTCTTTTCTTACAAACACAAATTTGGATCTCTAAGACACAATCAATCCAGTCTATGCTTGATACACCTTCATATGAGTTAAAATGACAAGATCACATTCATTGCACAGCCTTCCCAATCACTTGTTTGTCATTCTTTATGACTGTCTATTAAGTGTGCTACAAGGTCTCCCCTAAGTCATAACCTTAACTTCATCTTCCCAAACACCAAATATTGAGCCAACATTTTGAACAACATTGCTAGACATAAAACATGAGAAAAACCTTTATTCATCCCAAGAACTTAGTTAGGGAGTGATTCCTTCATTTCTCTGCCCTATTCCTACTAGGTCTACCATAGAATTTTCAGGGCTTTCCTTCAAACACATACATGAATCATTGACTGTAAATGACTTCTAAAATGCCCCTTAATGTTCATTAGAACATATTAGAAGTTTATTATATGTTTTCTTTGTGAATATAGATCAAACAAGGCTGCATCGCTGCTAAACGGGGCTAATTGGGTTCTCTTGCAACTTGACCTTATTGGATCTCTAGCTTCCACACCCAAACTCACTATTTTAATGCTTCAAACAAATGTGTTTTGACTTATTTATGCTCAATAAACCTTTAGATGGATGTTTCTATGCTTATTTTATCAAACCCTAGGTTAGGTTTCTCTTAAATGCTTGGTTGCAAACTATTATCTCAGAAAACCAGTCAAAACATTAACCCTCAACACCTTGATTATTTTAATCTTGACTCAAAACTGTTTTGAGTATAATTGAATGCATACTTAGAAGGACAAATGTCACCAAAAACAAGAGGTTTTTAACAAAAAATGAATGAGAAACACCATTTTCTTAACTCACTGTTACCCTAGTGAGGGTTTCAGCTTATCTTCAGAAAAATCCAAATAACTTTCACAATACCTGATCAATCTGCATGAAACAAGAAGAATATGGAAGGTGATTGAAGGTTCATTCATCTACAACCATGTTTTAAAATTTGCTAGGTTGATATGTGATAAAGTGAAGTTTGGGTATTTGGGAGTATTAAAAGTGTTGTTAATCTAAATAAGGTCTCAAAAGACAATTTGAAATGTAATCCAAGATTTGGAAAGGTTCCTTAGGGTAAGTTAGTTAGAGTTTATAAAGTTGATCAACTTACCTTTTGTTTGTAGAAGGCTCTTAGTGTTTTAAAAACTTGTTTAAAAGCTAGTTGGGGAAGTTAGGCATGGGATTTTGATTCTAAAATGTAATTAAGGCCCACAAAAGGCTCAAATGAGTTTTGAAAAGGATTGCTTTGAAGTTTGGAATAAGTAAACAACGTTCTATATTCTTATTTTTGGTTAATTCTCCATTTGTCTTGAACTTTGTCACCACTATATGGACCCGTCCAGTTGTAGGATGCACTAACTTCTTGTGGACTGTGAAGGCATCTCTAATATCTTCTTTTTGCATCTATTTGTAGGTCTTAATCTGATTTGAGTGAAGAGCATTTCCCATTTTTGTGGGACTACTTGTGACAGGGCTGTAAGGACAATATCTGAGTTTGTAACTATGTTTTAATGCCTCCCACCTACTGTTTGTGTTGTTTCTCGGTGGGAAAGCATAGATCCATGTTAGTATAGGGTATTTACATGTTTTGGTAGAAGAATAAAATAAAATATTTGTACAGTTTAAGTAGAGTTTTGGTGTGTTTTGATGTTTTCAATGAATCAAAGTTGAAGAGTGTTTTCAAGTGATTTAACTTGTCACTAGATGCATGTTGAAGGCTTTGCAAGGGTCTTGGTGGAGATTTGTAGTTGTTTGCAAGATTGAACGGTTGAGACCCTTGAGGGTGAGTTGATGCTTGATAGGCTGAAGGTATTACAAAGAAGAGCTCATTGTTTTTGGATTGGCACTATCATTGTTGTGATTAATATTCACCTTGAATGGAAGAGCCCATGGCTGGAAGAGTCTATTTTCATGTTGTCCTTTACTAAGACTTGTTACAAAGTTTGGGAGTTAAAACATTAAGTAGAATTATAGTAATTCAAATAACTTAGATTAAGACTATGAGACTGTGAGACTGATAATGACTATCATTCATTACCTTTTCCCCTCATTTGTCAAAGAAAATCCATAGAACATTGCCATACATTGTTCATGTAGGAAATTTCATCACTAATTCTAGGTTTTTTAGGCTTCCATAGCCTCAGCTACTGTGAACTACATCTCCCAATCTCCATGTTTATATTAGGTTATAAAATAATGACATTTTAAAGTCATTAATTGCAAGGGACATTCTACTAATTAAATTAATTTGATTTGTGATGGACACATTTAGATGGTAGTAACAATAACTTGCAATCTATCAAGAGTTGATTACCTTATAACCTATCAAATTATAGTGATGAAATGATAGATTAATCATAATGTCACCTTGGGATCACATCACCATGAAAGAACTTCATCCAACATCCTTATGAGTGCAGGTAACACTAAATAGGGAAATTCAGGAAGAGAAGAGGAAAGCGAGACATGTAGTATGTCTAAAAGAGGGAGATCAACCAGAGGTCAAAAGATTAGAAGAAAAATTCATAATCAGATGGAATTTTTTCTTGTTGAAGGGTGGTCATGTTCTTATGATGATGATAGCATAGGAAACATCGAGGTTCCCTTGAGGTACAAACATCTACAGAAACAATGGGTACCCAAGGAACTTCCTCCAATAAACACTGATTTTTATGTCAACGAGAGGATATGTCGCATAGCACCATCATCATTACATGGTTTGGGCCTATTTTGCATGGACATAAAAATCTGTTACAAAAAATTTATTGAATTGATGGAGTATGTTGGACCCTGTTATAGTTACAAAGATTGGATGCAGCTGGTTCGATACACATGAAGTATGCATAGGTATGCACTATCAGTAAATTATATACGGCTAAAAGATAAGGATCAAAATAAAGGATTGGCTATGTACATTGACAGAAGGCCAAAAGTATCAGGGAATATTGTAGGGTTTATAAATAGTACATGACCTGGGTCAACAAATAATAAACCCAATTGCATATTCGAGGCATGCAAGGGAAACTGTGTATTTGTATGTGCAATAAAATCAATAACTATAGGGGAAGAGTTTCTAATTGATTACAATTTGAATCACATAGATACAAACATAGTTACTATGGGAGTGGTACATACTATATACCATTTTACCCAACCTCCAATTAATGACTCAAATATACCATTTTATTATTATGTTTTTTCGTAAGTCTATTGGTTTCATTTTGGTAATATTTTTTTATATTTATTTTTTGTCATAGCAGGACATTGATCGTACAGGGAAGGCACTAGCCCAGAGCATAAATCGTGAT
Source organism: Sequoia sempervirens (assembly GCA_007258455.2). Classification (NCBI taxonomy): domain Eukaryota; kingdom Viridiplantae; phylum Streptophyta; class Pinopsida; order Cupressales; family Cupressaceae; genus Sequoia; species Sequoia sempervirens. Next base: position 42,945,499 of record VDFB02358134.1, read on the forward strand.
GCATCTTCAAGTGCTTCTACTCGACAGGTTTACCTCATTGTAATTGTAGAAATTAGATACGAGAAAAATGTTTTATTATTATGTTTTTTGCTTAAGTTTATTGGGTTAATTTTGATAGTGTTTTTAATATTCTTGTTGTAGTTGGCTGATTGGGGAAAGGCACCAGCAGTAGAGGAAAGAATCCATGGGGAGGTACAGTCACTATTATGTGATGATGACATTGCATATTCCACAAACCCTCTGGATATGATGAGGAAGACCCAAAAAAAATGCAATGAAGAAATCCTTCAGTTGTTATTCATAGTTCCTCAAATAAATGAGATAATAGAAAGGGTTAAATTATTGACTGAGAGAGAATGAAACTTGCAAGTTAGTTGTCATGAGGTCTTTAATTATAACATAAGTTCATTGATGGTTTTATATTTTGTACTCTTTTATGTCATGAACTAAAATATGTGTTGTCTTTACAGAATTTTTTGTGTCCTAATGATGCTACTGGCCATGATTAGGGTACTGCAAGTGTTGCTCGAGGAGTAGGGGTTGGTACAAGTGTTGATCTTTATCTTCCGGCACATACATCACATCATTCAACCCCATCATTCATGCCTATATTGTCGATTGAAATTTTGGCAACACATAGCATGCAGACATCGGGTAGTGCACCTTTTGGTTGTGAACACGTGCCAGAACATGTGTCAGGACATGGACCTAGGGATGTAGAGGCCACTAGTACTGGTGATGTTTTAGCAAGATTCCCTAGATCTTCCTGTATTACTAGTATGGGAACAATTTTTATCACATTTGTGGTACTTTAAAATATTTTAATTATTATTATATATAATCCAATTGAAATTTACTTATTGATCACTCTTTTTAGACTAATGGTGCCATGATCATTTTGCAAGAAATGATGTTTTTTATAAACATCTAAATGATACTACATTGGAGATATTTGGGCCCACCATACGTACATGGTGGAATGCCCAAAATCAAGATTTAAAAGATGAGCTCATTAACTGTTTAGTTGTGTTGTTTGATAATAACACATTCAACCGAACAAGGTCCTTAAGAAAGATGGTAACTATCTAAAGCATGTGAGGGACCAATATAGGTCACATTTAGAGAAGAACAAAAAGTACGAGTGTCCTCCTATGATTCTAGAGGGGCAGTGGAAGGACCTGGTGGTGGATGGAAAGGAAAAGGCTGAAAAGAAAAAAGGAAAGACACCACCAAGCCAAGGAGGGTATGTTATACTATCAACAATGTAATTATATATTGATCACTCTTTCTTTTTACATAATCTAATGCATTTCAAACTTCTCATAGGTTGCTTGACACATCGAAGGAAACAAAGGAAATAGTAGAAAAACATGGGCATCACAAACTTGGATTTGGTGGTTATATGAAATTAGCCACACGAATTGTAAGAATCAATAAATGAAATATTACATCCAAATAATAAATTGCAAACAATTTTGGTTTTATCACACCATAGAAGTAAAATTCATGATCTTATGCAAAAATGCAGGGCTCTGTATTCAACAGAGTGCCCACAAAAGAGGACCTGAAGATTACCTTCCAGCAAGGCTATGGAGCCATGGCTAAATTCCTAAGACTCTTGACTGGGCAAACACAAGCTTCCACTACATCCGACGCATAGGTAAATAAGCTCAATGAAGTTTATTTAAAATTGAATACTTCTGCAATCTATTCAATATTAATTTCCACCATAAAGTAATTATGTGCCTATTTGTTTTAAACAGGAAAGCAATGATAATACTCCACATGACATTGGAATGCAACCTAGTGAGGGTGAAGCACAACCTGTAGATGAAGGTCATGGCCATGTGCATCCTGGTACTGGATGTATTCATGTTCTATACAAAATGCATTATGGATTAATATAATTAAACATCTTTAATTGCAATTGGTGTATTATTTAATGTAACCTTGCGTGTTTCAACTTTAGAGCATGTAGAGCATGATCAACATGTTGAGCATGATCAGGCTAGACAAGATCATGAACATGATGTGGTTCCATCAGGTAAAGAGGACCACTCTATTGTTCTTTTAAACATATCTAATTGCAATTGGTGTATTAAATAATGTAATCTTTCGTGTTTCAACTCCAGACGATCATGATTTAGAGGGTGTTCAACATGTTCATGAGTATGAGGCTATAAGACAAGATCAAGAACATGATGTGGCCCCATCATGTAAAGAGCACCACTCTAATGTTTTTTTAATTAATGAATTACTTGTAACAATAATAATGAAACATATCAATTTAACATTTCTTTGTTATTGCAATAGACCCCCCTTGCAGCGGCCTCCACATCATGAGTACACAACTAGGCATATATTAAGATCACGAGCAAAGGGAAGAACAATTGAAGGTTGGGGGACAAATGATTTAGAAAATGATACTCCACTTCAACTTTTTTTATCTACAAAAAAGAAACAAAAAAAAGTGATTGTAATCATATTATGACAACCATATTTTTGATAATATGTAAAAACTGAAAGAATGAATGTTATATGTTAATGAATGAATGTGAATATGTTAATGAATTAATGTTATATGTTAATGAATGAATGTTATATGTTATAAATGGATGAATGAATGAATGTTATATGTTAATGAATGAATGTTATATGTTATAAATGGATGAATGAATGAATGTTATATTTTATTAATGGATGGATGAATGATTAATGTTATATGATGAGGTATGGGGAATTGAGAGTGATGTGAGTGGGGGTGAGGAGCCAAATGATCTTCCACCTTCACGTGGTTGGCCCTGTTAAGTAGATAATATTAAACTATTTTCAAATCAAAGAGAAGCTCAATAAGGTAATGCACTTTTCAATATTTCATTATGCTGCACTTTTAAGCTTATGCAATTTTCATTAGTTCTCTTTGCTTCAATATGTTACCCTTTGTACTTATTTTACTTTTTAACACATCTCATATGTTACCTTGGATGACAAATTTTGCAGGGGAAGCTATCTACGGATGGATCCCATGTCAGACAAATTCCTTCAAGAAATTGTGTAAGGTCAGTGCTTATCCTGGTTGCATATTGGTTGAATATTACTAATTCTTGTAAACGTATGATTTGGAAGGACAAAAATGAATGAACATGTTGATTGCAACTTGATTGTTCAATGTGTTATGATATATCTAATGATGTAAGTTCCTAACTATGAAACTTTTAATTTTCCTAGATGTCCCTAAATTATGCTATCATAAAATATTTTCAAAAATTGTGGGGAGCGTATGAATATGACAATTCACCCTTGCCAATATTTGGAACAAAAAATGTGATAATCAACATGTAGGTATTCAATATGGATTTTGTTGTAATATTTTGTGTAAATTGGTCTAGGACACCGTTTGTTGTTAGAGAGTTGCAAGTTACAGGTGGCATATCAGTATAATATTGCACTCTTGGGTGTATTGACAATATAGAAGGTGATGAGCAACAACTTTGGCTTTATCATGTATTTCTTGGTAACATGCTTCATAGATCAGTCTATGACACCTTGAGTGGGCGAGTATGGCTTAAAATTGCCAAACTTGATAATAATTTGTGTATCAGGTCCAGATCTAGAAAGTACATAATAGGCATGAAAGCTCACATAATCAGTGAACAAATAACCACCTCTTTTTCAATATAATATATAATATTAGAGAATTGAATCTGATAGAGGGCCTTCTATTGTTGGAAACTTGGAAGATTGTTCCAAGAATGAAAGTAGGTAGGACCGTAGGATAATGGGATATACATTGGTAATTTGAGGATTATTAAATGTCTTTGACCTCTTGCCTCTGATTCAACATCGATGTGGGTGTACATAAAAGGTTGAAAACTTGAAGTACTAAAGTGTCCAATATTTTAACCAAAAAGGAGATTGTGTTTGTTTGGACATGGAAACATTGTAATGGCTTTTATGAGTTGATGGTCAGATAGATTAGGGCTCCCATATTTTACCAATTTCACATTGGCATAGGAAATTAGTCAAGAAGTAGATCAGCCGATCTATTTTATTAATAAATTCTTTTCAAACTTAGAAATAAATTATAGCATAATCGAATGTGAAGCACTTGGTATAATTTATTAAATTTAATGGTTGCAATTTTTTTTTCATTTTACTGTGACCATCATGCATTGTTACACTTGGTCTACAAGCTAATAATTCAAGAGTATGAGAACAAATGACTTCCTCTATTGCAAGCATACATATTTAAGATGGGGGCTGGTTAGGAAAGAGCTTTGTCATCATTGCTAAGGATCAGATCAGTATGCTTCAAGGATGGAAGATAATTTTATGAATGGAAACTCATTTCGCAAAGTAATGTTCCTTCTTAGTGTCATCATGTGGGCCAATGGCAGTTATATGAGGGCATGAGACCAATTAAAAGGAGAATTAGGAATAACACGAGTTATGTGTAACTTATTAGTTTATAACTCCACAAAATGGGAACAAAGGCAGTTCTTTGACGAGGTATGATTCAGAAGGAGTTCATATTGGTTTGATGCTACAAGATAGGGAATGTTGTTGCAAAGACTTTGGTGGTCAAATTTTCTAAGATGCAACTGGTAGTGAACTACTAAAAACCCAAGGGGAGATTTCTTGCCAGTGTACCCATCCTTCCTTTGAGAGTTGTTTGAAGTGTCAGAGTTAGATTTTTTCTTATTCAAGAAACTTGTCCAACTCCATCAATGTGGGCATATTACCATATAATGGTGGTAACAAAAAAATTGGCAATATGGATAGAAGCCATAGTAATACTTTACAACTCAACAAAGATCACTATGAAGTTCTATATAACAAATGCATAATGGGATTTGACATACCTCAACACATAAAAAGTGATGGAAACAACATTTTTTGATTGATATAATTAGGCACCTAAATATTGAATTCAAAAATCATCTGTCCTTTTTCAAGTCTAGTATTTGAGGGTTAATGGGTTGGTGGAAGCCACTAATTAAATTATGAACTTAGGGACTCAAAAGTTTTATAAAATTGAGGTTATTAATTGGGTGTTGTTAGAATCTTGGACAAACCTGGGAGAGTGGGTTAGAGGCATCATGGATCCAGGAAAGGGGTTATGCTACCGCTAGTGGACTCATTATAAAGTTACAAGAATTTTCCTTGTTCTTTAGTAGTGTCTAACTTGAGCACTGCTTGTAGCAGCTTGAATTGATTTAGTGTTTGTTTTGCAATCATTTTGTTTTATAGAGACCAATTTTTTATTTTTCACATTTATCAAGAGCTTTAAAATTTCTTAAGTGAAAAGAATAGTCCAAAGCCTCCTGCAAGTGAGGCACTATTTTGAAAGCTCTTTGACCTTATTGATTGACTTTAAAGTAATGAGTGATAACAAAAGCCATTTAAGAAAAAATGTGAGCCAAATGATTTCTTTTAAGTTGAAAGGGATGCAAATTTCTCATACTTTCTTGAATATCTTGCATTAATCATTTTGAGAGTGCATTAATTATGTTTCCAGACATGCACAATGCTTTTGTATTTCAATACCATGTTCTTAGTGGCATTGAAGATATGTACATATAAAAGGTTAACATATATAATAATGGCTATATTTGTTTTGATTTTGTTGTGTTACAATGGTTATATTTGTTTTGATGTTGTTTTCTTTTGATTCATAATAAGAGCCTAATCCTTATGAAAATGTACAGGTGGTGCGCTATGGGAAGCTGAGAGTCACATTTAACAATTACCAGAAGGTAATAGTTACATAAATTGTGATGAAGTGTTTCATCTAAATATTTAATTTGGATTAATATTGTCTTCTTCAAATTTTTCTTAGATTTTTCCGATTTGATTGTTCCATCTTGTTGATAACATGGATGTGTTTTCTAGATATTATCCTAGGAATTTTTTACTAAGGTGCATGATGAAGTTGTTCCCTAGAAAAATCTCATTCAGTAGGTATTCTTGTCTTTTCCATTTCATTATTTTCCTTTTTCTGAGTCAATCTTTCGTTACTTCATTTATGTCACAATATATTATGAATTAGTTATCTTTTCAATTCAATTTAAAAACAAGAATGGGTCTAGACAATGAGAAGTTCTCTGTAATCAAATCAAGTCACCCTCAATTATTCCTAGATGAAAATCCTGTAACCACTTTTCTCCCAAAATGTTGGAGTTACAGAAAATGTCATTAATCATGAGTGGATGACCATTTTGTGACGTCTTTCAATCTGATAATGCCTAAAAATTTTAGGGTTTTTAAAGACTTTTGGATGTGATCTATTTTACTAAAAGTAATCTTTGCAACCTATGCAATATGATTTTTGATTCCTACCTTTAGACCTTTTGTTAGGCAACTATGTGTTCAGAAAAGTTATTTCAATTATTATATGTGAGCTTAGAATTGAATCATGGCATCCATCATATAAGTCATTTAGGTTCCTAGCTTTTCATGGAATAACAAGAAGTACATTGTGTGTACTTAAAAGGCTATAATTTGTTTGACTTGTCAATGGGGACATAAATGGGGCCATGAATACTGTGCACTTGATTTTGTTGCATTAATGCAACGGTAGCTTGCCCATTGGTTCTTGGGGGCAATTGAGCCTTGGTCTTCATTGTGGTCATGCTTCATCTTTACCACTCACACCCTTAGATGTAAAGGCTATAATTTATGGCTCTATATACAGTTTGTTAATCCAAACGATACTGATGCATTTTTATTTTTTAACAATAATGTAATACTTGGGAAATTTAAGTACTTCAGTAGATAAAACAGATGAAATAAACATGCTGGTAAAAGTAACTATCATGTGATTGGCCTTCATGACTGAATTCCCACAATTTTTTTCTGCTTCTTATTAGCATGAAATTCAAAGTAACCAGAAGGAATATGTTCTTCTGATTATTGTTTTTAATTTTGAATTTTCTGTAAAAGAATTATTGCTGATCATTCCATTGTTGTGTTTCCTAACCCACTTTCTCTTTTGATTGGATATTCGTCCACCCCTTTATGAGTAGATTTCAGTTGTATAATCTGTAGAAACTACTTTTTCAGGGATTCATGTACACAAGTGTTGGAAGGCGTCTTTATCTCATTTAGTCACATTGTTTTCATCTTGAGATGAATTCCATTTGATTTTGTTTTAGGCAACATGTTAGAAAATAAGTCACCTACATTACAGTTGTTTGGTGTAAATTATGTCATGGAAGTTGTTAGTTTCTTTGATGCTATTGGAAGGAGAAATCTGAAATACTGGTTTATGCTTTTGAGAACTACAGTACCTTTGTTACATTGGAATGATAAATCCTATTTTATGAGATGCATTATCTGTCATTTAATATTGTAGAGATAAGCATTATTAATATACTTGAAATTTTCTTGTGCAGGTAGGTAACTGGTCTAGGTTGTTGACAGACCTTGTTGGAATTGATGCAGAGGACACAACTCAAGAAGATGTTGACCCTAAGGAGGGTAATCCTGAGGATGTAGAAGCATTGTTAAGTTCTTTCCCTATTCTAAATGCAGCTACTGACTTACTGATGCTTCCAAAGGATATTCTCATGGATAAGTCCATTAGAAAAGAGGTAGTTTGTTTGTGCTATCAACTTGAGAGGAAACTGAGAAACCGAATCACCCAATAATTACTGTTTACAATTTATTATTTCCTTCCTGGATGATTTGACATGATTATGCTCTCTTGTTACTCTTTTTCTTATAATTGAAGAGCATCCATTAAATATAAAACTTTGTTGCTAACTCTAGAACATGATTCTAATGAGCAGGTTTGTCCTGTTCTCAGTTTACCTCTGATAAAGCATATTCTTTGCAAATTTATTCCTGATGAGTCCTATCCTGACCCTGTACCATTACAACTAATGGCTTCGGTTGGGAGGGAGAAGATGTGTCCCCATGTAGCCTGAGCAATTGTTGCTTCTTACTAACTCCTTGAATTGATGTAGGATATTGCGAGATAAGATACTCTACTACAATACTAATGATCCACACCATTTTGCTTGGGATGTTCACCTGGATGACAACATAATGATTAGCTACTAACCTTCCATATTATAATGGACATGCAATAGAACACATTGGATTACCCTTGGATCACAAAGCATCTGGAGTTGAGCTGTATGGGAACGAAGCCATCTGCAGTCAAGTTGTCTGGAGTCGAACTGTATGGGAGTTGAGCTATTTATAGCTGAGTTGTCTGGAGTTTAACTGTTTGGGAGTTAAGGTGTTTTGAAGGTTGAGGCATCCAGAACTCTAGGCGATACAAAGTGTTGTGTTGCCTATTTTTAGGTATTGAGTGCACAATTGTTGAACTGCTAACATTTGGGTTTCCAATGCCCAGGTGTTGTGTTTGTCATTTTTGGTTGTCGAACACATTAGTGTGGATTTTTTCACTGTCAGGTGTTTGTTGTGTTGTTCTAACTGTGCATACAGAAGTGCCATGGCCCTAAGAAAAGCATTGTGCATAAGACTTCCTTCCCTCAGAATATTCCATATCTAGATGTGAGCAAAACTGCTACTAGGAGATAGTGATCGAAGTCATGTCTACTGTGCTTGGACCAGAGTTCTAACTTGATTAATTAAATATTAATCTGTATTAATTATTCGTTTGTGCCAGTGATTATTTAAGAAAGAAATAATATAACTTGAAGGAATGGAGGAAAATAAATAATTAAGCCATATTAAATTTATCATTTTCCAAATTTTCCATACATCTTCAAAAAGTTCAAACATTGACATACTGTATCATAGTTATAACTGGGTGCTTGCCAGATTAGACCATTCATTCATTATTATTTAAACTAGCTAATTTGTAGGCATAGATATGGTAATTAGTGTTTATTTGAATTTAGGTGAGGCAAGGAATTTTGGGAATGGCAATTTTTTTCCTAGATTTTGGGGACGATGTGGGGATGGCTACAAATAAAATATATAAAAATTAAGATTTGAATATTCAAAATAACTAAAATTAATTTAAAGACGAAGTTAAAATTAAAAAAAAATGATTCTGAAGTCTCTAGTAAAAATATATCTTTCAAGCCTTTGATACCACTTCACTATGCTAAGTTTGAGATTTATCATTATCAATTCTTTAGCCGAATCTTAAACATAAAAAATATCAATCATCGTTTTTAATTGCAATTATTGATATTTTCATAAGCATAATATCAAATATCGCCATTATAATATTATGGAAATATAGGTACCCTAGCTTGAAGATTGTTGACATATCATCCAAGATGATTAGAGTCCAGAGCATATTTATTGCTTGTCAAATTTACCATACATCTTTGAAATGCTTAAATATTGGCGTGCACTATTGTGGTCATAACTGGGTGCGTGCTAGCTTGTACCATTCATTTATATATTTGTTTGAACTTAGATAATTTGTAGGGATTTTGGGGATGCCAATTTTTTTCTGGATTTGGGGATGGCAGGATACTTCTACTTTAAAGAATATATAAAAATTTAAGATTTGAATTTTAAAATACAAATATATTAAAAATGAATACAAATAAGTTTTAGCTTTCCTAATATCTTTTGGCCTGAATGTATAGTTTGAGGGTAATTTTGAAATACCTTACGAGATGCATGATCTCCTCTTGGATTTAGTTATCATTCTTTAATATGAACATATGGATTTTATTTTTGAAGTCTTTGTTTTCCCTATTTGAGTGGGAAAGCCCAAAATGAATGTTGGAGGTTAGAACTCTAAATCATTTATTCTTGTTACAAAATAGTCCTATCCCTTCAATATTTTTTTCCTAATTTTTTAAAACATAACTATTTTAAAACTTTTTGGCAGGAACTTCGCTGCCCTACAGCCCTTGTTTTACATTTTCTTCATTCTTATTATTATTTAGTTTCATGCCATACATTTTTCTACACGAATAATAGGTCAATAATAGGAATTACAAAAGCAGGTCAATAATAGGAATTACAAAAATTGTTCAAATGTATGTAATAGCATACATTTGAACGAATAATTTTATTTTTTAAACTGTTGTCATTCGTCAAAATTTGACGAACAGTTTGCAATGAACCACTAAAACTTTTGACAAATTTGCTATACATGCAACAATATTTTCGTCACACTTTCGATGATGTATATTGTCGCATGCACAAAAAATTTGTCAAAATTTTTAGTGGTTCGTCTCAAACTATTCGTCGAAATTTTGACGAATGTTTGTAGTTTTTCATCGCAAACTTTTCGTCGAATTTTGTGGTTATTTTTCATCACTAGATGGATGAATTATGTATCGATTTTCTATCGAATAATGGCTCCATTTTCCATGGTTACAATGTATAAATTTTTTTCAAAAAAATGATGAAAAAATAGTGACAAAATTTATATGATTGTTTCGTTGGTATTTCGACAATAGTTTGTCAATATTTTGACAAACATTTGTCATAATTTGGATTCAAATACATAATTCTATGTAAGTAATCATGTAGAGAAGAAAAAATCATTATCACACATTTAATCTATGTGTGTATCATAATATTATCTCTCTTTGTTATGACCTTTTTATACATGATATGAGCAATATATCATGATAAGTTAATTTTGGTCCACTTTATGATAGAGGCAATGAATTCTTACCAATAAGAAAACAAGACAATAGTGAGAATTCAACATACAATTTAAATGATAACCATAAAATGATAAAAGTGTATGAAGTAGTAAAAGGGTACTAAGATAAATTTTAATTTTTAGGAAATTCATAAATCAAAAAACTAAATAACAAATTCAAAATTAAATCATAAGTCCAAGAACAAACAATGTGTAAGCTTAGATGGGTTGATCAAAATGAAAATAAAATGAAATAAGATTTTCTAAAAGCCCTAGAATAAATAAGTAACTAAGAATAAGAATCTATTAAACCTTAATTTTAATGAGCTAGGATGATATTTCTACTAAATTGATTGCTCAAATCCATACAAATAAAACTAATATTGCTCACTAATTGACATGATGAACTCATTGATTTACCTTTTTGTTAAAGCCCCATGAAATACCAAATAATTTCCTGTGTATTAATAGGTTTTCAATTTTTCATTCTATTTCACTTTTATGCTCATACACATGATATTTTCTTCATAAACTAATTAGTATAAAATTTAGTATTGAGAGTATGTTTTTCTTCATTTTTTATCATATAATCTAAAAGTGATAGCCTTGTTAAATCTTAGCTAGGATATTTCTATCCTACATTTTTTTTACCTTAGTAAATTCCATATTATTGGTTCAAGATGTAAATAAATGGGTGAAAGTATATTTTTTTCTTCTACTTTTAGGTAACATACTAGAGACAATAAAAGTTATACTAGGCTTATTATAGTTGACATTATATTCATGAATATGTGTGCCTCTTCAATAATTGTGTGGAACTATTTCCCTAAAAAGAACATTGAATAATTTTATTAGACATACAATGCTAATTAAAAATCAAAATTCTCATGATCAAATGAAGTCAACATGGTAAGAAATTTTATCTCCTTCTTCTTCACTCTTAAACCTTCAAGTATGGTGGTCTTGTGGGGTTTGAGTTTGAAAACATTTATGTCAGAAGTTCTGCTATTCTGGCCCTCAAGGTAGCAGGATTCCTAAATTTTTGGGCTACTGTGGGTGAAGTTGTGGTTGTTCTAGCTCCTGCTATGACTGCTTTTGGTTTTTTTACTTGTTTCACAAATGTTGTCGAAATAATCTTCAAGGGTGTTGTGGTCTCTAAGGATTCACGCATTTCTTTCTTGGCTAAGCTCCATACAAGGTTCATTTTGATGGTTGTGGTGCTTTTGTTGGCCATGGTTTTCAAGATTGATCTTGCTATAGTAGTGTTTTTAATCTTTTTGGATTTGTATTTTGTGTCTCCTATAAAGGTTGAGACCCCTCCTTTATAGGTGGAGACCTCTCCTATTGATATGGAGATTGGTTTTTAGAGTGTAGTGGGGTGCTCATGCTTTTTTAGCAATTTTTATCCCTTTCAATTCCTATTGAGATGGATTCCACTCCTATGGAGGTGGAGTTTGGGTATGTTGGAGAGTCCTTGATGTTGTGGTCAAAGTACTCTTGGTGAATTCTCTTATAGAGCAAGAGAGGTAGGCTGGTCGAAAGGGGTTCTTTGATCCATTAGCATTATGGTTGCTTTTGGCTCTAAAGTTATGTTCTCTATGCAATAGGATTGTTGGAAGATGGTTGTTTTAGGAAATGTTGATGGGCTCAGCTCTGCTAATAATGTTAATCTATTGGTAGATTGGGATTCAAATCCCATTAATCTTGCAAGTAAAGGTTTGGAGTATGAGGTGTCTTGTCCATCCTTGGGGTGGTTGTTGTGGAAGGTTGTGTTGCCGCTTTGTGGGTGACCTATTGGCCTATTTTGTTAGCCATAAGGCTTGTTTTACTTTGTTGGGTTTTAGGTTTCGTTTTGGGTCACTCCCATTTAAATTTATTTGTTATGATGGTTGGTTAATCTTTTCCACCCTTGGGGTGATTGTTGTTGATGGTTGTTATTTTGAAGCTTGTTACAGTTGGGTTGTTGCTATTTGCAGCTTTGTGGATGGCCTTTTGGCCTATTTTGTTGGCTTGGAGCCTATTCTATCTTTGTTCTGAGTTTTTCCTACTAGATGTGAGGCCTGTTAAATTTAAAAATATAGCACTTAGAGTTTTTTTTTAAATATAGATTTTAAAATATTAATGTTATTATATTTCTTTCTATTTTTTATTCAAATAAGATTATTATAAATATCAATTTCTCTATGTGAGACTTGAAAAACTAAGAAATATTTTAAAGCAATAATAGATAATTTCAAAATGATGTCCTTCCCTCAAGAAAAATATTTTTTATTGGATTGTAAAAAAAATTATCAATGTATTGAGAGGAAATATTCATGCAAATTAATAGTTGCACTTGTTTTAAAAATAATAATCAATCAAATATATGAAAACATAATAATAGAAGTAAACAAAGTTTAATTTATGTCTTACTACATAGTAAGGAATACTTTATGAGAAAATATTAAATATTTATGACATTTAATATTAGCTATAATATTTTTTAAATTTCAAAAATAGAATTTGCATAGGACATATTACAAAGCATTAGTTTGTACTATTTAAAAATTTCTTAGGTTTTACTTGTTTTGATTAGATTAAAACTGGAAGGGCCAATACCTATTGCAAAATAGACAAATAGGCAAATGAGAAACTCATGAGAAGTGAGAAATCCAGAAACTAAAACCTAAACTTAAACTTAAAATGTTTGATCAAGAAAAAAGGACAAAGAAATCACACAGAACCGGGACCAACACAGGACCATAGGACACCTACAGGCCTCCCAACAACTTGAGACTAGTGATTGCATTCCATTGGTGGGCTAGAAATTGGAGCTTCTTTTTGAAAGTCAGAGGCCCCTATTGAATGGCCTAAGTATTCATTGTGACATCACAAGCTGAGGTATTCACCATTTTACCTTTCTTCTTTTGCATATGACCATCCTCCATACCATCATCCACAACTCTTTTCCCTTGGCACTCCCTTAATTCATCCTGAAAAACTTGAAGAGTGAGGGTAGTGTTCTTCATGGTTTCTTTACAATAATAAGGAATTGCATGGTTTTCTCTTGGTTTTGTTGGATAGCATCAAACTCAGTAAATTATTTTTATCTTCATCTTTACCAACAATGGCATGCAAACCATCCAACTCCTTCTCCCAAATCGCCCACCTCTTGAACGACTTGGCCAAAGAAGTGATCATTTCCCAGTGCCCTGTGTTCTCCACCATCCCTAGCAATGGGGCCTGCTATTACAAAACCTTTCCTTCAAAAATTTGGATTCTTTTTTTAGTCATTATCAACTAGCCCAAGAGCCACTTCATGATATCCTTTTGGACATTAATTGTCTATAAGATTTCATTATTTTTTTTATAAAGGGGGTCAATAGAGGTACGAGTCGAACTAGCTTTAGTTCTAGTTTCCTCTCGATTGATGCATATATTGGGAGAATTTTGAGGGTTAGGGTTAGAAATAGGGGGTGTTGGGAACATCAAAGACATTCGCATGAGCAGAAGAGTATATAGGAGAGTTGGCCAAGGTGGGATTCCACAACTCATCGTTGTTTGAGTTGTTAAACTCCTTTGACCCAAAAGTAGAAATGGGCATGGGTTCCAACAAAGGGGTGCATTTGATGGGGTCAAGAGGGGTCTTTTCATTAGCAGGGGCTTTAGCTCGAGCTCAGGTGCTATGACGAATTATAGGAGGGGTTTCATCCAGTGTAATAAAGGGGTTGGGGTCCATAGAGGGATCGGTGGGGTCGTGAATGGTTAGAGTGTTCTTTCGAATAGTTGTAGGGGAGGGTAAAAGCACATAATGAAAGTTGTAGAGCCAATAGATAAGGCCTAGGTGGATGGGTAATTTCTTGCATTTAGCCAAGACATTTCTAATAAATTGCTTAGGCAAAGACAAAAGCCAAAAGACAAAGTTCATTTTAACATTATACCTAAGATAATTAAGCATAGAGAAAAGATGAGCGTGAAAGCGATAGAACCGCCCTTCTAGAATTTATTGTTTCTACTTGTTATAAATTATAAAATATATAAAAAATTTAAATGTTAATTTTTAAAACACTAATAATTTACGAAAGTCAATAAAAAGATATGTAACAATATAGAATATATTCATATAAATTAATGATACAATACTAAAATATTAAATTATTATTGTTACATAATACAATTTAAATTAAAACTCTTGAATATTAATGTTTGCCCTTAAGAATATTACCGTAATAAATAAGCCAACGAATTTCATCTACACATATACCGTAAGGGATATGTGTAGAAGATGAAATCTAATAAAGCTTTTGTTACTTGGCAAAATTGGCACCCAAAACATTTGATTGTACATAGCCATTCCATCATGAACTCCCCAAATAAATAATAAACAACCATTTTTCTATACATGCACTATCCTTTATGATGAAGTTGTGCATTAATGTTTCAACGGCCTCTGTCATCGGACAATGTCTATAGAGGCAACAGATTGCACATTTGACTGTATTTATTAATTAATTGAAAATAAAAAGTGTGTTCACTTTTTATTTTCAATTAATTAATAAATACAGTCAAATACGGTACAATCTGTTGCCCGCATAAACAATTCCGTATCATCGATATATTCACTTTTTATCCATATAATATCACTTCTATCTGGCATTGCTGGATTCTGGAGTCGGATGATTCTGCGAAGAAGTTTTAAGCTTAGCTGACATAATTGATTACGCATTAAAATCCTATAGAAATATTTTTAAAGATTAGTCTCAGAGCCGTCCAAATCAGTTCTGCCAGTTTATGCCGAATTTGTATGTATTTCGTTGTTTTTGGTGTCTGGAGTAGAGGCCTTTTCCGACCTGACTCCTTATTTATGACTTTGCAAAATACTCTTCATTTTACTTGAGTCAATGTTGAAAGCCAATCTGAAGCAAATTAAGAGAAAATGATTGAATCTAACAATGGAATTCCTGCTCTATCTATATCGGATTATTCGTTGAACTCCTTACTCTCCGAGTCCGACGGTTCTCAAGGTGACCAATATCTAGCCATGGCCGTGGACGACACTTTTGCACTGCCCAACCACGAAATGTTTCCTTTCGTGGAGGAGCTCATGAGCCATAATTTATTTCATAATTTTCCATTCGAGGACGAGCAGATTAATAGCTATATGATGTGTGGGCAGTTGAAGGAACATTATCAAGGAGAGAGTTCCCTCAATGTAGATGATATTTTCTTACCTGAAGCACAATTTCCAACTGAAATGCAACCAAATAAGGATAGCTTTTTTTCTGAAAAAATCCTGAATTTCGAAGGAGCTCAGCGCGTAAGAATACGCGCTCATGATGGCATCGATCACGAGGTTCTGCATGAAGAGAAAGAGAAGGGGCTGGAATTGGTTCAACTTCTGTTAGCCTCTGGACGAATGATAGGCAACGGGAACTATGATCAGGCTGCTCGGCTGGTGAGCAAATGCAAGAATTTGTCTTGTCAGTTGGGGGGTCCCATACAGAGGCTCGCCTATTATTTTTCCGGTGCCCTGCAGGATAGAATCCAACGCCAGGCTCTCGGCATGCCAAAGAAAGTAGCTAAATCAGTCTCAGATTTTGCTTTCAATATTGACAGTGAATTCGACAAAAATGAATTTAATAGTCTCGTTGCTTACTATATTAGAGTTCTGCCCTACAACAAACTGCTGCAATTCACATCTGTCCAGGCAATCATAGACACCGTGGGGAATGCAAGGAAAATTCATATAATTGATCTCGGGATAAAAAGTGGGTCGCACTGGACAGTATTAATGGAGTATCTTGCACACAGAGCTGTTTCTTGTTCTTTCGCTGCGCTTGAGCTTCTCAAGATAACAGCAGTTGGGATGGATGGCGAAGAGCTTAGAAAAAGCGGAAGAAGACTTCATGAACTCGCTAAATCTTTGGGGATTCCGTTTTCGTACAACATGGTGGAGATCCCAAACATAGAGGAGATTAATGAAGGCTTATTCACCGTTAAATCTGGTGAGGCGCTGGCAGTTTACGCTTCAATTATTCTGAGAAGTTTGTTGTACGACCCAGTTCTTCTCGACAATCTATTAAGCGTTATCAAGAAACTGAGACCTCGGATAATGGTGAATGTTGAAGTAGAAGCACACCATAATTCTCCAACTTTTGTGAATAGATTCAGCGAGATTCTTTTCTTTTACATGGCGCATTTTGATCTGTTGGATGTTACCTTAACAGACAGAAATGATATTAAGAGGGTGAAGCATGAAGAATTATTTCTTGGAAGTCAGATAAGGAATATGATAGTCTATGAGGGGAAGGAGAGAAATGTTAGGCATGTTAGAACTGACGTGTGGAGGTGTTTCTTCACACAAGCAGGGTTCAGGGGAAAGAGCTTCAGCTTTCAAGCTATGTATCAAGCTAGATTGTTGTTAAGAGAATATGCTTCCGGAGAATATTATACTCTGGAGCCTGATGGACATTCCATAATTGTAAGGTGGAAAGGAACACCATTATTTTCACTCTCGGCATGGAGTGGTATTAAATAAATGTCCATGGCTATCGCAGAAACAAATTTCTGCGTATTGTACATATGCTATGGTAAAATCGAAATAGTTTGTAGCTCCGTTAGCATAAAGAACAGCTAGATTCACTGAGCGTTTACATTTTGATTTAGTCATATCGTAAAACGGAACCCTTTGAAGTTGACTCCACCTCAATTCATACTACCTCAGGTGAAATACTGTAGAACCATTGTCACCGAGAATGCGTCAATAAATATAGGTTTATTTTTGCGTTTATATATTTTAATTCTTTTCTATGTTCCCATAGTGGTTTTGTCCACATAATCTTTGTAATGGAGTAAGACTTTAATTTGTTTGAACACATTGTAACAGTATGTTATAATAAATAAATAATGATAGTTGAATAAACAGTTTTTTATTCGATAAGGTTGGAAAAGTGTCTCATACAATTTAAAATAAAAGTTCAGCATAATAATAATAAAACGGTTGCACAAATGTAGTGGTAGAAGAAGTTAAAATAAAACTCAATAAGAAAATAACGAGCAAAGTCAATAACAATATAGATGCTCTTCAAATTATGGAGGCTAATTAGAGCATTCTTCTCATTAGTACACAATCTTAATTTCTCATTCCACACATCAAAATCTTTTTCCTCACTATCTTTCTTGGCTCTTTTGATTACATTCAACTTCTTGTTAACTTTATGTCTTTCCTCGCCAATCTTACTTTTGCTCCTTTTTCTTTCCTCGTGCAAAACAACAATAGAAATGGTCGAACACTCCATAATCCTTCAAGTGAGTGATTATTTTTTCTATCATTTCTTGTTTATCTTTCCTTGTTTCCTACTTATTGTCTCATTTTTATGGTCCTCTGAGTCTAAATTTCCTTGTTTTGATGGTCGCTACTTTCCTCTCTTTCTTTCTACTCTTAATTTTCTTCTACATGTAGAGGTTTTGATAGAGGATTAGAATCCAAGACAATAAAGACCAAATTAGCCACCTTGTCATCCTCATGATCAACCATTTTAATGGATTTAGGGATATATTTAATAGGACACAAATTTGTAGGAGTCTTATATGTGGGCTTTCAATCCTCCTCTTCACTATCTTCACTTGACTTTTAAATCACCTCTTGTGCACACCAGTGTCTATCAAATTTCCATCTTTCTCTTGTTTTCTAGGTTTTTAGATTGGTAGAAACTAATCTCACCAATCTTCTTTTAAGATTTTCTTTCTTAGTATTCCATATGTCATTAGTTTTTTTCATCTTCTTCTATTGTCACCTTTCCCCTATTGATTTTAAGTATTCTCCCCTTCTTTATGGTGTCTAGACTTATTGTTTTAAGTTAACAATGCCTTCTTCCCTCTTCTCCACATCAAGAAATTCCCCCCTCAAACTAGAAGGAATTCCTAAGAAATTTTTAATGTTCAAATTTTCTTCATTATACACAATCCTTATTTCTTCCAATAAGGACCCTTACCCTTCCTACTATCCAATTTATGATGCATGAATTTATTAAACCTATGGGGTTTATTATGTTTGCTATTTTTTTAGAGTTCTCAAAGGGTGTCTCTAACTCCATGAAAAGATTTCCCTGGTTGGACTTGAACTAGGTTACAAGAAAAGTGGAATTTATAAGGATTTTCTTATATTTACAAAAAATATTAAAACTATAACAAATTTTACTAATAGCTTTCAAAGACTATTCGTTGTTTGTTGGTATTTGTGACCCTCTATGTATTGGTCAAGCTTGATGAAACTAGTAGTTGCGACAATTGAAACTTTTAAAATAATCTATAGTGATAGAACCCTTTAGCAAAAGGTTTTTCATCCTCTACCTGAAAAAATATTTTGAAGCATTTGACCCTAATTCATTAATATATTTCTATGTTTTTATTCTCAATTTTAAGCACTTGAGCACAAGTTCTCAATACAGTTTACCAATTAGGGATTCTAAATATTTGATGCTTGCCTTATTTTCTTAGGTTGGAAATACATAATACCTCCCACAAGAAGGGAAAAAACACTATTGTAACCGATTTATACCAAACATATACGAAAAATGGGATCCCCAAACCTACAATGTTACATTTTCCTTTGGATCGAAGATAAAAAAAATCTCATGTGCATATAGCTATATTAGAAAAGAATGGAATGAGATATTTGACAACTATAAACACCTATACAATTAAATATGTGAGGAACCATGCAATCAAATCTTAACCACAAAATTAATGGTTACTAAGGCCTTCTACTTGGCTTTTATAGTGAAAAACACATGTAGATCCATGTCTTTAATATAAATTAATGTTTTCAAAAAAAGAAATCCATTTTTAGATCCACTATGTCGAATATGAACATTAAAAGTATTTTGATGAGCCAAGTGGTATGTGATATGGACAATGAGAAATTACGGGAAAGTGAGAGTTTAGAGGTCAAATATCCTTGATGACTCTTACTAGTAGTTGAAGATTTGAGTCAAGTTAGAACAGGTAATGGTAATGGAAAGTCTAAAACTATAAAAAGGCAATGAATGGTGTAGGTAGGGGATGTTTGTGAGGTATGCCTAGATGGATACATCCTTCTAATGGTCACTATCTTAAAGAAAAGTCGGGTAGAATGGCATGTCAAGATGGTGAAGTTAAAAATTCTTGTGGAGACCAAGAACAAAATAAACATAAGTAGACAAATATGTCAAGATGATGTTAACTAAAGCTACAATAATTAATAGAAACATAGAATAATTTGCATGGCTTAACTCATAAAGTGTTTGGAAGCAAAATAAATACATAAGAGGAAAGAAGAGGAAGGGTGTAGACACAAAATTTGAGTGAGTGAAGATGATGGACTATGAAATTGAGATTTCTATATATGACAACTTTTTTAGAGAATAATAGAAGATTTGAAAAATTATCAACCATATTAATTGACTATATACCTTAACTTATAGACTTCCGCTTCATGATAAAATTGAGTTACATTTATAAACATGAATAATTAATTCATGTTTTAATAAGTGGTTTAGCTATTATTTTTTGTATATTTTTTCATTTTATACTATTTAATAGTCGCTATTAAAAATAAAATGTCGCTATTATGTGGAATCTCTTATTAAACGGCACAATCCTGCTTTGAAATAAAATGTCGTTTGTTCTTAGCTTGATATGGTTGCATAATTATAATATTAAGCGGATTTGACATATGGCAGCATCAAGTGCGATCAGCCGGCAAAGAGTATGCCTTGTATTTTAGGCGTGTGGGGTCGTTCGTCACGCGGTAGGCGGCAAAGATTTTTCTGTATGCAATGCAGAGAAATATAAAATAATGCTGTGAAATCTAATAGTAACCAATCCGTAAGATACGCACATAAGGTCGCAATCTTTTGACATTAAAAATATATATGTGTAACTTCTGAAAATATTTTGTCGGTGAAGTTTGTATTCATTTTATATCTTAATGTGTTGATTAAAATGGTTTAATTGTAAAAAATGATAGATATAGTTGTATTGAATTTTAAATATATAAATTTTAGACATAGTAGAGTTTGTAATTTTTGGAAATTTAATTTAATTGTTATAATTGTTGGATGAACAATAAATTTATTTTTTTTTATAAAAGAGAGTAGTAATTAACATAACATAATCATAAGTCAAATTGCATAACTTAATCCTTTGAGGAACACGAGGTCGTTACTTAAAATACTTAACTAACTTATTACATGGTCCATAATTTCGTCCAGTCATAACAGTAATTACATCAATAACAACAAAATAGGAAACATGATAAAATAATAACCAAAGTTACAACATCATTATGAATTCTCCTCAAGACCGAGGTTACAATTTACAATACGTTACATCATCATATGATTACATTACAATAGCACCATGTGCAAAATTATACAAGACCTTCCCAACTAGGTGGGAATGATACATCAATAAAAAGAACCACATAAATGCATAGATCTGGAACCCACGAACAATAATCCACTGAAACTGCAACTCAACACCGCAAAATGAACCTGCATAAAAGAGAAGATCCCAACGGGGTACGGAACACGATCCACCCGACCACCCCCGTGCTAGGAGTTGCAAAGGAAGAGGTTCCCGACCAAGACCAACAAAACATAAACTCACAATCAACTAAACAAAATTACACAACACATAAAAGCATTCAAATTCGAACAACAATATGAAGCAAATGACCGATTCCAGAGGATTTCCAAAAGACAACACAAACATGAATGTTAGAGGGAAGTGTCATCGCATGGCTTAACATGGATTCTCCAGGCTACCTATTGCAAGGTACCGCCTCCATCTACTGACGGATTATCCAGGCAACCAAGCACTAGGAACCGCCTCCATCTATGGTTATCCAGGCTACCTATTTCAAGGAACCGCCCCATAGGGTTGCTCATGCGGATCCGTTACCCTTCGAGAAGACAAGGCAACGAACATGCCAACCACGGCCTTCTCAATCCCCTTTAGTCTGTGGTAGCACTCAAAGGCGGATGAGGCAATAATTATCTTTTTTTAGTGTGTTACTACCCAATCTTAGTTAATTATTTAAATTATCACTTATTAAATTCACTCTGACGAGGGCTATCCTGGCGCCCCTTTGTGCACCGACCACCCACTCAGAGCCACTCCCTCTAATCATTCAATCACATCACAATAACAACAAGGATTGTACAAGATAAAATAATTACATCAAAGAACAATCAAACGTGAGGCATGACCATCTCACCAACTGCAAGGAATCACTTCCACAATTCGGTACAATCCATACGTATAACCAACCACAAACATCTCAAGTCTAAATTCAAAGCAAAATCAAAGGCAACCACCTTATCCCACCTTTGGAATCACTTAGGTTCCTAACCAAAATAAAACACTTCTAAGGTTTCCCCGATAAAAGAAAATTCCCATCATTCATGAATAATATTACTCAAAAGAATTCTTAAACAATAATACAACAAACCACGTTTTGTTACACGGAATGATTCACATCAAATCGTAATTCAATGCACAAACAAATTTCCATTTAAAACATTAATTTAGCGTTATGATTCTCCATTATTTTCATCTTTGAAATACTCAATTCTCAGTGAACAAAACTATTTACAACCTATCTTTTACTATACTATCAGTTAAATCTAACCTACAATTAAGTTACAATTTACATATACATAAATCGACACACACACACATATATATATATATAGAGTATTAACATTAATAATAAAATTAACCCCAATACCTATATATATATATATATATATATATATATATCTTGTATGATTAAAATTGTATTCCGTGATTAATTACCCATACTCAAATCTATTATCTATCGCCCGATACACAAATAAAGCATATAAATTAATACAACAAAATTCAGATATTTATATATTCTGCAGTTATATTTCCAAATTAACACGCATTGCAAATATCACATCCACCTCAGGCATTCGAACTACAAGTAACTAATACATGTCTTACGGAAAACAGATTCAGCCAACTGGATACCACATCATTTCAAAAGAAAACGAGTCAGACATAAAATTAAGAACTACCATGCGCCGTATTTATTATATAAATAAGAAATACCATGCACAGTAATTATTATATAAATCAGAATTTTCCACGCACAGTAATTACCACGCACAACAATTATTATATAAATCGGATTTTTCCATGCACAGTAATTACCACGCACAACAATTATTATATATGCCCCAAAATTGGCGTCTAAAAACTTTAACACTGATGAATACGGACTCTACCCTTTTGGTTGAAGCACATATCGAGTCTGAAATATCTATGATAGGAGAGACACGGCACGGAAGGAAACATTTATCATCGTACACAATACCCAACGAATGTAACACTCAAGAAATACTTAACAGTAAAAAGGGAACTTGATATACAGCGAACTCCCGAAGAATGACAGACTGCGCAGATAGTTATAAGATAGATTACTATTTTTTTCACACCTAGGACCAAAGCATATCATTCAAATGGAAGGACACCGACAATGCCATACACAGCGGAAACCTAATAATGGACACGCATATATATAAACTTACATCATGAGATTTATGCAGCATTCAAAATACAGTAATCAAACAAAAGGACAAAATACTTCCCTAAACAGTAACACAAACATCTGAAACCAACGCTGTATTTCCTATCAAATTATAAGACATGCATCACATAGTACGGCAAGATAGGGCAGACACCACTGAACACAATACTAAGGACTGGACAGAGAATTAACCCGTGCCACCGCCGGGAGTGGAGGATAGAGAAGAAAGGTCGCCACTGGCCTCACACCTCACATACACACAGGAACAAGGCAAAAGCACCGGTGCAAGAACTAATGGAAAAACAGGAAATTTTAACCAAACATTATGGTTTCAACATTTTGATTTATGATTCGCTGAGTTTTAGCATGCCAGAACAACACGGAAGTAACACCACATTGATAGAGAGGAAAATAATTTATCAAAAACAAGTGTGTACTATGTGGCATAAGGAACAATATTCCATAAATTAACCCAACAAACTTCAACAATGGATAGTTTTACCAATTACGCAACCATACATTAACTTTTACAAATTACAAAAGAGCAAGTCCAAACCAATATAAAAAATATAAATATTTACTCAAAAGAATAAAAAGAATTTCGCACAGTAAGATTTAACAATATAATTCATGGTCTTACAATTCTTCCAATCGTCCACAGAGTAAAATAAATAAATAAAAATAATTAAACACTCTTCTATTCCAAACGAAGGCTACCCAATTTCACAGTTAAAGGCACTTCCCAGTAAAAGAAAGGGAATAATTATGTTTACCAAAATATATATATATAATTATACGGAGATAAAGTAAATGTTCCCCATTTAACCCTGATTCACCATCCTCAATCAAATATATATTATTTTGGCCAAAGAAATTTCCAATACGGCAAAACCTAATTACATTTACCATTCTCTATCCATTACGTTTTTTTTTCCTCAAGTAAATTGCATCAAGAAATTTTAATTCATATTTTCCCTGATTTTAAATGTTAATTTGCAAAATCTTTCCAGATAGAAATTTTCTCACATAACATTTGTCACAGCCAGAGATTCATTCAACAAACAATGCAGCCAAATAGAATCAAGGACATAACAGTTAGAATAGAATTTTTTTTTGAAAAGCACCTGGAATCCTACGGCCGAAGAAGAACCCAACCCAGACGCTTCCTTCTCCTTTCCAATACCACCCCTGTTCGGTAACTTCGTTTCCCGAAAAACCAAAAATTCTTAGTCCAATTTTTCCTCTCCAAAAAGTAAAGTTCCCCTTCACCTCTTCCTTCCCTTTGTAAAAAGGATTTCCACAACAATAACTAATTTTCTTCTCCGAATAACTCCCACCAGTTTAACTAATCATTTTTATGTTTTCGTTTACTTAATTATTTTAAATTACCACCGCTCAATTTTAATTAAAGCCAATTTTAATTATTTATTTATTTAATTTTAACAACAATTTCTTTTGCTTTAACTTACTTCCACTTAATTTCTAAATTTAATTAAAACGAAATTTTATAAACAATTAACTTTTAACTTAAAATATAATTAACTTAGATTTAATCTTTTAATTCTAATTAATTAAACCAACATAATAAATTAATTAAATCATCTAACTCAACACAATTGAAATATTAAGACAGAATCAGATCAACACATGACTCAATAAACCCATACGAATGCCGGACTTGGGTCGGGAAACCCTTCCTTACAACTCCTTTTAAACCACATCGTACCCGTTGGGCTTAATTTGTGCTCGCCCTGTCCTGCCAAAGCAAGTGGAGTCGAGACTTTTAATCCTGCAATCCCTGCAACCAATTAAACGTCAAGTAACATATAATCTCCATTGAAAACACATGGTGAAGGAAATAGCGGGGTAGTAGGGCACTCGCAAGTGAGTGGTACTACTCCGTCCTTCCACCCTAAAATACTAACATGTCAGCGTAAACATAATACCATTAATGCATATGAATTTAAGAACTTATCATTACAGAATAAATCAAATCATCTATGCATAATATATCATCAATTGCTACACACATAATGTAAGAGCAGTAACCAAATTAACCAAGAAACCACACATGATCAAATATAAATCAACCACACAGAATATCACAGAGTGTCCACAATATCAAAAGTATCAAAAGTATCTAATGAACCAATCAACATGGGAGTATTACACATAGTAGAGTTTGTAATTTTTGGAAATTTAATTTAATTGTTATAATTGTTGGATGAACAATAAATTTATTTTTTCAAATATAAAATCCTTGAAAACTTATTTAGATTATTCAAACTTCTAAAAGATTAGTATGTGTTTATAATTTTATTAAATTAATATTATTAGAATTGTAGGGTGAAGAATAAAGTGATTTTGTAATTTTAAAAAAATGAAGTAATATTGTTAGAAATGTTAAATTTTGGAAATTAAATAATATTATATTATTTAAATATTAAATATTAAAAAATATTTATATTAATCAAATTATAAAACATTAAAATTACACATTTACAATTTCATTTTAATTTAAAAGAAATTAAAAAAATGTATAACTACCTATAAATTGTACAAATATAATCATATTTCCTATACCGCTTCATAAATTATTTTCTTCAAATAAAATTTAATTTTGGATTCAATGTCCATAGGAATATAGTGTAAGAATGTAATAAATGAAATTTTTGTAATAAGAGATGAAAGAATTTATGTTTTAGGATAATTTTACCCTATTATTGATATTTAGGGTTTATTGTTTTATTCTTTTTATAATTTGATATTAAATTTGATAAATAATTTGTAGGTTTTTATATTAATTTCATTATTAATCTTAGATTTAAAATAAATTATTATTATTTTAAATAAAATTTTGTATACGTTACAATTTAGATGTCATAAATTACTTTTAATTTATTGTTTATTTATATACAATTTATTCTAATTATTAAATTATATTCATTGTTTTTTGCCCATTCATAGTGTTGGAAATGTATTGTGTTTTTATATGTTTAACTATCTTTTGTGTATTTCCATATGTCCTATGTGTTTTAATGAGTTTTGTTCCCATCCTATGAACTATATACAGGAGAGGGACGAATAGTTTTGTAGGTCTCCAATTGTTTTTATAGTACACATAGTCATAATATTTAATTTTAGAACATATTTATACTATATATTTTCAAAAATTAGTCAACATGTATTTATTAAAAAATAACCAAATATTGGCCAAGATGGACCCATATATGAACACTTTAGAATTATGAATCTTATATAAAATATCATTAAAACATTTATTAGAAAGTGAAATAAATAATTTTTTGGTTTCATATAAGATATCTTAAGTATCGACCTTAAAACATATTGTAGTGTAGTAAAATGCATACCCTTGCATTTTCACACTTGTTTGGCACACCTTGCTTTGTTTATTCTTATTTATGTCTTAATTGGTCATATTTTGCATCCACAAGCCAATTGAACTATATATTTTTATGGCTAAGCTCCACATACTTCAAAAGGATAAATGATAATTCAATGATTTTGTCTGAGTGTCCTTTATTTTTGGGTTGGGACTAAGATGCCGCCTAGGGAATCTTTGTCCCCCAAAGGTCTTGGGACCATGATTTTGAAAGCACCTAAATAGGTACCTTTTTGGAGTATGTGCCTCGACTTTCATGCCTCAAGACTAAGATGCCACCTAGGGCATCTTAGTCCCCCTTAAGGTTATTTCGGGATTTAATTTCAAATTCTGGTGGGATTTACCCTCTTTTAATTCATGAATTTATATGTCGGATTGGTGTGGTGTCATTTCGGGATATTAAGCATAGATAAGTATAAATAAAAGGTTCCTTCTCTCATTTCTCCTAACAAACAATCTAAGCAATCTAAGCATCCAAGCATTCAAGTATTCCAACACTCAAGAGTAATTCATCAAGCATTTGAAGCCATAATCAAGATTCAAGCAATATCAAATATATTCACGCATCATGTGTGTTTTTGTGATAACATATGTGATGTGGGGTTTTGATTCAAGCAAGCAATTAAAGTCTAGATCTATCAAGCACTCCATTGATTCAAGATCCATATCTAAGCTAGCCACCGCACACAAGTTTGTAGACTTTAGAATAAGGTTTTGGTGAATTGTAACATTGCATGTTGTCCATTCATCATTTCCATCCTTTACTTCAATTCATTTCAAGGTGTAATTACCAACAAGGGGTTTGACCAAGGTAAACCCTCATTCACTAATAATCAACAAGTTTTTCTCCTCTTGCATGGTTTTCATCAAAAATTTAGGTTGAAGACTTGAAGATCATTTGAAGTGAAAAGTTGCAAAGTTTGAAAGTTGCATTGAAAAGTTGTCATCTTCATATAATCTCACCTATAGGTCAAATTCAAAAGTTTCAAAACCTAAGATCAAAGAAGAACAAAGTACAGACATCAAGCCTTAGGACCAAATTTAGAGATTCTTGAAATTCCAGATGGAACTAAGTCACCACCTAGGGAATCATAGTCCTCCCAAGGGTATTTTTCATAGATTCTTTCGGATCAGCTCCAACATTTAAAGATTTTGCATTTGCCTTGAAAAATAGTAGCGAGACTAAGACAACAATAAGGGTATATTTTGCTTCATAACACATTTTGATAGCTTCTTCACATTTCTGGAATCCTTGTCACATCTCCAGACTTCCTAGGCACACCTATCCTAACTTCCTATTGCATTATTTCATCATTTTCATCCTTCATTTAGCTTGCATTACTAGGTTTTATAGGTTGAATGCTTATTTGTCCTTTCCAAGCATTTTCTTGGTGGTGAACCCCTAAAAGTTGAAAGAACCCCCTCCTAGGTATTCCTTGTTGAGAATTGACTCACCTTGTGAGGTTGATATTCAATCCAATTAGGAATCCTAGGACATTATTGAGTGGCCTAGATAAAAATAGGAGAGGGAATTTTCCATCCCATTATCCTCATTTTTATTATGGTTCATTTTGGTGTACCTGACCTCTTTGAGCATTCACTTTCTGATTTGGAGTTCATTAAAGTCCTAGATCTAGGCTACATTCATTCTTGCATTGCATCTTGCATTAGTCAAATTTCACCTAGGGTTTCTCATATATAGTGAAATTGCATCTAGGGTTTCTCATAATTGCATTAGTGAAAGTGCATATAGGTTGCATTTTTTCTTTCTTGCATCATTTCATTTGATTGAAAAAATAAAAAGTGCATTACTCATCATCCTAATTGCATTTATAAACATTCTTATTTTTCTCATCATCCTAATTGACTTTAGAAACATTCTTATTGCATTCAAAATTGAAAAAAATTGCATTCATTTCCTTGTCACTAGTTACTTTTTCTTACATTCATTTGCACATTTTTTTGTTTCTAAACATCAGCATCCTGAATAGGCAACCTGTGAACATTGTAAACAATCCATTTTTTTTTGTTTTTCTAAGAAAAACCTCTACTAGGACTAAAATTCCCTTCCTAGTGTCTTAGTCCCTCTCAGGGTTTATTCCTCAGGAACCTCTCTCTACTGTTTGTTGTTTGTTTTAGTCCCTGGAAATTCAAAATTTCACTAGTAGGACCACGATACCCTTATTGGAATCTTAGTCCCTATTGACATTGAATTTCTAGTCTTCCGGATCTGAAATTTCTTTTTTGTGCTTCTATTTGATGCTTTTTGTTTTCTGTTATAGTTTACAAAATTCCTGTTATATCAATTTCTTTCATTTCAAATGTATTTGTTCAATCTTGCATCATGGATATGTGCTATGGAAAGATTTGGGTGTCCTTGAAATCTTTGGTAGATGTGTCAAGTTGTGCCTTTGGTAATGACCCTAATGAAATTAATCTTACTCATGCCCACACAACTCCTAATGCATTTCCTCCTCATGATGTTGACATCATTGGAGAAGATGATGGCAACATTAATAAGTTCCCAAATGATTTCCTTAACATCCTTTAAGATAATGCATCCTTTTATCCATCCATGAAACAACCAAATCCCCCTACAATACCACCTCTTCAAATGTTTGGTTACTTACATCCTAAAACAAAAGTTGAACCTAAGTTTCATACACTAGGTGAACCTAGTTCCTCTAAACAAGCAAACACTTAATCCTTTTATGATAATAAAGTAACAAACACTAAAAGAAATCTAGAAGAAACATGTGAATAAAGGATTGACAATATTGAGTAAAAAAGGATGTGATACAACAAGTGCACATAATATTCATCAAGTCCTAGAGCAAATATCAACTAATGAAAACACAAAATGGTTAGGATATCAATATCCCCCTCACAACATAAGACCTCCTAGAGAATACCTAAGGATTCATAGCAATGGTACCATAATCTTAGATTCCCTACCTAACATGAGTATCCTTCTTCCTAAAGAACAACCAATAACTCATGACAATGACAAACATAATAGGGTCACTTTAGATCCTCCTACTCCAAGTTCAATATGAGAAGTTGGTGAATCTAGCAAATGTAAAAGACCTTACAAATTACAAAAATTGCAACCCCCTTGACCACCACTTGAAAGTGAAAGAAAATTAAAATACTTCTTAACCAAGGACTTATCCTATTGCCACTAGAGAAAGATAGACTAATACTATATCCTAAACATACAAAAGTCCCACTTTGTTAATACCACATGACTCTTAGGAATAGTACTGATGAGTGTCAAGTATTCAAGATCATATTGAGTAAATATCACTTTGATAAAGATACTTGTTATCCAATGATTAAATAGTGATGCAGGAGCATCCTTGGTTCTTTACAATCCTGCATCAACCAAAAATATTTTCATTTTAGTATTGTTCTTATTCAGCTCTTATTCAATTCAAGTTGGAGGATTAATTTCATATTTTCTCACCGTACCCTATGGATCTATGTTTTCATCGCAGACATGCTCATATTCCTTATTCCAAGATTTCATAACGATTGGATATTTTTCCAGCAAGTTATCACTCCTAGATTAAGCGATAGTTTCTAGAACTGACACCAGAATAGTTACAAACCTAGTGAATAGTTTTGTCTCTTGTGGATCCTTCCCATAACTTGCAAATCCTTACGGTGTGTTTCAAATTGCTTTGTGGAGTGTCCCCAACCTTAAGTTAGGTCCACACTTCATCCTATGCACCTACCGAGGAGAAATTCAAATTTGAGGCTGACCTATCCATGCACACATTACATTTCCTTCATCGTGAATTGTAATGATCTGTGGCTGACACAAAAGATTCTAGATCTCTAGATTTGATATAAATCATTGTAACAGATCATTAGGAAGTAGTTAAGAAAGTCAAGAATGAATTTTGGATTTGATGTGTAATATTTTTGCTTGTGTTAAGGAGCATATAAGAATATTGTAATTTGAGCATGTTGTAATAGGCCAGTGAGCCCAAATCTGTAAGCCTTGATGTTGTCGGGCAATTGAGATTGAGATTTTCGTTAATATGAATGTTTCAATATGCATTTTCTTCCATATTCAAAGTTTGTTTTTTTGTGTAACTTTTGCTACATGGTGTGGATATTTCTCTTTGAAGACCCTCCTATCGTGACTACACTCGATTGGTATCAAAGTGAGATTCATTCCATGAGAGATCATCAAAGTTTGTAGAATCCTGATGAAGATTTGTTGTGGGGTGGAAGACTAAGGATCAAACCTGTAACTGTAGAGGACTTGTGTAAATATGGTAGGAAGAAGAAATGGTAGAGGAAATGGAGCACGTGGAAATGCAAACCCAACTATGATGAATATGTTAAGAGGAATTGCTGCTATATTAGAAGCGGTTGAAATAGCCCAGAGGAGAGGTTGACCAGTTGATAATGTGTGTGATGAAGAGGTAGAAGAATAGGAAGAAATGGAAAGAGAAGAACAACCTGGCATGGATCAGGGAGAAGAGAGGTTCATAAGAGCCCTAACCAAAGTAAATACTAAACCACATTTCAATCCACTAGATTATAATGGTAAGTTGGATTTAGATGAATTTCTTGATTGGATAGTGGAGATGGAGAAGTATTTTGATTTTGAAGGTACCTCTGAAGATAAGAAGGTTAAATTTTCTTGTACAAAGTTGAAAGGACATGCATCCCTTTAGTGGGAACACTTGTAGACAAATAGGAAAAGAAGAGGAAAGGAGAAGATAAAATCATGGAATTAGATGGTGAATAAGTATTAGATGAAGTTTATGCCCATAAACAATCAGATCAGTTTGTTCCAGAAGTTGCAAAATTTGAAGGAGAAGTAGTCAAGTGTGATAGAGTATATTGAGGAGTTCTACAAGTTGAATATCAGATCCATACATTCATAGGATGAGACCGAACAAGTAGCCAAATATTTGAATGGCTTGAGGTTGTCTATATAAGATGATATTAGTTTGATCAAGTTGCTAAGTGTGGAAGAGGCATATCAATGTGCCCTAAAAGCAAAAGAGAATCTGAATAAAAGACATAAGCAAATACATAGAGGAAGAGGTGGAAGATTTCAGAGAGGAAGAACTTTTACTGGAGGAGGAAGAGAATCTTTTGTAGATCAGAATAAGAATAAGGAAGTTAGTAAGAATGATAGTTTGTATTGTAGAGATGATGGAAAATCTTAATGGAGAGGAGGATATGGTGGTTACCGGAATGAGGGTTATAAAAAAGATGATAGAGGAGAGGAGAAAAGAGTATTTAGGGGAACTTGTTTTAAGTGTGGTGGAGAAGGACATAGAGAATTTGAATTTAATCAGAGAGAGATGGGCAGAAAGATAGAGAACAATAAAAGAACAACCTTTGCTAAGGAGGATCATGCTAGATCATCTAATAAATCGAAAGAGGGAGAAGTGTTGGTTGTGTCAAAGTAAGATGGAGCAGGAACCATTGCAAAGAAAGAATTTGTTTTAGACCATATGCAAGGTAGCTGGTAAATGTTGCAAAGTGATTATTGACAATGGAAGCTCCAAGAAGCTGGTTTCTGAAGAAATGGTGACCAAATTGAAGCTGGAAAGATTTAAACACCTGAAGCCCTATCAGATAGAATGAATTCAAGATGATCATAAGGTATTGGTAAGTGAACAATGTCTGGTGAAATTGAAGATAGGAAATTATCATGATGAAGTTTTGTGTGATATCATGCCTATGGATGTATGCCATGTTTTTTGGGAAGGCCTTGGTAGCATGATAGATAGGCTATTCATTATGGAAAGAAGAACATATATACCATTGTTGCTAATGGGATGAAGAAAACTTTGTTGTCATTAGAGGATGTTCATAAAGTTGGGGTTTGTACAAATACTAGAATTTTTTTGGTTGATGGAAGGAGATTTTTGGATGTATTGAGACATGAGATCATGCACTATGCTTTGGTTCCTGGGATGAAGATTTGAAGCATGTAGAAGAACAACCAAAGGAGATAAAGGAGTTGTTGATAGAGTATGAAGGTATCATTTTAGATAATGTACCTGATGGATTGCCACCTGTGAGGAGTATTAGTCATTACATGGATCTGATTCCTAGAGCTAGCTTTTCTAATAAAGCAACACACCAAATGACACCAACAGAGAATGAAGAGTTGAATAGACAAGTGCAATAGTTGTTGAGGAAGGGTTTGATTAGAGAAAGCTTAAGTCCTTGTGTAGTACCTATTGTGCTAGCTAGCACCTAAGAAGGATGGAAAAAAGGATGTGTAAAAACTCTAGAGCCATAAAAAAAACTCATAGTGAAGTATAGGTTGCCTTTGCGCTGGATGGATGACATTATGGATTGTTTGAGTGGAGATAAATACTTTACAAAGATGGATTTGAAGAGTGGATATCATCAGATCATAATCAAAGAAGGGGATGACTAGAATACAACATTCAAGACACATGAAGGATTGCATGAGTGGTTGGTGATGCCTTTCAGATTAACAAATGCACCAAGTACTTTCATGAGGATGATGAATGAGGTATTGAAGAAATTATTGGGTAAGTTTGTGATTGTATATTTGGATGACATCTTGATTTTCAGTAAGACTAGAGAAGAAAATTTGTTGCATATTAGACAAGTTTTGCAGAGGTTGAGAGAAGAGCAGTTGATGATCAACATTAAGAACTGTAGTTTCATGAAGGAATAATTGGTATATCTAGGATTTTTGATATCTATGGATGGATTGAAGAAGGATCCTAAGAAAGTAAGAGAAATTGTGGAATGGCCTACACTAGAAAGCATTGGAGAGGTAAGATCATTTTATGGATTAGCTAATTTCTACTAGAAGTTCATTAGGAATTTTAGTTCTATTTGCAGCCCTATGAAAGAAATAATGGGAGGAGATAAGAACATTTCTAGGTGGACATCTGGAGTAGACAAGAGTTGTTGAAATAGAATGTAACTAAGTAGCCTATGTTGGATTTACCAAACTTTAATAAGGTATTTCAGGTAGATTGTGATGCAAGTGGAAATGCAATTGGAGCATAATTGAGTCAAGAAGGGAGACTAGTAGCTTATTTCAGTGAGAAATTGAATGATTCTAGGAGAAGGTATTCAGTGTATGACCAGGATTTTTATGCCATAGTTCAAGCCATCAAGAAGTGGAGACATTACTTGAACTTCCTAAGGAGTTTGTGTTGTATACAAATCATCAGGCATTGGAGTATTTAAACAATCAAGGTAAGTTGAATCAAAGACACATGAGATGGGTGGAATTCTTGCAAAGTTATAATTTTGTTTTGAAACATAGGAGTGGAAAGTTGAATAGAGTTTTTGATGCTTTGAGTAGGAGAAGGAATTTACTGGCAAAGATAAGAGTGGAGGTATTAGGCTGTGATGAACTGAAGAACTTGTGAGGAAGACCCAAATTTTGTAGAACCTTGGAGAGCTTGTAAAGAACCATTCATGGAGGATAGGAGTCAATGGTTGGATTATTTAATTTAGGAGGATATTCTTTTTAGAGGGAATCATTTTTGTATACCTTGGAGTTT
The DNA here is from genome assembly GCA_007258455.2 of Sequoia sempervirens. Taxonomy (NCBI): domain Eukaryota; kingdom Viridiplantae; phylum Streptophyta; class Pinopsida; order Cupressales; family Cupressaceae; genus Sequoia; species Sequoia sempervirens. Next base: position 42,979,605 of record VDFB02358134.1, read on the forward strand.
AATGAGGGATAGTTTGGTGAAAGAAAAACATAGTGGACAATTGGCAAGACACTTTGGAATTGATAATATAGTAGCATTGGTAAGTGAGAACTACTTTTGGCCACAGATTCATAAGGATGTTAGGAAATTCATGTAGAGTTGTAGAGTTTGTCATGTTGCAAAAGGGAGTAGTCAAAATGTTGGATTGTATAAGCCTTTGACAGTTCTAGAGAGACCTTGGGAGGATATCAACATGGATTTCATACTTGGCTTGCCAAAGACATAAAGAGGTAATGATTCTATATTTGTGGTGGTGGATAGATTTTCTAAAATGAAACATTTCATACCTTGTAAGAAGACAATAGATGTAGTACATGTAGTAGACTTGTTTTTCAACAAAGTGGTCAGATTGTATGGATTACCTAGGAGTATTGTTTCAGATAGAGATACAAATTTTGTTGGTTACTTTTGGAGGACACTTTGGAAGAAGTAAAAGAAAAAATTAAAGTTTAGTTCTACTTTCACCCATAGACTGATGGATACACAGAGGTAGTAAATTTAGGAGTTTGTGGAATTTGCTGAGATGTTTGGTTGGAGAGAAGAATGGAAGTTGGTATTTAGTCCTTGCACAAGTAGAGTTTTCTTACAATAATTTAGTGAAAAGGAGTACCAAAAAGACACCTTTTGAGATTGTTACTGGAGTTCATCCTAGAGCAATATTAGAGTTGTGAGACATCAATAAGGAAGATAAAAGGAGTGTAGAAGCAAAGGAATTTTTAGAACATATGGAGAAAGTGCATAGTCAAGTAAAACAACAATTGGAAGATATGAATCAGAAGTATAAGGAGTGAGCAGATGAAAAGAGGAGACATAATGAGTTCAAAGTTGGAGATTAAGTGATGGTGTATTTGAGGAAGGAAGTATTTCCAGTTGGCACATATAATAAGCTCAAGATGAGGAAGTTTGGACCTTGTAATATTTTGAAGAAATTTGATTCAAAAAATGCATATGAAGTAGAGTTACCAGATGGCATGGGTATATCACCTATATTCAACATTGCAGATCTACATTAGTACCATGAAGTAGAATTCAGGGAAGAAAGTAAAGCAAAATTGGAGAAACGGTTTCCTAGACAATAATCAAATGAGATAGAAGAGATTTTGGATATCAAAGATCAGAAGAAAATGGGTGGAAGGTAGTACAAATAATATCTTGTGAAGTGGAAAGGCAGACTAGTGGATGATTCTTCTTGGATTTCTCATGAAGAGGTAGACCATATTGGTTTTCCTTTAGCCCCTATTGGTTTTCCTTTAGCCCCAACAAAGTGAGGGACTCACTTTTCAAATAATGCAGGATGTCTGATGCAAGAGCATCCTTGGTTCTTTGCAATCTTGCATCAGCCAAAAATATTTTCATTTCAATATTGTTCTTTTTCAGTTCAAGTTGGTCAAATCATCATATTTCTCACCAAACCTTGAAGATCTATGCTTTGATCGTGGACATGTTCATTTTCCTTATTCCAATATTTCAGAATGATTGGTTATTTTCCTAGCAAGTTATCACTCTAGAATTAAGCGAGAGTTTCTAGAACCGACACTGAAATAGTTTCAAACCTAACAGCTAGTTTTTTCTCTTGTGGATCCTTCCCGTAACTTGTGCATCCTTAAGGTGTGTTTCAAATTGTTCTGTGGAGTGTCCCAAGCCTTAATTTAGGTCCACACTTCATCCTATGCACCTAACGAGGAGAAATTCAAAATTTAGACCAACCTATTCATGCACACATTACATTTCCTTCATCAGGGATTGTAATAATCTTTGGTTGACGTAAAAGATTCTAGATCTATAGATTTGATATAAATCACTATAACAGATCATTAGGAAGTAGTTAAGAAAGTTAGGAATGAATTTTGGATTCAATGTGTAAGATTTTTGCTTTTGTTAAGGAGCATATAGGAGTATTGTAATTTGAGCATGTTGTATTAGGCCTATGAGCCTAAATCTATAAGCCTGGATGTTGTTGGCTGGTTGCAATTGAGATTTATATTAATATGAATGTTTTAATCTACATTTGCCTCCATTTTTGAGTGGCTTTTGTTGTGTAACTCTTGCTGCACGGTCCAAATTATTCTCTTTGAGGACCCCCCTACTGACTGCACCAAATAGCATATCCTTCATCCTTCTTGTCCTGTAATAGTTGTAGAATACTTTATTCTCACTATTACATGATCGTTCTCATCACTTATCTCAACTCATTCTAGTCTTGCATTCAGTGGGGCCAAGAAGTAGATAGCCTTTTCCTAGTAAAGCATATCTTGTTGTCCCTTAAGTTTATTATCTACCTTCCACTTATACATACTGAGATTGGAAGGCATACAACCTACTTTACGTTGACTTGTCTCTACTTTAATAGTATTATTATTTTCCTCTTTTTCTTTCTTTATGTTTGATTGCATGTGTGTAATGTGATCCCCTGCGATGTATTGTTTTATGTTTCCTCTATCTATGTGCATTCCTCTATTTGTACCTTCATTCTTTTATATGTCATAAGCTTTTACCTTTTCATCTATCTTTTCCTTCATTTTCATTTTTTTCTTCTATTTTCCTTTTCTTGATGATACAAGACGTTGAGACACCCTATATCTCTTCCATGTTCACCCAAAAAAAAATTCATTATCTTTGCTTTCTTTTCAATTTTTTTCTTGTGTTTTCCTTTTGGGATGACACAAGGCATCGAGACACCCAATGTCTCTTCCATGTTGACCTAAAATATTTTTCAATATCTTTGCTTTCTTTTCATTTTTGTCTTGTGTTTTCCTTTTGGGGATCACACAAGGCATCAAGACACCCTATGTCTCTTCCATGTTGACCCAAAAGGTTTTTCATTTTGTTTTCGCTCTCTTTTTGTCATTCTTCCAGTTCTATGTGTATTTGGGGAATGATGACAGTTCTGAGCTCTCTAATATCATTGTAGCAAAGATAGATACTGACCCTAAATCCATAGATCTCTTATGTGTTTATGTGGGGAAACTCTCTTTTCCTTTTTCTTTTCCACATTTTTCTACTTTAAAGTAATTTCTCACATCATGGTGTTGGAAATTTCTTCAAAGTGGGGGCATACATTAATTATTTTTTGTATTATTTCACTTGCATTTGTTTGCATGTTCCTTGTGTGATTGTCTTTCTTCCTATGATGTGTCCTTCTCTTGGTGGTTTCATCAGGTTTGATTTCCTCTGAGAGCGTGATATTTCCTTGTCCTCTCTTGGAAACATTAGGTACAATGGTGCCCAAGATGAGAGTTTGCACTTATCCTCTCTTGGAAACATTAAGTACAATGTTCCCCAGGATGAGACCTTATATTTTTCCTCTCTTGGAGACATTAAACACAATGTCCCCTAAGGATAAGACCTCCAATGAACTAAGCAAAATTACTTTGAACATCCCTATTTGTTGTTGCATTCTTTTTATTTTTCCTTATTAAATTCATCGAGAAATTGCTTTGATATGGACCCCTCAAGGGTCACCTAGTGAACAACTAGCTTCACTAGCCCTTGTGAGCATGCATTTTTTCCCTTTTCCTTATCATATTCATGGGGATAAGGATTTTATATGGACCTCTTGGTGCTCACCTATTGGACACCTAGCTTCACTAGCCCTTGTGAGCATGCGGTTTGTTTGCATAGTGGACAACGTGTTCCATTTATAAAACTCTCTTGCACAAATAGCTTAGACTTGGTCCACAGTGCATTGGATGGCTAGTTGTAGCTTGATCCATTGCATTTTTTCTTTTTCTATTGCTTTCTTTGATGGTGTATGTTTGTGATCTGGTTATGGCTTGATATATCATCTACATTCATGTTTCTTTGCGCCTATATTGGTTTCACATAGGATCTTGATCCTATGGGCTTGGCCACCCTCTTGATTATTGTCATCCTACGTTACTAGCATTTGTACATTTGAACCCCTATTGATTATGTGGTTGGCTACTTTAGTGTGATTTTGAAGCAAGTTCATCCTCTAACTAAAGTGGGAGCTTAATGTAGTATAGTAAAATGCATACCCTTGCATTTGCACACTTGTTTGGGCTTGCCTTGCTTTGTTTATCCTTATTTATGTCTTAATTGGTCCTATTTTACATCCACAAGCCCAATAAACTATATCTTTTTATGGCTAGTCTCAACATACTTCAAAAGGATAAATGATAATTCAATGATTCTATCTAAGCATACTTGATTTTTGGGTCAGGACTAAGATGCCACCTAGGGTGTCTTTGTCCCCTAAAGGTCTTGGGACCATGATTTTGAAAGCAACTAAATAGGTCCCTTTTTGGAGTTTGTGCCTCAAGTTTGATGCCTCGGGACTAAGACGCCACCTAGGGTGTCTTAGTCCCCCTTAGGGTATTTTTAGGATTTAATTTCAAATTCTAACGAGATTTAGCCTCCTTTAATTAGTGAATTCATATGTTGGCTTGGTGTGGTGTAATTTTGTGATATTAAGCATAGATAAGTATAATTACAAGGCTCCTCTTATTTTCTCATAACAAGGAATCTAAGCATCCAAGCATTCCAACATTCAAGAACAACTCATCAAGCATTTGGAGCCATCATCAAGATTCAAGCATGATATCAAAGGTATTTTTGCATCATGTGTGTTTTTGTGCTAAAATTTTAGATGTAGAGTTTTGATTCAAGCAAGCAATTAAAGTCTAGATCTATCAAGCACTCCATTGATTCAATATCCATATCCAAGCTAGCCACCTCACACAAGTTCATAGACTTTACAACAAGGGTTTGGTGAGTTGTAACATTTCATGTTGTTCATTCATCATTTCCCTCCTTTACATCATTTCATTTCAAGGTTTAATTACCAACAAGGGGTTTGACCAATGCAAACCACCATTCACTAACAATCAACAGGTTTTTCTCCTCCTGTATGTTTGTGATTGTAGATTTAGGTTGAATACTTGAAGATCATTTGAAGTGAAAAGTTGCAAAGTTGCATTGAAAAGTTGTCGTGTTCATGGAAACTCACCTATAGGTCAAATCTAGAGGTTTCAAAACTTGAGATTAGAGAAGAACAAAGTGCATACATCAAGGCTCAAGACCACATCCTAAGATTCTTGAAATTCCAAATGAGACTAGGTCACCACCTAGGGCATTTTAGTTCTCCTGGGGGTATTTTTACAAGATTCTTTCGGATCTTGTTCTAACATCTAAAGATTTTGCATCTACCCAAAAAAATAGTAGTAGGAATAAGACAAAAATAAGGGAGTCTTGGTCCTCCATAACACATTTTGACAGCTTCTTTTAATTTCTAGAATCCTTGTCACGTCTCCAGAATTCCTAGGTACATATATCCTAACTTCCTATTGCATTATTTCATCATTTGCATCCTTCATTTAGCTTGCATACTAGGTTTTGTAGGTTGAATGATTATTTGTCTTTTCCAAGCATTTTCTTGTTGGTAAAACCCTAAAATCTTAATGAACCCCCTCATAGGTCTTCCTTGTTGAGAATTGACTCACCTTGTGAGGTTGATAGTCAATCTAATTAGGACTCCTAGGAAATTATTTAGTGGCCTTGATAAAAATAGGACTAAGAATTTTCCATCCCATTATCCTCTTTTTTATTATGGTTCACATAATACTCTTATTTGTACAAATATTGAGGTGGAAATGTGTATGCAATGGAGTAGTTTATATTAATAGTTTCTCCTATCACAAATATAAAAGGTGAGAACAATGAATACCTTATAATTTCCCATGAAATGTGAAGTATTGCTAAAAATCTCTCTGATCATTTTAAGTTGAATATAGGCTATCTTTTACTTAATAACATCTATTATGATAACATATTTTTTTCATGTTCAATGATTGGTTCACTTGTGTTAGATATAAAATTTAGAGATAATAAGATTAATTGTTACCAAAAGGTATTGAGATCACTTAGGTTAGATATAAGTTATCGTTTCAATGAGAATATGATATTTTATAACATAAAATGATATTTTTTTGTGAACAACTACTATGGATACCATGATTAATTATGTTGTGTTTGAATCATTAAAAATTCATATTTAAGACACTTCTCAATACACATTTTAATGTTGAAATTTGAATGATGAATCACACCTCCAAACCCTTTTATTAATAGATAGGAGGCCAATTAATATTTTTCTTTTAAAGAAAAGTTCCTATGAATTTCATGTTACCACTACATCTTTAGAAAATTAGCACACATGATTACAATTTTTTCTAAAATAATATTATTTACTTGACCACTAATGCAACACATAGATTTATATTTTGAACAACAACATTTATATAGTGTGAAATCATCCTCTAAAATTCTTTCCTTGTAAGATTTGACTTTAGCATTCAACATATTATATTTTTCTAAGACAATATGTATAATTTTCTAACATTCTATCATTCTATTTTAAATCCTTGTCCTTGTGAGTGTTGGTGATTTTTCTAGTAGAACTGAACAATCCTCTAAAAAGTAGCCAACTCCCATGATGAAGAATTGTTAGGTTAGTGGCCAACACAATGAGAAAATGATTTTAAAGTCCATACTCATTCACTTCATGCTCTATGAAACCTAGGAGGGTAATCCTAATTGTGTTTTCATGCAATATAATCAATTAATAAAAAAATTATAAACAAATTAATTCCTTTCTATGGTAGATGAAATCACTTTTATTGAAAATTTGGAAGATTTTCAAATGAACGACTAGCTATCTGCTAGGAATTATGATTAATTCCACTTTTACTACTCTTGGAGAGATTTTCTATTTTGAGTATTTTTCTTCTCATAAGTCTAGAGCCAGGAACACTATTTTTTCATCTTATGCAAGATTTTCTTATAGAACGACCAATGACTAATAAATTGGGGCAACAGAGTCAAGTACGCAAGAGGTTCAGTAATTTACAAATTACTCTTTTAAGGGAGAAACAAACTATTTTCATATTGCTTTGCGTTATGAAAACTTACTATGCAAGAAAAATTCACTTCTTAGTAATCCTAAGCCATTCCTTACAAATTTTATAACCCTATTCAAGAATTTTAATTAATTCCTTTAATTAAAGCTACAAATAGAGTAATACATTCAAATGAAATATTTGAAGACAAATGATAACACAATTGGTATTTCTCATTCATAACTCCATAATGAACATACATAGAAGAGTATAAATTTATCACAGTGCAAGGGGAGGAAAGAATTTTCCCCCAAGATACTCACCATATAACTATGAGGGATTACTGGCCAAAAGTGGAGGATTTGACTTTGGTTAAGACTTGGGAAAGGAAAAAGCATGGGCACCCTCTAGAGGGTGACACGACCCTTTGTGAGTTGACATAGTTCTAAGATGTGGGCTATGATATTATAAATGACCCTTGACATTAGAAAAGTGACTGATCTTTTTGTTCTTGTTCTATACTTGTGGAAATCAAAGGAATCAGACCAGATTCCTGAACATACACTTAATTGTTAGATCATAGGCTTGACACAACTGTCTTACAGCTTGTGTTTGAAGTCATTATTCAAGAAATCATCTATTTAAGAGAACCTAATTAACATAATTCATAGACAAGGAAACCAAGTAAAAATAATTGTTTAGTAGATTATCCCTTGAAAACATTCAAACTCACTGATTCAAAACAAAATAACTAGACAAACTTTCAAAATAGTGAACACTTCTAGTTTAGCGCATGTATTCCCTATTTCAGTGCATACAAAACATTTTCTAGCACATATAGGACATTTTCTGGTACATACAAAATATTTTATAGCACATCTATCTCCTTTTCTCAAGCATTTGTTCCATCTTCTAGTGTATTTTCAAATCTATTTAGCATATTTACTTGATAATCCAATAGAGTACCAAGTTGAAATTATATTTAGGGGTAGTCTAGCATATCACTATCTTTTTTTAACACATTTGACCCATTTCCTAGCACATCTCAGTCATTTTCTAGCACATTGAGTTCATTTTTTAGCACATTTAGTGCATTCTCTAGCACATTTGATCCATTTTTCAGTGTATTGAGTCCATTTTCTAGTGGATCTAGGGCATATTCTAGCACATTCAAGCCATCTTTTAGCTCATCTAGTCCATATTTTAGCACATCTATACCCTTTTTTACCACACCCAATTAATTCAAAACCAAAGAGCTATTTTCACCATCTGTCCAAAAATTAAAATCACATTTAGGAATCCCTATCAGAGTAGAATCTTTCCTCAGTCATAACAATGTTTTAAACTTGGAGAAATTGGCCTTTACAAGTGAAATTATTCAAACTAATCTAAGATAAAACACCTTACAATGCCTAATCATCAATCACATCTCTGATTGTTAAGCTAAGTTTCACCATAAGGATATATCATCCTTCATCATGAAACAACCATGTACAATTAGATTTAACTTAGTCTTATCAATAGAATTTGTCATTCTATTTGACTTAGTTATTATCATTGGCACTTCTCAAACAAAGATCAAAGTATAGAAAACCTTTAACACTTGCATGCTCATTTAACAAGATCCCTAAAACAAAAACTCAAAGAAAAGGAAATTGGGACTCAAACCATCATGGCTGAAGCAGAAGAAAATCCCTTTCATAGATTCCACCAACTTGAAACAGATGAAATCACTGATGGAGACATTCAACAAGCTCAACAAGACCCTAAATTTAACAAATTTATGGAGAAAATTCAAGAAAAAGATGGAGAGAAATATATTTAACTTAGTCTTATCAATAGAATTTGTCATTCTATTTGACTTAGTTATTATCATTGGCACTTCTCAAAAAAAGATCAAAGTATAGAAAACCTTTAACACTTGCATGCTCATTTTAACAAGATCCCAAAAATGAAAACTCAAAGAAAAGGAAATTCAAACTAAAACCATCATGGCTGAAGTAGAAGAAAATCCCTTTCATAGATTCCACCAACTTGAAACAGATGAAATCAATGATGAAGACAGTCAACTAGCTCAACAAGACCCTGAATTTCGCAAATTGATGGAGAAAATTCTAGAAAAATATGGAAATAAATAGATTTAACTTAGTATTATCAATAGAATTTTTCATTCTATTTGACTTAGTTATTATCATTGGCATTTCTCAAACAAAGATCAAAGTATAGAAAACATTTAACACTTGCATGTTCATTTTAACAAGATCCCAAAAAAAAACTAAAAGAAAAGGAAATTGAAACTCAAACCATCATGGTTGAAGCAGAAGAAAATCCCTTTCATAGATTCCACCAACTTGAAAGAGATGAAATCACTGATGAAGGCATTCAACAAGCTCAACAAGACCATGAATTTCACAAATTGATGGAGAAAATTGTAGAAAAAGATGGAGAGAAATAGATTTAACTTAGTCTTATCAATAGAATTTTTCATTCTATTTAACTTAGTTATTATCATTGGCACTTCTCAAAGAAAGATCAAAGTATAGGAAACCTTTAACACTTGCATGATCATTTTAACAAGATCCAAAAAAAAAAAAAAAACTCAAAGAAAAGGAAATTGAAACTCAAACCATCATGGCTGAAGCAGAAGAAAATCCCTTTCATAGATTCCACCAACTTGCAATAGATGAAATCACTAATGAAGACATTCAACAAGCTCAACAAGACCTTGAATTTCACAAATTGATGGAGAAAATTCTAGAAAAAGATGGAGATAAATACCTTATGATGTTGTAAAACCAAGGCGTGCAACTGCCCAATGAATTTGATGTAAACCAATTGAAATAAGCTCTTGAGAAAATAAAAATTGATTTAAGAAGCTTAGATGCAATGACTATTTTAACTCAACAAATACAAAATCTTCAACAACAAATCCAAGACATGGAAAGGGGAACAACGAGATATCTATTGCAAGACACATATCCTTATCCATTTGATAGAAATATGAACATGATACCTTCTCCACCAAAGACTACATCGTCCAAGTTCAATTTTTTTTTAATTCTTGCAAAAGCTAAATGAGAAGACCAAATCTAAGTCCTCAAACACAAATAATATTGAACAATCCTATCATGTCATGTATCTATCTCCATCCACCAAATCCAAGATAAACCTAATGATTCTTTCATCCAAATTAACAATTATATCCAACCATCATCTCCTATCATACCCTCTACATTCAATTACCAAAATTCCACAAGCCCTTCCAATCTTTGATTGGGATTACATCTCTCAAGAATCTTATGATGATCCCCTCATTTAATTTTTCATCCAAGATGACTCCCTTCCATCTCAAGAGAGAATTATTCTTCCAAGTCCTCCTTCCACCCAATCTAATGAATCCATACCATCTCATAATTACATTGCATCCCATGCGCATGATAGTCCTTCCATCCTATCTAATGATGTCCTACCATCTGATGATCAAGATATGCTTTCTATAAAACATCATGATTCCCTTCCTCATCAAGATCAAGATATTCCTCCATTCAGGGATACCCTTTCATTCCATGAGGATGTTCATCCCTCTCATGATCAAGGTATTCCTTCCATATGACTTCTTGACGATTACCTACCTAATGAAGAGTAGGATACTTCATCTCCTACACCCCGTGATCCTTTTCCAAGTCAAGATCAAAACACCCCGTCATCCCCATGTCAAGAGCCTATCACACCTATTCAAGCTATCCATGAACCCCACACTTATAAATTGGGATGCTCCACCTTTATCCACTCTGGTTTACTTCCAACACCTATCCTTTCATCCATATCATATTATCCTCAAAATGGACTCACATCTTGTTTCATAAAAAACACGTCCCATTGGTAAACAAATGTGTCAAAGTATGAACTATAAAGGTAAAGGATTATGCCTTCATGAACCAGTTATCCTAGAACCCCTTTCTATCCAAAAACATCCATATTATCATGGCCTTGGTTACACATCTCATCCTCAAGACATTCATACCCATTATAAGTCCATAATCCATTAGAATATACCTAAATGTCCTAGTCCATCAAACCTTCCATCTATCCTAGGTTCTTATCCTAGTCCATCAAACATTCCATCTATCCTAGGTCCATATCATATTCATCAATAACAACATTGGCACACATCCTTGACTACCTTTCAAAATTCTACCTACATTAACTCATCCATAATACCTCCATCTCATTCATCTCAATCCACCCCTCCCATTACTCTTGGAAGCAATTTGGGTGCCAAATGTCAAAAGCTTCCATATCAAAATCCACATGTATCAAGGGATCCACATGTCTCCTTGAAGAGACATGGAAAAATAAAAGAAAATTATATCCAAAAGAAAAAGAAAAATTCAAAAGGCCACAAAGACCCATCAAAGTAAAAAGAAAAATTTCAAAGACCACAAAGGTCCATAAAGAAAAAGAAAAATCCAAAAGGCCAAAAAGGCCCATCAAAGCAAAAGGAAAAATTTTAAAGACCACAAAGGTCCATAAATAAAAAAGAAAATCTCAAAGGCCATAAAGGCCCATAAAGGAAAAATAAAAGTCAAAAGTTGTGTGGACTCCTAAAAGTCTCATAAAAGCAATAAAATCAAAATTGGCATGCAAATTTGCTAATCCAAAATCTTCCACCAATCTTCCTTTTAAAATCATATCATCTTCCAAATCCATTTCTCCTCCATCACTCTAACACCCTTCAAGGTGTGTGCCAGCGTTGATCTTTCCATCCTTTTCATCTATCTAGAAATAAGCCTTCCAACCTCCAACCCATTATCCAATGTTCATCCCCCATCAATTCTCCTTTGATCCCAATCATTGTACAAGTCCTTAGCTTCTTCCATCATACCATTTAATCTGCCAACATTGTGAGTGTAATCCCCATTTTCCATGGCTTATTAGAGCACATATTTGAGAGATATTTGGTTATGAGACTTGATACTTAAGTCCTTCTTCCATCTTCCTATCATGCATGCATTATCTTCTGTATTCATTTATCCCTATCCTATCTTCCATATTCCTCTTGTACTCTACATTTGGGGGCAAGTCTTTCCTTTTGATCTTGACAAGGTTAAGGATCTTCTTGAACATCATATATCTTATCCTATACATTCTATCCATATCTTCTGTACCATATCCTTCACCTTATCCATATTCCATCATTCTTTCTAAATACATCCTTTCTTCTCATCCTTGGTCTTGATAAGGAATAGGGGCAAAGTACTTGGGCCTTGTGTCTGTGTCTTATCTAATTGATCTTGATCATCCCATTCTTTATCCTTATCCTTGCATTCTTTCATTCCATATCTCCTAGCTTATCAAAATCCACATTTCATTTTCTTCCTCTGTTCTTGATGAGATTAGGGAGAAAAATGGTCATCTCATTTCATCTTAAATGTCCTGAATTTTTTTTTTTTTAAAGAATAGAAATAAAAATTAAATTAAATAAGTAAAAAATACAAAAAAATAAAAAATGATAAAGAATACAAAAAAAAAGAAAAAAAGGGAAAAATACAAAAAAGTTGAAAAATCAAAAAAATTGTTACCTTGATGAAAACCTAGCAAACAAACATCTTGGTGACAACAAAAAAATCATAAAATCTGAAAAGTACAATAAAAACAAGTAGTGAAAACTTGGCAACAAGCGCTATTTGTGATAGATTAGATTTTCCATCTATTATTATGTGTGTCAGCCATTCATTTTTCGCCATCATTATGCCTATCATCGAAAAGAGCCTCATGTACATATCTAGGAATCTCGGTTGAGCCTCACCCTAACTTGGTTATCATTGTGCATATTCATAATAAATGGCTGGTTTCTACTGGGGGGAAATCCTGAACTCACTGGGGGCAATAAACTTTGAGCTTAAAACAATAGACAAACAACAGTAGGACAATGCAGGAAACACAACAATCACAATGAAAGCTCAATATTGAACATCATTCAAAATTTCCATAAAACTATCCATCAAAAAATTTGAACATCAACCATCCAAATCAATAGCTAAATCAATCAAACAAAACAAATCTAAGTGGATGATATTCTTCTGAATCATGGTTTTATGACTTTGGCATGAATGTTCAACTGTTGTATTTTGGATTTTGTTATCATTTCTTTGGAGCAACTCAAGGATGCCATGGACTAGAGGAGCTATGAGGGAGTATGATTTTTCTTTTTTTGCTATCTATGAGTTAATCATTATTACTGTGCAAATTTTCATGGGACATGCTCTACACAGTATCACTGATGATATTTTGAATTTGCATAGGAAAATGATTAACTCTTGTCTATTTTACGCAAGCAATGCTCAAGTCATCTGGGTTCAATTATACCCAGATACTTGTGTTAACTTGCAATATCAAAAATTATGGAAGTATTACTCAGGTCATCATGATTTGATTATACCATCGATCTTTGTACTAACTTTCAACATATCATAAGGCTCAATGATGATACTAAGCACATAAAAAAAGCTGACAAAATGACAATGATGCATATTTAGATTTACATGGTTAAAGTAGATTGCATCCATATTAGTTGCATGTGTATTGTAGATTTTTCCAAGGCTCACGAAATTCCAAAATGATGTTATCTCTCACATAAAAATATTGAGTACATTTGACATTAACAAAAACAAATCATTCTCGTGTAGTTGCATAAACATTGTCATATCATACATTAGAAAGCATCATCATAGATCATTCATCCATCCATGCATTACATCATATATGTGCATTATAGAAACACAAAAATAAAGTCCATCGCATATCATTTGCATAATAAAATTCATCCTATATAGCATAAAAGCATCATCCATAAAGCATATAGAATCATAATCTATTCATCATCATTTCATCATTGCATCCATACTTATCCATGGCATAATCACATAAACATCACATAGGATATAGAGCAGAAATTAAAATGCATCCATCATAAGCATTCATGATCAAAGGATATAAACATCAGAGTCTTTGTCATATCTCATATAAATCTCAAAATAATAATTTCAAGTGTACAATGATATCTAAAAATATGGAGAAATACATCAATAACATGTCAGTGAATCATAATGTCTTGACTGAATTAGTGTATACATCATATCTCAGTACATAAATCAATCCCTCAACCAAAGTAGTCAAAATTCATTTGTTTATCCTATACTGTGGCATATCAATCAATTATAAAAGTCAAACCACATTGCCCAATCAAATCTGAATCCACCTACACCAGATGCAGAAATCCTCTTATGATCATAACATATCACAAATCATCATATCAATAAATCATCACCTATCTTATTGTTGACCCTCACCTATCATGGGGTCAATCATCATTTATCGTATCATTGACCCTCACCTATCATGAGGTCAATCATCATCTATCCTATCATTCATCCTCACCTATCATGAGGTCAATCATCACCTATCCTATCATTGAAACTCACCTATCATGATGTCAATCATCATCTATCCTATCATTGATCCTCACATATCATGAGATCAATAATCAATTATCATATCAAACATCATAAAATCAATACCTAATGTGATCATCAAACGTCAAAGACAAGGAGGAAACACAAGGCATCAATTAATCAAATTGGAAGGTAAAATATTATTTATCGAGAGATAAATCGTCGCAACATTATAAAATTTAAAAATCATCAGAAAATCATCAAAATTTTGAAAAATCCTAAAAATTCAGAATTCCTCGATTTATCTCTCAAGGGGGCATATATCCATCATCACTCAAAAATCAGCATTTGGGGCATATAAAAAAAAAATTGTCAGCATCATCAGCAAATTTTTCTTTGAAGGAATGTGTACACACATCACTTCAAAGAGGGAAAAAATGTATACACCTAAAATTAGTCTAGATAATTAATTAATTAAATACAAGTTATTTAATTAATTGATCTTTATTTTGTCTACTTATAAATAAATTTTAAATTTATTTATATAGTTCATTTTCTAATTCTTCTATCTTAAATCGTATTCTTCTAATATTAATTTAATAAACAAATTTAAATAATTTGTTTCATTTACTTAACTTTCCTCTTATTAAATTTTAATTCTAAAATTTAAATTTAATCACATGTTGACGAATTTTCCCCCTTCCACCTCATCATGTTTCTCATGAATTTAAATATTCTTAATATTTAAATTGGCTTTTATCTCAATAAATTTTAACAAACTTGAGACATTTGGCTCTCTCTTTCATTTTATTCTTTCTCACACTTGGAAATTTGTTCTATTAAAGGGAACACTCTCCTTGATTCTCTCTAACTTCTTCATTCTCCACCGTTTATCTCTCTAGACTAAATCCTGACCATTGGTTCTTGCCACACCAGAATATTCCTTGGAAAATCTATAAATACAACCTCATTCTACAACAAAAGGATCCCAATTTTGAGCAATCTTACTATGCAGAATTTTCACTGGAGCATTTGTGAGAATTGAGCATTTGACCATTTAGCATTTCTAGCAATTAGAATCATTTAACATAATCATGGGTTTTCCATTAGCTGCATTTTAGTTATCATAGTAGTTTTCAGAAAGTATTTTCATCACAATATTTAACATCATATCCTTATCACAACATCATTATCATAGCATCACTATCATATAGTTCAATCAATCATATAGGAATTGATATCTTGCATTTTCCAGGATCTTGTTTTTTAGGTTGTCATTCTAAAGGTCATAGTGCACAAACAATCTAAGAGCCATTATGATTTAACGAATCCCTAGAGATAGAGAACAATAGGACAACATTAGAGAGTTTGTTCTTCCAGTTTGATTAATGTTATTTGAATTCTCTCTAATATAATGTTTCATTGATTGTGTTGTATTGTTGCTTATTGCACATATATTCTAATACACCATGATACACTAACACTACCTTCATTTCAACAATAAAAAAAATCATTATAACCAAGGTATTTATGTTAATCTATGGATAAGACATTCTGCCATAATTCCTTAACAATTATACTGATCTTTCATCAAAAAAATTCATTAAACAAACTAACATTACATTAAATTCCTCTCCCTATCATGTTTATAAAAAGCACGTTATTTAACTTTTAAATTAATAATAATAAAAGAAGATACCAATCAAATTTATAATATGATTGGACCTATCATAGGTCGTATCTTTTATTATTCATTTATTACACCCACAGTAACAATGGGTAAAAAATCGCTAATAAATCACCAATAAAATAATTTAAATTATCCATTATATCACTAAATTGATTTCTTGTTTCTTTTTCAAGATGCCATCTTGCTGGCAGTTTTGGCTATCATTTTTAACACAAAAGTAAAGGCTTTTCTACTAAGTTTTACCCTATCTTTCCTTTAAATTTTGATTTTTTGACTTGCTAATTAGGTAAGTGTTACATCTGTCATTGGAAACTATAGAATTTCCCACACCATATGTAGAAATTGGCAATGCTACATTGGAGGATATCTTTGGAAAATTTTAATGCGAGGGGGAACATTCATTCTTGTTAGAGTAGTGTTGATGGTGTTTTCTGCACAACAACAACTCAGATAGAATGCAATATTCTATCTCTCTTGAAAGGAAATTTTCAACAACGGGTTACTAAAAATCACCCCAAGGTCTCTCGAGTGTCAGGTATTGACAATGCATAAACTACTCAGATATTATGTGAAAATGATGGTAATCACAATCGGACCTTACTACAAGCAAACTGTATCTTTCTAATTTAAGAAATCCTGCAATATGATGATCTTAGATTCTAAATCTCAACTGAATAATAAAGAAACAACAAAAGATGAGGGTGCAAGGGAAATAATGAAATATAAACTATTCCTAGGATGAACAATGCAAATGATAGATATCTGGAATGGACCAATCTCGAATAACCAATTCTTGCTTAACCCACAATGCAATATCACAAGAATGGTGCAATCTCTTAAGGCATATAGATTTTAAAATCATAGATATTCATCCACAATCGAACTAAGCACAAATAGATATATCGTCCAGGTTGACTTCACCAGTCTACTACAATCAGATAGTTGCTAGGAGTATAGACCAGAGATTGCTAAAAACATTCCAAGTATGAGATCATGAACATTATTCACCAAACTAATCCAATTCGACATCTAACATTAATCCAATTTCTTCAAGAAATTTCAAATGATGGAACAACAAGAACCATGCAAGATAAACTAACACAAAAGAATTCACCAGAGAAACCACAATGTCTTCAATTGTATTAGATCACCAAAATATAGCAACAATTCCACTGTTCTGTTACAACACTTGCTCAAGAGAACTAACTACTATATCTACTACAGAGTGCTCTAGCTCCTTCTTAATCTAGCTTGTCTATTATCTCTCTAACTAACTCCTTACAAATGAGGCAGAAATGCCCTTTATAGAGAATCCTCAAACATGTCAGCCTAACCAAACATTTACAAAATAAAATAGTCAAAATAAGTCAGCCTCAAGAATTTCAAAATAAGGCAGACATTAAATGCCGATACATCATCAAGGTCGGACCAAACTCTTTCCTCAATGCAACTCAGATCAACACCCGCCCTATGATAATAGGGAAGCACAAATCTCAAAGTTGGCATTAACTACCACCTCCCTTATCCTTGTTCTGATCCAACGATTCATGAACCTTCAAAAATAGCCTATCCAACTTAGCAACAGGTGGTAAGGGTAGGATTTTGAGTCGACATTCAATGGAGCCAATTTCTTCCTTTGACTGCTTAACAATTTTATCCCACTCACCCCTATGCGCTTGGTACTTGTCCATCACAGCTAAGTAAGTAGCTGCATCATCCAATTGGTGCCCTATCACAGAGTTTTCAACATCAGGGGCATAGACATCATGCCACCATTCCCTTAATTGCTCCAAACTTAGATATTTAGGAGTGATCTTCCTCCTGCCAATCATTATTTCAAAGAATGATATACATCCATCATAAGCATTGGCTAATCTACCATCTATTTGCTTCTTTTGCTTGTAGATATTTCTGATGACTTTCTGTCAGACTTGCAAGGCTTCAAACCATTCCCAAGGCTCATTAACTCTAGATGAAGAAAGGATTCCCTCTACAACCAACTGATCCTTACCATATTCCATGATCACTTTAGATTTCTGCAATAAAAGGTCAATATCCTCCTTATCCTGAGATAAAACATGCTCTAATAAATCCTTAGCTCTTATTGAATCCTTTCCAGTTGAAAGGATTTCCTTTATTGCATCATCTCCCTCGGTTTGTACCTCCTTCAACCAATCTATTAAAGCCTTGGTAGATGCTTTCATCCTTTCTATTTCAGAGATCGTTTCCTTGGGCAAGAAACTAGCATCAGCAGAAGAAGATGGGTGAAAATATTGCAAAGGCTTCATTAAATCTTCTAAAAATTTCCTTAGCCTTTCATTCTCCTTCTTTAGCTCATGCTTGGACTGAGTTTACTTCCTTAATCTTCCAATTATCACTGCACTGGACCCCTCATATTCTTCAATATCTTGCTGCATGAAGGCATGCCCAAGATTGATGGTCTATACATTGTAATCTTTCCCAATGACCTCGTCTTTACTTTTATCAGCAGTAGGGGTAGAAATATGAATAACCCTATTACTATCCTCATACCTTTTGATCTTTGAAACCACCTTGGCTGCCTTCTTCTTCTTTGCCTTTCCAATCTTAGCCAACATTTTGTCCCAGTTGAGAGATGCATCCTCAATAATGACCTGCTTCCTCCTAATTTCTTTATCTAACCAATCTGGAACAACAGGATCCACCTGGACTTCATCTTTCTTGACCTCTTCATGTTGTTCCACTGTCTCGTCCTTTTTCTTTTTAGGAGACTGATCACCTTGATTCCCCAACTCGGGTTCTTTTTCTTGCAGGGGTGATGAGGTCTTAACAGGGACATCCTCCTTCTTAGGGGATCTGTTATCTTTGCTACTTGCAAGAGAATCCTCATAATGCACCAATGGAGAAGGGTGCATTTCCACATCTTTGACCTCAAGCTCAGCTGCTACACCAAAGAGTTCTCCTTCCTTGAATGGTTCTGCCTCCCCGCTGGTCTCATGCTCTTCATGAGTCATCTGCTCAGGTATACTCAATGAAGGGGAGGTAGCCCTATGTTGTTCTACAGTGGATGCCACTGGAAGAGGACCTATTTTTTGCATGGTCTCCTTGGGAGATGGAGTCCTTGATTTCCTTGAATAAACCCCGGTTTTCTCTCCCGAGCTTTCCACATCAACCACTTGAGGGTTTGTCTCATCCTTAGAAGTTTCTTGATCTTTCCTCTTTGAAGCCCTAGTTATACTTGTCCTTTTTGGCTCTGGAGGAGTATCTTCTTTCTTTTCTTTCTCAAGTTCCTCCTCTTTTGTAGACTTACCTATTTTCAAAGTTTGACTTCTCTTCTTTCCCTTAGGTTTCCCTTTCTGTTCTGGGTCACTTTCGTTAGGGCCTCTAATTTTGATCTTAAAAGGTGAGCTTACGTTAGTTTTTCTTTTGGAATCATCCTCACCAAATTCCTCTGAGGTGGAATGCGCATTCAGATCTCCCATTAAATTAAAGGTACAAGGTACCTTCTCACTTTCCAATTCCCATACTTTGTGCTTCAACCAAGACTTGGTAAATTTCATAATAGGAGCCATTAATTCTTCCAGCTGAGTAGTGTCATTTTTTGACTAATTTATCTCCCCAATGGATATGTCCTTGACTGATTCATATGCATGATCTTTGACCAGATTCTCGTTGTCCTCTAACTAATCAGGGATCAACTTGACATTGTACATTCTAATTACATCAACGGGAAGCCTAAAGTACCATTTTTTTCTTACCTCAAAGTCATCCTTGATGTTTGCCCAGTAATCGTCTAGATCATCCTTGTGGTGATATTCTTTAGTTGCCTTCTTCTGCACTTCTCCAGTAATGTCAAAATTTGTCCTCTTAGAATGGAAAGAAAAGCCAAAAGCACTCAACTCCTCTGCTGATGCATGAGCTGATTGGATTTAAGGGAAAACCTCATTTATACCAATTTTTAAAGGGAAATCTCCACCAAATCCTGTCTAATGCTTTGCCTTTTTAACAATAGCATCAAAGTCATATATCTGCTTGGTAACCTCCAACAACACAATGTGGTAAGTAGGATACCTTGGCAATCTATATGGAGCAGTTTGACATCCGTCAATTCTGATATAAGAAAAGGTGGGGAATTGTATAAACCAGGCTCCGTATTTTTTGATCAGCTCCTTGGCTCCATCAGATATTCTCACATGCTCTGCATTCTGGAGCAACCTAGTAATATGCATTGTGAATGCATCATTTGCTCTTCTATAATTCTGATTTCCTAGGTGCAATTCAGGGTATATCTCATAGATGATATCCTGTCCAAATGTTCCTTTTGGATTTAAACCCCTATATGGATAAAATTTGGCCAACACATATATCACATAAGATGACATGGTAAATTTCTTTGTCTCCAACACATCTCTAAGCTACCTATCAATCATTGCACTAATAAGCGCTACCCAGTGGTAATTAATACCCTGTTCAATCCTGTTAATAATGTGCACCATCCAATTTTCGAATGCCCCAGCACTCTTTAAGCCGGCCACCCTACTCAACAGTGTGATTGCATCATATATATCTTGTCTGAACTTGATCCTGTGTAACTGCTTGGGCAACTTGGAAAAATGAGACTTTGACTTCTCCAACTAGGAATTGACCATCTACTCGGCCTTGGTAGGC
This sequence comes from Sequoia sempervirens, assembly GCA_007258455.2. Lineage (NCBI taxonomy): Eukaryota > Viridiplantae > Streptophyta > Pinopsida > Cupressales > Cupressaceae > Sequoia > Sequoia sempervirens. Next base: position 43,000,292 of record VDFB02358134.1, read on the forward strand.
TCGTCTTCATAGTATGTCCTAGCTAATTCAATGTCCAAGGCACACACATGGTAAGTCTGGCATATCAAATGCCTGGGAAATGGAAACTAGATTGAAGTTTGCCAAGACTCTTCCCTCAGTGCTAACAACCCTCTATGTATCAAAGTGATATTGCCTCTCACACTCCAATATCAATTCATAGCACTGAACCACAGGAGGGAATCCTGCTACATGGACCAGTCCAGACTTCATCATTCCCTTGGTCAGGGCTGATAGATCTTTTTGAGTTGTCTTTTCCTTGAATTCTTCATATCTCCATGCTCCTACATTAGTGTCGGAGACCTCAAACCAAACTGAAGCTATCTTACTATCTAAAAACTAACTCTTTGTATCCAGCCTCAACCTTTTTGCATCTGTAATTGAGGACCCCTCTGTATCACCTTTGACCTTTCCTCCCGCTGCTTTGCTTGATTTAGCCTACATTCACAAAAGGAACTCATGAAAATCTCATCATTATCTACATTTCAATCAAAGGTTACCCTTGAAATCACATGAAACAATTAGGATCAATCATTAATCATTAATCCCGAAAATATAGGAAAATGAAGTAATCTGGGAAAATCCGATCGGGGCAGAATTCAGAGAAATCTGACCCAGATGGACTTCTACGGTCAAGACATCATTCATCAAATAAATCATTAATATGGACAAAAGAGATGTGTGATTATTATAAGATTCATTCATTTAGCAATAAGAAATCATCATTTAACATTTAATTCATTACCCAAATTTCAAAAATCAAAAGAAGTGGAACCAGGCAGAAAACCAGAGAAATCCAGACAGGTCAGATTTCTGTGGGCAACTCAAAATTTTGGAACTCATCATACTCCGAGGAAATGGAAGAATCTAGGAAAATCCAACTGTGCAGAAATTCTGTGAACACCTTGGAAACTCGAGGATCGTTTAACGCGCAAACGACTGACCGAATGATCATACAAACCTCCCTATTTAGATTCCAATGGACATAAAATCAATCCCAATAAGCTGGATTTTGATTGTACCTAAATTTGAATTCCCAAAACTCTCAAATGAATGAGTCCCATGAGGAAATAATGATGCCCTAAATTCAATAACCAGACCTCCACCATGAAAGCTAGGGAAAGCTCGAAGTTTCAAATACTATCCCTCGAAATGATCAAGCTAAAGCACACCAAGATCTCACAAGCTACGAACAGTGTCAAGCTAAACACAAGACATGAAAGTTGTGACAACTCCACCAAACTCAACAAATCTGGGAAAATATACCAAAACCCTAACCTTCACAAAATATAGCAGACTACACGCCAACAAGGCAAGGCCCTCACAGAAACACCTAGCCATAGGAGTATACCCGACATTTAATTGATAAATGAAGGGATGCACAGTGCGAGTGATAAAACCCATGAAAAGGTAGGTTAAACACTAATTCGATAAATACATAATCATGATACAAGCAAGGCCGACCTAAAAAACCCACCAATCAACAACTTGAAAGATTTGATCAAAGTGCAAACAAAAGGAGAAGTCAGTAATGACTTATCATGGATCAACTTTGAATGAAGCTCGAGCCCGAGGAAGTCACTATGAAACAGGGTGCCCTAGCGATGAAAATACTCAACACAAGCACTCAAGCAATCCACATGCAAGTAGTTCGAATCTAGCAACCAAAGCTCAAGAAGAATAAACTTAGGTGCCAGAGAAAATAGTAAATGAATAATGAAATCAAAAGAGTGTCAAAAAGCCTTAAATCCACCCACACTTGTGTCAGAGAAGACGTACTTTGAGCATTAATGAACGACAAGACATAACGAGGAAATCTGGAAATCCAAGCCCAAAACAGAATTTCAGAAAAAACCAAGCCAGACGGACAATCCGGGTGAGAACGAATTCCGTGGATAACGTACCCTTTGGGACTACAATGAAGTTCGAGAAAATTGACCCAAGCCGAAAAATCCCAGATCCAGGGCAAAACCTAGACTTCCCTTAAAAACCAAGTTTGATTAATCCAACCTCCAGGATAAGACCAAGGCAAGCAAGACTAACATCCCAAGACCTTAAATGGACAAATCCAATTAAAACCAAAGGTCAAAGAGACAAAAAAAAAAGAGGGTCCCCACTTCAAGTAGGTCGTGTGTGCAAAATTGCACAACAAATGGTGACTCCACTGGGGAAATGCTCCAAAACATTTCGATGACAAACTAGAATCAAGAACCCAGAAATCATGGTTTCAACTCATCCATCGAGCCACTACCTACGGTTAAACAAAAGAACCCATAAGTCACCCAAATTTTCCTACACCAGGGTCGAAGTGTGTGCATATTCATTCATTACCCCCCTTAGCTGCAACAGGATTCAAACTTGGTCTGAACAAGTTACATAAAGATTCATACTCTAAAAGTAATCTGGATAGAGCTTCGTTGCCAGTCAGGCATCCATAGCCCTGAGAAGGTTATCGTTGTGATTCCCCTGAACATAGCTCTACTGCCAGCTAGGCGTTTATAGCCCCGGTAGAGATATCCAGATCCCCCTGATGAGTTGAATTCAGACTTTTAATTTTCAATATTATTTCTCTTTGATACTGCTTGTCTTTCCACTACTTTCACTTCAACCTGTGAACAATGAAGTTCACACTTTAGGGATGAGAGCCACAGTGGCACTAGAGCAGAAAATAATTTTTCACTTGTCCAAACTTCATAAAGACATTTTTCAATTTCAGGTATCTTTAATATTCAAAAATGTGAGACCCCAATGTATTCCTGTTCAATCTAACTAGAAGACCCTTTTCTTTAAACATAAGGATATGTGACTTTGAGTAGAGAATTCATACCATAATGTTCTCGAAAGATGATTAAAGTTTGTAAGGGAAATACTAAAAGCACCACACCTACTTTGTCACCACTATCATACAAATGCAACAAGGGATCCCAAAAGGAGTAAGGACCAAGAGCAAGAGCAACACAAACCAAAGCAGAATAAGCCAAAGCAAACCTACTCTAACCAAAACAAAACAACAGAAAGCAACCTAAACTAACTATATACAAAACAGGGAGCTGGAAACAGCTCAGGATTGGAAGTAATGTTTCAAATACTGCCCGTTGACAAGTAGCGTAATATCTTCTCCCGTGAGAGCCCTCAAGTGGAAGGCATTATCTCCAAGTATCTCAGCAATCTGATATGGACCGAGCCATAGTTTATCAAACTTCCCATGGTCCCCTTTTCGATCATGAGGTTTATCCCAGTACAACACAAGGTCAAAAATCCTAAAAGCTTTGGCTTTGGCTCTTCTGTCAAACCACCTCTTAACTACCCCTTGATGTTTGGCAAAATTCTCAAGGGTAGCGTCTCATTTTTTCTCCAGGTTCAATAGCTCTGTCAACCTAGCCTCCCTTCTATCCCCCTCATCATAAAAATCACTAATGAATTGCAAGGTTGGGATCTTGAGTTGAATGGGAAATACTGGCTCCAGACCATATACTAAGTGATAGGGAGATGTTCTGATGGATGACTTAAGCCTTGTACGATCTACCTAGAGGGTAAACTGAAGCTGGGTGTGCCAGTATTTTGGGTTCCTTTCTAGTAGCTTACAGACGATAGTCAACAAGTTCTTATTGGAGGATTCTACTAAGCCATTACCCTGGGGGTAATAATTGGATGCGAACCTTATAATAATGCCATGATCAAAATCCCAGTTTGAAAATCTTAAAGATGTGAAAGCAAGACCATTATCATTGACAACAGAAATAGGGCATCCAAATCGATTAATAATAGTAGATTCTAGAAAATCAATTACTACCTCAGATGTACATTGTCTACAAGTGAAAGCCTCAGTCCATCTTGTGAAATAATCAATAATAGTTAGGATGTACCTATGTCCTGCAGAAGATGGTGGGTTGATAGGGCTTATGAAATCCATACCCCACTGAGCAAAAGGCCTAACCTCAGTGACTGATTGAAGTGGAAGTGCTGCATACCTTTCCCTCATTGCTGCGATCTGGCAAGTGTGACAGGTCCTGACATGATGGTGAACATCTTTGAACAAGGTGGGCCAATAATACCCTACCCTCAAAATCTGATTTGCTGTGGAAATTGCAGAGCCATGGCTAGTGCCATACTTTTCGTGAAATTCATTCATCACCCTTTCAGCTTCTTGTTTCCCAAGACACCTCAAATAAAGTCCTTCATGATTTTTCTTATATAGAACAACTCCCTTTAGCATAAAATTGTCGTTGTTCAATCACAGAGCTCTCCTCTGAATAGCATTAAGATGACCTGGAGATCATTGGTTTAGCAAGTAATAAACTATGTCATCGTACCAACCACTTGGGGAAACTTCCTCAATGTTATAATTCTGAACAGCCAGTTCAAGCCCCACTCTAGCCATAGTCTGAGTAAGTCCCTATCCTCTCACCAACTTCATGGGTTGGATCTCAATATCGTACTCTTGTAGCATTGTCACCCACTTAGCTCTACGCTCACCCAACTTGTTCTGCATCGAAAGTAACTTGACTGCGGGGTCTAGGACAATTGCATAGACCTTATTCCTAAGGATATAATGTCTAAATTTTTTTACTGCTCTAACCAAGGTATATGCCTACTTTTCCACACTCAGATATTTCAATTCGGCATCTTTTAATGGTGCACTCATAAAAGCAATAAGATGCTCATTTCCCTCATCAGAATTTTGAGTCAACATTCTCGCACATGAATGTTCTGAGGAAAATGAATAGATGTAAAAGGGATTACTGTAATTAGGACTTACCAATACTGGAGCATCATCAATTACTCTTTTGATTTTTGCAATTCCTCCTTTACTTTCATAGTCCATTCAACCTTAGCGTCTTGCTTCAACATTGCATTCAATGGCCTAACAATTTCATCAAATCTAGTGATGAATTTTCTGATGAATTTGATCTTGCCAAAGAAAGACTTCATCTCTTTTTTGCTAGCAGTTGGTTGAATCTTCAGTATGGCCTCCACTCTTTCTGGGTCAATAGCAATTCATTTTTTAGATATGACATGTCCCAGCAATTTCCCTTCTGTCACTTCGAAAATACACTTTTTAGGATTCAAGGATATGCCAAATTCCCTACACCTTTGAAACACCTTGCGTAAGTCAGAGATGTGATCCCCTCTATTTTTGGAAAAGACAGTCAGATCATCCATATAAATAATAATGCACTTACCTATGATATCCTTAAAGGAAATATTCATAGCCCTTTGAAATATAGCCCTAGAATTAATGAGACCAAAAGGCATCCTTTTGTAAGTAAAGGTACCCCATTTAGTTGTGAAAGTAGTCTTGTGCCAATCTTCATAATGAACCATTACTTAGTTTTACCCTGAATAACCATCCAGAAAGGACATCATCTGAGATCCATTAACCACTTGAAGTACTTCATCCAATGAAGGACTGGATAGTTGTCCTTTTCTGACAATCTGTTTAAATTCCTAAAATCAACACAAAGTCTGATTTCCCCATTCTTTTTTCTTACTGGAACCAAGTTTACCACCCATGTTGAGTGCTTGACAGGAAATATAATTCTAGCTGACAGTAATTTCTAAACTTCTTTCTGTATAAGTGGTTCTAGTAATGCATTGATTGGTCTCTGTCTCTACCTAAAAAGCTTGGCACCTGGCTTCAGAGGTATGGTATGAGTTATGATTGATGTATCGTAGGTTTTCAAGTCCTCATAACTCCAGGCTACTATATCTAGAAAGCTATGCAATGCTTCAATTATTCCTTGTCTTTCCTCTCGAGTGCATACCTTGCCAATAAAAATGTTCTTAGCATTATCCTCAGTTCCCAAACTGTAAGTATCACACTATCCATTGATATAACTTTTCTTAGACTCTTGCTCCTGATCTCTGATCTTGTCCATATCAAAAATTTGCTCTAACTACACCATCCCCCTTGGAATAGTATTAGACTTCAAATTTATCACTCCCTCCAAGTCCAGTTCTGCTTCCTGGATTTCTGTTTTGTCAATGATTTGGGAAGCAAAAACATCAGTGTTTGTAATAAAATCTAGAATGTGTTTGTCATCTTCAAATACCCAGAAGTTAGTAACATTGTCTGTAACTGATGGCATAGGGGTAAATTCTACAATAAACTTCTTCAAACCTGACAAAGATAAAGGTTGCAGATGCTTGCTACCTGAGCCAGAGAATCTGCGGTTTGATTCTTATGTCGTGGTATCAATTGAATATTGAAGGCATCAAATCCCTCAATGAGGTCCCATGCTTTATGCCTATAATTAGTCATTCTCCTATCATGGCATGAATATTGTTTCCTTACTCAACTACTAGCTAGGAATCAACAAAAACTTGCAGAACTTTAATCTTTTTCTTGAGTGCCATAAGAAGTACATGAATTAATGCCTCATATTTTTCTACATTATTCGTACAATAAAATTGAAGTCTATGGGCTGCAAAGAAGTTTTTACCTTTTGGGTTGATTAGTTCAAACCCTGCTCCAGCTCCATGCTTGGATTTAGATCCATCAAATCTGAGAGTCCAGCATTCGGCAGCTGTAGTCCTCTTCATCACATCCTTTGGCTTGTTACTGCTGGAGATCTCCTCAGACAACATTTCTTTCTTTCCTTTATAGTCTTCTTGAGGACTTTACATATCTATCTTGACCACTAGGATTGGGTTTATTCATTTCTGTACTTGTTCTACTGCTGTCTGGCATAGACAACACTCCAACTTTGAATGGGAAGCATTATGAACTCTACACCAATTAGGTAAGAGTAATTCTTCAAAGCTTGTCCTTTTGCCCAGGTGAACTTGGTTTTCGACACACTGTCTGATGAACTCCTAGAAGCTATCCAATAGGCTAATCTAATTATCTTTAAAATCATCTTCTTCCTTAATTGATTCCGTCAAAACAGTAGTATTTCTAGATTCTGTCTTTGTATCAATAGGCATCGTATGTAGCATCAATATCTCCTCTAAATCTGACTCCTCATAAGGAGTTAACAGCATATAATTTCCCATGCCTACTTCTGATATTAGAACTTCATTTGAAGTGTTTTGGTACTCTGTAATCATATACTTCATTCTTGGTTCTCACTCAATTCTGATCTGATTTGGTACCCCTTTCCAGGTGTAGACATCTAAATTTGGACACTTAATTTATCCAAATTTATCCCCTTTCATTAACATCCTTAAGTTCTTCTAATCCCTAAGTTATGTAGTTAAATAATTAAATACCTTCCTCTTTTCATCAATTGAATTAAATAAATATTCTATTTATTTAATTCCCTTCATGTCACATCCTCCATCATTTTTATCTTATCCTAACCCATCTTCTAATCTCATCATTAAGGTGTGCACATGCCTAATCCTTGATTAGGATGTGTCACATCCTCCAACTTTTGCAAGTTGGCCTCTAATCTCTCTTAGCCACCTAACCTTCCTCTAACCCCTCATCAACTTGTCTAATCACCCCCTTTAGTCAACTCTTCCCATCCCCCAAGGAATTTTTAATTCCTTTTGTCTTCCCAAAGTCCTTTGAGGAATTTTTAATTCCACTTTCATCTTTCAAGGAATATTAAATTCCTTTTCTCTTCCCCATGTCCTTTATGACATGTGTCCTTGGTCAACCTTATTAAAGGCCTTCCCCTTTTGGACAAAGCACTCCACTTCCCCATGTGAATTTTTAATTCACTTTTAATCCCTCAATACACTCAAAAGGAATTTTTAATTCCTTCACTCCTTCCCACATGTGTTCTCACCCACATGGGGACAAGCACCTCCTTTATGAGGAGATCTTGTCCAATACCAAGGTACTTTGTACCTCCCTCCATGTCATGTCCCATCCTTCCACCTCATGTCCACTTCACCTTTTAGGGCTATATCACATGCCACATGTCAAGATGTGAGGGCTTGTGAGTTCTCAACTCACCTTGGCCCTACATCTTGATCATTGGTGGCTCAATCTTGGCCATCCATCTCTTCTAGAAATTCTCAAAATCTCTATAAATACCCCATTTTTTCTCTCATTTTGGGAGAGATCATTTTTTCTAGCCAAACTCTTGCAATTTTATTTCTCAATCTATACTTAGCCATTTTCATGCTTTCATCCATTTCCATCCATCCTCACATCCTCATCTAGTTTGCATATCTTGCCATCCAAGGAGCATACACATCAAAGATTGAAGGGCCAACCAAAGGATCGATTCGAGACAAGGTATAAAGTTCCATTTGTTGCTTTTATCTTGTGTTGATTCCAACTTAGGCTAATCTTGAGGTGTAGGTTGTTTTGGTGTTTATTTGCACTCTTTTATTTGCTGCTCATTTTCTAATGCACATATTCGACCTATCACACCAGGGAAGCCACATATGAGAGTGATCAGTAGATACTTATCTATTTAAAGCTTTAGTAAAATCTCTTCCTAAAATCAGGCCATACGCATCAGGGATATCAACTACCTGAATATTGATAACCTATTGAATCATTGGGTCAGAAGCTACCTACATGTGAATCGTGTTCAATTCTCCCACCACATTTACTTTAGTTCTATCCAATTGGGTTACCTTCTTATGGGAGTCAACAGGTGTAATCCCTAGAGCTCTACATACTCCGAATGGCATCACATTAGTAGAAGCACCAGAATCTGGTAAACAGTTATGTAAATTCTTACCGAATATGTGCATAGAGATAAAGAATGGTGGGGTCTCTGTCTTCCCTTGAAACAAAGTTGGCTAAGTATCTACCTAGGCCACTTGAGTCTTGTCTTTCTCCTTTCCTTTATCTCCAGGGGGCAAGTTAGTCTGACTGTGGGCCTGGTTTTGTTTCTTTACAGGTTGGGAACTAGAAACCTTGTTGATACTCTCACTAGAAGATTTATCCAAGAACATTGGGTGTGCACTATAAGTACCTAAAACTACATTCCTAATTGTAGGGAACCTTAATAACTCAAATGCTGAAAGATTTACCTTTAATTTCTTGAACTCCTCAATGACATATGAAGCCATTTGCTCCTTACTTAGATTAGTAGGGACCTCCCTGGAGGATTCCTCCGCCTTGTCTTTACTTACTTGAACCACTTTCTCTTTCTATGAGTCAGTTTGAGCTTGTCCTTCCTTTGCAAGGTACTACCTGGAAACATGTGGAAAGGATGGATTATTACTAGCATTAGGATTTGGAGGGACATTAAAATTATTAGGAGGAATGGAGGTGGTGAAAGGTCACCCAGCCTGTGGGGGCCTATGGGGAATATCTCTCAAACCCTACCTCTAGAACATCTATACTTCTTCAACATAAGCTTCTTCCTTATCCAGGGGGGCATTATCATTCATTGCTTCCTCATTGAATAATCGAGCAACCTCATCTCCATTGCAGATTTGATCTGCCTTCTCTTCCTGGGAATCAAATTCCTCTTATGGTACATTTTCTTCACTCGCTGGGAAGGGAGCATGATTTAATACTAACACAGGAGAGTCATAGGGGGTGGAGGGAACAATCTTCTATCCATTTACATTATTCTCCACCTCATACTAGAAAATAGATGCCACAATTGAAAATTCTAGACATTCTAACTCTGAATGCTGGCTTGTCTTGTGGAGCCTACACCATCTTGACAGGGCAGCCTCAGCCAAATATACACCACTAGGAGGCTTGTCTAGATTGATTGGTTGATTTTTAGATTGGTTGACATGTTGATTGACTGGTTGATCCAATGGAGTGGGGACTCCTCCATTATTAGGTCCTGTATTCCATGTCTTGTTCTATCCCTGTGATTTCCTCCTATCAAATCCTGGTCCACCCCCTTGTCCTCTATTAAAATTTTGTCTACTATCATTATTGAATCCTTTGTCATTATTGTAACTCCTATCCTGATTATATCCCCTATCATTATTAAATCCTTTCTCATTATGCTGCCCTCAGTCAAAATTTTGCCCCCGTAGAAATTCTCTATTCTGACTGGATTGTATATTCTTCTGAGCAACTTGTAATTAACTATTTTGATTCCTTAGGTAGGTCACCTCTAGGTTTAGCTTCCTTATCTGCTCATCCATTTCATCAATCCTTTCCCTATTTGGATATCCATAAGGGGTCTGGCTTAGATTACTCCAGGGAGGAACAAGCATTGTAGTAGATCTTATAGATTGATGCAACACTTTAGAATTCTATAAATAGGTAGGGAAGCTAGTTGGCTGAGGCTGATACAGGGGCTGGTTAACTTGCTGCTGGGGAAAATTCATCATAGGAGAGACCCAGCTCATGGGGGGACTAGGATGTGGTACCAAAGGTAATCGAGGTACTTGATTCATTATTGGGGTATGATTAGCAAGCGCCTGATTCACTACCTGAACCTGATTGGGATGTGCAACTAGTCCTAAAGAAGGCAACGGTCCTGTCAAATGTTGTTTTAAATCGGTGCTAAGCTTAATAGCTTCTATATAGGCATCAGTTAGGCTAGCTGACGAGTTGGGTCTCCACTTCAGAAAGGTTGTTGTAAGATTGTCCAAGGCTTCATAATAGACTCCCAGGGCTGTATTATTGTCTAAAACATAAGGGTCTTGAAGTTTGGTGTACACTCAGTGAAACCTATTATTGAAACTGGATATTGGTTCATTAACCTCTCTCTTGACTCTACTGAATTGTAGATACAATTCATTGGCACTAATAGGTATTCTGAACTTCTATAAAAAGGCAGTTTCAAGATCATTCCAGTTAAGAATTGAACCAGATGGGAGGTGATTGTACCAATAAAAGGCCTCTTCTCCTAGTGAATAAGGAAACAACCTACAAGCAACATCCTCATGGACAATCCCTCTGTCTTTGAGATAGGTTTGGAAGATCCTAATATGCTCCTCTGTAGTCTTGTTTAGGTCATTAACATAAAATTTTGAATAGAAATATTTAGGATTCTTGGGCATAACATTGTAGGCATTGAAAAATAAGGGAGATGGATTATTAGTAAGGAAAGCCATTGGAAAAAGTGGGGGTGGCGGTTGTGGTTGGTTAATGATAAGCTGGGGTTGCTAAATGGGAACTACCTCAATAATGGGTATGGCCTCAACTTCTAGAAGTGAAGATGCAGACGATACAGGTGAAGGGATGAGTGATGATGATTCTCCCCTTTCTCGAGTCCTCCTTGACCTAGTGGGGAATTGTAATTCCTCTAAATCCTCTCCTCTTGGGGTAGATCTGGTACTTATTCTATATCTCTTAGGAGAGATGGTGTTTAAGAAACGATCCAGTGTGCTCATTCAGACCCTCCTAGTGCTAATCTGTTGATGCTATTTTCGGGTGTCACGTCTTGACAATGCATAAACTACTCAGATATTATGTGAAAATGCTGGTAATCACAATCGGACCATACTACAAGCAAACTGTATCTAATCCTACAATATGATGATCTTAGATTCTAAATCTCAACCGAATAATAAAGAAATGGCAAAAGATGAGGGTGCAAGGAAAATAATGAAATCTAAACTATTCCTAGGATGAACAATGCAAATGACAGATATCTAGAATGGACCAATCTCGAATAACCAATTCTTGCTTAACCCACAATGCAATATCATAAGAACAGTGCAATCTCCTAAGGCATATAGATTTTCAAATCATAGATATTCATCCATAATTGAACTAAGCACAAATAGATATATGGTCTAGGTTGACTTCACTAGTCTACTACAATCAGATAGTTGCTGGGAGTATAGACCAGAGATCGCTACAAACATTCCAAGTATGAGATCATGAACATTATTCACCAAACTAATCCAATTCTACATCTAACATTAATCCAATTTCTTCAAGCAATTTCAAATGATGGAACAATGAGAACCATGCAAGACAAACTAACACAAAATAATTCACCAGAGAAACCACAATGCTTCCAATTGTATTAGATCACCAAAATATAGCAACAATTCCACTGTTCTGTTACAACACTTGCTCAAGAGAACTAACTACTATCTCTACTACAGAGTGCTCTAGCTCCTTCTTAATCTAGCTTGTCTCTATTATCTATCTAACTCCTTACAAATGAGGCAGAAATGCCCTTTATAGAGAATCCTCAAACATGTCAGCCCAACCAAACATTTACAAAATAAAATAGTCAAAATAAGTCGGCCTCAGGAATTTCAAAATAAGGCATACATTAAAGGCCGATACATCATCAAGGTCAGCCCAAACACTTTCCTCAATGCAGCTCAGATCAACACACGCCCTATGATAATAGGGAAGCACAAATCTCAAAGTTGGCATTAACTACTACCTCCCTTATCCTTGTTCTGATCCAGCGATTCATGAACCTTCAAAAACACCCTATCCAACTCAGCAACAGGTGGCAAGGGTAGGATTTTGAGCCGACATTCAATGGAGCCAATTTCTTCCTTTGACTACTTAACAATTTTATCCCACTCACCCTTATGCGCTTGGTACTTGTCCATCACAGCTAAGTAAGTAACTACATCATTCAATTGGTGTGTTGTCATAGAGTTTTCAACATCAGGGGCATAGACATCATGCCACCATTCCCTTAATTGATCCAAACTCAGATATTTAGGAGTGATCTTCCTCCTGCCAGTTATTATTTCAAGGAATGCTATACATCCATCATAAGCATTGGCTAATCTACCATCTATTTGCTTCTTTTGCTTGTAGATCTTTCTGATGACCTTCTATCGGACTTGCAGGGCTTCAAACCATTCCCAAGGCTCATTAACTCCAGATGAAGAAAGGATTCCCTCTACAACCAACTAATCTTTACCATATTCCATGATCACTTTAGCTTTCTGCAATAAAAGGTCAATATCCTCCTTGTCCTGAGATAAAACATGCTCTAATAAATCCTTAGCTCTTATTGCATCCTTTCTAGTTGAAAGGATTTCCTTTATTGCATCATCTCCCTTGGTTTGTACCTCCTTCAACCAATCTATTGAAGCCTTCGTAGAGGCTTTCATCCTTTCTATTTCAAAGATGGTTTCCTTGGGCAAGAAACCAGCATCAACAGAAGAAGATGGGTGAAAAGATTGCAAAGGCTTCACTAAATCTTCTAAACATTTCCTTAGCCTTTCATTCTCCTTATTTAGCTCATGCTTGGACTATATTTCCTTCCTTAATCTTCCAATTATCACCGCACTGGACCCCTCATACTCTTCAATATTTTGCTCCACGGAGGTAGGCCCAAGATTGATGGTCTATACGTTGTAATCTTTCCAGGTGACCTCGTCTTTACTTTTATCAGTAGCAGGGGTAGCTATATGAATAACCCTATTACTATCCTCATCCCTTTTGATCTTTGAAACCACCTTGGCTGCCTTCTTCTTATTTCCCTTTCCAATCTTACCCAACATTTCATCCCAGTTTAGAGGTGTGTCCTCAACAATGACCTGCTTCCTCCTGATTTCTTTATCTAACCAATCTGGAACAACAGGATCCACCTAGACTTCATCTTTCTTGACCTCTTCATGTTGTTCCACTGTCTCATCCTTTTTCTTTTCACGAAACTGATCACCTTGATTCCCCAACTCGGGTTCTTCTTCTTGCAGGGGTGATGAGGTCCTAACAAGGACATCCTCCTTCACAGGGGATCTATTATCTTTGCTGCTTGCAGGAGAGTCCTCATACTGTACCAATGGAGAAGGGTGCATTTCCACATCTTCGACCTCAAGCTCAGCTGCTACACCAAAGAGTTCTCCTTCCTTGAATGGTTCTGCCTCCCCGCTGGTCTCATGCTCTTCATGAGTTGTCTGCTCATGTATACTCAATGAAGGGGAGGTAGCCCTATGTTGTTCTATAGTTGATGCCACTGGAAGAGGACCTATTTCTTGCATGGTCTCCTTATGAGATGGAGTCCTTGATTTCCTTGAATAAACCCTAGTTTTCTCTCCCAAGCTTTCCACATCTACCACTGGAGTGTTTGCCTCATCCTTAGAAGTTTCTTGATCTTTCCTCTTTGAAGCCTTAGTTATCCTCATCCTTTTTGGTTCTGGAGGAGTATCTTCTTTCTCTACTTTCTCAAGTTCCTCCTCTTCTATAGACTTACCTATTTTCAAATTTTAACTTCTCTTATTTCCCTTAGGTTTCCCTTTCTGTTCTGGCTCACTTTCCTTAGGGCCTCTAATTTTGATCTTAAAAGGTGAGCTTACCTTAGTTTTTCTTTTGGAATCATCCTCACCGGATTCCTCGAAGGTGGAAAGCACATTCAGATCTCCCATTAAATTAAAGGTACAAGGTACCTTCTCGCTTTCCAATTCCCATACTTTGTGCTTCAACCAAGACTTGGTAAATTTCATAATAGGAGCCATTAATTCTTCCAGCTTAGTAATCTCATTTTCTGACCAGTTTATCTCCCCAATGGATCTGTCCTTGACTGATTCATATGCATGATCTTGGACCAGATTCCCATCATCCTCTAACTGATCAGGGATCAACTTGACATTGTACATTCTAATTACATCAACGGGAAGCCTAGAGTACCTTTTTTTTCTTACCTCAAAGTCATCCTTGATGTTTTCCTAGTAATCCTCTAGATCATCCTTGTGATATTCTTTAGTTTCCTCTAGTAATGTCAAAATTTGTCCTCTTAGAATGGAAAGAAAAGCCAAAAGTACTCAACTCGTCAGCTGATGCATGAGCTAATTGGATTGAAGGGAAAACCTCATTTATACCAATTTTTAAAGGGAAATCTCCACCAAATCCTGTCTAATGCTTTTCCTTTTTAACAATAGCATCAAAGTCATATATCTGCCTGGTAACCTCCAACAGAACAATGTGGTAAGTAGGATACCTTGGCAATCTATATGGAGAAATTTGGCATCCGTCAATTCTGATATAAGAAAAGGTGGGGAATTGTATAAACCAGGCTCTGTATTTTTTGATCAGCTCCTTGGCTCCATCAAATATTCTCACATGCTCTGCGTTCTGGAGCAACCTAGTAATATGCATTGTGAATGCATCATTTGCTCTTCTATAATTCCAATTTCCTATGTGCAATTCAGGGTATATCTCATAGATGATATCCTATCCAAATGTTCCTTTTGGATTCAAACCCCTGTATGGATAAAATTTGGCCAACACATATATCACATAAGATGACATGGTAAATTTCGTTGTCTCCAACACATCTCTAAGCTACCTATCAATCATTGCACTAATAAGCCCTGCCTAGTGGTAATTAATACCCTATTCAATCCTATTAATAAGGTGCACCATCCAATTTTCCAATGCCCTAGCACTCTTTAAGCTAGCCACCAAGCTCAACAGTTTGATTGCATCATATATATCTTGTCTGTACTTGATCCTGTGTAATTGCTTGGGCAACTTGGAAAAATGAGACTTCGGCTTCTCCAACCAGGAATTGACCATCTGTTGGGCCTTGGTAGGCTCGTTTTCATAGTAAGTCCTAGCTAATTCCATGTCCAAGGCACACACACATGGTAAGTATGTCATATCAAATTCCTGGGCAATGGAAACTAGATTGAAGTTTGCCAAGACTCTTCCCTCAGTGCTAACAACCCTTTGCATATCAAAGTCATATTGCCAGGCACACTCCAATATCAATTCATAGCATTGAACTACAGGAGGGAATCCTGCTACATGGACCAGTCCGGACTTCATCATTCCCTTAGTCAGGGCTGATAGATCTTTTTGAGCTATCCTTTCCTTGAATTCTTCATATCTCCATGCTCTTACATTGGTGTCAGAGACCTCAGACCAAACTGAAGCTATCTTACTATCTGACAACTGACTCTTTGTATCTAGCCTCAACCTTTCTACATCTGTAATTGAGGACCCCTCTGTATCACCTTTGACCTTTCCTCCCACTACTTTGCTTGATTCAGCCTGCATTCACAGAAGGACCTCATGAAAATCTCATCATTATCTACATTTCAATCAAAGGTTAGCCTTGAAATCACATGAAACAATTAGGATCAATCATTAATCATTAATCCTGAAAATCCGAGAAAATGAAGTAATCCGGGAAAATTCGGTCGAGGTAGAATTCAGAGAAATTTGACCCAGATGGACTTCTGTGGTCAAGACATCATTCATCAAATAAATCATTAATATGGACAAAAGAGATGCGTGATTATTATAAGATTCATTCATTTAGCAACAAGAAATCATCATTTAACATTTCATTCATTAGCCAAATTTTGAAAATCAAAAGAAGTGGAACTAGGTAGAAAACCAAAAAAATTCAGACAGGTCAGATTTCCACGGGCAGCTCAAAATTCTAGAACTCATCATCCTCCGAGGAAATGGCAGAATCCGGGAAAATCTAGGTGCGTATAAATTTCGCGGACACCTCAGAAACCCAATGATTGTTTAACGCGTAAATGACTGACTGAATGATCATACAAACCTCCCTATTCAGATTCCAATGGACATAAAATCAATCCCAATAAGCTGGATTTTGATTGTACCTGAATTTGAATTCCCAAAACTCTCAAATGACTGATCCCCATGAGGAAACAATGATTCCCTAGATTCAATAACCAGACCTTTGCCATGAAAGCTAGGGAAAGCTTGAAGTTTCATATACTATCCCTCGAAATGATCAAGCTAAAGCACACCTAGATCTCACAAGCTATGAACAGGGTCGAGCTAAACGCAAGACATGAAAGTCGTGAAAACTCTACCAAAGTCAACAAATCTAGGCAAATATACCAAAACCCTAACCATCACAAAATATAGCAGACTACATGCCAACAAGGCAAGGCCCTAACAGAAACACCTAGCCACGGGAGTATACCCGACATTCAATTGATAAATGAAGGGATGCACAATGCAGGTGATAAAACCCATGAAATGGTAGGTTAAACCCTAATTCGATAAATACATAATCATGAAACAAGCAAGGGCCAACGTAAAAAAACCACCAATCAACAACTCGAAAGATTTGATCAAAGTGAAAACAAAAGGAGAAGTCAGTAATGACTTACCATGGATCAACTTTGAATGAAGCTTAAGCCTGAGGAAGTCACTGCAAAATAGGGTGCCCTAGCGATGAAAATACTCAACACAAGTGCTCAAGCAATCCACACGGAAGCAGCTCGAATCCAGCAACCAAAGCTCAAGAAGAATAAACTCAGGCGCTAGAGCAAATAGTAAATGAATAATGAAATCAAAAGAGTGCCAAAAATCCTTAAATCCACCCACACTCACGCCAGAGAAGACGTACTTCGAGCATTAATGAATGACAAGACATAACGAGAAAATCCAAAAACCCGAGCCCAAAATGGAATTTCAAAAAAAACCAAGCCAGACGGACAATCCGGGTGAGCATGAATTCCATGGATAATGCACTCTTCGGGACTCCAACGAAGTTCGTGAAAATCCGCCCAAGCCAAAAAATCCTGGATCCAGGGCAAAACCCAGACTTCCCTTAAAAACCAAGTTTGATTAATCCAACCTCTAGGATAAGACCAAGGCAAGCAAGACTAACATCCCAAGACCTTGAACAGACAAATACAATTAAAACCAAAGGTCAAAGAGACAAAAAAAAAGAGGGTCCCCACTCCATGTGGGGCATGTGTGCAAAATTGCACAAGTAGTAAGTTAATTATATGTCATCTCCAAATAGACCAGGCGCAACATTCAACCAACTTTCACCACCCCACCTCATCCGTGTTATTCATGTGGTGTTCTATTTCACCTATCCATAATAAATGGTGTGGCTAACTCCTTGCTACAATTTGTATTATATTTATTGAAAATTCATCTATAAATTAGATGTTCGAGCCTATGTTTTAGCAACAAACCATTTTGTTTCTTGTTTCTTTTATGCTTCTCAGTTTGTTTCTCAGCAATTGCATACAATTCAATTGGTGTTTTGGTAACAGTTATCCCAGAATTTATAAAATTTTTTCCTTCAAATTCATTTCCTAGTGTTCTATTTCATAAAAAAATATTGTGATTCGATCCCTAACCTTGTTTGGCTGTTGGGCTTTAAGTAGCACCACCATCATGTTAATTTATCTTCCTTACGATTAGTTCATAGTGGGCTGGAATTTATTTGTTGTGCATAGGGATAATCCTAATCATTTTTGTTTATTGTTAATAAGCTACTTTTAGTGAGAGTTTTTTTTATTATTAAATTCATTTATAGTGGTGCGTAGAAGAGTTATTAGACTGGGTGCAAGAACTTTATGATCGTGCAATTACATTCTCATATCTATATTCCATTAGAATGTTTTCATGAACATCTTTGAGTTGTTGGGATTTACTTAGGGATTCCCATTTCATTCTATATAAGTATTTTTTTATCGAATTGAGCATAGCATGCATTTTTTGGTATTCCATGAGCCCGCGTTCTCTTGGGACATTTTATCAAATAGTTCACGTACCTTGTCAATGTTTTCACATTCTGCATACACGTCTATCAGACTAAGTGAAAACTGTAGCATCTGATGGAATTCATGTTTTCCCTTATGTTTTGTCAAATTTCGAATGTCAATAATTCATTCAACTTACTCAATGGCTTACATTATATAGGTTAATTATAAAATTGTTTTCGGTGTATGAAGATCGTTTATAGTGATCCTATTCCAAAGGATTTCATTGTAATGGTAAAGGGGGTGCAAATCTAGAAATTAGTCTAAGATTTTAATTCTAAACGTTGCAAATGGGGTACTTACTTGATGCAAGTGTTGAGCGTTATGAATATGCTATGTCTATATTTATCGAGCATCAATTTCTTTGGTATCCATGATACATTACTCTCAGGCACAATGTGAGTATCTCTTATCGTGAGTCTTTAGCACATTAAGTTTACTCCAACAAGGCATCTACTCTTAGGCACATAATTTTTTCAATCATCCCCACTTACTAACCTTTTTGATCAGCAACTTTTATGATAGTCATAACTTTATCATCATTCTTCTCTTGGTTACCTCAACATGCAGTGTAAACCATTTTTTTTATGCCAATATGATCGCTCCTTCTTACTCTAGTTCTAATGAAGTTGTGGGATCCTATATGCAGAGTTAAAATGCCATTCTTGCATTGTTTTACCAAATTTTCTAGTGTAATTCTAATACTTGTAAAATCTAATTGCCATATCTAAAACTGGCATTAATTCACTATTATGTATATAAGCTTCCATTTACTGCTTTTCTATATATATATATATGATTTCATTCACTTTAATACATATACACATATATATAGTCATTGCATTTCATGAATAAAATTGCACTAGCTCTCTTCTTAGACCTTTAACTTTATTTCTAATAAAATAATTAAGCAATGTGTAGACTATATCAATCTTTTCTCCTAGCGTAACAATTTTTTTTGCAGCCTTGCTAAAACCAAAGAGGCTATAGATGTGTTTGTACTCTAATTTTAGTCGATAAATTAACATCCTTGGATAAGACTTGTAGAACAATAAATTAGCATAAATAATTTTCTTCATAATGTCATGCATGAGGATGAAAGATCAATATAATATTCAAGGAATTATTGCAGAATATCTTATCCATAGATTAAAATAAAATACCTTGGTTATAATGATTCTTATTCTTGTTGAAATGAAGGTAGTGTTAGCATCTAGCTTTTTCTTAAAATGGTCAAAAAATTCAAAATAATCCCTACTACCAACAAAATCTCAAAAGGTAAGTTGCATTGTTCCTTTCCTTTTCAAATATAGGTGTAAATCCATTTGGTATGAGTTTTAATTTCATTGATATTTAAACTAAGGTAAAATATTTGAATGTTAATAATTTTGGGAAAAGTTTAAGTTTAGAATAGTTATTATTGTTATTTTTTTATTGAAAATTTTTATGCATTAGTAAGTTAATGGGAAAATTTCCAAGTATTGTATGTTATTGAAATATTTTAATGATCATATTTATGATAACTACATATCTCTTAAAATAGTTAGAATTTAAAGGGAAAGAAGTTAAAGATCATTATCTTACATTCATAGAAAAACTAGTATTAATGGTTGAACATCGGATATTATTTCATAAAATTTCATAGGACATTGGTTCCCATCATAGACAAATGAATATGAAGATCTATTTTAATTTATGATCGTTGAGCAATCATTTCAATATAATACATTAAATTTCATTAAAGTTAGTTTTTTCAAAATGAAGTTAAATTGCTATAAAATCATATATTGGTATTTCATTATAGAATTTGTTTACGACTCAGATAACTTGTGAAATATTAAAATTGATTTATTACTCAATTTATAAGAGGATCAATAATTATGTCTCATGATACTTATGAATGATTAATATTGATTTATTACTCAATTTATAAGAGAATCAAGAATTATGTCTCGTGATACTCTAATTGTAATATTTCTTTCAAAAGCTACATCTAATGATGAATTTGGTTTGGTTGAAAAAGAAGAGACAATAACTTTTCCAACAAATTATTGTAGTTATTGCATGAAGGATTTGGAAAGGTGTGTGATATATTTATATTCATCTTATTTACTTGTTATTAAAATATCTATATAAGGGTATTCATTATTCAACTTACTTTTTCTTAGGTTAGTGAGTCAATTTATGCTAGTATAGAAATGCATCCTCCTTTTGCATGGAGATTTAGTCTACCAACCTTGGTTCTCCTTTTGGTAATGTTATTGAATTACCTTTATCATAGTTCATTGACGTTGTGAATTATATATGATCCTTTAAATTATGGTTTTCTATTGTGATAAAGATGTAAGAGAGGGGGTCAACCACGTCAAGACTCCAAGTCACAGACAGCTAAGAGTGAAGGGATACCCTAACTTACCTCACTCTAAAGGGGTGTTTAAGATAGAGTTTGAGAATGATGAGGACTATAAAGTACTTCAATCACCCTTCAGACCTAAAATCCAAGTTTAGGCTAGGAAAGCTAATTTTTGGAGTCAATAATGTAACACAAACAACTCTTTTCTGAGGATGGCAACATATTTCTAGGATGACAGCATGATGCACTAGCATCTCTCAGGTGCACTGGTGTCCTTATGACCAGAGGATAGAAAGTACAATATAAACTACTAGAAAATAAACTAACAGACTAGCTATCTATTCTAGAATGAGAAAAAAAGAGCAATAAAGTATGAAAAGTACAAATGGAGGTGATAAAGTAAATTGATGAAGGCTAAAGTAATAAAAATGATCTCACCAAGGTGCTAGGCCACTAGCTAGCTCCAAATGCATGTCTTCCTACATAGAAGAAAGAGGGGAAAATTGTTGGGGTTGTATAGGGGTCTGCCTCAATCAGACCCCATTTTGGTGTTTCCACCTCCATGGATAGCTAGATAGCAATGAGAGAGAAATATGAGATAAAGAAGTAAATAAAGTAGAAGATGTAATAAACACTACAAAATAGAAAAGTGCTACTCAACCAAATCACAAAGGAGAGGAGCGAAACGTTACCACCTCCACCCAAAAGCTCACTAGCCAATGGAGGTGAAAGTGAACATGGCAAGGTCACCATAGCCTCAACTATGATGAAGGGAGGTTTCACAAGAATCCAAGCCCATGCTTCTATGTCTTACTTCAAACTTGCTTTGCAAAGATGATGGAGTATTGTTTCTGCAATGGAGTGTTGAAATGTTGTTAAAGGGTGAAGAGAATGCAGCAAGTACTAAGAGAATACCTATCTATTACTTAGAGGATGAAATGAGATGAAGATGGATGAATTTGAAGTAGAAGTGGGAAGAATATGCCATTTTTGGGGTCAGTTGGTCGAAGAGGGACATTACAAAATGACCCTAATTGAAAGTGTAATGCCTCTTACAACTTCAAACATAGGAATCTATCAGGGATGTAAGTGCACCACATGCATGTCTATGTGTCATGCACATGCCCCTGACAAATATTCTCTCACCGATACAACAGATAGACACCAAGTGGAAGGAAGGCAGTTGGGTGATGTGGAATTTTTCCTTTGGATTTGATTTTCTAAGGTGAAGGTATGTGAAAGGTGAATTTGCATAACGGGTGAAAATTCGCTCCTATAGAAAAGAATAGAATATTGCATTAGTAGGGTCTTGTCACTCAACACTGAATAAGTGGGAGAGAATTTTTTCATTCATTATTATTATAGATTCTTATTTGCATCGAGAAAGGGAATGTAATTATATTATTCTATTTTACAAAAAGTTATGAATTATGTTCTATGTTCTTAGATCATATCATTAGGATTAGACTTTCGTAGTTTTCTCTCACCTCGCCATAATAGGATCTTGGTGATAAAAAATTAGATCCCAACCCAATGATCATTAGAATATTTCTTTAATATTGTATGATTTTACAATTGATTTCTATCTATTTGACATTTTCCTTATTGATGTTAATCCCTCGAATCAAGATATTTTCTTCTAACTTTTTAGTTTATAGAAGAGAATTCATAAACATTGTTACCCTAAGTGGGTGGAAATCCACAAGGAACTATCTAGGATAGTGTAGTCTTAGAAAGGGTTGCATACCCACTTCTGATATAAGAGGGATTCTTTGCACATAGGTCTCTTCATTCTCAAGAGGTCACTAGGGAATGAACTTCCCTTATACACCTCAACTTAAGAAAGTCAATGAAAATGTAGAGAAGTATACTTCTAGTTGTGTTTCAGAGAAAGTAACAGCAGATCTTGAGAGTGAAACCCCAAAATTTCTACCTCAAATGAGTGAACTCTTAACCAAAAGACAACACAGTTTTAGGACACCAGTGCGGCGCACTATTGTCTAAAAGATGCATTGGCATCCTAAGCAACAAAGGGCTTAGGAGCTCAAGCGGATGGAGCTAGGTTTCACTTCTAAGTTCAGATTAAGATATACCGAGTAAAATAAATGAACAGGAAGCCAAAAACTATGACAAACACAAGGGTACATGGAGAGAGATTACCTTTTACTAGATGTTCAACTCTTCACTCCAACCTCCACTTTTCACCTACACATAGAAGAACAAGGGGAAAATGTTGGGGCTCTATAGGGATCTGCCTCAGTCAAACCCCTATTTTGGTGTTCCCACCTCCATGGACAACCAAGTTGGAAAGGAGTGCAAATGAGTAAAACAAAGCATGTGGTGAAAGCAAAACCCACTTCAAGAGTAGAACCCACACCATGAGATAGTAGATAAATAAGTAGGAAAGGAAAGTGAAAGAGAGAGAGAGAGTGTGTTACCCACAGGCCTAGACCCTCTTTGGAGCACATGGATGCACCGTTGAGTGCTTGCTTGAGAGCTATTGTTGCTGGAGGACCTCAGACCAACATGGCTTCGCTTGTGAGAGTGTTGCTATCAAGGATGAAGAGAACTCAAAACTGGGGAAAGTTGTAAGAGAGCTTGAATGAATGACTTCCAGCCCAAAATGAGAGCAAGAAAGGGATTTTTAATGCATGTAAGGGTGGAAAAGACCCATTACATCCAAAATTAGACTACTAGGACATGTGTCAAAACAGTCAGGATTTGAGATTCCCTATTTTGAACTCAAAAAATTGCTAGGACGCTAACGTGCCACACAGAGGTCCACACACCGCACAAGCATCCATTGCCTAGATTTTTGGGAAATGTGTTGTTACGCTTCTATTGCTCTACCACAAGTTGCATGGGGTTAAAATCATGAAATTTTGACTCATGGAATTTTTTTCATTAATGCTCTACGGTGTCATAAATGCTAGGCAAAATCTCAAAAATGTGGAATTGCCCCTAGGTGCAATTTTATGACATTAAATTTTTCTCCCAATTTAGTGGGCTGAATTTTGGAAAAAATCAGCCTCACTAAAGTAGAGAAGAAAAATTTCACCCAAATTTTGAATTTTATAGATTTGTGTGCCAAGAAAAAAGGGGCCTTAGAGGCCATCAAAGTCGAGCTAACCGGTACTGAAGGTGCCTCTAGAAACCGATCTCAACAAATAGAAACAAAATGGTCATGAAAATTTGTTCATGACTTTAACCTACAAAATTCAAATTTTGTGTCAGCCTCAAAAAATTAGAAGAAGCTACAACAGATAGAAGAATGATCAAGAAAAAATCATCAATTCAGAAGAAAAATATTCTCAAGAGGTGACTTTATGCCCCCTCGTGAGTTTTCCCCAACATGGTGGGGTAAATTCAGAAGAAACCAAGGAGCCACAAGCTCTTGGAAAAATCGGCCCTAGGGGGCCTATATATTCTTAGGTGGGCCCCTAGAAGGGTCATTTTCACTATTCACTACCAGCAAATTGTTGAATTTTTTCTGAGAAAAGTTAACAAAATTCCTAGCAAGAGGGAGTATGAGGCACTAAGGTTGGAGCAATTGTGCGACGACATCACCAATGGTCATGAGGTGGACTAGGTAGGTCTCCAATCCTTTTTTGTGAATTTAAGATCATTTTTTGCATTTTTCTAGTTGGTGAGGTGCGTTGGTGTCTTTTTGGGGCACTCGTGTCCAAAAAATGGACTATCATCCAGAGTCTATGCTGAGGTCCCAAGTCTGCACTATCATCTCGGGGATGTGCTCATGTCCTTGAGGTGTCCATGGTAGACAAGTATGCATGCATGATGCGTGGACGTCTATGGGGCACACATAAGTCTTAAAAAAATGGTTTTCATGGTAAAATTCGATGTTTTGATTTAAAAATTTTCACATGTTTAGGAATATCTAGATATTCATGAGCATCTGGGAGGGAGAGGATTCTGACTCAATTATGAGGAGAGAAATTGTCTGATAGATGACGAGCACACACATCTAAAGTAGGTTAGTCTCTGGAATTTGTTCATCATGCGAGAAATGCAATACCATGAGAGGGTGCTCACAACATTGATGGAGTGGTGGGATGCCACCATGTCATCTTTCGAGCTACCTTGTGCAAAGATGACTATCACATCCAAGGATGTCTATTGGATCCTTGGAATACCCATCCGTGGACGACAGGTGGACCTAGATGATATCTAATAGATAGAGGAGTAGAGGGAGGAAGTCATCCACTGCTCGGGATAGACAAATGACAATGATGGCACATGCCATATATACGTGCACTGGTATGACCAAGTGAGGAACACTGCACCGCTACTGCATCGAGTTATGGTCATGACCATGGTATTCTAGATCATGATAGATGGGCAAGGCTCACACTTGCATGTGGGCCTCATCCATACAATCATAGAGATGGTTGAGCACAAGAAAATTTTTTCCTGGGGCGTAGCATATTATCGCACCTCTACCAGGGGTTAGGCTAGTACATTCACTATGAGTACCGTAGCCTCACTGCATGCACAATTTTGTAAGTGTGGGCCTTTTCCCACATCATGTGCACTTAGCCAGTTGGTTTTCCCCAACTTTAGTTGTATTGCATTCCCATGGTCCACTAGCACAACATGATGGGCCAATGTAGATTTAACGATCTAAAGTTTTGGTGTCTACAGTTTGACACTCTTACTATAGATGGGATTTGATGGAGAACCCACCAATTATTTAGATTGGTGGACCAAAAAAGGCATCTGAGGAACTTGCAGTCGAAACATTTTTTGGTAGGTCACCGCAATTATATCATAGTGTTGTACTATTGGAGTTGGTTCGTGTGACAACATGGCCATCCTCAGATGATTCCACCGGATGTGCCCACACATACTAGGTCTTATAGTAGTGCAGCAAGAGTGAGTAAGGGATTGCGCTCACCTCACCATCACATATTTTGTTCCCTCTAATGATGATGAGCCCGAAAAGGATCTTCCATTCATAGCGGTGATAGATAATGTTGGGGTAGTTGAACACTTTGCACAATGGTGGGAGAGGCACTGTCTGGCTTTTGTGTACATTCAGGGTGCCTCGAGAGAGGACCCTGGTATATAGGGGGACCTACCACCCCAACCTCTGCAAGACAAGTGGAGAGGGTACCAATAGGGGGTGAGGAGGAGGAGATGGCATAGGAGGAGGAGGAGGCAACATTGCATAGAGCAAGGCAGTGAAGGAGATCAGACCCCCAATAACTACCCCTATCCTATCGGCACCACTAGCTCCTACTATTCCAGTGGTAGTGACCTTGGTGTCACTGGAAGTGGCTACCCATGCTAGCGGCATGGGCCCTAGCACTACTCCTCATCGTAACCCTAAATGGCAGCCAAGGGATCCAAGTATACGAAGTATATCATTTATGTTTCACTTCTTTTAGTTATTTGTTTATGATATACCATGTATGCCATGTGATACTAATTTTTCCTCGTTTCCCTATGGCTATAGAGGTAATCCCTGATGTTCCAATCTAGGGGATGGTTCTCAAGTATTTTTGGTGGGTATGCTTGGGATGAAATTCCCCCACATTTGAGCTAGTATTACACTTGAGGACAACCTATGAAGAGCGGGGAATGAAGATCGTGCAACTAACTATGGAGCTTACTATAGTTTAGGGACAACATGACTAGTTAGGACTAAATTTCCCTCTCTAATCAAGCAGCACATTTACATTTTGCTAGCTTTCATAGAGAACAAGGTTTCCTAGTTTAAAGGTTCTAGGAAGCACACTTTGATTATGTTATCTCAATAATGACTGTTGATAAGCTTTAAGATGATTGAGGTCCTATAATCAATGCTCATCAAGCTTCTCTAGCTAATGCAAATGGTTAAAACATTGTAAGTTTCATCATCAATTAACCCTTTAAGGGAAACATATAAGGACGTAATTTCCAACTCTAAGGTATGATAGGTTTGGCACCATACTCAAGGTTTATAAGGAATTTTCCCCTTTTCCATACAAACATTCATGCAATAGGCCCACAAATCATATGGTAATTGAATATGCCAATCCTTACCATGCTTATTAACTATTTTATGAAGAATGTGTTCAAGAGTTTTGTTAAATGCTTCTTCTTCATCATTGGACTATGGATAATACAACATAGAAAACCTATGTTGGATATGAAATTTCTCCAAGAACATCTTTACTTCCTTGTTCTTGAATGGTGTACCATTTTCAGAAACAAGCATAGTGGGAAATCCAAAATGAGAAATAATGTTCCTGAGAAAGCTACAAATAGCTTTAGAATTTTTGGATCGGAGTGGAATAGCTTCAACCTATTTCATGAAGAAATCCATAGTGGTAATAATAAAGGTATGTCCCTTGGAAGAAGGAGGTGATATTTTTTCGATAATGTCCAACCCCCATTTTGCGAATGGCTAAGGAGAGGTTTGATTTTGTAACTCTTGAGCAAGTGAATGAATAAGACAGATATGCTCTTGACATTAAAGGGACTTTTTAACAAAATTGAAGGAATCTTGTTCCATCATTTTCCGATCGTACCCCATGTGTATCAATATTTTTTCCAAGGATCTACCACCAATATGTCCACCCCAGAGCCTGAATGGGCTTCCTTACAACCAAGGGGTATTTCCTCTCTAGTGAGACACCTGAGAAGCAAGCCGTTATAGGACTTTCGATAAAGAACATCAAATAATATGACATAACATGCTGAAAGCTTTTGTATATGAGTGCGATCATTTTTTGTCACATCATCAGGAAAGTTTCCAGTCTTCAAATAATTGTAGATACTAGAAAACCATTCTCCCGACTCTATGTGAGAACACACAAAAGACTTGAATTCATGCTAATTGGAAACTGCAGGGGTTTGTAGGAGCTAAACCACAAAATGGTATTATTTCATATCATCTTCTGAAGGCACCAAGGAAGCAACACTGGCCATGGCATCAACATGTCTATTTTCTCTCCTAGGGACATTGTCTATTGTGAAAGAGGAGAAATGATTAACCAAGGAAAAAGTGAGGTCTCGGTATCAGGGCAACTTACTTTGTTTAGCTTGATAGGTTCCTATAATCTTATTAACAATGAGCTCAAAATCACCTAGTATATGAAAATGTTTTATTTTAGTGCAATCATGGCATGCAAGCCAGAAACAAGGGCTTCATACTTAGTGATGTTATTGGTTAAAGGAAAATCTAATCGGAATGACAAAGCGACTGGTTTACCTTTGAGGGATTTAAAGAAAACACCTGCTCTAGAACTAGTCTAACACCTTGATCCATTGAAATACATCTTCCATTCAAGGTCGTAGTTAATTGTGAAAATATTATCGTAAGGAAAAAAATCCAACCTAGGGAAGGAACAAGATGAGGAAGTGTATGTAAATTGATCAACAACCACTTGACCCTTTATTGATTTCTAAGTAATGAAATTTATATTGAACCCAAAAAGAAACATAACCCACTTTGCTAATCTCCCAACAAGGTTAGCACTAGAGAAAAAATGCTTTAAGAGATCCATTTTTACTATGACATCTATTTTGGCATGGATAAGGTAGTGTCTCAACTTTGGCATAGCAAATACAATAGCGAGGAATTGCTTCTCCATGGAGGAATAATAGTTTCATAATCCACTAGGATGTGACTAATATTGTAGACTGCTCTCTCTTTCCCCGCTTCATCATATTGAGCCAACAAAGCTAGCAAAGCATATGGTGATGAAACAAGGTAGAGAAAACAGGGTCTATCTTGCATAGTCAACATCAATAAAGGAGGATTGGCCAAATAAGCTTTGATTGACTCAAAGTATCTCTCGCACTCTTCATCTCATATGAAGCAAACATCCCTTTTCAATAAATAAGTGAAAGGAAAGGTAAGATCAGCCAATTCAGATATAAATCTACGAATCACTTGAATCTTCCCTTGTAAACTTTGCAACTTAGTGATATTCCTTGGTGGAGGGATGTTAAAAATGGCATCAATTTTATTTGTGTCAACCTCAATTCCATAGTGAGAAACTATAAACCCCAAAATCTTGTTGGCATCTACACAAAAGAAACACTTATGGGGATTGAGTCTCATCTTATAAATTCAAAGCCTTTCAAAGATAAGATGAAGGTTATTCACATGATCTTGACGATTTTTCAACTTTTCCAAGGTGTCATTAACTTAATCTTCTAAGATCTTATCAATAAAATCATGAAATATCAAGGTTATCGCTTGTTGGTAAGTCACTCATGCATTTTTAACCTGAAGTGCATGACTACATAATAGAATGTAACCCAAGGGATAGTGAAGGTTGTCTTGTATTGATCTTATAGGTTAATACAGATCTGATTGTAACTTGAGAATCCATCCATAAAAGATAACAATGCATGGCCTGTAGTCGAGTCCACAATCATATCTATATTAGGCAATGAAAAATCATCCTTAAGAGAAGCCTTATTAAGATATCAAAAGTCAATACATATACGAATACAACCATCAGACTTACTAACAATGACTATATTCAAAATCCAAGGGGACTAGTCAATCAGATGGATAAAGCTTTCTTTTAATAGCTTCTTTATTTGAGTCTTGATCATCAATGCCACCCTAGGATTGATCTTTTAGATTTTCTTCTTAACTGGCTAGTCATCGGGACACAGGATGATATTGTGAACCACTATAGACTCATCAATACTAGGCATATCCTTGTACATCCAAGGAAAGATATCAGGATGAGAATGCAATTGATCAGATGGATCATCTGCTTCCTTTAAAGAGAGATATTTCTCAATATTGATTACTTTTTTTTAGGATTTAGGATCCATAGGAACTTCAATAGTATCTCCTTTAAGGAGAGAACTATGATCTTCAGAATGAGATATTGGAACATCAATACTGATGTTAGATAGAGGGTCATCTTAATCAATTCTCAAGAGTGCTTCTCCAGATTACGCTTGTTTATGCAGGTGATACGAGAATCGTTTCCTATGATGAAAAGGAGGCAATGGGGAATAGGAACCTAGGAATTCCCGCATTTATTTGTTTGAAGAGAAAAGATCTAAAAGGATTTTATTGGCTTGCTCCCTTTCCTCTATCAACTCAAGATGAACCAAGCTCAATGGTTCAGCTGAAATCATGTTAACACTCCAACAAGTTTTTTTCTTATACTGTTCAATAGAGCATCCAAAACCAAGATAGCATTGTCATGGCTTAAAATAGATAGGGACTTGTATTCCTTGCTCAATACGCCCCAAGCCTTTCTACCCATAGCCATATCAAGAGGTGAGTTCATATCCAAACCCATAATGAGTTTGTAAAAATTTAGTAGGTGACAGTTGTACGTAGAGTGTTTCATTCCACTAATGAATGTCAGATGTCTCTACGAGAGCGCTCACACCTACTTTACCCAATTAAAAAATGTTAACCTTCTTTACAGCAGTAGGATTACTCTCCTTAGAAGAGGAAGGAGTGATCTCCTGAACAAAATCACACTTCTCTTCCCAAGCAGGAATGTCGTCCATCTTTGTGTTAGAGGTACCTTGAAAATATATTCAAGAGGTGTTCGCCTCATATTCCACAATAAAGAATTTGGAGAAATCCAAGGAGCCCCAATCATCATTTAGGAAAGCATTCAATCAAGAGGAAGAAGGGGGAGATTGAGGAGACCTAGGATCTTCTTCCTTAGTTGGTTCATCTTTACCAACACTCACTCTAGGAGCAACTTCCACAAAGGGCATCGATGAAGAGCATGCCATAGCATCAACGGTTATAGATGGAATACAATTCTTAAGAGTGGATACAACTGAATCATGACCAGCAGTCGCTAGCTCACAAAGGTGAACAACTTCTAGGTCTTTTTTAACTATAACCACTAAATTATTTGTGACAAACTTCATAGAACGGTGTAAAGTAGAAGTCATAGCACCCATAGCATGAATCTAAGGTCTGCCCAAGATAATATTGTATGGTAATAGGTTGGGCATCACATAAACCAATGTATGCAAGGTAACAAGGCCTAGATTCAAGGGTAGTATTATCATACCTAGAGCTTGGTGGCCAGCGTGATCAAACCCAAAAATATATAGAGAAGAGGTTGCTAAAGAAGATGAATCAATTTTAATATTAGGAAATATGTCCATATTGCAAATGTTGAGAGCCAAACCGGTGTCAATGAAGTATTCCTAATACTAATAATATTAACATTAATTATAATCATCAAGGGATCTACTTGATTTTGGACATCCGAAGGTGGAAGTTAATATTTGGAAAATCCACTTGAATATGAGCCAAAAATGCATTAACATCCATAGGGGCCTAGTAGAGGTAGAAAAAATAATATTTTGTAAAGGTTCCTAAAGCATCTATTGGTAAATTGAAGTGGTATGAAGCAAATCCCAAAGTAAGATCTTAGTCGAAATAACATGAAGGTGCTCCACAAGATCATAATCATCAGGTGCTTTGATCATAAGTTTAGGTGCTAAAGGAAGGCTTGGTTGAGAAGGTGGTACAAAAGTAGGAACTTGAGTGAGTTGTGATGTAGAAATAGAAGGTTGTTGATCTAAGTTATATTTATTTCTCCTTGTATTATATGTGTTCCCAAGAGTATTATAGGAAGTGGAGTCTGAATATTTCATGAACCTCGAATACAGGTCTAATGAATCACTACGACATGAAATCCCATAGAGAAAATAGTTCTCCCTAAAGGATTGTTTAACTGAGATCACATAAATTACGGGTTTCCTAGGGCTCAAAGGAGCCATGGAGACCAAACCACACTTATCAACTCCCTAGCTTATGAAGAAAGAGTTCATTTAGAAGATTTGCAAATAGGGGAGAATACTTCTAAGAAGTCATCAAGAGAATCCTCCAACATATCATAATCTTCTTCAAAAAAAGGGGATTATTATAAGTAAGAAACATTATGAAAATAGATCTAACACATTCACGTCATGTTCACCAAAATGTGATATAAGAAGGACTCACTGCACACAAGTCTCTTCGTTCTCAAGAGATCACTAGGGAACAAACTTCCCTTATACACCTCAACTTAATCAAGTCAATGAAAATGTAGAGAAGTATACTTCTAGTTGTGTTTCAAAGAAAGTTACTTCAGATCCTAAGAGAGTGAAACCCCAAGATTTCTTCCTTAGATGAGTGAACACTTAGCCAAAAGACAACCATGTGGTTTCAAGACGCCAGCGTGGCGTGCTAGCATCCTAAGCAACAAAGGGAACATGAGCTCAAGCAGATGAAACCAGGTTTCACTTTTAAGCTTAGATCTAAGACATACTGAGTGAAATAAATGAACAGGAAGCCAAAAAACTATCATAAACACAAGGGGAATTAGAGATAGCTTACCTTTTACTGGATGTTCAACTCTTCACTCCAAGCTTCACTTTACACGTACACACAAAAGAACAAGGGGAAAACGTTTGGGATGTATAGGTTCCTATCACAATTAGACCCTTGTTTCTGTGTTCCCACCTCCATGGATAACCAAATTTCGAAAGGAGTGCAAATGAAGTAAACAAAGGATGTGGTGAAAGAAAAACCCACTTCAGGAGTAGAAATTGAGCCATGAGATAGTAGATAAACAAGTAGGAAAGAAAAGTGAAAGAGATTGAGAGAGAGAGAGAGAATTACCCATGGGCCTAGACCCTCTTCAAAGCACACAGATGCATTGTTGAGTTCTTGCTTGAGAGCTATTGTTGCTAGAAGTACCTCAGTACATCAAGGCTTCACTTGTGAGAGTGCTGCTGTTAAGGATGAAGAGAACTTTAAGTGGGGAAAGTTGTAAGAGAGCTTGAATCAATGAATTCCAACCTAAAATGAGAACAAGAAAGGGGTTTTTAATGCATGTAAGGGTAGAAAAGAGCCATTATGTATGAAATATGAATGCCAGGATACATGTCAAAAGAGTCAGGATTCTAGACTCCCTGTTTTGAACTTAGGAAACCACTAGGATGCTAGTGCGTTGTGTAGATGTTCGCGTACCTCACAGGCCTCCAAAGCCTAGATTTTTGGGAAACATGTTGTTAGGACTGTCTTTCTCTACCAAAATTTTGTAAGGAGTCAGAATCATGAAATTTTGACTCATGGGATTTTTATCATTAATGATCTAAGGTGTCATAAATGCTAGGCAAAAATGCAAAAATGTGGAATTTCCCCTAGGTGCAATTCTGTGACATTACACCACTAAATTCAAGTTCTTAGGTCATTCAACTATCAATGATAAATTAAGTTAATTGGTATTATTTTTCTTGCTTAGGGGTTTGGCTAGAGTCCATGTAGATTCATGATGCCAATATGGTTAGTTGGTGAGCAAGCCTTACTCAATGTATACATCATTACAAACATTTGGACCTTTATGTTGTTATTCATTTTTATTGAGGTTTCAGTAAAGTGTTGTGTATTTATATTGGAAAGGCTATTCTTCTATAAAATTTTATTTCAACAAAAAAAATTGTAGAAGTTTTCAAACTAACTAGTTGTTACAAAAAGAAGAATCTCCATGAAAGGTTCCTTCATGATACTATCAACTCTAAATTCATCTTATATGTGAGTTGGAAAAATGGGTCTTCGAGCAATGATCAAGAGGAAACCAAGTAGGGGAGGACCTCCTTAGATGAGAGGTATAGTTCTAGTGGAAAATACTCCATAGAGGATTATTGTAGAGTCAGGATGGAAGGCTCCCTGATAACACAATGACCACTAGCTTTTGTTCATTTAATCATTGGTGGAGGGAAAAATAGCTCTTTAAATAATGACTGAGTAGGATTAGAAACTATTTTTTGGAGAGGAGAGACAATAGAGCCCCAGTTGACCTAGGTTGAGTTTTTGGAAGAGGAGATAGAATGAGTTTTCTCCTTAGAGGATTTTCTGCTTTAGCTATCCTTTTAGAGAAAGTGTTGCAAAGATGACCTATCGTAGTGTACAGTTCGTACAAGAGAGACAAGTTTTCCTATTAAATGACTTTATACCACTTATGAATCTTGCATTCTAGAGTGATCGAGGTTGGGAGAATATTAATGAGTTCAATATTTACATAAAAGCAAGCAAACACTAATATGGATCAATCCTTATTGACATTGTCCAAAGAGAGGATGTTGCTAATGGATTTCGCCACTTTGGCAATGATCTCATCCAAAAAGTCTAAGGGGGGGCACAAAATCCTTACCTAGGTAGGGAGGGCTATTGTTGAACACCAAGAATACTAAGAGGGGGGTGAATATGTATTCTTAGAAACCACTTAAACATTTAAACATTCATTCCATATAGCATTTTCAATTTGCATTAGGTTAGGAAAGAATGAAAGCTATCATCAAAAGCACATAACACATGGACACCATATTTTAACATGAAAAACCTAAAAAATAAGAAACCATGGTGAGCATTTGCTCACAATATATTATAACTAGTTACAACATATTATTGAAATGCTCAGTATAGGTAGACACACTATCCTAGAGGACTCACTTTCCACATAATGAAAGAAAGAAAGAAGAAAAGGAGTGGCTCATTGCTAAGATTTGAACTACTATGTAGGAATTACAATTGTACTGAAGCTCAATATATTTAATATAAACACTTCATACCATTCTTCTCTAACACTCTACTCTACTCTGAATTTGCATTTCATTCATAGAATTTTCATCAAAACACTTTTATATTTTCTATAATCATCCTCCAACACCAAAAATATCTTATACTTATACCCATTACATCCAAAAACTCTTGCAACATCAATTAGCTTGGTCTAATTAGATGTATCATGTAAAATAATAACTTTTCAGCCCAAAAAATACTTCACACGATAATAAAACCTTATAATGAACCCAAATACATTAGAATTTACCTATAATAGCTCCCACACAATTCATCAATACTCATTTAAATGTTGCATACCCTTAAACATATTAGATCAGCACCGTTGAAGACATAACATCAAAATAATCCAACTAATAATGTTCAAAGCAACAAGTCAACCTCCAAACTTCATACCACTTGGAACTTAGATGCTCCTAAAACCTATAGAAACATCCAAAAATTTACAAGACAAGGTATTATTCCATGGTGAAGTGCAAACTTAGAAAAACATGTACTCTACACTGGCAAACATTGTCACTAGCAAACCTGAGATTCAATTACTCATAACTTTTGCACCATAGGGATAAAAGGCATGAAAAATTTGATTTAGAATACTTTTACATCTAACAAAATTTTCTTAGAACCATAGAGTGAAATTCTTTAAGATAAAACAATGCAGACCAAAAACTAAATTCTCTATACACTAAAAACCATATTTTAACATTTAGTCAATTCTACCACTCTACTATCTACACTGAACAAAAAATTCTAGTATTTATGCATTAGATTATCATTCTCATACATACTAATTCTTCACCAATCAATCTACACATCAATATTCATATGAAACAACAAGTTTTGTAGCAAGTATGAAGGTGTTGTCATTAATGATAGTTTGACAATGGTTGAGAAGAGATTGTTGCTTTGATTAGTTGCATTATGTTATCATCAATTATGTTTTTGATGTTAAAATCTTATGTTGCTTTGATAAGCTTCTATTTATGGTTTAGATGTTGAGAATCCTGAGAAAATTGATAAATAAAGAAAATAGGGTGTTGCATAGGTGTTTTGGTGTGGCTTTTCAATTCTTTTGGGTTGAATATTTGCTTGTTTGGTTTGGATATGATGGTTACAGGTGATCAAAGTCTCTATATCCAGAATTTTGGCTTCTAGATCTAAGGTCAAAGGAAGTTATCTTCACTAGTGTGTGAACTAGTTTTGTAGTTTTTCTTACAAAGGTGTATAGGAGAAATGTTCTTGCTCCTTATTTCTTTACAATTTTTCTTCAAGTATTCTAACTCTTAAGTTATTTTGGTGAGATTTATCTATTTCCCATGTCAAGAGGATTTGTGGTTTGGTACTCCAGAAATTGGATTGCAGAGTTGTAGTGTTTGGAAATGTAGTTTGAATGTATTGGGCATGTACCTTATGATGATGTGAGTTGTTGTGGAGGATTTTGATGAATTTTAGGAGAATAGAGGAATATTGTAGATTATGTTGAAGCATGGTATGTACTTTGCAAGTTGTCTTTGGATTTGTGGAAGTGTGTAATTCAAATATTAATGG
Source organism: Sequoia sempervirens (assembly GCA_007258455.2). Taxonomy (NCBI): domain Eukaryota; kingdom Viridiplantae; phylum Streptophyta; class Pinopsida; order Cupressales; family Cupressaceae; genus Sequoia; species Sequoia sempervirens. Next base: position 43,036,090 of record VDFB02358134.1, read on the forward strand.
TGTTTACATGGGAATGACTGACCTACTGTTTACACTATATTTGAAGATGTTTAAGCATTAATGAAGGCATAGTGTGGCATGTGAGAGTTGATTTGGGTCCCATCTAAGTTTTTTTTGTTCCAATTTTCATTCCTTTACACCACAAGAATGTTTAGTGCTGACTTAATTTGAATTTGTAAAGTGTAAGAAGAGTGTAAGCAACTTGAAGATGTTTTTCAAGTTATGAATTGTATAAATGCAAGGTAAATTGATGCAAGATGAAGTGTGGAATATATATGAGTGTTATGATGTGAAATTAAGTGAAAATGTGTGAATTATAGTGTGAGCTACAATGTAAGATTATTAAATGTAGTCAGTTGAGGTATCTTGATCTCTTGAAGAATGCTAGTCAAGTTGTTGTAGTGGAATCTTTGTTGCAATGAGATAATATTATTTATGTAACATTCTATCTTCTTTCATCTTTCTATTATGGTACACTTGAGGTTGGGCTATGAGCCTTTCTGGACAATGTGACCTATTCTGGTAGTGAGCCTCCTTGTACCAATTATGTAATTACTTATGTTATGAGCTAATCATCACCATGGTTTTTCCCTCATTATCCTAAGTTCCATGTAAATATGGTGTTCTCTTTTTTATTATTTTGGTTTTTTTAGTTTCTGTTATCTTATTTTCATGTTTAAACATTAAATAAAATTAAGGGTTTAATGAATGCATGTGGATCTGATTACTGTTGATGGTTTTTATATTTTAATTTCATACAACTGATTCACCCCCCTCTCAATTGTCTTTTTCATTCAACAATGTTGACATCAGTGACAAAACTATATCTCCATATTGTACATCCATGCTCCTATTTCCAACAAGCATATCAATGAAAAACTCCTTAAACTTCCAACAATATCCACCAAAACAAATCAAAATTAGGACTCATATACTATCTTCTAACTTCCACATTTGTACAATAGAATATTATATTCATAAAATAAATAGAAATAAATACAAATTAATTGGTGTTGGGAACATTGCTACTATTTAACACCTATAATTTTTTAAGCTATGCCTCCCAAAACTCCTTTCCATCATCCCATTCATTCTTGGCTATGCCAAGTATGCAAATATGAGTCTCAAACTCCATGAGGATTTATTTTGCATCATCTAGAGTGCTAAGTACTAGATTCATCTTTCTTTTCTTCTCCCCATTTGTTAACGCACTAAATACATATGTATTCTTTGGATTTACTAGTTCTCTGAAAAAATGAAATTGTGCTATTATCTTTTCTCTTTGTTCTTACAACTGGAAAAATTGTTCACGTAGGTTTTCAATTTACAACCTTCTTCATCCACATGTATTACCTTTTTCTCTGTAAACACTAGATTCCATGTCAATTTGGGACTTGATGGAGTCTATCTGATCCATTATACTCTTTTTAGACCTTAGCCATTTTAAGAAAATTATAAACAAGTCTTTTTCCTCTTCTACACAATATGCACATCCTTGATATTTTTCTAAAATTTATTATGTGTAGTGGAACATTTGTCCCTAATTTCTCAATTTTCCTATCATCAATCCTTTTGATGATATCCTTCTCCAATATCTCTTCCAATTCATGAGAATACTATTTAAAAGGATCAAGTAAAAGATTTAAATTTTGTAGACCAGATAGAGTCTAATTGTTAATAATTACTATGGGTACACTCTCCTATAGTACCTTTACTCCTTCATCAATCAACTCCACACTCTTCTAATGTTTCTGCAAGATTTCTTTCCTAGTGGAGACATGGAACACATCACCTAACTATAAATTTTGAAGATGATACATCTTGTCTATGTCCACCTATCCCTCCTTCATTGGTATCTAGAATAACTATGGGTAGACAATTGGTTGGAATTACAAATGCATGCTTAATAGACACCTTAAGGAGTCTTCAGAGGTTTTAAGAGACTTTCCAACCAATTTCTCACTAGCATATTTCTTTTCCAAAGCCTTTTCCTTGTAACCAATGCTAACCTATGCATTTTCATCTTTCTTAGCATTATTAGGATCTTCCTCATCCTCCTCACCATTAACTAATTTTTCATTGTTATTTGAAGGATGAATATGTTATATATTTTGTGCCTCATTGGTCTCTAGGTTGTGTTGTATAACCTCTACAATATTTTCTTCAATCTTTTCCAATTCCAAATGAGGGGAGTTATGCTCTATATGGGTGTCCTCCTTTTGTGACTCTTCAACCTTCCCTTCTACAATAGTTTATTATCCTACTAGAGGAGGGTCACCAGTAACATCTTCTTATACAATATTCTCTTCAACATCTAAAAGGATATCGTTCTACATAATTTATTATTTTGCTTCATGCTCATTTCAAGCATCATCATGTTGTGCATCTTCAGCTTCATTCACTTCCAAAATAGGCATATCATTTTGGATGTGATCTTCAAGATCCAAGATTATTCCTAGATCTTTTTCCAAATTGAAACCTTCTCCATAGTTTCATTTCAAATCCTCTCAAGATCATTCTGATATCTAATCATCAATGTAGTTACACTCTTTTTTTTTCCTAAAATCTTTGCTATATACTTGAGCTAATCCATCTTTATCTTCATCTATTACAAGAGCACTGATCTTTTCCAAGGCATATGATCTCAACTTAACTTCATTCATTGCTTCTTCTCTTCAAACATACAATGCATTTCTTAACTCCTTAGGAAATTGGCCTTCAATATTGTTCATATTAACCTGAAAAGTAACAATATATTTGACTATTTCTTCCTCTCTGGTAGCCTTATCAATATCATCCATAGTAGTATACAAGGTGGAGTCATGGAAAATGCATCCCTTTATATTTTCATACTTGTTTGGGCCCTCCTAGTGAAATTGGAATTAATTGTGCCTTAATTTAATGTTGTAAAGTGTATCCCTTTATACTTGCAAACATATTTAGGGCTCCCTTAATTAATGGAACTTAATTATGCCTTAATTGGCTCTTTAATTCATTTTCAAAGCTAATCTAATTACATTTTCTGAAGAGGAAACTTGACATTCATTAATTCCTAAACATAAAACTTCACAATGAGAAATGTGCATCATAGGTTAAGGGACTTAGGACCCATTCTCCCATGGGAAAATGGGTCATCCCTTGACCTTAGGACCTAAATTTAATTTATTTATTTTGGTATTGTAATGTTTTCAAATATATGATTCAATGTCAGCTTGTTATTTTTGAATTTTGAGAAATTAAGGATACATACCTATAAGTATAAGGTTATTTCACTATATTTCACATAGCATATTTTGTAAGATCTAAGAGAGGACTTTTAGAGCAATGAAAGTAATTCAAGGGTAAATTTATCAAATTTTTATTGTAGTAATCAAGATCCAATTTTAATACCAAATCATTTTTTCATCATGCATGTTTTTGGAGCTCACATTGTGATGTAGGTTTCAGAATCAAATCAATAATTCAAAGCACTATTTTAGGCATGATTCAATTTCAATATCGACATCAATTGAAGCCATTTCATGGAAGTTGTAGATCTATATTCAAAGAATTATCCAGTTGTCTATTTATTGGTAACATAGGTTTATTCATTCTTCATTCCTTATTTCATGCTTTTATTCATTTCGAGGTATGATTACCAAAATGGGGTTTGACTAAGGAAAACCCCCATTCACCAAAAAAAATATTTTTTCCCTCTTTTGTTGTGTTTGTGGATTGAGCTGAAATAAATCTTAAAGATCTCTTGAAGAGAAAATTTGGAGTTGAAAATGTTATAAAACTTGTCATAATTATTGTCATCTCATGGAAAATCCCCTACAAAAGTTATTTCTAACATTCAAACACTACCACTTGGAAAAATTGGAAGATTCAGATTTGTATCAAAGGCTCCTAAAAGTTGCAGAAAAACCCTAATAGTGGACCTATTCATCCTTTGGAGAATGATTTTGAGTTAGCCTTCAAAAAATTACATTTTATGACTAATAAATAATTTTTTTCCCTTCTTAGATCTATAATTTAACTTCTAGTTTTGCTTATTTTTAGTTTAATATTGCAATTTCAAGTTTAATTTAGCATATTTGGTTAGTTTATTATTTTTAATTTTTTCTCCCAAAAGTTAGTCTATAGATTCACACCTTAAGTTGACTCACCTAAGGTTTGTAAGTCAATTCTTTGTGTGGATCTCATTTCCTAATGAAATTGTGAGATATAGGTCCCTTAAGTGGTTCATCAATCCATTTTGGTGAACCTGCCTATTCTCCACATTTTCATTTTGGTGAACACGACTTTTTGAACATTGTAATTTTTTATTTTGAGGTGCATTCAAACCCTAGATCTAGGATTTGGATTAATTCATTGCATTTAGGGTTTTTTAATTTGGATTAAATTTTCCTTCCAGTTTAGGTCTAAGCTTTCATTTTGCATTGACTTTAAATCTAAAAATTCAACAAAAATTGCATAATGTTAGACTAATTTTGCATACTTTCATATTAGTGTATGCTCAATCATTCACATTCAAAAATTGGATGAAAATTATAGTTCAAAAAGTGTCATATAGTTCATCCTTTGGCATTAATTTCATTTGCAATTATATGTTAAATTTTGGAAATTTTTTTTATAGAAGTTACTGATTAAGACCTGGAGCAGAGAACACAGTGAATCACTCAAAAATTGCATTCTTCATTTTTTAAAACCCTATATAGAGACCCATTCGACCATGGGTGAATGACTCCTTCAGGGGCTATAAAAACAATCTTTTCTAAGTTTTTCATGGTTTTCTACACTTCCTAGATCTCCTAGTAACCCCCTATTCTAGTTTGGTAATTTTAATGAATTTATATTTCATTCATCTAGGTCTAATGACCCATTTAGTGTAGGACATTTTTTTTACATTTCTGAAGCATTGCATAAGTTAGATAGATTATCCTTCATATTTCACAATAGTAGTATCTTTTTTTTCCAAGTATGCCAAGAAAAAGCTCATTAACAAGCATGTTAGTCATTCTTCCAATATTTTTGCTAGTTATGAGAGTCTCTTAGTGCAAGAGAGTGAAAATTTTGACAAATTCCTTAATTCCACATCCCGTAATATCTCTCCTATTTTTGAGAAAGTTTTAGTGAAATAGGATGTAAGCATAGAAAATCATGATAATCATAGTTTATCTTCTCCCAATATCTCTCATTCTTGTGAGAAAGGTATTTCAGTGTTATAAGATACATCCATTGAGAGTCATGACAATCTTGAAAGATATTCTTCTAAAAATACTACTACTTGGGAAGATATCTTGGCACAAGAGAATGAGATCATTGATACATTTCTTAACATCACCTTACCTCATCTCCATTCATCTCTTGCTTGTGAGGATGCTTTATAGAAAGTGGATGAAATCATGGAAAAACATGACAATCACATTTGTTCTTCTCCTAATATCTCTCCTATGTGTGAAGAAGATAGTTTGGTGTTAGAAGATACCCATATTGAGAGTCATGAGAATATTATTTCTTCCTCTCCTACTACTTCCCCCACTTGGGAACATCTTATTGAACAAAAGGATCCTATCATTGGTAAGAATGAAAATCATAGTTGTTCTTCTCCTGATGCCTCCCCTATTTGTGATGAATTTATCTTAGAAAATCTAGCCATGGAATGTGATGATAATCTTGTTTTCTCCTCTCTTAAAATATATCCTACTAGGAAAGATATCATGGTGCAAGAAGATGATAGTATTGGTATATGTATTTCAAACAATAGTAATGTGGATTCATTAGATGAAGATGATGTGGTAACCATAGACTCTCCTTTGCTAAATGATAATCAAAATATGGATAGGTCTTTTGAGGTTATGGAAATAAGATATCCCTTGAAGTGATCTCATGAGCCAGTCCCTACCCTTTATCCACCCTCACATCAATCTCAACTTCAAACCAAACATGTGCTTATATTAGAGCCACCTAAAAAGAAACCATTAGATCCATGAGATATCTTGAACTTTAGAAGAAAAATTGATAGTAGCAGTGTTTCACATCAATGGAGTTAGAATATCATTGCGCACACATATAATACAAGGAACAATAGGCAACTACAAACCATTCCTACTTCATTACCATTACCTACAACTATCTTTCCTAGTTCTCCTCATTTTTCTTTTGATAGTGGAAAGGACTATGATCTTGAACTGAACAACTTAAGAATGCTCCTACTAAGATATCCTTATGAGATCTTATTCAAGCCTCACCTAGTTATCATAGTATGCTTCAAAATGCATTACAATAAGCTATGGTTTCACCTAGTGCAAACCTAAATGATATAACAACCATAATTTAGGGAAATCATGTGGAAATTATTTTCAACCAAAGTGAGTTACCTCTTTTGGAAGTGTAAAAACATAATGAAGCTTTCATGATAGTAGATATACATAATTAGTTAGGGATAAAGGTAACCCTCATTGAAAATGGCTTGGCCCTTAACATGTGTAGCATAAACCTTTTGGACAATATTGGAGTAGACATAAGCCAAACTTAACCATACTCTCTATCTATCTATGGATTTGATAATGTACGGTGAGAACTGCTTAGTGTGATAACATTTCCTATTAGAGTTGGAAAGGTCACATTGTAAACTCCTATTCATGTCATGCCTAATAACCATTCATATAATATTCTCTTGGGTATAACTTGGATTCATGTAATGAATGGGGTTCCTCCTACTCTTCATTGTAAAATGAAGTTTGTGTACAACAACAAGGTTTATACAATCAAGGTTGATCTTGAAATAGAAATTTTTCACATTGAGAAAGACAAGGAAAATACTTTGAAAATATTGACACTAACTAAACAAGTTGAACTTGTGCAAGAGAAAGAAAAATAAAAGGATACTGATAAAGTTACGAAGTTAATGGATGATGAATGGGGTTCCTTATATTTTACACCTATATTCATGGGTGAATAAAAGATCACAATAAAATAGTCTGAAAAGGGAAAAGAAAGAGCAATAATTTCAACACAAATTTGAAAGAATTCACTTCAACCACTTTAGGAGAAGAAGAAAATTACACAAAAAACTTTGATGAACTTGATTACAAACAACCACTAAATCCATTTGAAAGAAATGGATAAAATTATGGAAGAGGTTATGAAGGTTTGAAACAACTTGGTTATAGTGGAAAAGGATGTGGTGCTAGATAACAAGGTAATTGTGTCCCTATAGAGCCTAACACATAAGAAACAACTAGTAATTTTGGTATTATCCTTTGAAAGAAATAAAATATTCAAAAAATCATTCACTCAATACCAACACTATTATAAAAGATTCTGCTAAGCCAACTTTAACTTTGGTCCATCCTAAACTAATAGATACTACATATGAGAATATCTCATTAGATATGCATCAAATTGATACTTTGTCTAATCATTATAACCAATAACTTTAGTTTTTGCTCATTTTCATGTGGTAGTTGTAGTATATTAACATATTCACTACAATGCATAAGGGTATAAACTTTTCTTTAATATTTTTCTTTTTGCAAGGAGCAACATACCATCATCCATTTTCAACTCACCTTTTTTCCTTGGGGGGAAAGGGGTTAGGTAGCCGTGTCCTAGTATGGCACTCATTGTTGCCTCTTTTTGGCTACTTGACTACCTTCCATGTATATATAAGAGAAAGATTTGGATGTGGACACCATGCCTTAAGTTTTCTTGTGTGTTACATATTCTCTTTCTATGTTATCTTTAACAATTCATTTTGGGGACAACCCCTTATTCATGATGTAGCTTCATTTGGAAATATATGACTTTGCATGGGGATTTCCAAAGAAGCTTAGATGTCTTCTTTATTGTTAGCATTGATCATTTTCCACTTTAAAGTAATTTCTCACAACATGGTGCTTAGCAATTTCTTTAAAGTGGGGGCATACATTGGAATTATTATTTTTCTAATTATTTTATCATTCCTTATGTTTCATTGAGTAACCTTATTACTTCTTACGATGTGTCTTTTTCTTGGTGGTGTCATTGGGTTTGATGTCCCCCAAGAGTGTGACCTTTCTTGGCATACAAATTTCTTCTTAGTGGTGATTGCACATGTTGCATTCCCTAAGTTATGAATCTCTTATCCTAGATTTTCCCTCCCTTGGAGACATTAGGAATGATGTTCCCTAAGAGGGGACCTTACACAAACTAAGAAAAATCCCTTTGAACATTTTTTTTTTTTTTTTATAAGTGTTTAGAATAATGCTACTTGATAACCTTGTGAAGCAAAAAACCCTTTTCATGGCCACCAAGCATAAAACAAATTCCTTACCTATGGAGCCTTTCCTTTTTTGTTCATAGGTACTTACCATAACCCAACTTGTTAGGCCTTATGAATCTCAAAGTTTATGTTTTTTTTTGTGGTGTATTAGAACCTAATAAGATTATCTCAATTGCCACCCTTGTGGGCTCACCTAATGGAAATCCAAAGTTCCATTAGACCGTGTGAGCATGTGTGTTTTCTGCATAGTGGACAATAAGTTTCTCTTTTTAAATTTTTTGTACAAAAATCCAAGGCATGTTCCACATCGCATTGGACAGTTCAGGCTTCATCCACCCTTTTTATTTTTACCCTTTTATTTAAGTCTTTGATATTTTATAATTGATTATCTTGCCATTATTGCATACATATGTTTTAATTATCTACTTTAGTGTGAGTTTGATGCAAGGTCATCCTCTCCCTAAAGTGGGGGCTAAATTTAGTGATGAAAACAATATCCCTTTACATTTTCTCACTTGTTTGGGCCCTCCTAGTTAAATTTAACTTAATTGTACCTTAATTTAGTGTTGTAAATTGTATCACTTTATACTTTCACACTTATTTATGGTTCCCTTAATGAATTAACACTAATTATGCCATAATTATTCCTTTAATTCATTTTCCAAGCATATTTAATTACAATTTTTGAAGAGGAAACCCAACATTCATTATTGCCTAAACATAACACTTCACAATGAGTAATGTGCATCCTAGTTTTAGGGACCTAGGATCCATTCGCCCATGGGAGAATGGGTCCTCACTTGACCTTAGGACCTAAATTTAAATTATGCTTTTGGTAGTATTTTAAGGTTTTCAAATATTTTATTCAATGCCGGCTTGTGATATTTGAATTTACGAAAATTAAGGATGCATACCTATAAATATAAAGTTAGTTCACTATGTTTCACCTAACATTTTTTCAAGATCAAAGAGAGAACTTCAAGAACAATAAAAGGCATTCACAGTTAGATTTATCAAATTTTTATTGCAATAATCAAAATCCATTGTCATATCATATTCTTCTTTCATCATACATGTTTTGGAGCTAATATTGTGGTGTAGGTTTCATGACCAAATCAAGCATTCAAAGTACTATTTCAAGCAAGATTCTAGTTCAAGATCCACATACATTGAAGCCATTTCATGAAAATTATAGATCTATATTAAAATACTTATCCAAGGTTTTATTGAGTGGTAATATAGATTTTTTCATTCTTCATTCCCTCTTTGATTATTTTATTCATTTCAAGGTTTGATTACCAAAATGGGGTTTGACCAAGGAAAAACTTCATTCACAAAAAAAAAAAAACAATCCAAATTATCTTGTGTTTCTAGATCTAAGTGGAAGAAAGCTTGAAGGGAAAATTTTGAGAAGTTAAAAAAGTTACAAAAGTTTTCATAATTGCTATCATCTCATGGAAAATCACCTATAAAAGTTATTTTGAGCATTTTGACACTCCCACTTGGACAAATTTGAAGATTCAGATGTGTATCAAAGGCGACTAATTTTTTTAGAAAAACCCTGATAGTGGATCCATTCACCGTTGGGTGAATCAGTCCTAGTCATCCTTCAGAAACTCACTTTTGGTGATTGGTAAACATAGTTAATCCCTTCTTATATTTTAAATTTAACTTTTGTTTCTACTTATTTTGAGTTTAATACTGCTATTTCAAGTTTAATTTGGCATAATTGGGTTAGTTTACTATTTTTAAAATTTCTCCCAAAAGTTCCTACTGAACCTGAACCATGTCCTCCACACAAAAATTAAATCAAAAGATTCACACCTTGAGTTGACTCACATTAGGGTTGTAAGTCATTTCTTTGTATGGATCTCATTTCCTAATTAAATAGTTACACATAGGTCCCCTAAGTGGTTCATGAATCAATTATGGTGAACCTACCTATTTTCCACCTTTTCACAAGGCAATAACCTTCTCTAACATTTCATGTTCTAAAATTACATTAAATAATGAATCTAATCTTATGGGACTATGTTCACTTACCAGAGTCTTATCTAATCTCATCTAAATCATAAATTCTTGTTTTTCCTTTTCTACTTTTTCCTCATCGTCTATATCCATAATGTCAACCTTTACCTTCTTTGCACACTTTTCTCTACTTGAGAAACCTCAATTTTCCTTTTTTTGAACAAAGGTTCTACTTCCACCTCTTCTTCTTCTTTTGATTCTTCTTCAACACTTAGGTTCCTTTCTCTTGTAGCCTTCAACTTCACTCTTCTCTTTATAAGGCCTATTTTTTTCTTTATTGAAGCATCCTTTTTTTTTACTGGTACCTTTAGATTCTTTGATAGAGTAATATTCTCTCTCATAGGGGCACTTGTAGATTCTTTTCTCTTCTCACCTATGATAGGGTTAGTCCTGGAGAACTTGGGAGACACTATAGAGGTGGTAGTTATCCTACAAGATTTCCTAACATTGGATGAACCTTCTGGAGAGCCATGTATTCCTTTAGATTTCTATACTTGTTCCTTTGTAAGTCCCATTGTCTTCACAAACTATGAAATAATTTTATCAGATAATTTTTTTAATCTATTTTTTCCTTCCATCCATATGCACCCTTATGGACTTCTCTTCATAGATTCCATATCTCTCCTTAGAGGGGTCTTTAGGTTTTCTCATTATAAATTCTACTTAACTAGTAACTTCTTCCTATGTTATCTCATTTACCATCTCTAGGATCCAAATATTCCTAAGCTCAACATCCTTTATAATGTAAGTCTTTTGTCACCAAGAAGGTGATATCATTTTTGTACTTTTCCACCATGCTCCATGAAATTCTTTCTTTGGCATCCATGTTTTTATGAAAGGTTGTAAAGAATCCCCATAATTCTTCTTCCCATTTATCCACATCACCTAACCTCATTAGGTGGTATCTAATCTAATGTTCCATGGGTGTGTCCTTCAACCATATTGTATTCTTAGTTTTGATAACCTCATTTGATAAGTAAAATAGTAAACAAATGATCAAAGTACCAAAATTGAAAGGGCACTTCGAGTCGTTAGTCTTTTGCAGGCTTTCAATCAATTATGCTCTCAAAAATTCACACAAATAATAATATGCACCCTTCACAACCATCTCATAGGTAGCATTAATGGAAGTTGCAAACAAAAAACTCTCTCTATAGTGAAGTATATCTTGTATCTGATCTTTATTGTGACATCCTTAATTTTCATATTTTTGACGTCTTTTATTGTCAAGGATCATCTATCATACTTTACACCAATTAACTCCACCACCATTTCATTCTTCACTTATTTGAGCACTAGAGCTAGTTTTGTTGAACATAAACCAATAACAACCCTAAAATTTCCTCTTTATTAGTCATGTGAGGTATATCAAAACAAATGAATCTATCATGGATTCTGATGAGGGCATAACTAACCCACACATAATCATATAAATGTTAAGGACATAGTTCCACACATTGAGATTATTTTTTTCCAAGCTCTTAAATTTTGATTTAAGCTCAAACTCATCTTTGGTGAGTTCATCAACTAACACATCACCCAATTTAGAGTGATCATACTCTTCCAAATTTGAATGTATTTACATTTTTTATGGAAAAAACACCATATGGAATGTATGAAAAATGCTTCATCTAGATGATCCACCAGGGATTTTTCAGGAATCCATTTGAATTTAGGATGGGAATGATCCACTACATTAACTTTTTGTGGAGTATACATTTTCCAATACATCAAAACACTTTTGAAAACTTAGGGAAATATGGAAGTTAGTAAATACCTTTTGATCACTTTCTAGTTAGGGTTTTCTACATAAGAACTTCTAAAATGATTAACCTCACTCTTTCAAAGTTATTCTCTCCTAAAATTCTCATTTGAAAATGTCTTGGATTTAATATGAAATCACTTATAAACCTTTTGAATTGACCTAATTCACATTAAATGCATGTTTTGAAAAGTTGGTAAAAGCCCCAACTATTTGCATAGTTAACTTCGAATTCTTTACAAATTTCCACAACTCACTATTTTCCACTAGTTCTTTCACCCACAGGTTAATTATGCCAGCTTACACCTTATTCAAATGTGGTAAACAATGAACACTATTTCATTGACAGGGGATAAAGGATCTTTTGTTAATGCTACCCCTAAGCTAAGGATTTATACTTACTTTTTGGAGGAAACATATGCATGAGATGCTAGTATAGACTCAGGCTTATTCTCACTATCTTAATTCTTTCTCTAAATGTTATCCATCTCTTTCTCTATCCCTATTAGATTATAATTTTTCACTAGATCATTCTTCTTTATTAGATTATTCTTCTTCTCATTCTTGCTTCTACAAAATTTGAAAATATTTCCTTATCTATTACAATTGTAATAAGTGCTATCATTTTGAAAAATCTTACTTCCACCTATTTTGGATCTACATTGATTAGCTTTATGGAAAAATCCATTGCATGCATAATGGTACACATTAAAATATTGAAACGTTGTAACATTGTTATAACCATTCATTATCTAGTTTCTACAATCACTAGCCTTATGACCAAATCTATTGTATGTAAAAAACTGACTAGGAAATGCTTGAATATTTGGATTCAATAAGCTTCTACATTCCATATCCTTATGTCTAAAATTATTACAGGAATAACGAAAACTATTAAAATATAAGTAGCTTTTTGTATTTGGTTGTCTAATAGGTAGTCTTTTGAAGTCTTTCCTTTGATTCTAGACTTTCTTACCATTACTCTTGTTGTTGTCAATCCTCTTTTGTTCATTGTTATTCTTTTGAGCACTTGGTGTATGACCTACCTTTGAATTTATTTTTTTTTCAAATCTTAATCCACCCTTTTCTTCGAAATACTTCTAACTTGTGGTCATTTCATCAAGCATTGTAGAGCTCATCTAAAATTTATCCTCTTGATTCAATGCTTTCTCTAGATCTGAACTTGTGTTTATAACTTCTTCAAGTTTTGAACATTATTTATATCTTCTATTCATCTTAGAATTAAGGCATTCTTCAACTCTTTTTACCTTTTCAACTTGCACTTTCAGTCAGGTAATTGTTTTATTTTCTTGCTTTAGCTACTCATTTTCCTACTTATATCTTTCTTTGATTTTTTTGATTTTTTATCTCAATTTTTTTATGCATTCATCTTGTTCCATGAAAATTTCCGTTAGATATGTATTTTCACTTTCATTCATTTCTAGATCTTCAAGGGATATTCTACATTTTGTATGCATCTCAACCATGCAATCTTCTTCAATGAATCCATCTGCATAACTATATTTTGGAGTAGTAGGATATCTTCTAATAGCCTTGTGTTCAATCTCAAAGACCTTCCTCAAGTGGTTAGGCTTCTTCCAAGTATCCAAGATTTGATACCAATTTTTTAACAGCTAAAATACTAAGAGGGGGGGGGGGTGAATTGGTATTCCTTAAAACCACTTGTAGTGTCCAAAAATGTACTCCTTTACATTTTCACACTATGTTTGGGTTCCTTAATTAATTGGAATAAAAAAAGCCTCTACTTGGACCTATTATGCATCTACAATCCTAATTAATTTCAATTTATAAAAGGGGATTCATGATTCAATTAATACGATTATCATTTTTTACATCCTAAAATGAATAGGTCTTGGCAATTTAGGTCAAAACCCATTCACCCTTGGGAAAATGGATATCCTTTAGTTTCTAATTTCAAATTTTAAATATGTTTTTGTAGGTATTTTCTGTGATCCTAAATTCAAATTCAAATATGATATTGTAATGTCTATTTTTTGAGAAATTAGAAAATTACTTATAAAAGCAAAGGTCTTTAAATTATCAAATTCTAATCCTAAAAAATCTAGATTTTCAAGAGATCAATTTCAAGAGCTTAGATTATTGTAAAAGGTGTTCAAGAGAATATTTCTCAAGAATGTTTTGTAGAATTCAAGATCTCAAGCATCATGTCAAAGTTATCAAGCATCATGCATGTTATTGGAGCAAACATTGTGATGTAGGTTTCAAGCACTCAAGTCAAAATCCAAGCATCAAGATCACACCATTACTCAAGCCATTTCATGCAAGATCAAGACCTTGGATAGATCTACTAAGTTTCATCCCTTTAAGGGTTTCAAATAAAGGGTTTAATATTGGCTTGAAGAAATATTGAAGATCTATCATAAGAGAAAAATTGTGAAAGTTTTCAAAGTTACAAAAGTTGTCAACATTACCATCAAGTGACAAAATCTCACTTTCAGAATTTACTTATGAATTTTTGACTATGAAATCTGGAGGAATCGAGAGTGAAAAATAAAGATCAGAGGATTGTGAAACTATATTTGCAACCCCTATAGCAAGACCGATTCACCCTTTGTCAAATGATTTCTAGGAGGACACTCAACACAACCTTTTTGTGATAGGTGCATAAAATCAAGCCCTTCTCATATTTTTTTGTTACTTTCTATATTATTTTATATTATGAATTAATTTATAGGTTTCATGTTTTACATTGCATCATTTGATTCATTTATTATTTTTCATTCATCTCCCAAAAGTATTTTTTCAACTGATTTACCTCATGTTAGGCCATAAGAAAAACAACAAGATCTCCACCAAGGTTGACTCACCTAAGTATTGAAAGTCAATCTTGCTCTAGGGTATCTCATTTTCCTAATGAAATAAGAAAAGTATAGCTGCATCATACCCCTTCTTTCATCATTATCCATTCATTCACCTATTTTTTGATGTTTTATTTTGGTGAACCCAACATTGTACATCAAAAATTCTATATTTGGAGTCTATTCCAACCCTAGATCTAGGATTTTGATTACTTTGCATTGCATTACATTAGTTCACATATCATTTAGGGTTGTAAACATTGCAGTAGTTTTCATCTCATTTAGGATTTTAGGTTTCCATGTTGCATTCTTTAAAATCTAAAAAATTCAAAAACTTACATTCATATTACATTCATTTTGAATAGTACTTGCATATTAGTGTATGTTCAATCATTCATATTAAAAAATTGAGTCAAAATTGTATATCAAAAAATTTCGCATTTTTCATCATTTTTAATTCATTACACTTGCATTTAGACATGAAAATCTAGAAAATTCAATCACTGAAGTATAGTTTATTGTATGAAATAAGAAACCCTAGATATAAGCTTTAAACTCATATTTAAATTTTTGTAACCCTTGTGCGTAGACACATTCACTCTAAGATGAATCTATCTTTGTATAGGTGTTGTTTGAAACTTTTGGATAGTGATTTACCTCTTCCTTATTCATTCTAATCTACTATTTAATTTGGGTTTTAGTTTCTGAAACCAAAAAACTCTATCATTCTTTGCATTAACTTCAATTAGTCAAATTGAGTGCATTGTTTGAAAATAAAAATTGGAATTAAAAGACATTATTTTTAGGTTTTTGCATAGTATAATCAGTAATGGTTTGTTCAAAGGGATCTTGCTTACTTCATGTAAATTCTCTTCTTAATGAACATCATGCCTAATGTCTCCAAGAGAGGGCAAGTCTAAGATAAGAGAATCACAACTTATGAAATGTAATGTGTAGCATCACCACTTAGAGGAAAGTCATATGCTAATAAATATCATGCTCGTGAAGGAAATGAAACCCAATGACACCACCAAGAAAAATATGCATCATAGGAAGAAATAAAATCACACAATTAAACATGACAAATTTTAAAAATAATGCCAATGTATGCTTGTACTTTAAATAAATAGCTAGACCATTGTTGGGAGAATTTTATTTAAAGTAGCCAATAATCAATGCAAAACAAGACATGACAGATTACTCAGAAATCCCTATGCCAAGTCATATGCTCCCAAATGAAGTTGCATCATGAATAAGGAAGGGGTTGGCCCAAAAATGAAATCCCAAAACACACAAGGGATCTGCAGATCTGGGGTCAGTATATATTTACTACAATGCTTTTATAGAGCTCAAAAATCTCATCATACCCCAAATATACGTATAACAAGAAGAATGACACATAGAGAGTGAAAACAAAGAAAAATATTTTGGTTCAACATGGAAGAGACATAAATGTCTTCATGCCTTGCATCATCCCCAAAAGGAAAACAAAAGAAAAAATGAGAAGATAAAGGTTTACTACATATAGAAGAATGTAGGTACAAATAGAGGAATGCACATGAAGAGAGATGCATATAAATAGAAAAATACAGGGGATCACATTATGCACATACAATCACACAAAGAACATGAAAAATAAAGAAAAAATAAAAAAGGATAGTAAGGGACATGCGAGTCAACCTATAGCAAATTGTCTACATCCCAATCTTGATCAGTATATATGGAAGGAGGAAAACTAGCCAAAGGGACAACATCAAGTGACAAAATAGGAAAAGCACGAAGTTCAATACTCTTATTAGGAAGATCGTCATTTAAGCTCATAGAAGAGGAGAAAATTAAATTTAGCTCATTGTGCCCTTCCTCATAAATCTTTACAATCTCATCATCATCATCCAAACTAATCACAATAGGAGGTCTAATGACAATATCCATAGAATTTTGTTGTTGTTTATGTTGTGGTGAGGCTTGAGAGGCATCATGCACTGCTTCAAACAATTTAAGATTTTCATTGTCTATGTTGTTCTTTTCTTCTTTTTCTTGTAACGAGAAAGAAATAGCATGATGTCTATGCCTATGCTTTGTATCATTTTTGTTTCTTTACATGTGGTTCTCAAGTTTGTTTTTGTAGGAGCATATTTATCAACCATAGGTTTCTTTTCTTCCCTTAAGGTAAGAACAAAAGGAACCATAGGAGGTTATTCAACCACTTTCTTTTTTTCTTTGTAAACATGTTTGACTTTAAGAGGCACAATGGGATTTTTTTATTATCTTGTGGTATCTTATAGGAAATAGGTAAAGGATTTTCCATAGGCTACTCTTGGATACTTGCAAGGGATTTTGGTTCAATCATGGTCTCATCAAGGATAGAAGGCTCAATCATGGGTTGGGGAATATTTATAAGGGAAAATTCTACTATACACTTTTCTTTAAACTTTTGATATGATTTTAAAAAGTAGTCCTCATGAGGTCTAATAGGTTATATAGACTCAGGCCAAAAGAATTCCAATGAATTTTTTTGGTGTAACCACTATAGGAGGGTCCTTAAAGAGAAAAATCTAGACCATGCAACAAGAGTAACACAATAGAAACAACACAAAAGATGGAGGAAAATGAAGATTCAAATATTCTCATTAACAAAAAATTGATTACATTTGGTCGACAACATCCGGGCTTATGGACTTAGCTCACATGCCTAATACAACATGCTTAAAATATCCTCTTCCTATATTCTTCTCAATGCGAGCTGAATTCTAGAATTCAATCAAAAACTATTCTTCTTATTATTCATTACTTTCCTAATGATCTATTACAAGCTTTATATCACATATTTGGGTATAGAAACATTCGCATCTCGAAAAGATCATTACAATCTCCAATGAAAGAAAATGTAATGAGTGCATGAATAGGTTGGCCTCCAATTTTAATTACTCCTAGGTGAATGCATAAGTTAAAGTGTGGACCTATAATTAAGGTTGGGGACAATCCATAGAACATTTAAAATCAAATTATTAAGATAAAAAAGTTAAGGGAATGATCCACCAATGATCAAACTAGTCACTCGCTTTGAAAATTAATCCAGTGTTAGTTCAAGAAACTGCGTTGAAATCTGGAATTGATAACTTGTCAGAAAATATCCAATTATACTCAAATCTTTGAAAAAGGAAAATGAAAATTCCAACAATGCAAACCAAGATCTTGGGGAGCGAAATATGATGAATCCACCAACATGAAATGAACACGAACCAAACAAGAACAAAAACTGAAAGAAAATATTTTTGGTTGATGCAAGATTGCCAAGAACCAAGGATGCTCCTACATCAGACATCTAAGGATAATGAAAAGTGAGTCCCTCACTTTTTAGGGGCCAAAGGAAACCCAAGATGGTCTACCTCAGCCTAAGAAATCCAAGAAGAATCCTCCACCGGTCTACCTTTCCACTTGAAAATATACTCTTTGTATTGCCTTCCACGAGTTTGCCTCTTGTCTCTAATGTCTAGAATCTCTTCTATCTCATATGAATGCTATTTAGGAAACTGATTCTCCAATTTTTCTTTACTATCTTCATTGAATTCTACTTCATGGTATTGATGTAGATGTATAATATTGAATATAGGTGATATACGAATGTCGTCCTGTAACTCCACTTCATATGCATTTCCTAAATCCAATTTCTTCAAGATATTACAAGGTCCAAACCTCCTCATATTTAGCTTGTTGTATGTTCCAATTGGGAATCTTTCCTTCCTCAAATATACCATCACTTCATCTAAAAAATTGAACTCCTTATGTCTCCTTTTTTCATCTGCTTTCTCCTTATACTTTTGGTTCATGTCCTCCAATTGCTATTTCACTTGATTATGCACTTTCTTCATATGTTCTACAAATTCTCCTACTTCTACACTCCTCTTATCTTCCATACTAATGTCTCTCAACTCTGATATACCTCTAGGATGAACTCTAGTAACAATCTCAAAAGTTGTCTTTCTTGTAGTCCTATTCACTAAATTTTTGTAAGCAAACTCTACTTGTGCAAGGACTAAATCCCAACTTCTAGTCTTCTCTCCAACCAAACATCTCAGAAAATTTCCCAAAATCATGTTTACTACCTTTGTTTGTCCATCGGTTTGTGGGTGAAATGTAGAACTAAACTTTAAATATGTCTTCAAATTCTTCCAAAGTGTCCTCCAAAAGTAACCAACAAACTTTACATGTCTGTCTGAAATAGTACTGTTAGGTAACCCATGCAATTTGACCACTTCTTTGAAAAAAAAAACTACTACATGTATTGCATATATTTTCTTCTTACAAGGTATGAAATGTGCCATCTTAGAAAATCTATCTACTGCCACAAATATAGAATCATTACCTCTTTGTGTCTTCAGTAAACCAAGTATGAATTCTATACTAATATCCTCCCAAGGTCTCTCTAGAACCATAAAATCCTTATACAATCCAACATTTTGACTACTTCCTTTTGCAGCTTGAAAAACTCTACAGCTCTACACAAATCCCCTAACATTGTTATGAATTTGAGGCCAAAAATAATTCTCACTCACCAATACTAATGTTTTATCAACTCCAAAGTGTCTTGGAAATACTCCACTATGTTTTTCTTTCACCTAGTTATCTCTCATTAAACTTCAGAGTATACACAAATGATTACCTTTAAACAACATACCTCCTAAATGAAATAATCCAACCACTAACTCCTATCATCCAAAACTGGTTCTTTACAAGCTCTCCAAAATTTTACAAAATTTGGGTTTTCCTCATACATGTTTTTCAACTCATCAAAGGCTAATACCTCCACTCTCATCTTTGTTAGTAAATTAATTCTACTCAAAGAATCAAAAAATCTATTTGGATTTCCACTCCTATGTTTCAAAACAAATATATATCTCTACAAGAATTCTACCCATCTCATGTGTCTTTGATTCAGCTTACCTTGATAGTTCAAATATTGCAATACTTGATGATCTGTACAACACAAACTCCTTGGGAAACAAATAATGTCTCCACTTCTTTAGGGCTTGAACTATGGCATAAAACTCTTGATCATACAATGAATACCTTCTCCTAGCATTATTCAACTTCTCACTGAAATAAGCTACAAGTCTCCCTTCTTGATTGAATACTGTTCCAATTGCATTTTCACTTGCATCAAAATCTACTTGAAATACCTTATTGAAATCTAGTAAAGCCAACAAAGGTTGCTCAGTCACCTTCTACTTCAACAATTCAAAACTTCAATCTACTCCAAACATCCACCTAAAATCCTTCCTATCTCCTCTCATTGTTTCTGTCATAGGACTGCAAATAGAACTAAAATTCCTAGTGAACTTCTGGTAGAAAATAGCCAATCCATGAAATGATCTTCCCTCTCCAATGCTATATGGTGTAGGCCACTAAAAAATTTATCTTACCTTCTTAGGATCCATCTTCAATCAATCCACATATATCACAAATTCCAGATATACCAATTCTTCCTTCATGAAACTACACTTCTTAATGTTTATCAGTAACTGCTCCTCTCTCAACCTCTACAAAATTAGTCTTATATGCAACAAATTTTGTTCTCTACTCTTACTAAAAATCAAGATGTCATCCAAATATACAATCACAAAATTACCCAATAATTTCTTCAATACCTCATTCCTCAACCTCATGAAAGTACTCAGTGCATGTGTTAGTCCAAAAGGCATCACCAACCACTCATACAATCCTTCATTTGTCTTGAATGTTGTTTTCCACTCATCCCCTTCTCTGATCCCGATTTGATGATATCCACTCTTAAAATATATATTTGTAAAGTATTTAGCTCCACTCAAACAATCCATAATATCATCCATCTAGGAAAAGGAAATCTATACTTCACCATGATCTTGTCTATGGCTCTAGAGTTTGAACAAATTCTCCATTCTCCATCCTTCTCAAGTGCTAACACAATAGGTACTGCACACGAAATTAATATTTCTCTAATAAAACCCTTCCTCATCAATTATTGTACTTGTTTATTCAATTCCACATTCTCTATCAGTGTCATCCAGTGTTTTGCTTTATTAGGAAAACTAGCTCTAGGAATTAGATCCATACAATTACTAATACTCCTCACAGGTGGTAATCCATAAGGTGCATTATCTGAAACAATCTCCTCATACTCTGTTAGCAACTCCTTTACTCTTATGGGTGTTCTACATTCTTCAATTCTTCAACCTTCTTAGGAACCAAGGCATAGCAAAAATTCTCATGTCTCAACCCATCAACGAATCTCCTTCCATCAACCATACAAACCCTAGCATTGGTACAAACCTCAACTTTAGGGACATCTTCTAAGGGAAATGAAGTCTGCTTCATCCCATTAGAAAATATGGTATATATATTCTCCTTTCCATCATGAATAGCCTATCTATCATACTGCCAAGGCCTTCCCAACAAAACATGGCCTATATCCATATGCATGATATCACACAAAACTTTATCATGGTAATTTCCTATCTTCAATTTCACCAAACATTGTTCACTTACTAGAATCTTATGCTCATCTTGAATCCAATCTATCAAATAGGGTTCTAGGTGTTTACATTTACCAACTACCTTGCATTTGGTTCAAAACAAATTCTTTCTTTCCAATGGCTCTTGCTCTACTTCACTTTGACATAATACTCTCATATTCACCAACACTTCTCCATCTTCCATTTTATTAGATGACCCTGCATGATCCTCCTCAACAAAGGTTTTTCTTCTATTTTTTCTTGTCATTCTACATGTCTCTCCTTGATTGCATTCAAATGCTCTATGTTCTTCTCCAACACATTTAGAGCAAGTTACCTTGAATATTCTTTTATCATGTCCTCTATCATCTCTTCTATATCCTTCATTATGGTAACCACCATATCCTCCTCTTTTGTAAGAGTTTCCATCACCTCTATGGTATGAATTTTCACTCTTACTAACCTCCTTATCCTTATTCTAATCTAGAAAATATCCTCTTCATCCTCTAGTAAAAGCTCCTCCTCTTTCTCTTTGCTTGTGTATTTTATTCAACTTTTTTTTTGTCTGTAGGGCACATTGATATGCTTCTTCCACACTTTGCAACTTAATCAAACTAATCTCAAATTGTATAGATGACCTCAAACCATTCACATATCTAGCTACTTGACTGATCTCATCCACTGAATTTCTAGATCTGATATATTCAACTTATAGAACTCTTTAGTATACCCTATCACAATTGATTCCTTCTACTTCAAATTTTGCAACTTTTAAAACAAACTAATCTAATAATCTATAGACATAAAAAAAATTTCAACTTGTTCACCATTTGATCCCCTATTTTTATCTTTCCTTTACCTCTTCTTTTCCTATCTGTCTATAAATGTTCCCACCAAAGGGATGCATGTCCTCTCAACTTTATACAAGAAAATTTCACCTTCTTATCTTCAGTTGTACCTTCAAATTCAAAATACTTTTCCATCTCTATAATCCAATCAAGCAATTCTTCTAAATCCAACTTACCATTATAATCTGGTGGATTGAAATGGGGTTTTTTATTCTCTATAGTTAGGGCTCTTATGAATCTCTCTTCTCCCTAATCTAGGCCAGGTTGATATTCTCTTCCTCTTTCCTCTTGTACTTCTACCTATTCATCACTCAAATCATCAATGGGTCGACCTCTTCTCTGAGATGTTTTGACTATATATAATATGGCAACAATTCCTCTCACCATCTCCATTAAAGCTTTGTTTGCATTTCCACGTGCTCCATTTCCTCTAACATTTCTTCTTCCTGCCATATTTACACAAGTCCTCTGTAGCTGTAGATCAGATCCTCAATCTGCCACCCCACAACAAATTTTCAATAGGAATCTGTGAATTTCAATGACCTCACATGGATCGAACTTCGCTCTAATACAAATCTGGTGCAACCACAGTAGGAGGGTCCTGAAAGAGAACAATCTAGACCATGCAACAAGAGTAACACAATAGAAGCAACACGAAAGATGGAAGAAAATGTAGATTCAAATATTCTCATTAACAGAAAATTCAATTAAAATCGGCTGGCAACATCTGAGCTTGTAGATTCAGCTCATAGGCTTCATACAACGTGCTCAAAATATCCTCTTCCTCTATGCTCCTCAATGCGAGCTGAATTCTACAATTCAATAAAAACTATTCTTCTTATTATTCACTGCTTTTCTAATGATCTATTACAAGATTTATACCACATCCACCAGTCTAGAAACATCTGTGTCAGTTGAAGATCATTACAATCTCTAATGAAATCAAATGTAACGTGTGCATGAATAGGTTGGCCTCCAATATGAATTACTCCTCAGTGAATGCATATGATGAAATGTGGACCTATAATTAAGGCCAAGGACACTCCATAGAACATTTAAAATCACATCATTAAGATCCACACATTTTGGGAATGATCCACCAATGATCAAACTAGCCACTAACATTGAAAATTATTCCGATGGATGTTCAAGAAACTACCCTAAAATCCAAAATCGATAATTTGTCAGAAAAAGATCCAATCATGCTCAAATATTGGAAAAAGGAAAATGAAAATTCCCATGATGTAAACCAAGATCCACATGGTCTAGCGAACAAAGATTGCAAATCCACCAACATGAACTGAACAAAATAGAACAAGAACAAAAATTGAAAGAAAATACTTTTGGCTAATGCAAGATTTCCAAGAACCAAGGATGATCCTACATCAATTTACCATGAGAAGAAAAAAGAAAGAAGCCCTATGATGCACATTAAATATCTAATTTCCAAATAGAAACTTTATACATTTATGCACAACCGATGAGATGGAATTCATTGAGTGAAGCCATGGATAGCCTAACTTCACACAAAATTGGTTTGGTGACAAGATGATGGTGAATGAGATAGTTAATTATTTCAGTCCAACCTTAGGAGGGAGATTTATCAAACCAGTTGTAGGGCATGCATTCCAATTAAGAAATTTTATTCATTCATTTGGTTTTTCCTATCTATCTTGATAAATCTCATGCACAAATTGAAATTCTTCAATTATCACGTTATTTACACAAGCGGGATCAATTAATATCCCATTAGTAGGCTTGTCATTTATTCTTCTAGCTATGTGAAGAGGACCATCAAGTGCATGTTTAAGTATGTATTGTTGTAAGAAAGCAATGTGAAGTGGCATCTTAGTGAGGATATTATGATGTTTTGCATCAATAAATGAAATCACATTATCCATAAGGTTGTGTTTATTGTCTTACATGTTTTCATCATTTGTGTCAAGACCCATCATGTCATTCTCTGTTTCACTAGTTTTGAAAAAGGAGATATTATGATTAGGCATAGGATTGGTGAAGATTAGAAAATTTTGATTAGAAGTGTCTAGAGACTTATTACCTTGATCATTAACACCTCCAATTAGGATAGGGTTAAAATCAATGAGGTCTTGCATAAGATGCTTAAGACACTTGCAATGTTTCATATCATGTCTATTTTCTTGATGGAAATGGCATATAAATTTTCTCTATAGTTTGAAGGTAAAGGCTCAGTAGGATCAGGAGATCTAATAAGAGGTAAGGAAATTAAGTTATTTTCTAACAGCTCTAACATGGTATTATGAAGGGTATCAGGTAGAGGTGTAAACTATATATTCTTATCCAAAAAGGCATATGTTTTTTTCATCCTTATAGCAATAATTCAGGTGTTAACATTTTTATTGGGTTGAGGGGGTTAAGTTATAGAAAGCCTTTCTTTCCTTCTTGAACGGTTGGTAGCTAGTTTGAGTTGTGGATTCATACTTTTTAAGATAGTTGGAGGAATTTTTCACTTCAAGACTGCTAATTGAATTTTTGTAATCATGAAGGGAAGTAAACAATTGTGTGAAGGAAACCTCATCATCTCAAGATTATTTTGGACTTTATCTTGCAAATTGGAAATAAACATTCTTTTAAGGTTGAAATCAAGATCTTAATGTTTATTTGTTAATAAAGCATTTGGTATTGTGTTATAAAATTAGTGACCTTTTCATCACCCTTTTGTTTGAATGTCATTGATGTAGGATCATGCAAGGTGTAAGAGCAATCTTGCATCACCCAAAAAAATGTCATTTATTTTCAATAAGGGCTAAATTTGGTATGGTTACTATTTTTAGTAAGTTTTCATTTATGGATGGTTAGACATGAAATCTTACATGGAGCTTTAGAATGGTAACTTGAATCCAATGCTGAAGAAATCACTTCAACACCATTTGTCATTTGAGAGTTATTGAAATTTCAATATCCAAATATCCTATTAAAATTTTTGAATTCAACTTTAAGGCACTTAGAGGCTCCGGATGGGCCTGAGAACTGGTGGAAAATGAAAGTGTTTAGCCTTTAGGCCCTATTTTTTTGTAGAATATCTCTTGAGATCTTTTCGAAAAGGTATTATAATAGAAAATCTAACAACCCAATCAAAAGTTATGACCCTGTGAAGTTGTAGTACCAAAATTAATAAAATTTAAAAATATCTTCTTGAGAAAGTTACACTTTCCAAAAGATTCTAGGGTGGTTACACCTTCGAAATAAAGGATGTGAAAGGGGGGCTATAGAAGGAGGGAAAATCAACTTAGATGGTGGCTCTTATTTGCAGAATTTCTAGATTTATGTAATCAGAAAGCCCATGTGATGACAAATATATAATGTTGTAGTTTCATTTTTATTTTAGTGATAATAGAAAATATTTTCTCCCTTCTTGCATTTTGCTTGTGCCATTATATTTTGTTTTTGTGGGTTTTAGATTGTAAGGGTAGTACCCTTCATCAGTCATCAAATCAACTATAGTCATCTTGGGACAATTTTGAATTTGGAAGTCATTGTAAAAGGCATCAATAACTATATTGAATGAACCAATTGAATTATTTTGTAGGGAGAAAAACCACTCTAATGTAGCATCTTTCAAGGATTCAGGGAAGAGTTTAGTGAAAATTTTATCTTCAAAAATGAAGTAACTAAGTAGGGTTGTGTAAGTGTAAACATGGATAACAAGATCTCCTTTCCCACCATATTTCACAAGATTCTCTATACCTGAATTTGTGCTGTCAATATCTTTGAGGATAATGGATTGGTTTTGTTGTATTGTGAAGGTTGGCCATTGATTTTTTTGTTTAAGGTGGCAACTTTTTTTGGAGGGATGACATTTTTTGCAAAAATGTGTTTAGGATTGGATCATTGTTGGTATTATGAGATGGAGGTGAATAAGGTGGAGGGGTTTATGTACCTAGAGGGAAAGTGAATTATATATTTGTGAAGGGGGATGGTTGAGGAGATATGAGATTTGAATTCACAAAGCTCAAAGGATTCCCAGTGAAAGTACCTAAGTGTTGAAATTGCTATAAGGTTGAATGGCAGTGGTAACATGAGTACTAGTGTATGTAGAAATAGAGGTAAGGGTTGTGGAAGGAGAAATTGAATTCCCACCTTGGCTTTGAGAGTATACCCCAAGGCATGAGAACAAATTTTCATAGTAGGGATGTTCTTATCAATAATATGATCTAGAATTCACACAATCTCCATTCCATGTTCATTTTCAAGCATTTTCCGCACATTATCTAATGCACAAATGACACGACTAACAATGTTTTCACAATTCACAAAGTTTTAAAAACTTTCTATTTTTTCATCTATCCTTATTATGTCTTCTTGTGGGACATTAGAAATCATTTTCTCAACATCATTCACACTATTTGTAGGTAGGTAAGTAATTAGAAATGAGGTATGAAGGCTATGATCCATAGAGGGTTGATTATCAACACTATTAGTGAAAGAGTTGGAGAACCCAATATCCATAGTGAATGGTGTATCATGAGATGACATGAGACCTAAGCTACATCTCACAATCTAATAAAAAACCAATTTGTGAAGCTCATAAAATTTTCAAAAAATCAATGTATACCCAAAATGGAAAGGTGAAATGCAATGCAATAACCTACGATGCAATGCAAATATGTAAATGAAATTTTCATATTCTAAACAAGGTAATTTTTTATTACACTATGCAAAAAATTGAAAATGATGTCTTAAAAATACAATTTTGAATTCACTCAATGGAAAAAATATATCAAATAAAGCTTAATATGATCAATTCTAAGTAATAGAAATTCTTCAAACGAAAAAAGAAAATTGAAAGTAACAAAATAGAATGCCAAAATAAATATGTTAATGCCCAAAAATTAAGGAAATGACCCTGATTAGGGATTCATTCACCCAAGTGTGAATGGGTCCTAGGTAATGGTTTTTTAAAATGTTTTTACATATTTATAGGTTGATTCTAGTGGTTTCCAGATTCTGATTTAAATCAATGAGTTACAAACTGAATTTTCTATGAAATTAAGGTTGGATGAAAATGCAAAATATGACAAAAATGACAAACTAGGAGACCTAATTTGGTGTCCAATGCTATGTAAATGTTTTGGAAAATGATTTATTTTTTTGTATATTTAGATTTCAAGAGATGAAAAAATGAAATCCTACAACCCTAAATGAAATGCAAGATAATGCAACTTAATCAACCCTAAATGAGACTCAATTCAATGCAATGAAATGCAAATGAATGCAAGATCATCTAAATCTAGGGTGAAAATGGACAGAAAAATCAAAAAATTGCAATGATAAAAAGTTTGGTTCACCAAAATGAAATGAAGGGAAAACAGGTGCTAATGTGGGATTATGGATCAAATAGAGACCTATCTTCAACTGAATTCATTAGTAAATGAGATACAAACCATGAATGTACTATCAACCTTTAGGTGAGTCAAGTCAAATTATGAATCTACTTATTTCCTTTTTGTAAGGATGTGGGTCCTGATTAAACAACACTTTGGGGAGAAAGATTAAAAATAGAAAATCAAACCCAAAATGCAATATACAACTTGGATCTAATAGGTTAAGCTCAATTTTGATGGAATTTGAAATTAGATTGCATTGTAGTGTAGAAAAATGTATCCCTCTAAATTTTCACACTTGTTTGGGCCCTCCCTGCTAAAATTGGGTATCTTAATGCCTTATTTAATGCATCTTTCTAAGGATAATATTGACACATGTCGAATGACCAATCATTTAATTTAATTTTTTTGGGTTGTGTGTCCTATATTTAGTGATCTGGGACTAATATGCCACCTTGGGTGTATGGGTCCCACCTAAGTTTCGAGGCATGAACCTAAATTTGGCATAAAACTTAATATTTCTTGAAATTTGTGTCCCCAAGCTTATAATACTAGGATGCATACACCCCAACTAGAATATGAGTACCACTTAGCTTGGAACTATTTTAAATTCAAATTCTTGGTGGGATTTTATTCTTCTAGATCTAATGTCAGCTTGTAGTGTTGTAATTTTAGGAAATTTGGCATAAACAAATATAAATACTAGGTTATTTCACATATTTTCTCCTAATCTTTCAAGTATTCAAGAACTATATAGAAAATTTGTGATCAATAGTATTCAAGAGTTTATTATCAAGCATTTTGGAGCTATATTCAAGATTCAACCATCATGTCAAATTCATCATGCATCATGTGTGCTTTTTAGATAACATTTGTGATG
The DNA here is from genome assembly GCA_007258455.2 of Sequoia sempervirens. Taxonomy (NCBI): domain Eukaryota; kingdom Viridiplantae; phylum Streptophyta; class Pinopsida; order Cupressales; family Cupressaceae; genus Sequoia; species Sequoia sempervirens. The sequence goes on from VDFB02358134.1 coordinate 43,064,550, forward strand.
TCTATTTTCATGATTCAATTAGGCATTCAAGTCATGATCCATAGCCTTAATTCAATTTTCAAGATCTACATTCATGCTATCCATTTAACATAATTTTTCAACCTTTATTATAAGAGTTTGGTGAGTTTCAACTTAGCTTATTTTTTCATTCATCATTCCTTCATTCTATTTGATTTGATTTCAAGGTTTGATTACCAAAATGGGGTTTGACCAAGGAAAATCCCTATCCACTAACAAAAAAACATTTTTCCCTTTCTTTGATGTGTGATTTTTAGATTTAGGTTGACAATCCATTGAAGAGGAAGAGTGGATCAATTTTTCAAAGTTACAAAGTTGTTAAAGTTGCTACCTTCCTTGTGAGATCATTAAAAGTCACCTATAGGTAAGAATTTAGAGTTTCATACTCAGAGATCAGAAGGGAGAGAAACTACAGAAGAGCACTAGTGGATATCAAAAGTTCATGCCAAGCCTAATACTGGGACTAAATCACTACAACTAGCATATGAGTTCCAATATATCAATTTTAAAAAAAAATTGTAGATCTTGCTTTACCATTTGCAAATTTTGGATCTAGCCCGAAAACTTAAATTGGGACTAAATCAGCCCAACTAGCGTATGAGTCCTAGTCTACTTCAAAATTCAGCATTTTGGGATTTCAAATCTTATTCTAAGCATCTTTAGCTTTCCAAGCGCACCTTTTTTCATTCTCGGTCCATTATTCTAATTTTGAGTTTCATAATTTAGGTTACATAGTTACATTTGCATATCATTTTCATCTCTTTCTTCCTAATCCTTTGCTTAGTGGTGAACCCCCTTTAGTATTTAATCACACCCTAGGAGACCTTATAGCATATTTATCCTCTTAATTTGACCATTATATTTAGATATCTAGGGTTTCCTTGAATGAAATTGAGAAAAATAGGGTTCCCCTTGTGTGTTACATCTCCTCAAAGGTGGAATACACCTCACCTCATTTTCTTCATTTAATACATATTAGAGAGAGGTAAGATGATGTTTACTAGTAAAAAAAAGTGCTATGTTGAAGCTAACTTGGGATTCGTTCAGCTAAGGGTGAATGGGTCTTAAGTTAGGGTTTGTCTACAAATTTCAGGAGCCTCTGCAAGAAATTTGAATTTCTCAATTTTCCTAGGTTTTAGGTTCAAAAAGTCAAAAATAAATTTTGTAGTTATTTTCTATGAGATGTAAACTTTTATGAATTTTGTAACTTTTTCAACTTCATTTTTCTCTTTAAGAGATCTCCAAGATTTCTTCCACCTAAACCTACAAACACAATAATAGAGGGAAAAATGTTTTGTTTTTTGTGAATGGGGGTTTTCGTTGGTAAAATCCCATTTTGCTAATCAAAGCTTGAATTGAAATAAAATAGCATGAAAGGGGTGATGAATGAAAAAATCTATTTCAGAACTCACCAAACCCTTGGATGAATCTTAGAATGTAGGTCTACAACTTTCATGAAATGAATTCAATGGATGTGGATCTTGATCTTGAAAGTTGATTTGAAACAATGCTTTGATCACTTGAATGGATCATGAACTCTATATCACCATAATAGCTCCAGAAACATGCATGATGCAAGAATACTTTGACACAAAAAATTGGATCTTGATTGCTATAGTAATTCTTCAATAAATTTTCTATTGATTTCCTTGAAATGCTCTTGATCTCATAAAAAATGTTTAGATTCTTTTAAAGTCATAGATGAAACATAGTGAAATGACCTTATAGTTATAGGTATGTAACATTAATTTCCCAAAATTAAAATAACACAAGTCAATGTTCATCTTAATATGTATTTGAATATGTTAAAATACCACCAAAAACATAATTTAAATTTAGGTCCTAGGTACATATATGAGGACCCCCTCACCCATGCACTCACCTAGGAAAACCATTTCTCAATGAGAAGTGTTATGTTAAGGTAATAGTGAATGTCGGATTTCCTCTTTGGAATATTTTATTAGATAGGCTTTGATTTCAATTAAGCGGTCCAATTAAGGAAAATTAAGCTCAATTAATTAAAGGATCCATAAATAAGTGTGTTAGTGTGAAGAGGCACACTCTACAACACTACGTTAAGGCACAATTAAGTCAATTTTAATTATAAGTAGGGACCTAAACAAAATATGAATATGTAAAATACATATTATAGCAATAAATTAAGGTATAATTAAGTTCATTTTAATTATTAATTCCTAATTAAGTGTGAAAATGTAAAAGGGATAGAATTTTTTAAACTATATTGAATAACTCAATTAGTTCATTCAATGAACTTATTGATGCCTTTCTTAACCATTTAAAAGTGTACATGGGTCCCAAGATGACCTTAGCTAATTCAATGCAATGTAAAAAAAACAAAGATGAAAATGTGAGTAATTTTATAGCATGATACTAATTGCTTTACTCACAATTAAACATTAAGATTCTTCATGCTAACCTTCAAATAGTTTTCATAGAAAATTCACATACCAATGTTCAAGCTAAACTCTAGATGTTGAAATTTACCTCCTTTACACACTTGTGCATAGCCCTTAGTGATTATCAAAATTTGGTTAGTCATCATGATGAAAAAAACTCCTAACAATTATGAGCAATCTAAAGACATGTCCCAATATATTTTCCTACCTAGAAACAAAATAAGGGATTTTTAACAAATAAATACACCCCAAACAAGTCAACATGTTAAATCCCAAGTGGCTACTATAAAAATTAAAAATCCATATCCATTTAGGGAGAGGAGTACAAAATTTACCCCTTTACCAGATACTCTTCACTCCATCATGTTACAACTTATAAGGAAGAACATAGTCACCTTACCTCCTATTAGATTTGATACCACTAAGCCCTTACCTTCAAAATTCAACTTAAATTCCTTTTTTATTATCAGTGACAAAATGGACATAATACAAAACAATGTAAGAATCTTACTTTTTCTATTTCTGGTTTTTGATTCAGAAACAAAAAATGTAAGCATTATGGATTGTGGAAATCTCATAGCATTAATGTAAGAATCTTAAAGATATTGTGCAAGATGTCATTGATACTAATCACATCCAGATTGGTTGTGTTAATGACCATGGAAATAAGTATGTTTCCCTACCCAACAAAAATTTGGAAATCTTTAGCAACCTAATTCCAAATCATAATATCTCCTTTGTGAAAGATAATGATGTGATGAATGTTGACAAACATGAAGAAACCAATAATGATAATACAAATGAAAATGAGCAAGACCTGGAGTGTGTGGTCAACTTCATTGATGTTCAACCTCATAAGGGCAAAACAAAAATGTCCCTTGACATTTCTTTCTTGAAAAATGACATAATTAGATGTGCACCCGATGGTCCTCTTTACATAGCCAAAAGAATCAATGACAAGCCTACTAATAGGATATTAATTGATCCCTATGTGTAGAAAATGTGATAACTAAGGAATTCTTATTTTTCCATGAAATTTATTAAGATTCTTATGAACAACATAAATCATATAACAAAATTCATAATTGTTTTGCTTTCCCTACCATAGGTTCGACCAATCTTCCTTTAAAAGTGGGACAAAAACAATTAAATGTCAGATTCTCTATCATCCTATCATCGAGCCAAATCTATGTGAAGCTTGGTTACCCATGGCTATGCTCCATGGATGTCATCCCATGGGTAGTTCACAAATGATTAATTTTTTTAATTTGGAAATCATATATTTATTGTGCGCCATTGTGGCTTTGATCATGTGTCTTCCCATGGGAATTTATCATTAGATTTATTTTATCCTAAACCTATGGAACCTATTAAGCCTCATGAAGGCTTCTTTTTCAAATCTTACCAAAAATTTTAGGAAAACCACATAGTAGAATTATCTCTTAGAAACATGCATCAAGCCATGATTGAGCCTTCTATCATTGATGAAACCATTATTTAACCCAAAGCCCTTCCAAGTAACCAAGACTAACCCATGAAAAATCCTTCACCAATCTCCTATAAAAGACAATGAAATAACCAAATAAGTCATATTGTCCCTCCTAAAATCAAACAAGTTTACAAATATAAAGAGAAAGTGGTTGATTAACCTCCCATGGTTCCTTTCATTCCTCCCTTATGGGAAGAAAATAAACCTACAACTAATAAGCTCGATCCTACACAATCACAACTTGAAAATCATACCAAAAGAAATAGAAATGCTAAAGAGTGTAGGTGTAGACATCATTTTATTACTCATAGATTAAAATAAGAGAATAAAATAGAAAATAACTATCAAACACAAATTGAAACAAAAAATGATGATACTCCACCTTCACCACAACAACAAAAATAACAACAAGAAACTTCTATCTAGACATTGTCATTAGGCCTCTCATTATGATTAAGATGGATGATGATGATAAGATTGCTAAGATTGATGAGGAAGTTCATAATGAGATAAATATATTGTTTTCCTCTTCCATAAGGTTAAATGATAACAACCGTGATAGTCCTCCTATAAAGAGTGACTCACCATGTGTTGAACCTGGTGATGCTCCTAGTACAACACTTATCATTGTCCCTTTGGCTAGTTATCCACCTTCCTCATATGATGAACAAGATTGGAATGTAGATGACCTTTTATAGGTTGACTTTCATGTGTCATACTATTCTTATTTTCATGTTATCTATGATTGCATGTGCATAATGTGATCATCTATATTGTGTTTCTCAATATGTCTTATATGTTTATGAACCTACTTTGGATGACCCTTGTCACTCTATTGGTGCAAGGCTACAAAGTAAGTGAATCCTTTGTGACATTCTTCTATTTGTATCTATATTCTTATATCTGTCATAACCATATGTCTTGTGTTTTCCTTTTGGGGATGATGAAAGGCTTTGAGACATTTAGGTCTCTTCCATGTTGACCCAAAAGCTTCCCTTTGTTCTCTCTCTCTATATGTGTCATTCTTACTTTGTGCTCGTTCCATGAGTCATTTAGGGAATGATGATGGTTCTAAGCTTGATTATATAACTACAACAATGACAAATGTTGACCCCAAATCCATGGATCCCTTATGTGTTATCTTAGGATTGCATATGCAGGGAAACCTGACTTTCCATGATGTAGGTCTAATCAGAAACATATGTTTACATATGGCTTTTCAAATAAAGATCTCATGTATTTTCTATTATTATATTCTACTTTAAAGTAATTACTCATCACATGGTGTTTAGTAATTTATTTAAAATGGGGGCATACATGACCCCACTCATTTTTTTCTTCAAATTTTGTTCTTCTTACTTCACGTAACACATCTTTTTGGTGGTGACATTAGGCTTGATTTCCTTGAAGATTGACACCTTTCTTGGCATACAATATTCGTCTTAGCGATAATGCTATAGATTACATTACGTAAGTTACAAATATATTATCTCTGAATAGTTCTCTCTTGGAGACATTAAGAATAATCTTCCCTAAGGTGAGACCTTTCATGAAATATGAAAAACACATTCAAATATCCTATTTCATGTATAAAGGCCACCAACCATAACACAACTTGCTTTCTAGTTGAGCCTTTTTAATGAGTGCCTAGCATAATGTAGCTAGCTAGCCTTATAAAAAAAATTTGGAACCTAATCAAAGTTATTAGGAGTTATAAATTTGGTATGATTAGTACAATTGGATCCTATACTTGGAACAACTTTCCTTTAGTCACTTTTTGGGGCTCACCTAGTGGACAACGAATTTCACTAGCAATGTGAGTGCATTTTGTTTGCATAGAGGACAACAAGTTTTAAGATGTAAATATTTTTGGACAAACAACTAAGGATTTATCTATACCAATTGTACAAATTAGCGAGGCTTGATACACCCCTCTCTCTTTCTACTCATTCATTTTGGTATTTTATGCTTTTCTATCTTGTCTCAGTGCTATGGCATATTTAACATAGGCATGTGTCTCATTATTCCTTTGTTGGTTTTCCATGAGATCTTAGATCTTGAGGGATTCATCCTCCTTACCTCTATTGTCTTATATTTCCAATGATTGTACAATTAGACCTCTCTTGACACTTGTTTCACTACTTATGTGTGAGTTTGAGTGCAAGTTCACCCTCTCACAAATGTGGGGGCTAAATGTAGCATCAAAAAATGCATTCCTTTACATTTTCACACTATATTAGGTCCCTTAATTAATTGGACTTAATTAAGCCTCTAATTGGCCCTATTATGCATCGACGAGCCTAATTAATTGCAATTTATAAAAGGGGAATCATTATTTAACTAATGCAATTATCATTTTTAACATGCCAAAATGAATAGGCTTTTGGAAGTTTAGGTTAGGATCCATTCACCCTTGGGCGAATGGGTCCCCGTTAGTTTCTAATTTTAAATTTTAAATATTTTTTTGGTAGCTTTTTTTATGATCCTAGATTTAAATTCAAAAATTTTCTTTTAATGTTTAATTTTTGAGAAATTAGAAAATTACCTATGAAAGAAATGTCTCTTTATTAAATTTAAATCCTAAGAAATCTATATTTTCAAGAGGTCAATTTGAAGAACTAAGACTGTCTTCAAAGGTATTCAAGAGAAGATTTATCAAGAATTTTTTTTATCATTCAATATCTCAAGCATCATGTGAAAGTTATCAAGCACCATCCATGTTTTTTGGAGGTAACATTGTGATGTAGGTTTCAAGGATTCAAGTGAAAATTCAAGCATCAAGATCACAACATCAATCAAGCCATTTCATGCAAGATAAAGACCTTAGAAATATTTACTAAGCTTCAGTCCATCAAGGGCTTCAAATGAAGGGTTTGATCTTATGTTGAAGAAGGATTGAAGATCTATTAGAAGAGAAAAATTGCAAAAGTTGTCACCATTATCGTCAAGCCATGGAAACTCATTTTCAAAATTATTTCTTAATTTTTGACTATGAAACCTAGAGGCATCAAGAGTGTAGACAAAATACTAGAGGACCGTGAAAGCATATTTTCAACCCCTATAGCTAGACCCATTCACCCTTCGACAAATGAGTCATAGGAGGACACTCACCATAACCTTTTTGTGATTAGTGTGCACAAAAACAAACCCTTCTCAAATATTTTGTTACTCTCCCAATTCCTCTAGATTAAGGATTAATTTGGAGTTTTCATGTTTTACATTGCATCATTACATTTATTTAGTATTTTTTCATTCATCTCAAAAAATTGTTGTTTTAGCTGATGAATAATAGGAAAATGGGATCTTTATAACCTAGGTCATAGAACACCTCTTTTCACCAATTATCATTCAACAATTTCCTAGGAGTCCTAATTGGATTGACTATCGACCTAACAAGGATAATTGATTCTCAGAAAGGAGGACCTAGGAGGGAGTTCTTTAAGCTTTTAGGGGTTCACCACCAAAAAAATGCTTGGAAAAGGTATATAAGCATTCAACTCAGAAAACCTAGTAATGCAAGCTAATTGAGGGGTGAAAATGATGAAATTATGCAACAAGTTAGTATATGTGTACCTGGGAAGTTTGGAGATGTAATGAGGATTTTGGAAATGTAAAAAATCTATCAAAATATGTTATGGAGGTCAAAGACACCCTTACTATTATCTTAGTCCAACTACTATTTTTGGGGAAGACGTAGAATCTTCGGATGTCAGAACCAGATCTAGAAGAATTTATGAAAAATATCTTTGGGAGGACTAAGACACCCTAGGTGGTGACTTAGTCCTATCTAGAATTTCTAGAATCTTAGAATTTAGTCATGAGGCTTGATGTCTACACTTCCTTCTTCTCTAATCTTAGGTACTAAAACTTTTGGATTTGGCCTGTAGGTGAGTTTCCATGAAGATGACAACTTTAGAATGCAACTTTACAACTTTTCAACTTTACACTTAAAATGATCTTCAAGTCTTCAACCTATATCTACAAACAAAAACATACAAGAGAGGAAAAACATGTTGAATACTAGTAAATGGGATTTTTCCTTAGTCAAACCCCTTGTAGGTAATTGAACCAAATGATGAAATTAATGAAAAGAAGCATGAAACATGAAATATGTAAATGGTATCAACTCAGATGATGTCTTGTGAAGAAAATATGCAATATACCATGTAGTGGCCATGAGGAATTTAGATCTTGGATCCTTGGATTTGATGTGAACAATGGTTGTAAATAGATCTTCAATGCTACATACACAATCTTGGCTCAACAACATGAATGGATGCACCAAAGCCTTGACATGATGCTTAAATCTTGATGATGGCTACTCTTGAATGCTCTTGTGGACTAAATTTTGCTAGAATAGATGCTCTCACAACTTGCTTAGATGAAAATGAGTTATGTAACCTTGTATTTATACTTATTAAAGCTTAATATCCCAAACTTACACCACAATAAGCCGACATATGAAATCATTAATTAAAGGAGGCCAAATCCCACCAAGATTTGAAAATCAATCCCAAAAATAAGCTAAGGACTAAGACGCCATAGGTGGTGTCTTAGTCCCAAGGGTTGAAACTTGGGGAACATACTCCAAAAAGTGGCCTATTTGGTTGGTTTCAAAATTAGGGTCCCAAGAACTATGGAGGAGAGATGCCTTAGGTGGCATTTTATTCCTAGTCCAAAAATTAGGTGCACATAGAAAGAAACATTAAGTTATCATTATTTGATATTTGCCATGATTTTAAATAAAAATATATATTTTATTAATCTTTTGGATGAAAAATAGGACCAATTAGGCCATAGAGAAGCATAAATAAAGCAAGAAGGGTCCAAACAAGTGTGAAAATGCAGGGGTATGCATTTTACTACACTACATTTATCCCCCACTTTAGCGAGAGGATGAACTTGCTTCAAACTCACACTAAAGTAGCCAACCACACAATCAAGAGGGGTTGAAATATGCACATGCTAGTAAGGGGTATGTGCAGGATCATCATGGAAAAACAAGCCCTTAAGTGGCAAAAAATTTAGAAAATCAGAGTTACAAAACTTGACATAAAAATTTGAATAAGTTATTTATATTATTTTAGAAATATGTAAGAATAGAATCTGTAGAAAATTGAATGTAGTTTCTAAACTACTAGGTTTGTTTAAAAAAAAAAAAAATATATATTTGGTGAAAATTTGAAATTTCAAAGCAATGGTACTTAAATTTTAGGGAAACAATAAGTAGTAGGTGTCTGTCGACCACCCTAACCACAATAAAATGATAATATATTTTTATAAGATTTTAGATATAAGTAGAGGACTCATGCCCAGATTTGATGCATATTTTTTGTAATTTTTTTCCAAGTAAATAATTAATTATGAATTTTTTATTACAACTTTTTAAAAAATATAAAAACTCGTATGTCTAACCACCTTAACTTGGTCAAAACTTCATGAAATTCAAATTTTCTTTTTTTAATCCTATAGTTTGTGAAGCATAGAATGTGATGCACATTTTGGATTCAAAAAATATGATACCGTTTGAAAGCTATAGATGTTTTTCAATAAGCCTATCAATTAGGACTTTAGTCATAATTTGAATAGAAAATGAATAATAATTACTTATTAAATTCAAAGTAAAGAATAATTTATATCAGTGGAAAGTTGAGAATCTCTTTTAAAAACCCTTTTCATTTTATCAATTTTGGGTAGGAAAATAGTCACCAGCCACATACCCATCATATTGCCACTTTTTGGCCCATCATGATCCTACACGTACCCTAAGATAGGATAGCAATAATCAAGAGGTATGATCAAGCCCCTATGATAAACATCACATGAAAAACAAACATAGGCACAAAGGAACACACATGCAAATAATATATGAATCCATAACCAAATCACAAACATACACCATCAAAGATAGAAAAAGGAAAAAGAAAATTGAAAAATACAACATATCAAGCTTCTAATGGCCATCTAATGTGTTGTGAACCGGGTCTAGGTTGTTTGTCTAAGAGAGGTTTACAAGTGGAACACGTTGTCCACTTTGCAAAAAAAACACATTCTCACAAGGGATAGTGAAGCTAGTTTTCCACTAGTTGAGCCCTAAGAGGTCCATATCAAAGTCATACCCCCATGATTATGATAAGGAAAAAAAGAAAATTCACACTCACACAAGCTAGTGAAGCTAGTTGTTCACTAGGTAACCCCCAGGAAGTCCTTGTCAATGCCATACCCCCATGACTATGATAAGGAAAAAAAGAAAAATGCATTCTCACAAGGGATAGTGAAGCTAGGTGTCCACCAGGTGAGCCACAAGGAACCATATCAAAGCTACACAGGTCCATGACTTTAATAAGGTACAAAAGGAAAATGTAACAAGAAAGAGGGATGTTCAAAAGGATTTTTCTTAGTTCGTGCAAGGTCTCATCTTAGGAAACATTGTGCTTAATGTCTCCAAGAGAGGATAAATACAAGGCATCATCCTGGGGAAAATTGTACCTAATGTTTCCAAGAGAGGACAAGTGCAAAAGGTCTCATCTTTTTTCTAAGAGAGGACAAGTGCAAGGTCTCATCCTAGAGAACATTGTACCTAATGTTTCCAAGAGAGGACAATGAAATATCATGCTCTCGGAGAAATTTAAACCCAATGGCACCACCAAGAAAATGATGCATTGTAGGAAGAAAGGAAATCACACAAGGAACATACAAAAAATACAAGTGAAATCATGCCAAAAATAATGCTAAGGTATGCCCCCAAAACTAAGTACATCTCATATGAGCCAACTTAAGTTTTTTTTTTCCATATCCAAAGCTTTCTCTTATATGCACATGAAAGGTGGTCAACTAGCCAAAAGCGACAACAAGTGGCATACGAGGACAAGACTACCTAACTCCTTGCCCCCACTTAGTGTAGGACAAGGATGAGCCAAAATGAAAAGAGGAACTAGGTGCTTCAATCCAAAGGACAACACTATAGTCCTTAAGATATTGAATTTTGTTTGTCAAAGCTTTACATTCATTAGTAGAATGACCATGAACTTTATGATATGCACAAAATCAATGTTTGCAGTAGAATTTCTTTCGTGTTATTGGGGATAGGGATATCAAATGATCTTGGAGGAGTCTCAACAAGATACATTCTTGATTAAACATAAAATATGTTTCATTAGTTTGCAACAAATATATCTCTTTCATAGTATAAGATGCCATACCTACACAAGACTCTTTAGAATGCGAGATTTTTTCCTCTCCTTTACCATAGGGTGTAAATCTATCAAATTCAAATCGTTAGTTTTTTGTGTGACAACACTGAAATTAAAAGAAGATTTATTTTCTTCTTCCAAATGATAAAAATCAATACCACTAGTGGCTATCAATTCAAGATGCACTATTGTCAAAGTTGGCTTAGAGGAATCCTTTGTGAGAGTGTTGATATTGAGCGAAGGCTTGTTTGATGAATTTATTTCTATGAAAGGACAATAAACAAGACCATGAATTGTTTCTTACATGTTAGGATCTATGGGGACATAAATACCTTGTTCTCTAGCACCACATCCTTTTCCACTATATACTAGTTGTTTCATAAGTTCATAACCTTTTTCGATAAAGCTTTTTCACTTCTTTTGGATTTGGTGGTTGGTCATGATTAAGTTCATCAATGTTTGTTGTGTAATTTGTTCTTTTTTTCTAAAGTGGTTGAGGTAGATGCTTTTGAAGGGTTGTCTGAATTGTTGGTTACTTTTTTAGAACCAAACTTAATCTCAATCCTAACCTATGGGCTTTCCATGACCCAATTATCAGCTAGGGTGAGGATTGGAAAACACTTAAGTAGAGTAATTACTACTCTGCTTCTTCTCTTTAGGCTCTGTGAGACTCAAGGAGGGTAATCCCTTATATACTCATAATATTTCACTCTTGGTTAAGAGTATTTCCTTACACAGACGTACAATTTGAAAATCACTCTATCCAAAGATTGGCAAACTTCAGATAGAAGCGTTATTTATTTTCAAGGAGTGCTCATTCCTACTTAGGGTTGGGACACTACAATTTATAGTATGTTAGATCATTCTTCATCTTAAATCCTAGGCCCAATTCAGTACTAGCTCAACTAATCATAAGATAAACTGACCAAATAATAGTTACCTCATCTAAGGCAGAAAATAATTATAACTGGTAATACAATCTTAATTGAAATATAGAAATCAATGGACTATTAGAATATTACTTTGTAACATCTAACTCACTATGTCTTCAAAATACCACTTCCTTAATAAATCCTATATGCTTTTCCTCACAAACCAATAAGTTTATTTCAACATTTAATCAATTCATTCAATTGAAGCACAAAATAAATTCATACATTATGTGCAAATGATAGAAGATAAATGAAGTTGCTATTAACAATATTCATTCATAACTTGAGAGAACACATAGAGGAGAGTAAAATTTTGAAAAGCTAATATTCTTCTTCATTTCTAATATTTCCTTGTAAAACATATTCAAGATTTATACATAGTATAATTTTCATCTCACAATTTCTTGCAATATATCTATCTAAATACCTATTAACATTCTATTATGCTAATAGAGATATGTATCTACTATGACCCTATTCTAAACTTAAAAATCTAAACTCTCTCCTTTTCAGCCATTAAATCCCCTTTATATAACAGGGGAGCAACAAGCACTTGACTAAATTTCAATTTCAATTTCAATTTCAATTTCAAGTTCATTTTGAACAAAAACCTAATTCCAACTAACATCTCGAAGGACTCCCTAGGTGGTTTCATACATAATAATTTCAAAGTAGGGAGGCTAAAAACATGCAAAAACTGTTAGTCGTCATTGTCACAACATTTTTCGTTGGGAACAAAAAGATTTGGTTCATTTTATCTAAAAATTCTCCACATTAGCAAGGGAAAGGAAAAGAAAAACCATGGATGCATAAAAAAAAATACCTCCTATGCAACAACCATTGTGTCACAAAAAACTAAAATAGGTGTACCTTATTTAGAGTCATTGGAATCTGAAAAGGCCCAACCACTTCTAGTTCTTGTTGCAATTGGAGGTACTACAAGCACGTCATCATCAGAGCTATCATATGGAACCAGGGAATGAAGATATTGGCCATAATCTAAGTCTGTCTCAGCTTCAACATTTGAAAAAGTGTCAAAAAGAACAATAAGAAACTTATGCTCCTCCTGATCAGTCTGGTGGCTCTTTCCCTTCTTCTTGGCCTTCTTCACTGTCAATTCTAGTTCCTTGCCTTTAAGGTCAATAGCTCCCCCTGGAAGGGTCCTATTTCTCAAGCAGTAAGAATTTTGCACAATTGTCTTCTTTTTATGGCCTCTAGCCCTCCTTTTTTCCTTTGCAATATCATTGGAAGCCATGGTTTCCTATTCAGTTTCTTCCTCATGGAATTTGGACATGTTCAACTAACTAGACCTCCTAGTAGGTAGGGTTGCCTCACTAGTTTTTCCCATCTTAGAATGATAATTTAAAAATCCTTTTGATTTAGCACCCACAAGAAGAATACCCCAATCCTATTGACAACAACTAATTCAAGGATTAGAGGTCTTAAGTAGACTAGAGAACTCAATTTCATACCAACCCAACCATGATAAGACAATTCTATCATAGATAAACCAACAACTTCTCACACTTAGACTAACACACACTGGAGACTAAAAAAGAGAATGAGAATAATCATCAATCAACATGTATTAAATAGATATTTCGAGCATGCAAAATTAATGATGCAAAACTCCTTGAGTGCGTGAACTAGTAGCATATTATTTTGGATTTGAACCTAGATTGTTCATCTAAGGGAAATTAAGATTTTATCTAAGGTGGCCATGAGCATCGTTTTTTGATTATTATCAACTTGCTTCTTAAAAACAATGATGTTATCTCAAATATTAACACATTATTCCTTAACCCTAATTTAATCATACATGTCTTGACAATTTGGAATGTATCACCAACCTAAGCCATGCTATTCATTTATATTGGTGAAGTACATATGGTTAGTTTGGAGAGAAACTTTCCTTGCAGTCCTCCTCGCTTCGTCACTGATCCTTCCCTAATCCTGAGATGTTCATTAGCAATGAACTTACCCATGTGATGAAATTATGCTTCTTGGATCATCCTGCTTTAAAATTTTATCAATGGTTGTCCAGTTCTTTCATTGATCCCCTTCTTGCTTCATGCGAGACCCCTAGACACCCCCACATTGCTCCTTTCATTTATGGTAATCAACTACCATTGATTTATTTCATCCTTATTCAGTTCTATCAACAATGAAAATATTTTTGTGATGGCTTTTATCCCTTTATTTAATGGCCTGACACCCGATCACACCTATCCCTTCATCATGCTCTCAACAATTCACACTTTTATCCACGTGCACCTGCATAGAACAAATGGCGCCAAAGATATCACCCATAAGATCAATTAAAATTAGCAACAGAAAAAAAAATCTCTTTTAGAAGGAACTTACCGCTTGTTGCTGATTTAGAACATAAGTTCAAAATTTAGTTCACAATGAGTGATAAGGCTTTCGTTCATCACTAATTCTCCTCATACATTGTGCAAGCAATCAACGATGAATGGTTTACATTAAGGTTCATTGCACATTGCTAATATGAAAACAAATTTTTACAATATGTCCATGATCATATGGTGTAACATCATATCCATCATCGCTATTACAAATTTGAAAGATCAGATGCCATTAGCGATGAGTGATATCAAAGGAAAGTACCACTCATTGCTCATTGCTACTTCATAGTGTAAACCTATAAACAAATTAGCGACTAGTGATAACGACACAAGAGTCATCGATACTTAAGTGAAAAAATTATGCACGTGCTTACAAGCTATTCTTAAGAAAGGGGAGACTTCTCTAGAGTGACATGAGAATGGTAAGCTCACAACTTTGGAATTGATCTATTTAAGGATCTAGGACAAATTGCTTACAGAATGCGTAACGTAAAAGATCACTTTATACAATGCTTAACTGAATTCAAAACTTCATAAATGAAATATCGTAATGAAAATTTTAAAATAAACTTAACATAATAACGTTGAAAGCTGAAAGAAAGAGAGAAGAAATAGAGAGACGAAACCACAATTGATAACAGGGTTCGTTCGTAAGGACTACGTCTCCGGGTCCCTCTCCAATGGAGGACCGATCCGATTAGCTCCAAGAAATCATAATTACAATTGTGACAGAATCATTCCCTTCAAGCACACCGATATTGCAGCATAACTTTGACGTACAGGAACAATTACAATCTTCTCTCGAGTATAGTCTCTTTCTGCATCAACTGAATTCCACCACCCAACTCTCACCTAAACCCCTCCTTTTATACACAAAATATGCCTAATTAGGCCTAACCACTCAATTAAATGCATAACTCCCTTATGACCTTGTACAAGATCTTTGATATCTCCATTTTGGCTTCTGGTTCAGGTGGTTGAGGTATATCTTTGTTAGTTTTGGCTAAATATGCCTTTTTGTTATAGCTCAGCCAATAGGTTTAGAACAAAACAAACCATTGCCACCATATAACCCATATGATTTTGGTGGTCTACCGGTCACTTTCCTTTTTGGCACTCGGCCAGTCGCGGGTTCAAACCGCCGCCAGTTCGATTTAACAAACAAATACTCAACAATTATAAAACAAAAGGAACCGCTGTCTAATAATAGTAAAATCACCAATTACTGGTGCAACGGTGAAACCTCTGACTGTTCCGCAGGGTGTCACGGGTTCAAAACCCACTACATTTTGTTCCAACGAAAAACAACCCGCGGATGGATAGAACAATGCCGAGCACTAAAATCATGCCATGTGTCAAACGATCATTAGCCAGAACCTGCCACGCTGTCTGCCGACGATGAAAAATAGTATGCTGAGTAGACTGCCACTGTGATGCCACATGTCAAAACACTATTCACCAGAATCTGCCATGTATGTTGCCACATCAGAGTACGGAAAGCCACGTCAGCATGATGATGTCATCATCTATACCCTTAAGTCAACTGAACTTTGACTGCCTGTAACTCGAGCATATGACGTCGAATTTCGATGAAAGGAACACCGTTGGAATCGTCTCAACGAGCTCTTCACAATGATGCTGGTTCTGTTGATTTCTGAGATGATTATTTTTTTCCTTCTGGACCCCCCTGAAGCCAATTTGACTGGAAGTTTGACTGGCCATAACTTGCACAAACTGAGTCCTTTTCGCCCTGTTCAAGTTGCGTTGGAATCAGGATGTCGTTGTCTTTTTGATGAAGCTGAAATTTGGAGTATTGGGAACACTTCAATTTCCACTAAAAAATTGTCCCCCGGATCAGGAATCATGTGGAACAAAGGATGTAATGATCAAAATATTATTCCCCTCGCCTATAAAAAGGACAATTCAGACCTACCCAAGAGAAAAACTAGTCGTAGGATGACAGTCACATGATGATGTAAATATGAGGATTTCCTCCCTCTTCCCAACCAACAATAAACACTTTACAACCAACAGCAAAAATAAAACCCTATAGTAGATGTGACAAAGATTTTTAGGTCAAAATTCCTAGGGTTTTCACATGAGCACACTAAAATTTACAATTTTTTTTAAAGTGCCATCACGAATTTTGTGTTGACATTACTGCTTTTTCTTTTCCCTTGTCTGAATCTTTGTTTATGATCTTGTATTCTCCCATGAATTTTGGTTTGAAGTCTAAGGAACTCGAATCATCTTCCAGTAGGTTTTTTATTTTCTCAATTTGTTTTTCTTTTTCTTTTTTTTGCATGGGTTCCACTTGTGTAGTTGGTGTTAATGTTTTGAAGGGATTTTCCTTGTTTTTCTCAATGTTGAAACAACCATAGGGTTTAGGATCAGCTTCAAGCTTGTACAATTTGTTGTTGTAGATATAGGCCATTTTATGATGAAGAGTTGAAGGCACCCCATTCATTTCATGAATCCATGGTGTACCTAAAAGGATATTGTATGAAAGATCATGGGGCATAACATGGATCAGTGTTTTTAATTTGGCCTTTCAAACTTTAATAGGTAAAGTGATTACACCAAGTATTTGTTTGCGCACGTTATCAAAGCCATTAATAGATAAAGAGGTGCGTTGGATTTTTTGTTTATTAACACCAAGCTTATCCAAAAGGCTTACACTACATACATTCAAGGCTGATCCATTTTCAACAAGGGTTTGCATTATCCATGTGCTATTGTATTGAGATATAATCATGAAAGCATCACATTGCTTTTACACCTCCAAAGGAGGGAGTTCACTTTAGTGGAAAAAAATGTTAGCATTTATTCCTTAAATCATGGCTGCTATGTCTTTTGGTTGCACATTAGAAGGGATAGGAACTAGTTGTAAGGAAATTTGAATCATAGTGTGATAATTAGGTGAATCCTAAATTATGTACCAAAGGGATATCTTTGTGGGAGTATTCTTAAGTTGTTAACAAGATCATACTCCTTTCCACTTTGTGAAGGAAATTGAGGGGCACTAGACAAGATAGGATTAGGAAATGGTAGGGATGTTGAAGGTGTTTGTATTGGTTGCAGATTGGTCCTAGTGGTGTATGTATGAGCAACAGTATTGTAACTCGGTTGCTATGAAACATTGTTCTTAGGTGCTTTGAGGATAAGGAATTTTTTGTTTTGAACTTGTGGTTTGTGAGACGGTGGAAAACTGATAAGTTTAGGCTCAGGAGAGTACTCCAAGGGATATCTAATGTTCATAACCTCAAAAGACCTTTCATGGTGTCTTAGTGAAGGGGATTTTAATTTCGCTTCATCATCTTCATCTAAGGAATTATTTTTGTCATTGTTCTCATTTTCTTGCACCATGGTATCTTCCCTAGGAGGAGAGTTTTTAGGAAAACTACAAACCAAATGTTTCGAAATTCAAGGATTCGCTTTTCCAAAATGACCTGATCGCAAGTAGTTGAATGATCAATGAAATTCTCTTGTTCAAGAATGTTTTCTCTAGAGGGAGAGAAGCAAATAGAATTCTTGTGAGTCTCATAGCTTTGATATTCTAACACTACAATATCATCTTCATAAATAGGATAGATATCAAGAGAAGGGTAGATGTTATTGTCTTAATTTTTAGTGATTTCATTCTTGTTTTCTAGGGTTTCATTCTCTTGTTCCATAACTTCTACCCTAGTAGGATGAATTTTAGGAGAGAGGAAAACAAAAGGTTCATCACTCTCCATTGTTATGTCATGTAAAGTAACTCTATCACTAATAGGGGAGGCATCAAGAGAAGGACTACTAGGTTTTTTATGAATAAGAATGGTTAAATGCTTTTGTTCAAATAGGTCTTTCCAAATTTTAGGGACGGTAGGAAGGAGAGAGATAAGGTTATCACTTTCAATCCACGTGTTTTACTAACAAATGTGACTTTCATGATCATTCATGATTGTATCGTCTTTTACTAAAGCCTTCCTACAATTGGGGGAGGTGTTGAGAGATGAATTTGGGGTAGTTGTGACAATGATCTCATCTTCTTGTGTCATATTATCTTTCCAAGAGGGAAGAGGAGAGAGACAATCAATAATTTCATGATCCACAATGATTGTATCTTCTTTCACCAAAATACCTTCATCACTAGTAGGATAAATATCAAGAGAAGAACATTTATGGTTTCCATGATTGTCTATGCTTGTATGTTCTTGTATAATACCATCCTCACCAATGGTAAATACAATATTAAGGATTGTGTCGATGGTTTGATCCACTTGCTCTAGGATATTCTCATAACTATGGAAGATACTAGAAGGATGAATAACATGTTTATTAATGATATCATTTATGTATTCAAAATTGAACTCATAAGAGTTGGGGTTGTACTTATGCAATACATTTTTAACCACATTGAATCCACATCTTTTGACAAAAAACATGTTATCATGGAAAGTTAAAGAAAGTGCAATTCAATGACCTAAAGTGGAATGTTTAAATGCAATTTTTAGATTTCAAACAAGGTAATTTACTGATTATGTTATGTAATGAAATATTGTGAATGCAAATTTTCAAGGAAGCAATGGATGAAATGAACTATTTTAGGCTATACATAGTAAAATGCATAGAATAGAAAATTAACCCACTAAAAAAAAAGCAATGGCAGCAAACAAAAGCAGAGAAAAATATATTTAAACCCTAAAAACTAGAACTTCAAAGTCAAGATGGACTAAGATGCTAAGATGGGAATCTTTCTCCTCTTGATGAAATTATGAGTTTCTAGAGGCTGAAATAGATAGAAAATGGCTTAGATAGGGTTCTAAAGCAGAAACCCAAAAAGGAACTAAGATGTCAGTAAGGGCAATTTTGTCCCAATGAGGGTTTTTTGCAAAAAATAGACAAATCTGAGTTGATAACAATGTTCCTAGGTTGTCTACCAAGGGATCTAATGTTTAGAAACAAAAAACTATGCCAATGGATGCAAGGAAAAGTTACTAATAGCAAGCAATTGGATGCAAGTTAGTTCAAGTTTGAATGCAATAATATTTTTCCTAAATGCAATTAGGACATGAATAACAATGTTCTTTTCACTTTTCCAATGAGATAACTTGATGCAAAAAAGAAAAAACACAATCTATATGCACTTTCACTAGCCCTAGATGCACTTTCACTAGCCCTAGATGCACTTTCATTAATGCAAGATGCAACAAACCCTAGATGCACTTTTACTAATGTAAGATGTAATGAAAGAATGAATACAACCTAGATATAGGGTCTTAATGAAATCCAAATAAAAAAATGAATGCTCAATAATGTGAGGTTCACCAAAATGAATAATAGAAAAATGGGAGCTTTATAACCTAGGTCATAGAACAAAACTTTTATCTAATTATCATTCAACAATTTCCTAGGAGTCCTAATTGGATTGACTATCAATCTCACAAGGTGAGTCAATTGTCAAGAAGGAGGACATAGGAGGGAGTTCTTTAATATTTTAGGGGTTCAGCACCAAGCAAATGCTTGGAAAAGACAAATAAGCATTTGACTCACAAAACCTAGTAATGAAAGCTAAATGAGGGATGCAAATAATGAAATTATGCAACAACAATTTAGGATATGTTTACCTGGGATATCTAGAGATGTAATGAGGTTTCCTGAAATGTAAATAAGCTATCAAAATATGATATGGAGGACAAAGACACCCTTACTATTGTCTTAGTCTCGTTGCTATTTTTCGGGGTAGATGTTGAATCTTTGGATATCAAAACCAGATTTGGAAGAATTTATGAAAAATATATTTCGGAGGACTAAGACACCCTAGGTGGTGACTTAGTCCCATCTATAATTTCTAGAATCTCTAAATGTGGTCTCGAGGCTTGATGTCTGCACTTCCTTCTTCTCTAATCTCAAGTTCTGAAACTTTTGGATTTGGCTTGTAGGTGAGGTTCCGTTAAGATGACAACTTAAGGATGCAACTTTGAAAACTTTTCACTTTAGAGGATCTTTAAGTCCACAACCTAGCTCTACAATCACAAACATCCAAGAGAGGAAAAACTTGTTTTTTAGTGAATTTTCATTTGCCTTCGTCAAACCCCTATTAGGTAATTGAACCAAATGATGAAATGAATAAAATTAAGCATGAAACATGAAATATGTAAATGATATCATCTTGTATGATGTCTTGTGAAGGAAATATGCAATCTACCATGTATTTCCCATAAGGAAGATAGATCTTGGATCCTTGGATTTGATGTGAACAATGGTTGTAAATAGATCTTCAATGCTACATCCACAATCTTGGCTCAACAACATGAGTGGATGCACCAAACCCTTGAAACAATGCTTGAATCTTGATGATGGCTCCAAATGCTTGATGAACTACTCTTGAATTCTCTTTTGGACTCAATTTTGCTAGAATAGATGCTCTCACAACCTACTTAGATGAAAATGAGTGAAGGAACCTTATATTTATACTTATTCAATCTTAATATCTCGAAATTACCACACAACAAGACAACATATGAAATCATTTATTAAAGGAGGCCAAATCCCACCAAGATTTGAAATTGAATCCTAAAAATAAGCCAATGAGGACCAAGATGCCATAGGTGGCGTTTTAGTCCAAAGGCTTCAAACTTGGGGATAAAAAATCCAAAAAAGGGCCTATTTAGGTGGTTTGAAAATAAGGGTCCCAAGACCTATGGAGGAAAAAGACGCCCTAGGTGGAATTTTAGTCCTAGTCCAAAAATTAGGGACACATAGATAGAAACATTAAATTATCATTTATCATTTGATATTTGTTAGGATCTCCCATAAAATTATATCATTTATTATGCTTGTGGATGCAAAATATGACCAATTAAGCCATAAATAAGAATAAATAAAGCAAGGTGGGCCCAAACAAGTGTGAAAATGCAAGGTTATGCATTTTATAACACTATAGCTAATTTACCCTATCATTGGTCATAAGGAAAGCAATGAGATATCTACCAAGGTTGACTCACCTAAGGGCTGAAAGTTAATATTTCCCTAGAAGATCTCTTTTTCCTAATGAAGTAAGGAAAGTATAAGTGCATTATACCTCCTTTTTCCATCGTTATTCATTACACCCCCATTTTATGATGTTTCACCACTTAAATGTTTAAACATTCATTCCATATAGCATATTCAATTTGTAGTAGGAAAGGAAAGAATGAAAGAAACCATCAAAGGAGCATAACAGATGAACACAAGATTTTTATGTTGAAATCAAAATAGGAAAAAACCTCAGTGAGGAATATCTAATAATATATTATAACCGATTACAACATTTTACAAAAAATGATCATTGTAGGTGGACTCACTATCCTAATGGACTCACTTTTCACAATATTAAAGAAAGAATAAAAGCCTATGGCTCACTACCAAGATTTGAACTGCTATAATTGCATCTAAAATATGTAGGAATTACAATTCCCTTGAAGCTCAATATATTGTGTTTACACACTTATAAATGTTCTTCTCTAACATTCACCTGTGTTTTTCATTCCCATTACATTCACACAATTTTCATCAACAACACTTTCATATTTGCTATCATCATCCTGCAACACCAAAAATATCTTATGATTATACCCATTACATCCACACAATCATGAAAAATAATTTTTATTCCCAAAACATACTTCACACCACAATAAAAAATTATAACTATCCCAAATGGGTTAGCACAAACCTATAATAGCTCCCACATAATGCATCAATACACATTTAAACTTTGCATACCCTTAAGTATATTAGGTTGGCACCGCTAGGGACCTAACATCAAAATAAGCCAACTAATTATTCTGAAACCAAAATGCAGACCTCCACACTTCACATCACTTGGAACTTAAATGCTACTAACACATATAAACACCTCCATGAATCCACAAGATGAGATATTGTTAGTGTATTTAAGTTTAACTTAGGTTAATCTCCCCAGTGCATTTTTCCCATGTGGGTAGCTTTCCCACCTGTCATATATTTTCTTGCATTAATAAGGCATGATTGTACATTGTGTAATATATCGCATCTCAATTCATTCTCTATTCTAGTTAAATAGCATAGTGCTTCTCTCTATCTCGTGAAGGTTTTTTACTATAGATGGTGCTCCTGGGAGGTGGATGACACCAACATGGTATCAGAGCCAACAATTATGTTCTCCTTCCATTGAGAGTTTTCATAAAAAAAAATTGAGATAATTATTTGCTCGACATTTCAAATTTATTAAATTTCAAAGACGCCTCATTTTTTATTCTTCTAAAAAGAATTTTCACCCATTTGTTGGCTTCAAATTGTTTGAAGGCATGAGAAACGTTTTTTGAGGGAACCTTGTTTGAAGGAACATCATCAAGCCATCTTTGATTGCTGGAGCAATGATTTTTCTGGGGAGAGTGAATAATTTCCGTATTGGCAAGCACATGCGGCATTAGAAAGGCATATTTTTTTTGGTTTTGAAAAGCCCAATACTTGGAGAAGTGGCATTCTCCTAGTTTGCGGACCAATTTTGTATTGAGGGTCATTTAAATCTATCTTTCATCCTATGATTTTCTTGTGAGGAGGCTACTGAATGAGCCATTTGAAGACCCATGTTCTATTTTGGAGGTGTGATTTGACCTAGTTCTGAGGTGTTTCTTACTTGTATAGAGCATGTAATTTTTTATACTATAATCTACTCTTTGGAAGTTGTAAAGTCCATGAATATTTCACTAGTGGCCACAATTTTTGTGAAGAATTCGCTATTTGGAGACACAATTAGAGGTCGTTATTTCTTGGAGGGTTTGATTTCTTCGTTACAACATAATTTCCTTGCTACAAGTTAGAGAACTTGGAGTGCTCCAATATTTCCTGTGTAGCACTTAGTGCAAACTTTATCAACTCTAAAGTTTTTGCCAAATATTTAGGGTTTTATGTTGTTCAATTGAAGTGTGTGGGCCCAAGTTGGTTTTGAAGTTGTGTTGCTAGAAGCATTATCCCACATTGGCGGTGTGAGATCTTTTCTTTCTATTTAAATAGCCTCTTACTCTCTTTGTTTGGTGTGAACAAGTCTCATAGGCTATGAAGATGTTGTCTTGTGTGTGGTGATTGGTGCTAGTGCACTCTATGGAGTTGCTTGGTGTCAGCATGGAGATCAAGCAATGGGTTGCATCAAATTTTGTTGCAAACTAGGTTTAATTCCTTTTTGAAAGTTTTTATATTTGTCAAAGCACTATCTTTAAAATTTTGAAGAAATATTAAGTTATAATGGTTTCTTTGGAGAAAGGGAACTTTAAACAATGAAGCGATGTTGTTCTCACCCATCTTAGTGAGGAGAATCTATTTCCATATTTGTATAATGAAGTTCCTATTCCAGACACACATGGTAGGTATATGATTTGGAAAGGATTTAGGGCTAGAGTCTATGGAGTTAGTTTTTAGAATATAATTGATGAGGACCTTTTAGATTCACTTTGTCATTTTGAGATCCCTTATTCTCTTTGGACTTACCTTCGAGAATCATATGGATATCCTAATACTCCACAATCTCTCGATGACCCTCCTTCCAATACTAGTGTGTCTCTTTGTTGTTCAAAGAAGTTAGACCATGCTTGTGATCCTTTGGAGGTTGTTGAGACTTTAGATGATGTTGTGGTTGATTCAAAGGTTCTTGATTCTTTGTTAGAGATAGTTGATCCACCTTCATTGAGTAATTCCATCATTCTTGAGCAACATGATTATCATTATCTTCCTGATTGGGATTCTTATTTGTGAGAAACATTTGAGGGTATATCCCTTATATTTGATGATAGTTGTGGTACAACTATTGTCACTCCATCTCAGTCTCTAGAGAATGTTCAAAATTAGTTTCTAGTGGTACCTTGTTTTTCACCTTCTATTGTGATTGGGCATGTTCCTCATTGGTTTGTGGCATCATCTTCCAAGGTCTTGGTGACACATGCGAATATTTTATAGATATTTTCATCCTCATTTGGATTTCACTTGCTAATTCCAATCGAGAGTGGGAATCATACTTGCATTTGTACTTGGTTTTGTTTCTTCAAAAAGGGAGACAAGTTGTTTGTCGACATTGGATCATGTTTTTTCTTCAGGCACTTACCATTTTTGTAGGTGATTACACATTGTGGGGGGGCTATATAGTATCTCTCTCTCCTTCCTATGGGGGGATCATTGATTGTATATACATGATGTATGTAGTCCTTGCGGGGGTATGATTGAGTCCTCCATCCATCCATCTTATCTTGTTTTTATTTTCTCTTTTGGAGAGGGATTTATTCCCACATGATTTTTCTCCTTTTATTTTGTTGTGACAGATTGCATTGTAAGCGGGTACCTAAGATGGTTGTGCAGCTAAGACCCATATTGTAGTTTTTGCATTTTTGTATCTTTATTCTCCCTAACTTTGCACTTAAGTGGCGGTGTTAGTGTATTTAATATTAACTTAGGTTAAACTCTTGAGTTGTTTTTTCCCATGTGGGTAGTTTTCCCACCTATCATATATTGTCATTCCTTTATAAGGCACTATTGTGCATTATGTAATATATCACATCTCAATTCATTCTCTCTTCTAATGAAATAGCATCATGCTTCTCTCTATCTCGTGAAGGTGTTTTGTTGTAGATGGTTCTCTTGGGAGGTGGATGGAACCAACATATATTATTCTGTGGTGAAGTGCGAACTTAGCAAAACATGTACTATGTATTGAAAAACACCATCTCTGGAAAACTTGATATTCTATTAATCACAAATTTTGCACAAGATAGCCAAAATGCATGAAACTTTGGATTTAGACTCCTTTGACATCTAGAAAAAATTCCTTAGAACCACAGGGCAGAATTCTTCAAGCCAAACAAACGTGGAAAAAAAATTGGATTCTTTGTATACTGAAAACCATGTTTTAACACTTAACCAATTCTTTCACTTAACTATGTAAACCGAACCAAAACTTCTTGCATTTATTCACTAGATTATCAATCTCATACACACTCATGCTTCACCAATAAATCTGCACATCAATCTTTAGATCAAACCATAATGTTGACATCAAGGCCAACACTATGTCTACATACTATACATCCATGCTCATGTTGTCAAAAATTATATCAATGACAAAATCCTTAAAATTCTAATAGCTACAACCAGGTGCACTAAGGGGTCAAAACCATAATGCCATTTGCAAAGTGCCAAACTCTACTTGCCCAAGAACCAAGGACCTAAAATATATTAGGTGAGCAATTCTTTTAGCTTTTGAAGTCTACGTCTATAGGCTGAAAGATAATTTTTATTATAATTTATTTATAGTTTAGTGTCTCATAAGTTCTCATAGAAATTTTTTCTCCTTGTCAAAAAATTAACTAAATTATTGAATATTATAAAAAAACAATTCAATTTCAAGTTGTATATAGTCTATTCTTTGAGGTGTTAATTGTTGTGTTATCAAAAATATGTCAATCAAAAGAAAAACAATTAAATCACATCTACATTTACATACTATTAAATAGAAAATATTAATAATATTAGTAAAGGTTCATTTAGAAATACATTACAATATGACTTTAATAAAACTTCTCAAATATAACTAATTATTAAAGAAAAATAAACAAACCACTAAAACTATTTTATTAAAATAAGCCTTAATTTTCCAACAAATTGAACCTTACAATCAGAATATCACATATAATTCTTTATAAATTTTGATTTATATCATCTCGATAAACGTTGAAATTTAACATACGAACTAAACATAAATCTAGTGGAAATTCTCAGCCACCTCCAAAATTTGGTAGACTCTACTATGGAGCAAGCGCGCGCATTTATGAGTTACAATATTGAATACAAGGCGAATTCAGTTTTCGGTGACAAATCAAGTTATTATAAATCTGGTCATCACACGATAAGAACAACCATCCGGCGAGTGTTGAGAGATTCCTAACAGTAAACGCGAGCGTTTTATTATATATTTCATCCGTGTATTCACTAACATAAGTATGACGAATTGTTCTACACATTATAGACAATCATTGTCGCCGCCTGCAATTGATGCCGAGCATGTGAGCAATGGCCCCGCTTCCATAAAATGCCAGGAATATACTTTTGCCGGTTGATTGACTGATTCGTCAGCAGCCATATGAAGCTAAGAACAACCGACATTTTATTGCTCGGCAGGATGTGCCGACTAACTAGAGATTCCGTATAGTTTCGATCGCTTTGCCATATGATTGAACGAACACCAAGCTGGTGAAAAGGATATTTTTTAATACGTTGCATTCTATCTATATCATTACTTATTATCAGTATAATAAAATTTGCATCAGGGGTTACTCAGACAAGCTCATTTTCTATGAAATGATCAACAGCTATGTCTCTTCTGTCACTTAATGGCGATTGAAGAAGGGTATATATCTTTTCTAAATGATTTTTGGTTACGTAAAATTTTCAATTTGGGTTCACCGAAATGAATTAATATGAATATGAGATTCGTTATTTTGTGTGGTAGGGTCTACGACAAAATCTTCCTTTAAGAATTCTCATTTTAAATTGGATTATGATATAATAATCTACAGATTACAATGCATTCTTATTATCTATTTGTTTATCAAATTTTGTCATTGTTGGATGATATCATAAAGACAAAGTGTCTTACTCTTTCTTTTATGATAGTTACACAAAGTAAATTTTTGGAAAAGAAAATCTTAAATTATAAAAAAAAATCATAAAATTTGTGATATTTTCTATGTAAATTAATATAATTTTATTTTTATAAAAGATTTAAAATAGTTTATATCATGTTTTAAACATTTATTCATAGATTATTTCGTTCATCATAATATTTCTAATGAGTAATATTTTGTCGTAAAACATAGCATTGATATTTTGGACATATATTATTTTTCTTTGTGTTCATATATTACTAGTTACAACACATTTTATGTATCTATTCAAATTAAATAATATTTTATTGAAAGAAGTTTATCAATATGAAGGGCTTTATCATTTTCTAGTTTTTTATATTTTACTATTTTCTTAAGTTTATCAAGGGTTTTTGTAATAATCCTATTTTGAGTGTGTAAATAAAAGAAGAGCGAAAAAACAAAGGTGCAAAAAACAAAGTAATTACAGATAAGAAAAACACAAGAAATGAGACACCAACATTTATCGTGGTTCACTAAAATATGACTACATCCACACTGAGTAGAGGAATTTATATTGTTATCAACAACATATTTGCAATGAAAAGTGCAACATATTTAATCTTACCTTTCACACCAATCCAACAATGTGAATAGACAAGTATTGGAGGGAAATGAATGTGTCTGTTGGACTTCATCTCTTCACAATCTCCCACTTGAAATCCAACGGATGTTGCAACTCACCAAACATTCCCGTGCTCTAAACTTTATTTCACTTCTTCTTAAACAAACTAAGAGAAGTTCTGGCGCATTCAAACTTCTCTTTGGGAACAACCTTGGTCAAGATATTTTCCAGATTGACCTTTGTGTCAATTTTCGCAACTCGTAACTTGCTCTCTTCAACCACACGATGAATGAAATGAGCATGTATGTCAATATGTTTATAACTACACTGAGATGAAAGATTGTGAGCCATAAAAATGGCGCCATGACTATCACAAAATAAAACATAATCACTTTGTTGACATCTCAAATCACTAAACAATCATTGTAACCAAAGCATCTCCCTAGAACCTTCGAAAAGAGCAACAAAATGTTGCAGCCTCGAGACCCAACTAATGGAAGCTCCAAAAAACATGAAAACATAACCAGTAGTAGATCTCTATTTATCTAAATCTCCAGCAAGATCAGAATCAGTGAAACCTTGCAATTGTACATTATTGCCACCAAAACATAAAGCATAATTAGATGTGCCTTTAAGATACCTTAATATCCATTTCAACACTTCCCAACGAGGCTTTATAGGATCTCTCATGAAGCTACTCACAACTCCCACTGCACGAGAAATATTGGGACAAGTGGAAACCGTAGCATACATAATGCTGCCAACTACAAATTTATAAGGAATACCTTCCATAAAATCCTTATCCTCTTGTGTTTTTAGACAGAAATCAAAAGATAAACAAAAATGGGTAGCAAGAGGAGTATAAACAACCTTCACATCAGCCATACCAAATCTGTCTACAACCTTGTCCATGTATGCCTTTCATGAGAACATGATCTCCTTCTTTCGTCTAACCCTAGTGATTGTCATTCCAAGAATCTTCTTGGCTACGCCTAATTCTTTCATAGAAAATATACTAGCTAATTGTGCCTTCAACTTAGAAACAATCCTCGTACTCATACCGACTACCAACATGCATCAACATAGATCAAGAGAATAACAAACTAACCATTAGAAAGTTGCTTATAATAGACACAAGGATCAAATTCACACCTTAAGAGGTTTTGCTCAATCTTGAAGCAATCCAACTTGAGATACCATTGCCATGGGGTTTACTTGAGCCCATACAAGTTGTGCTTTAACCTACAATAAATATGTTCTTGTCCCTATTGTTTAGATCCTTCCAATTGCTCCATGTACAACTCTTCATCAACATCACCATGTAGAAAAGCTATCTTGACATCCAACTGGTCAAGTTCAAGATCCCAAACTACAACCAATCCTAAAACTACCTGGATTGTGGTCATTCTCACAACTGGGGAGAAAATCTCATTAAAATATATTTGTTTATGTTGATCATACCCCTTGACAAATAGTTTGGAACGATAACATTTCTTTCCTGCGTCATCCTCTTTCAACTTGTATACCCAACGATTCTTCAGGGGTCTTTGATTAGGAAGAAGTGGCACTAAATACCAAGTATTAATAGCTTGCAATGAACTCATTTTTTCTTGCATTGCCTCTTGTAATTTCACAAACTTTATTTCCTTGCAAGCTTGTTTATAAGTAGCTGGTTTAGGTTGATCAAAAATACAAAGTTCATGCTCAACCTCCTTTGAATATAACAATTCATAGTCTGAAAGTCTAGAAAGATGTCTCCTCTCCTGGGTAGATCTCCTTAAATGAGGACCTTGTTCTTACACATTTCTATCTTCCAAATGCAAATAACCTCTGTTCATAACATTTTCTTTCAGAATATGCCTCTATATGTGTCCAAGTTGCACAGTCCCTT
This sequence comes from Sequoia sempervirens, assembly GCA_007258455.2. Taxonomy (NCBI): domain Eukaryota; kingdom Viridiplantae; phylum Streptophyta; class Pinopsida; order Cupressales; family Cupressaceae; genus Sequoia; species Sequoia sempervirens. The sequence goes on from VDFB02358134.1 coordinate 43,094,113, forward strand.
GTGCCTGCACATTTCCTTGTGCTTGTGCAAAGTCTCCAATTTTCTGCCCCTACACACCAATCAGCTGAGGAAAAAAAAAACTAAGAATTAGTATGTAGAGGCTGCATACATTCTTTCCCATAAGGCAGTGATTCAGTTCCAAAATGTTGTAGACTAAGTGAAGGTTGCATAAAAACTTCTATAGGTACCAATTCACTCCCAAAAGGCTGCATTCAAACTATAGCTTGTGGGTCCACATGGAATGGAGGAGGACAGTGGACCAAAATTGTAGCAATGTTAGAGGCTCTATCAAAGACCACATTCGGCCTTTCTAGCCATGGTAGAGTGATATCTCTGCCAGTTAGGGAATTAGTCTGTTGAATATTGCTAGCAGAGATGTCATGTTCCTCACGTGGAGGATAGTCAAATAGTGTTTGACTAGTATCAACTGTAACTTGATAATTGTCTAGTGAAGATACTGGCATGGGCTCCAAATCTGAGAAGGGGAAAGATGTATTCATTATAGCAAAGGAGTATGTGTCATTCCCTAAGCTTTTGTTTGTTGCTTGAATGATGTATTCATTATAGTAGAGATAGGTATGTAGTCTTTGTGTTCTATCCCATGTACATGTTGAGCTGGAAAAACGTGTTCATTGAAAACCACATCCCTACTGCGAGTAATCTTTTTAGTGATGGGATCCCACAACCTGAATCCATACTGGTCCTTGCCATACCCAACAAAAGCACAATTCTACAATTTGGGGTCCAATTTAGATCACTTCTCCTTCGAAACAAGAGAAAACGCTTCACATCCAAACACTCAAAGATGTGAATAGGAGATTCACTTTCCAATCTACTCCTTTGGAAAACCAAAATCCAATTGGGATGATGGGCTCTGGTAATTAAATAAACTATTGTATTGCAAGGTTTATCCCATAAATCCTTTTCCAATCTAGTATTGGAAAGCATACATCATGTTTTCTCCAAAATTGTTCTATTTAACCTCTCTGCAACCCCATTTTCTTGAGGTGTAAAAGGAACAACTTTGATTCTTTAAATACCATTTTTCGCATTAAAATGATCAAAATATAGTGAGAAAAATTTGCCACCATTATCCATTTTCAAACATTTGATGTTATGCCCCTCTGATTTTCAACTAAAGATTTAAAAATTTTAAATTCACTAAAGACTTCAGATTTCCTATTGAGCATAAAAATTCAGACCTTCCTAGTGCAATCATCAAATACAGTTACAAAATAGTCAGCCCCTCCAAGAGAGGTTACCTTAGTCCAAAGACATTTGAATAAACAAGTTCCAAAGGTGAGGTATTCTTTCCACAACCCATCTTCAAGAAGCTGACCCACTTCTACTTGCCATAATGAGAATGTTGGAAAAATTCCAAATCCACGGATTTCAAACAAGGTAATTGATCTCTCTTGACTATCACTTTGAGGCATTTCATGCTCATATGCCCAATCCTTTGATTCCAAAGCTCAGTTTTTCTTTCCATCACCGCCATAGCAACTCCCACCTGAGAGTCATTCTCAAATACTTATAGACTACCCACCTTATTTCCTTTGGCAATCTGTAAGGATCCCTTAGTTACTTTTCATGAATCTAAGGAGAAAAGCATATTACAGCCTTGTGCAAAAAGTTGGCTGACAAAAATCAAATTTATCTTTAGTTTTGGTACATGTCTAACATATTGTAAAATCCATGTCCCTCCATTCTTTGATTGCAACATAACGTCACCTTTGCTAATGATCTCACATGATTTGTTATCCCCCAAATAAAATTTTTCAAATTGTCCTTCTTGATAATTTGTGAAGGCCTCCATACAAGAGGTGGCATGAAAGGAGGTGCCATAATCTAAAACCCATGAATGTATTCAATAGATTCACTTGTGGATAAAAACAACACACTATCACCCTTGTCATAAATAGTATTAGCCTCACTATCTCTAACCTTCTCTTGTGCCTTCTTATAGGAGTAACAATATTTTTTGGTGTGACCAACCTTACCACAAAACAAACAGTCACCAATTCTACCTCTGGATTTTGACCTTTTCACATATTTTGATCTTCTCTTGTTATTGTATGTGCCTCTATTTCAAGGCCTTCCTCTACTAACAATAGTTAGGGCTTCTCTAGAAGAGGTTTCTTGGTTCTTTCTTCACATATCTTCACCGAGGAGTGTAGATGCAACATCATCAAACTTCAATTTATTTTTCGCATCCACTGATGTACTCACAACCATGACAACTCCCTCCCAACTATTAGGTAGTGAACACAATAATAAAATTTCTTTAATCTCATTATCTAGGCTAATACCCACTAAAACTAATTGAGTAACCAATGTATTAAAATCATTAAGATGGTTGGATAAAATTCCACCTTCTTTCATTTTTCAGGTTATATAACCTCTTCATAATAAATACCTTATTAGATGTTGAAGCTACCTCATACATCAAGGAAATTTTATCCCACAATTCCTTCAAAGTATTCTCCGCTAAGACATTAAACAATACATTACTCGACAATGAGAGGAAAATCATAGCTTTTTCCTTCCTATCCAATTTCTCTGACTCTTCATCTGGCATCAAACTTGGCTTCTTTGCTTTCCCTTCATGTGCGAGTGAGAGGTCCTGCTTTATCAGCAATGACTCCATTTGCACCTTCCACAAATCAAAATTATGACCTAAGAATTTCTCAATCTTCGCTTCCTCCATGATTCAAAAATCCAATACCGGTTTTCTTAATTAGCTATATGTCACCATACAACTCTAATACCAATTGTAAATAAAAGATGAGTGAAAAAAAGAGGTGCAGAAAATAGAGTAATTATAGATAAGAAAAACACAAAAGAAATGAGATACCAGTATTTATCGTGGTTCACCAAAATATGGCTACATCCACACTAAGTAGAGGAATTTATATTATTATCAGCAACATATTTACAATGGAAAGTGCAACATATATAATGTTACATTTCACACCAATCCAAGAATGTGAATAGACAAATATTGGAGGGAAATCAATGTGTCCATTGGGTTTCATCTCTTAACAAAGTGGAGAAAAAAATACATATAATATAAAATAGAGCTATTAGAATCTATATATTTAAGAATTCTTACTACAATAGTTACATTCTTGCAATTTTTTTATCATGGGCTAATCCCACATGAGTATCTCACCTACGGGACATCTTGACTTTTATCTAAAATCACATTTTCTTTGAAAACATGATGACTTAAGTCTTTAGTTATTCAATGTAAGGGGTTATAGTTGAAGAAAGATTTATCAAGATCAATTGGATATGTCCCCTATATTTACATCAAACCCACAATAGAATTTTTTTCTATACCTACAAAAATATTGACAAAAAAAAAAAATCTATAGTTTTAGAGAATTAAATGAAGTCATTTGCATAATGCCATTTTTAAATATAATACCAGTTTTAGAGAATCTTTTGAAAAATTTATAATGAACGTAGGTTCATTAGAAAATATAATCAATTCTATCTAAGACACCAAGAAAAAATAGTTTTGTTTAAAATTCTTCAAAAAGTACTTGACTCTACATAGATACATTCCTTGTTTAATGAAAAAAGTAAATCTTAATTTTTCAAAATATTCTACAAGAGTTGTATTACAAAATATTATAATTATAAACATTTTCTTATTACTACTTAAAAAAAATTAATAATAAAATTAATAACAAATTACCAAAAAAATATGTATACTATATTAGAATTAAGAGACCATGGAAATAGGGCGGGGGCCCTAGCTCGGTTGGCTAAGTAATTCCGTTGCAGCTCTGCTGGTCATGAGTTCTAGTCTCCCCTGTCCCATGGTACCGGAGGGCGTGTCACACCAACGCCGTCGGTCACGTTAAAAAGTTTACCAGGTGCACTGCAGTTTATAGGGGGTCGTGCTACCCGATTCCTGCAGTCTAAAAAAACAAAAAGAGAGACCATGGCAATAAAATAAAAGGAATATATAAACAATGTCAAATATTGTATTAGTTGACCCTAATGTACAAGTGAAGAAGCCTTTTATATATAGGAAAGGAAGAGGAAATCCACCTATCACATGGGTTGACAAGTGCCCCATGATGTGGAACAAATGAGTAGACAAGTGTCCTATAAGTTTCAGCCTATGGATCACTAGGAATGTCCAAATCAACAACCTTGATGCCAAATATTCCACAAGATTTGTATTACAAAATATTATAATTATACAAATTTTCTTATTACTACTTAAAAAATTATTAATAATAAAATTAATAACAAAGTACCAAAAAAATATGTATACTATATAAGAATTAGGAGACCATGGTGATAGAATAACAAGCACATATAAACAATGTCAAATATTGTATTTAGTTGACCCTAATGTACAAATCAGGAATCCTTTTATATATAGGAAAGGAAGAGGCAATCCATCTATCATGTGGATTGACAAGTGCCCCATGATGTGGAACAAATGAGTAGACAAGTGTCCTATAGGTTTCAACCTATGTATCGCTAGGAATGTCCAAATCAACAACCTATTTGACTTTTGAGGAGACATGAAAAGTCTTTCATCCTTAAAAGGTATGCATATGAGTTTTACAAAAAAAATTGGTAACCTCACAAGGTCTAAAGGTTGCACATTTAGTTAGAGAATATTTCTAACCTCATCAACCTAAGTACACATAAGTATAGTGAGTGGATAAATTATTTATTGTAACACCTAGGCCCTTAAGTGATACTTGGGGAGATCATAACTATGTAAATAGATAAAAATGGGTCTTGAGTACAAGGCCATGTTAAGTACCCATGTACAATGCATTCTCTCATAAATAAAGAAAAAAGATAAAACCTAGTTGGAAAAAAAATCCTCTCCAAAAAAGAGAAAAATGATTTAAGGCCTTCAAGAAAATATGGCCCATGATGATAGGATCATCATGATGAATAACTCCTAAAGCATGTAGAAGTTGTAAACTCCGTTGAAGATGAAATGGTGTTTGTTGGAATAAACAAACCTCCATAAAATTTATGTCATTTATGTCATTAGGTAAGATAAGGAAGAAATATCAATTTATGCCTCTCAAAACATAAAAGAAGACAAAAAGAATAAAAATAAAACACTCTTGATTATATCTTTCCCTCCCTTAATTTAGCACTTTATAGGAGTGCTTAGTAAATAGTTGGAATGTGGCATAAACTGGAACATTATAGTGGGAGTGTGTTAGTCTTCACAATGGATGTGTGGCAAAAAAAAAGCACTTTCACAAAAATAACACTTAATTAAGAGTTACTGAGAAAAAGTTATTAAGCTATTTTTTTTTTTACTTTTAAAAAATTAACTTTCCTTCTTGCTAAAAAAAAATAGATTGTTCTAAAAACATTGCACCAAATTTTGAAGGGAAAAAAATAGAGGAATAAATCCGGGCCCTTTGGTTGCAAAGAACCAAAGCCTAAATATATATGTGACAAGGGGATAAGGGTTAGCATTGCTTCCTCACCCTCCCCCCTTACATCATCCTTGGGGTATTTGTTGATGTTAGCAAAAATGACAAAAAGTGGGATGAATAGTGGATTTTTTCCCCGCACCTAAATTTTACACCCATCATGAGATTGGATGGGTGATTTGAGCATAAATGATGGGTGGCTGGCTACACTAGGGAACAACCTACACAAGCAAGGCACCACCTACATATGTAAATAAATATTAGGAGATCTTCGATATAAAATAGAAAGAATAAATGAACAATGCCAAATATTGTATTTAGTCGACCCAAATGTACAAATGAGGAATCCTTGCATAGATAGAAAAGGAAGAGGCTATCCACCTATCATTTGGGTTGACAAGTGCCCCATGATGTGGCACAAATGAGTAGACAAGTGTCCTATACGTGTCATCCTATGGATCACTAGGAATGTTCATACCAACAAACTTTTTGACCAAGTCATCAACCTTGAATCCAAGTGTTTAGTGACCTATGAGGTGAGACAGAAGGTTTTCCAACCTCAAAAGGTATGTACATGACATTTACTAAACAATTTGATGACCTCTAGAGGCTTAAAGGTTGCACATTTAGTTAGAAAAGATGTTGTCCAACGTCATCAACCTAAGTACACTTAAGTCAAGTGAATAATAAATTATTGACTCTAACATACCAGAAATTAGAATTTTTTCTTTACTTTTAATAAAGTATGATTTGTTTTATAGGTAGTTATAGTGATGTGTTATTCAATAATGCTAATAAATAAAAAAAAAATTAAAAAAATTAATAGAAATAATTTTTTCCAAGAAAATAAAAAAAGTCAATTGTCACAACTCATTAGTTTACATTTAACCAAAATTCTTGAATCTTTGATGCCTAAGATTTATATAAAAATATATTAAAATTATTTCAATCCGCCTAGTTAGGCCCATGAGTGGAACACAATATTGTAGGGTCAATCTTGGATGACTATGATTAATCATCAAGAAAGTGACCTCAATTAGTATCTTATGTCTAGTGTAATATTTTAGTGTGGCTTGGATTGAAAAAATAATCCATGAAATGTTTAAGGGCCACATATATAAATCTTCTCAAGTAGGGAATGATGTCTCAAAAATGTATTTTTAATGTTTAATTTTAGTATTTTGTATGAATTCATTAATTTATCTTTTACATATGTTTTCTTCATGTTGTAGTGTTAGAATCATATTTATAGGTGACATGAAATTCACCTTTAGGGGATTATATCCTTACTTGATGAGGTAGGATTATAACATTAGGGTAGCATAGTGTAGCCATGTTTTAGCATCTACTACTCTATATAAGGTCATTGTGATGATAATTAGATATGTTAAGTTATTATGAGTTGTGAGAATCTATAGGAGTGATGTTGCATTAAAATATTTACTATCAATAGGGTAAACTTGGATAACTATTATATAGCTTCTAAATTGGAGCATATAACTCATATGGGTCAAATATGGTAATTTGTAGTAAATTCATGTTGTTAGAAATATTATTGAAACATAGAAAATGGAGGGCCATGATGTAATCCTCTTTCCTATTATTTCATTCAAGAAATGAGATCCAAAACCTTGAAGTGGCTATCAATCAAAAAGGTAAGCCAAGTCAAGATTTGGGGATCTTGCAATTTCTCCTCTATGCAAGGATGGGGTGGTGAGCTAAATCACACTTTGGGGAGAGAAATTTGGACTAGCAAATCAACTCAAATTCTGGGTCTATCAAATTTAATGAACAAACATATCATAAAATAGGGGGAAATAGTAATTTTTTTGGAAAAATTAAGAATAGGGAATGTTGTGCACCTAATCAAAATTTGTTGTTTCTACCACTTTATCAGGGACTCATTCATGAGGTGGCGAATGGGTTCTGGTTTACCTGTCTGGGGGAATTTGAATCTAGAAATGAAGCTTCTACATGGTGAAAATCTAATGACCCTAAAACCCTAATAGGGACTTATTTTCTAGGTGGCGAATCGGTCCTAGTAGGCTATTTTAGAAAAAAATTGAACCTGATCTTGAAGTTGCAGATTTGCACTTCTTTCCTACAACTTGAAACTCCCACTTTTAGATCTAGATTTTCTAATAATCTGGAAAACAAATTTTGAACATTGTTTGTGGATGGGGGTTTGCTTCAGTCAAACCACAATTTTTCTAATTAAACCTTGATGATAAATGAAAATCTGAAACACGAAATGTGTGTGCAATCCTAACCTTAAGTGTGTCTAAGATTAAGGTCTCTAATTATGCAAAAGAAATTCTATCAAATTGTGTTAGAATAAGATCCTTAAATGGAACATGAATAACACAAGTGACCTAATTTAAATGATCTCAAATCCCCTTAATAATTCATAAATCTAAATATACCTCTATTTAGGCTACAAATAGAATGGTCATAGGAGATGGAATCACTTAGTAATCAAGTCATTAGGTTTTGTTTAATGTCTTGTGCATCTCTCTAAAACCTAGAATCCATCATGATTCTCCATAGCAATCTATCATCAATCTTTCAATAATGCTTGATCTTTGACACAAAATGAGCTTGAATACCCATAATTTTGCTCCAAGACTTCAATCTTTCTTGCTTCTTGGATATGAATTCTTGATCTCATGAAAATTATTTAGCCTCTTAGATTTTTGAGCTCTTCTAGCTGAAACCATGTAAAATAACCTTATATTTATAGTTAAGGTTTAATCTTGAAATTCAAATAACATAATACAACATCATATCTAGGATTTAAAATCAATAAAATACCATGAAGAATATGTTCAAAAAGGGGTTTCCTAAGTTGAAGAGGACCCATTCGCCATAGGGTGAATGGGTCCTAGCACATTGAACTAGGACCTTGCTTCGAGGATATGAAAAAGCATGCCCAAAAGGGGTCTTAAGACCTAGAAAGGACCCATTCACCAAGTGGTGAATGGGTCCGAGGTCACTAGCCTAGGAATCATACCCTACCAAAGTCAGTGTTTTGAAACATTATTAATTAGTGTCAGGCTTTATTCCTTAGAAAATACAATAAATAAGGATTAGATTTGAATTTAAGGGGCCAATTAAGGAAAATTTAACCTCAATTATTTAATAAAGCCCTAGATTAGTGTGAAAGTGTAAAGATACACTTTACAACACCGTAAATAAGGCACCATTCAGTCCATTTTATCATTGATTATTCATTCTTAAATTAAGCATGCAAAAGGGTTACTTTTTTCTATACTACATTTAGCCCCCACTTTAGTGTCCATATGATACTATGTGCATATACAAGCTAAAGGAAATGAACTTCTATAAAAAGGATACTCATATGGATTCATTAGGGAGAATGAATCCCCCACTGTAGTTACCTACAAAGCCACAATGTTAAGGACCCACGAACTACAACAAAGATTCATTAGTTTCTTAAGAAACCTCTTATCAAACTTCTATAGAGAATTGAATTTGAGGGTAGATGTATGCCCCACTAATTTTTCTTGCTTTATGGAGGTGGAATCAGGGTGAATACAAAATCATATTGAATTACTTAGGTCATATCATAGGGTATTTCTAAGTACCATACCACATAGTGATAGACATTTGATGAGACCAAGAGTAGAATTATGAATTCAACACAACAAACAACATAAAAAATGGAGTCCTTTAGCCCATAATATGCTAATTTGAATGAAATTCTCTTTAAGTGAATAAGCTTTATTATTAGGGTTTTACTATATATAAATGAAAATGATACTTTTTACTATTCATTTGAAATTTACCATTTTACAAATTTCCATGGTGCAGAGTGGTCGAGGATGTTGAGTTGAAAGACCTACAATCCCCCTAAACTAGACATGATTCAGAGTGAGGTAATATGAGGTATAGTATGACAGATAGTAAGTGGATTATGTAATGCTTTTTCATCATTTTCATGCTTTTTCTATACTTTTTTATGTTATTAGAGTAATTTTAGGACTCTGGAAAATATTGGCACAAAGTGACCACTTTGGCACAAAGTTTCCCACTTTGGCACAAAGTGTCCCACTTGGGTGCAATGTATCCCACTTTGACAGAAAGTGGCTGACTTTGATGCAAAATGTCCAAAATTGTCTAAAGTGTCCAACACCCCCCATCCAAAAATGGCATAAGTCTCCACATTGGTCATAAAACATTTTAGAGCAACTCTAATCTTATTTAATTGATAAATTGAGGATTTATTTTATGTATTTTTATTTTTTAGATTTCTCCTCAAGCCCTGCATGATCTTAGAGGGAGACAATTTTATTTCCTTAGAGAATCTATCACTCAACTATCACAGGAGGAGATCAATCTTCTTCCAGATGTTGGATTATTTTAGGAATATCTCATGCCACCTATGAGGTATCATGATGCTATGCTACTAGCCCTAGTAGAGAGATGAAACATGAACACATGTACCTTCCATCTTCCTATCAAGGAGATGACTATGACTCTAGAGGATGTACATCGCATCCTACATATTCCCATCCAAGGTGAGATTGTACACCTAGAAAATGATAGATCCTTTAGATAGATGAGATATGATTTTTTATATTGTATAGAATGGCCTATCAATCATTTGAGCATCAGTCTCTATATTGAGCTTAAATGGATTCTACATGTGTGGACACCACTTCTACAATGGATCTTTATCACTACTATGGCACTCACATTGGTACTAGATGGTCGAGAATCTCATTTAGATGGTGGACTTGTACATACTATTAGGGGCATGGAGGAGCAGAGGACTGTGTATGCATGGGGTCGTGGTATGCTCACCCATTTGTACTATTACTTGGGATGATTAGTTTATCGGGAGCTCGATAACATTGTACATTTTACACTTTTGCATGAATGGTGATTTGAGCATATCACATGTACGAGACTGACCAATTTTCCTACCATAGCAGCCATGGGCTATCTATGGGTCTCCATTTATCCACATAGATGACCATGAAAAGAGGAGGATTTACTACACTAGTGGATTAGGTTTGACCAATTAGATGAGGATGATATCAGCTGAAGACCATATCTTAGGATTCCCTGCTGAGTAGATGATAGGAATGACCTACTATAATAACCTATCTTTAATAATTAATTAATAAATATTATTGTAAATGACACATTAATATGCTCCAAATTAAAGAGACATAACTAGTGGCTAAACTCAATTATAGCTACACATGTCGATTTAAAAAGAGTCAAAGATTCTTATATTCACTTCAAAAGCTAAATTACAATATCATGTTCACTTGGCACCTAAGGCCATAATATCATTTCATTGTACATTTCTCATCAAGTACATAAATGATAGTTACATCGAGTTACATCATAGACTATATTATTCTTGGGAACACTAAGGTTCTTCTTCTTTGCTCACCTCCACTGGTGGATGAGAACATGGTTGAAGCGCTTTACCGCCTAACCATGAAGCTTATGCTTACCTAGTATTCTTTCGACTTATAGAATGCCTGACCTTGAACAAAAATTTTAGCAAGAGAACAACCTACAAGGTGGAATCTGGTGCATGACCAATATTAACTTGCAATTTCTATCTATATGCTAGAAAAGAAAGTGCAAGATCTGTGCTAGGAATGGAAGAGAGTGAAATTATAGAGTTCATTCATACATGCATAATGAAAAATATTTCTTGGACAAGCATAAAAGTGTGTTGCAACAACAACAAACAATAGGTTCTCGTAAAGAAAACCTATACTCTGACTCCATTTTGGCACCCGTCCTAAAAGGTAACTTTTTGCTAAACAACTATCTACACCCTAGAAACAGCTACCCATATATGCTCTGGTCAACTAAGGTATCGCTGTTCCATCTCAATATTTAACTTACTTCTTTCATAAATGTCTATCGAAATGTAAAGAAAGCTCAATAGAAAAAAAAAATTTATGATTCACATAGTATTTCATCATTCAGTCACTTCATTCTTATGACTAATCTCTACTTTCATCTTAAGCATTTTTCCATTAAAATGAAAGTACTAAAAGAAAAAAAAAGGTATGTCACATGTATGTGTATGTACATAGATGAAGTATATGTAAATACGCATATATGCACCTACTAATGTTTGAGTTTGTGCATACATTCTTAAAAAATCATTAATTTATATTTGTGAACATAGATAGTATTCTATTCAACCTTTCATTATCAAGTGAACAATACAGGGCTTACAGTTTCATACATGCTATTGAGAATACATTTACTATTTCCTACTAAATAGTTGCAAAACTAGATTTTGCTTATGTACATTATTGGCTTAAGCAGAAGAAATATTGTTCCAGCTATACAATTATAAGAAAGTTTCGAACATATTCACATTCATCATTTTAACACTTATAAATAAAAAAGAGTTGTAATGGAACAAAACATTCATATTCTCTTTTCTACAATTTAGTTTTCTAAAAGATCAATAGTATCATTGCTTTGTTATAGATCTCTAGTTGTTCTTATAAGAAATGATCACTTTTACAATCATATGATTCACTAACAATTAGAAGAAACAATATGATTCATTCTCATTGTAGAGAAAACATTTAAGTAAAATTTTTCCATGTAACACACATAAGGACAATATGTCAATATTTAGAAAACATTTCTTGCCTAACATGATATAATATCAAACTATAGTTATTCTAAGTTAACTATTTCCTATTGGTCAAGATCATCATAAATATATTCAAAAAAATTCCTTGGTATTTTATTGTCTTATTACCATGCATGTGAGGGTATTCTTCATGATGGCCTTCATTTCATTTCAACATGGTTTTCATTCCACTGTCCTCATCAAATGAGGTTGACTTCATAGCAAAGAAAACCTACATACTTTCAAGGCTTAAAAACAATAAACTTGGCCCTTCCCTTTCATTGTTATTGGCCCTTTCAATATCAGGGTTTGATATGAATTTGTATTAAAATACAATATTCAGAGGGTTCTCTTATTTCCTCTGGATCATAGTCGATCCCATATAAAGTATAAGAGGAATAACTTAAATTGTCATTGGATTTATATTTGATAGACCTATGAGCTCAACATTTACAAATTACAATATTTTAAGACTGACTCATGAAGCATTGTGAGCCTCGTCCAGCTGCTTCAGTGGTGAATAGTCATAAGAAAGAAATTTAGAGGGTTACAAACCCTCTTCTAAGGGAATCCTTAATTGATCCCCATCACTATTTGTTCATAGTGAGATACAATAAAATGTTGTAAAGAATACATTAGCCATCATATAGCATGCTCATGTCAGCAACCTCAAGGAAGAACTACCTGAGCTTATTGTTTGATGGTTCAACTTAGCTTATAGATCTAGTCGCATGGCTTCCTAAAAGAAGGCTCTCATACATATAATGCAAACAAGTGACCCATAGAGGTCGACACTATGCCATTCAGCCCAAGGCCATGACTTTTATCAAATGTACTTGTAGAAGAATGAAATAAATTGATATACATAATGAAACTACTATCGTATGCTAATGATGAAGTAAAGAATAGGAATAAAAAAAAAAATTATATCTCTTGCATGGTTCAGATTACCTCAATATAGAATTGAGTAAGCAATCACTAGATTTTTCCTTTCTATGACCCACCTTTTCACATGCTTCTTTTCTCCACACTCCCTGTATGTTGTTAAAAAATGGAAACAATAGTCTATATCTTTTCATGCCCATGGTAGAGGTGTTATGGCCTTACCCTCGACCACTACAAAATTCAATTATACCCATTAAATTCATGGCAGGCCTTACTTCCTTCATCATAATTGTTTTAATTACCAACCCAATATTAGTATGCTATTAGCTATCATTTGAATTTCACAGACACACACACAAAAATATATATATATATATATATATATATATATATATATATATATATATATATATATATATATATATATATATATATGTATATATATGTATATATATATATATATACATATATATGTATATACATACATATGTATATATATATATGTATATACATTTATATATATGTATATATATATATTCATATTTCTATGCTTATTTAAATGTTTCCATACTTATTTACCATTCTTTCTATATTTTCACACACACACAGAGATATATATATATATATATTTACATATACATATTTACTTCCATGTATCATTTTTTTTTATGGCTTACGATTTCCATACAATCTTACTTTCAATAGGGAACTTAAATTCAAATTCGATTATCTATATATATAAAGAAATATTATTTGTTTCCTTCAAACATGGAGTTTTAAATCGACAACTTATTTGATCTAGAAGCCATATATTTTCAAACATGAAAATAGTTCAAGTTAGGAAATTCTCATTCTCGGATATATACAAATTTCATTTAAATGCAAGTCATCATGCTCTTATATGGTGTGTGCACCTAGATTGCGCTTGGCTTACTGTACGATCTGGATAAACAATTCTACTTCAACTGATTTTTTTTCCTTCAACCTATCACCTTGCAATCGCACATACTTGCAATTGCAAATTAATCAGTAATGTTGAATTCTTGATGACATATAAAAAAATTATTTTATAATTTCATAAATTTAACATGACTCAACTCCTCATTCAACATGTGAATATTCTATAATCTTCATTTGATATTATTTAATTAAATTTCATTAATAATTCAATTTCTTGTATTTAAAAAATAATGTAATAAAATTGGGTTATGATATTCTTCCCCTCTTGGAAGAGACATCATCTGGATGTCTAGTAAGTCAAAATGAATGACATCATAACACTTTTGATCATTTATGTCTATTTTTTCATCATGTGAAATATATGTCCATTTCAACATCACATAAAATTTATGTCTATTTCAATATCACATGAAATATGTGTCTATTTCAATATCTCATGAAATATATCTCTATTTCAACATCACTTGAAATATATGTCTATTTCAACATCTCATGAAATATATGTCTATTTCAACATCTCATGAAATATATGTCTATTTCAACATCTCATGAAATATGTCTATTTCAACATCTCATGAAATATATGTCTATTTCAACATCATTTCAAAATATATGTCTATTTCAACATCACATGAAATATATTCCCATTTCAACATCTCATGGAATATATGTCTATTTCAACATCATTTCAAAATATGTCTATTTCAACATCAAAATTTCAAAGCATGAAATATCATAGTATCTCAATCCAAAAAATTTCAGAAAAATTATTGAGTTTCTTTTCAAGTAAGCAAGTGTGGAAAGAAGCATTCTATTTCTTTTGGATCCTCCCAAGTATCACTATCCTCTGAGTACTGGTCCCATTGGACCTTATATTGAGAAATATCTCTATTCCACAACTTAATTTTGCACCTATCAAGGATTCTAATGGGCTCTACTAGCACCACTCCTAGATCTTGTACCTAGAAGGATTGCTAATCAAGTACATGAATCACATCAGGATGACATGGCTTAAGCAAAGAAACATAAAACAAATTATGAAGTTGAGCCAGAGTAGGTGGTAGAGCTAATCTATAGGCAACTGGGTTAGTCACTTCCAGGACTTCAAACGGTCCTACATATCTTAGGGAAAACTTGGAAGAATTTCAAAAAACAATAGAGATTTTATGATATTTACCCCTCAAGAAAACTTTGTCCCCTGTTGCAAAATGCCTCTAAGTTTGGTTATTGTCAGCATAACTCTTATGTCGATCTGCTACCTCTTTCAATATGCTCTTAATGACCTGCATTTTCTCTTCCATTTCTTTAAGCATTTTTGGTCCTACTATGATATTGTCCTCTATTTTATCCCAACTGATGGGTGTTTGACACTTCCACCAATACAAGCCCTCAAATGGTGCCATGAATAAGGAGGTATGATAGGAGTTATTGTAAGAAAACTCTACCAAAGGAGAATATTCTTCCCACCTATATTGTTGGTTCATACAATACATATGGAGGAGGTCTTCGACTACCTGGTTCACCCTCTCTGTCTACCCATCAATCTGAGGATGATAAGCTGAGCTGAAATTCAATTTAGTCCCCAATGTTGCAGTGAAGGTCGTCTAGAACCTTTAGGTCATCTATGTGTCCCTATCAAAAATGATAGTCTCTGGAACTTCATGCAAATGAAAGATCTCCTGAATAAATTTCTTTTCTAGGGTCAACGATCCATCCTTAAGGTTTCGTAGAATAAAGTGTGCAACCTTAGTCAACTTATTAATCATAACTAAGATGACATCATACTTATTCTTGCTCAATGGAAACTCCTGTAAAAAATCCATATTGATCACCTGGCATTTATACTCAAGTATGTCATGAGTATACAATAACCTAGCTAGGTATGCATGCTCAACCTTGACTCATTTGCATGACCCAAGCATTTGGCTACGTAAGATCCACTACATCCTTCTTGAGTCTTGGCAAAAACTATAAAGTCTTCAACTTTGAAATCATGTAAGATACACTGGGGTGTCTTGAATAGGGAGTACTGTGAAATTCTTCTAGAACTAGCTTCCTCAGTTCTCTAGATTCGGGATATACATTCTTCTTTACTATCTAAAAATTCCATTTGGTTCAATCTCGTACCCATTAAACTAATGATCCACAAAATTTTCTACTAGGGAATTCTTTGCTCTTTCATAGTGCTCATCCCTTGGAAAATTCTAAATACTTGCTACCTCAAATTAGACTTTGTTGAGATCATGGATTTCATATGTCTTTGTCTACTAAGAGCATCAACAACACTATTCTCTATCCCTTTTATGTATAATGGAATCCCTAAAAAAAAAATCTTTGGTTCCATGTTTACACTTGCAATACTTGGTTTTGACCCTCTTTTTAGGCCTAGGTTTATGGTCCTCATCATTGTTTTAGGGTTTGTATTGCCAAAACCCTTCAAAATTGACCTACGAGTCTAAAAACCGTTGGGCATTCTATTTCTTCATTAACTTGTTGCTCCCGATCTTCAGTTGTCTAAGTCACCACTTATACCATTATAATTGTTATTTTCACTAGCCCCATGGGTTTAGGTTTCTCAGTCATCAAATGCTCTTTTCAACACTTAAATTTTCCTATAGTTTGGCTTGAATTTCATATTAAATGCCTTAAGTCTTAAGTTTTTGTGCCTAAGGGTCAAATTGTCGTCGGCCTAGTAATGGCCCCCTTTTAAAGTTAACGTTTGCAGGATGTGAAAATTTTAGTTTTAAAATTATTTTTCAATCATTGTAGGAGAATCTTGATCATTCCTTGAGCACCTAATTTTTTTTATTATTTATTAAAATATTCAAATAGGATGGCAGGCATTTTCCATTCTCATGTCAAATGGTGGGATCATTGCTTCTATAGGGTTAGTATGTAAAGCTTGGAGAAAGATCAATGATAGATGTTTGAACACACGTCTTCATTTGTTCCATTCCCTGTTCGCCCATCCATTCAACGCATTAAGGATAATTATTTAGACGGGCTGGTGGGAACTTGACACATGTTGTCTATATGTGGTGGGCTAGATATCTTCTTGCGATCAGTGAACAATATCAAAAGGGAATCTATGATGGTTGTTAGGTGACATGGTCAAATGTCCACCACTCCCCACCACCCTGCCAGATTTTATTTAATACTTATAAAATATCTCAGGCTAGTGGGCATGATTACACTTTTTGCTTCATGGAGGGACCCACCAGGCTTTGGAGATGGTGTATGCTTTATAAGGATGGACATCAACGGGTGATGATAGGTGACGTGGGTCAATCTCGATTGCTACCCACCGTCCCATTAGTGGCCCACTTGTATCTCCAGTTTCTCAGTAGGCAAGCGGGTGACTGCCACGTGGAATATTTCAAAGGCCTTGATGGATTTTAATGGAGATAGAGTGCTACTAAAATATTAGTCAAAACTTTTATAAGATAAAAAAAACATGAAAATTAGAACCAATTCTTGGGCACACATATGAGATTTGGTAAATACTTTTGCTTGTGGTCGTCAAATTTTTTAAGTGTTGGTACACATGTATGGGATGATGAAATTGAAGTAAGGTACAGAATTGACTGATATTCTAAGGCTAAATCATAATCGCTTCTCGATGTCTTATTGTGATGAATTGCAAACAAATTAATTCCCACAGGCGAGAGGGTAAATGTGACATGACAGGTTTTGTTAAACACTAAGTATGTGATTAATGTGCAACCTAAGTGAATTTATATTCACTTGATTTTTCTAATTAGGGAGAAGCATCAAGTGCATGCATCTCATTTTTTCATATTTAATCATCCATATTGATTATCCATTGATTTATCTTAGAGTATGATTGACGACTGAGGTTCAAAATCAAAGTAGTTGATTGTCAGTGCTCTTACACAAGCCTTGTTGGAATATTAATGTAGGAACTCTCCCGTTGCTCTATTTAATGAATATTTCCTAATTTTTATTCTCACCATTTGCTATTTGCAAGAATTAAGAGTCCGGGAGTAAGTGCTTGAAGTGTTATTAGTAATTGTAGAATTTGATTTATTTATTTTTATGTTAAGGGTGGTGTCTCAAGTCTTGAGGAAATTTGATAAGTTGCTCTATCAAGAATGGGTAAGGTAACTATGTTTGTCAACCTAGTCTAAAGATCCAGGAGACTCAACCTTCTTGAGTCTCAAGGTGGCTTTCTACAAAATGAAAAAGCTATGCTCGAAGTCCCTGTGACTCTAAAGAAGAAAACAAGGGTTGATAAGAAGTCTACGTGGGGTGTCCTCAAGCACACTTATCATATGAGAAGTAAAATTATCCTAGAGGAATTGGTCAAGGGTAAGGAGAAGAAAATTGATAGGCCTGAGAGGGAAGCTGGAAGAAAGAATAGGTATCACTAGGCTTATATGGGACATCATCATTCTCCCATTGAAGTCTTAGATGATTCTTCTAATAGTGGAGCTGAAACTGATTCAGGCTACCACCAGTATCTCATGGCCATCATTGATTTGATTGATTCTAAGGATAAGGTGGTAATGGCTACTCCACTTTCAATAAGGACTCCAAGTGGGCATACTTACTTTGTTGCTGACAAGGAAAAGTAGCACCCCATTTCCTTTTTGAGTTGGTGCTCAGTTTTTGGTCCTTTGTGCTGACTTGCTACCTTTGGATAGTGGGTTTTTGTTGATTTATACATTCAGTGTTGATGGTGGCACTTCCTGGTTTGGTGTGAAATTACATGTTTTTGGTGTTGTGACAATGATGCCTTTTGGAATGTTGGTGGGTCTTCTCTAACTTACGGTTTTTGGGGTTTTTCTTTTTCGTTTACCCTATCCTACAAATGATTGTTTGTAATTTTTTGGGGAATATTTTCACATTCTGGTGAAATTAAATGTGTAATTCAGCCCAATTCTTGTCACTCCCTTGTCTTATAAAAGGGATTTCAAGGTTGATTACAAGAGAGAGAGGTCAGTGGGTAGTTTTTCTTGTAAGGGGAGACACACAAAGATAAAAGAAAATACTGAACTCTCTGGTAATATGTTTTAGGGATGAATTCAGTCAATATATACATAATTCTTTGATAATGATAGTGATAACATAATTGAACCATAGATTTTTGGTTCCTATGGACAACTCTTGCACTTCTAGAGTTTTTCACCTAAAAGGGGAGAGATAGAAGCAAAAATGATAATGGTTCATTCAAATAATGTTATATGAGATGTTTTCTAACCTAAATGAAGTTAAATAAATTCAATTGAGTGATTTAAATGAATTAAAATGAGTGCAAAAGTGAAATTAAAGCTATGTTTGAAAACACATTCTGTAATGCAATAATGAACTAAATGAAGGAAATATGCAAAACAAAAAGAAGCAGGATGAATATGAGTGCACCGAGAGGCTTGATGAAAAATTTGGAATGTTGTGGATGTTGGTTGAAATCACTAATTTTTTACTGTGGGACTCATTTTCCCAGGGTGGCAAATGAGTCCTCCTCTTGGTGAAAATTTGTCGGAAGCAAGTTTTTGTCTGTCAAGATCCAGAATCTGATAAAATTCATATTTTCAGTCCTAAGGTGGGACTCATTCGCCACTATGGTGAATCAGTCCTCCCCTAAATTTCTGAAAAATCAGGAGACAAATCTACAACACCAGATCTGGAAATCATTGCTTGTTGGGTTGCTGAAGCCAATTACATAAGAAATAGACAAAAAACCTTCTCCAAGCTTGAAATAGACTTTAGTTGACTTGAAGCACCTAGTTGACTTGTAAACCAATCTTCAACACCAAAAATATTGTCAAGTCTACATACCTAGGTCTGCAAACAAACATGCAATAAGGGAAAAATGGTTTAAGGTTAGTGAATAGGGGTTTTCCTTGGTCAAACCCCACTTTGGTAATCAAACCTTTAATAAAATAACAAAAGGAAAAGGAATGATAAACTAACAACATGCAATTTCTATTAACTTACCAAACCCTTGATGATGCAAGTCTGAATTAATGTTAATGGCTACTTCAAAGTGATTGAATAGTGCTTGAAAAGATGTTGTAAAATGCTTGAATGCTTGAGTGAATAGGTGAATAAGTGAACTTGGTGAATGGGGGTTGAAATGAGGTTAAAATTACTTATTTATACACACTTGTCCATTAGTAACCCATTCATACCTCATCACAGGCCGACATCAAGTGATTTTGAATAAAATCGTGAAAGGAAATTTAAAATATTTTGAATTTGGCGCCAAGGGGGATTCATTCACCACCCATGGTGAATGGGTCCCACCTAGGACCTAAAAATGTGTGCCGGGAAATATGTTGTATTTAATGTTGTTTGTTAGGATATTACTCAAAAATACACTTAATTAAGCATATGAGAGCGTAAAGGGGTCAAATAAAGCAAAAGAAAGGGATACATAATGAAGTTGTGCCTATAAAAGTGTAAAAGCTTGTTACGAGACTTTACAACACTTCAAAATAGGACTTGATGATGTGTAAAAAGGTTATTTTTAGGTGAGTTTTAATTAATAGAGTCTAGAAGAATGTAAAAATGTCTTACAACACTTAACAACACCTTCACAAGATGTCATTCTTTGAGTTTTAGTACCTAAATAAGCATGTTCAATCCATGTCACAACATAAAATCAAAGAAACATAGTTCCAACACCATAAAACAAGACCTAAAAGACCATGAAAATGATAAGGGGCCATTTTTCTATGTCACATTTAGCCCCCAATTTAGTGAGAGAATGAAATTGCTTCAAATTGACACTAAAGTAGCCATAAACATCGAGAGGAGGGTTCAAATGCACTTATGTTACCAAGATGGAGTGTCAACAATCTAGAGGGATGATCAAGCCCCCAAGATGAAGATCCCATGGAAAAATAAACATAAGAACAAAGGAACACACAAGTTTTGAGATGAATTGGATGAAGCTTCGATCATCAATCAAACTAGTCGTGGATTAGATCTAGGTTGATTGTTTGAAAAAGGGAATTGGAACTCACTCTAGGGTGACAAAACACAAGATGGTCCATCAGGTGAGAAGGCCCAAATGTACTCACTTTGGGGACACAAAACTAGTTGTTTTTGGGATGAGAAAGCCCAAGAAGGTAAGATACATATACTAGTTGGTATGCACTCACAAACACAAAAGTGCCTATGGGGAAAAGTCATGCCACTAGGTGGGCTTCCCGCTCAACCATATTGAATTTATACCCATTGATAACTTTAACAAGGAACCACAAGGAAAAATTCTCATGAACAAAAAGACAAAGGTACCCCAGTCATGCATGTTGCATTATGCAAGGTGGCGAAAATGTAAAATGTAAAATTCAAAAATGTAAAAGTGTAAAATGTTTGAAGTAGTCTTGTTCGGTTTATGCAAGGTCTATGAATTAGGGAACATTGTGCCTAATGTCTCCAAGCAAGGACCAATCAAAGAATAGTATATTCACAACTTAGGGGATGCAGTGGGTCACATCAAGCCACCAAGAGGAATGTAATATGCTAAGAGAGGTCACACTTATGAAGTAAATCACACCCAATGTCATACACAAACTGATGAATGCATCGTATGAATGAGAAGGCTGCACTAGGAACCAAGAATGAAAATTAATTATGGTAATGCATTTCCCCCACTTTAGAGGAATTGCTACATGTCTTTTTGTGAGAAATTACTTTAAAGTAGAGAAGAAAAGAAGAAAAAAGGAAAACAAGAAATGAGAGCCAACTTGGAAAGCCCTATGCCAAGTCATATGTTTCAAAGTTAGGTTGCATCGTGTCAAGAGAAAACAAATAAAGGGTGTTTTCCCCCAGACAAGAAAATACAACAAAAACATAAGGGATCTATGGATTTGGGGTCAGTATGTTTGCTTCTACAATGTGTTAATGAAAGAGTATGAAATTGTCATCATTCCCCAAAGCACATAGAACTAGAAAAATGACACAAAGAGAGCCAAAAATAAAGGAAAATGAAAGTTTGTTTTGGGTCAACCTGGAAGATACATTGTGGTCTCAACACCTTGTGCCGTCCCCAAAAGGAAAACAAGAGTGAAACAAAAATGAAAAAGATGAAAGAAAATAAAAAATCTTTTGGGTTAACATGAAAGAGACATTTCAGTCTCAATGCCTTGCATCATCCCCAAAAGGAGAACACAAAACAAAGAGAGAAAAAGACAAGGACCTTTTGGCTCAACATGGAAGAGACATAGGGAATCTCTATGCTTTGCATCATCCCCAAAAGGAAAACACAAAATAAAAATGAAAAAGACAAGGACCTTTTGGGTCAACACGGAAGAGACATAGGGCGTCTCCATGCTTTGCATCATCCCCAAAAGGAGAACACAAAGAAAAATTGAGAAAAAGAAAATGTACGACATATAGAAGAAGAGAGATACAAATAGAAGAAGTGTACAAAGAGAGGGAATATCA
Source organism: Sequoia sempervirens (assembly GCA_007258455.2). Taxonomy (NCBI): domain Eukaryota; kingdom Viridiplantae; phylum Streptophyta; class Pinopsida; order Cupressales; family Cupressaceae; genus Sequoia; species Sequoia sempervirens. Next base: position 43,116,448 of record VDFB02358134.1, read on the forward strand.
AATGCACGATATGGGGGAACACAATACACACATGAAAGGATAAAAAAAAGGAGAAAAAGAAGAAAAATATAAAAGAAAAAGGCTAGTTAGGCGGATGCTAGTCAACCATCTAACAAGTCATCTGCCGCCCAATCATGTTAAGTGTAATGTGAGGGTGGTTGACTGTCTAAAGGAAGAATTGCAAGTGTCGAATCAGGAATGGTACTAGGTTCTTCACTTGGTGGAGGGGATGTATCATTTAAGCTCATTGTAGATGAAAATAAAGAATTTAGATTATTGTGTATTTCTTCATCAATTTTGGAAATCTCTGTATTATCATCATCATCAAGAATAATGACAACAAGAGGAAGAAGGGTGACTTCCAAGGAAGGATGTATCAAAAGTTGAGGGTATTGGATTGGTTCAAGTTGTTTTGAAGGTTCTACCAGACTATCTTGTGGTGGGTCAGGAGGAGGGTGGTCATCTATTACTTATGTCAAAGGTAGAGGTGGATTGTCGTTATTTTCTACTATGTCAGACTAATGAGTGAGGACATGACGATGATGTCTATGTTGCCTAACACTGTGGTTTCTTTTAATTATTTTTTGGAGTTGTTGAGTTGTAAGAGCTAATTGAGTCATCATAGGTTCTTGCACTTCCGAAGGGGGAAGAACAAAAGAAATTGAGGAAGATGGATCAACCACTTTCTCTTTTTCTTTATACACTTGTTTGACGCGAGGAGGTATGACAGGTTTTGGTTTCATTTTCCCTTGGTCATTTAAATGATGGTGGGGAAGTATCAAGGGGTGGTTTTTTAGGAAGTTGTATGGTTTTCTCAATGTTAGACTTAGGTTGAAGCATGGTTTCGCCTATGATAGTAGGTGTGGAAGTGGACATGGACAAGTTATGAAGAGACAATTCTGCTATCTTTTTGGCTTTAAACTTTTGATAAGTGATGGAAAAGAAGTCCTTTTGAGGTGTTATAGGATCCATCGGTCTAGGCCAAAAGGCTTCTAAGGAAAAATTTCCTTTAGAGGATAGGGGATTAAATCCACTATGGTGTACAGTAAATACTTCATTGCCATGTTTAAACTTCAAACAGTTGTGAGCAACTGATGGGATTGCTTTCATTGAGTGAAGCCAAGGGGGGCCTAGCTACAAATGAAATTGGTCAGATTGTGGAATAATTGAAAATGTTACCTCCAAATTTTTAGGTCCTATTTGTAAGGGTAGCGCGATCGATCCAATCATAGGGCATGTAAAACTAGTATGTATCTTAGTCCATGTAGTAGGTTTATTATATTCATCTTGATATAGCTCATGTAATACTAAAAACTCCTCTATGATCACATTCTTGCCACAAGCGAGATCTATTAATATCCCATTAGTGGGATTATTATAGATTCTACCAATTATGTGAAGAGGACCATCAAGAAGTTTATGTAGTATTTCTTTAGCAGAAAAGGAGTTATATCAAGAGACTTAGTGGTTTGGCCCTTATGAGGGATAACATCTATCATAGCTATGAGTTCATCCATAGGACTTTTTGTAGTAACAGAGGAAGGTATATCATGTTGTTCATTATTTTTATCAACAATCATTACATCAATGGTTCAAGCTTCACTAGACTTGACAAATGAGCTATCTTGTTTAAGCATGGGATTAGTAAAAATTTACAAATTTTGGTTAGGGGGTGCAATGGATTTATTGCCTCGATCATTAATAGCCATAATGGATAGATGACCTAAATCAATGAGGTCTTGAACTAAATGTTTTAGATCTTGCAATATTTAGTGTCACATATCCATTCTGGCGATGAAAATGATAATAATAATTAGGTTTTAAGGTGGACGGTAAAGGTTGATTTGGATCAAGCAGTCAGACATGTGGAAAAGTGAGTAGGCATTGTTGAATTAATTGGTTCATTGTATTATGAAGGGTATCGGTAGGGGAGTAAATTATCTCTTGGTGTCCCCATAATGATAAGGCACCACTCCCTTAACATTTGCCACCTGATTTTGAATTTTTTGGTTTGGTTGCAGTTGAGGTTGAGGTTGAGGAGGTGTATTAACCTACAAGAAGCCTCTATTTGGTTTGCAAAATTTTTTATTGTTATTGTGGTTTTGATTATTGTGGCTAGGTTTGTCATCTTGGTTAGAAGTGGATTTTGAATCACGACTTGAAACTGGGATATGGTATTCACACAAGGTTGTGCATAAATGCATAAACGAAGGGAATTTCATCATAGTTAGCTTATCCTAAAGATTTGTATGGAAGTTTTTGATAAAAATCTTTTGTAGATGTGTATTAGGAATCTTGACATCTATTTGGGCATACAAGGATTGGTATCATGAGATAAAATCCATGACTTTTTTCATTTGTGTTTTTTCTACATTGCATGAGGTTAGCCATTGTCATTTTAGGTGTCATGTGAACTTGAAATTTACTTATGACAGCATCCACAAGTTCATTGAAGGAGTGGATGGAATGGTTAGGAAAGTTGGAAAACCACTCTAATGTAGTATCTTTTAAGTTCCTTAGAATTTTTTTTCCTAAAAGTCTCTCATCAAGGAAAAACTCACTACATAAAGTTGTATAAGCATTAAAATGGTTGATAGGGTCTCCTTTACCTCTGTATTTCTCAAATTGAGGCATTTCTATCCCTTGTGGCATTGGGATACATAATATTTCTAAGGATAAGGGCCTACTACAGACATGGTATGTAGGTGGAGTGGATTGACCTTGGCTAATGGTAGAAAGTTGGTGTTGCATGGAAGAAACAATGGTAACGAGTTGTGTAAGAACGAGGTCAGGGTATGTAGAATGAGATGGAAGAGAAAATGGTGGAGTGTAAGGGATGCTAGGGGAGGTGAAAGGAATACTAAGGGGTGTGAAGGTGATGGAAGGGACTTGTGATGCCACAAGAGAAGTAGGAATTCTAGGTGGAATTGCAAAGGAAGGAGCCACATAACTAACCTGTTGTATAGTTGTAGTGACTTGTGGATTGGTGTAAGTTGGTATGGATGCTATGGTTGAAGGAGGAGGAACTCAAGGTCCTCCTTGGCTCACATGAATTTTTTTGCAGATTGGGTATTAGAAGAGGCATGTTTATTGTAAATCTCAACGATTTTCTTCATCACTTGCAATCCATCCTCACTTTCAATCAAATGATGAAGATTATCAATGGTAGGTATGGCAGTTTGGGAAATGTTTTCAAGTGTCAAGTCTTGTTGTAAATTTTCAAATTCTTCATGAAGACTAGTGACCTTGTCTTGAGGAAGAGAGTTATTTTTTGTGTCAATATTCATTGGATGGAAAGGTGAAGGTACAAAAGTAGTATGATCAATTCCTAATGCACCATTGTCCATACTAGGAGTAGGAGCTTGTGAGATCCCAAGGTCCACAATGAAAGTTCTATCATGGGAAGCCATGAGTCTGGAACTTCTTCTCACTAAAGTATTATAAATGGGGCACCAAAAAATCATGCAAGTACCACAAAGGAGGGGTGAATGCAAAGGTAAACTAATTTAAGAATTTTAAATGTAAATAAAAAAATGCTACTAACTATGACTAAGATCTAACTACAGAAAAAAAATGTAGGCAAATGCTAGAAAAATGCTAAAAAAATTGTTTAACAAGTGCAAAGGGACTAATTCGCCCTACGTGGCGAATGAGTCCCAGTATGATGTTTTTATGTCTTTTTCAGAATTTTTAAGATGATTTTGGTGTTTTATAGAAATAAAAAAAGGATGTAGAATGCAAATTTTTAATTTTTCCAATGAGATGCAATGCAAAAATTAAATATAATTGAATTTTTCACTAATGCAAGATAAAATGTCCTAAAATGCAAAAACAAAACAATGTACTAATTGAATTTTAATTAACATGTAAACTAGGATGCAATATGTAAAGGAATTCGGAAATGAAAAGTTCTCAAAAGTTGGGTTCACCAAAATGAACCGTATATTTTTGGTTCCTATGCACAACTCTTACATGTCTAGGGTTTTCAACTTAAAAGGAGAGAGATAGGAGAAAAAATGCTAATGTTCCATTCGAATAATGTTATGTGAGATGTTTTCTAACCTAAATGAAGTTAAAAAAAATGTAATTGACTAATTTAAATGAATTAAAATGAGTGCAAAAGTGAAATTAGAGCTAAGTTTGAAAACACATTATGTAATGCAATAATGAAGTAAATGAAGGAAATATGCAGAACAAAAAGAAAAGGGATGAATCTAAGTGCACCTAGAGACTTGATGAAGAATTTGGAATGTTGTGGATAATTTCTGAAATAACTAATTTTTCACAGTGGAACTCATTCACCCAAGGTGGAAAATTAGTCCTCCTCTTGGTGAAAAACTATCAGAAGCAAGTTTTTGTCTGCCATGATCCATAATTTGACAAAATGAAAATTTTTAGTCCTAAGGTGGGACTCACTTGCCATAGGCGGTGAATCAATCATCTCCCAAATTTCTTAAAAATTAGGAGACAACTCTGCAACACCAGATCTAGAAATCCCTGCTTTTCAGGATGTCGAAGTCAATTCTACAGGAAGTGGACATAAAACCTTCTCCATGCTTTAAATAGACTTAATTTGATTTGAAGCACCTAGTTGACTTCTAAACCAATCTTCAATGCCAAAAATCTTGTCAAATTTGCATACCTAGGTCTACAAACAAACATGCAATAAGGGAAAAATGGTTTAAGGCTAGTGAATAGGGGTTTTCCTTGGTCAAACCCCGCTTTGGTAATCAAACCTTTAATAAAATAATGAAATGAAAAGGAATGATAAACTAAAAACATGCAATTTCTATTAACTTACCAAATCCTTGATGATGCAAGTCTAAAGTAATGTCAATGGCTGCTTCAAAGTGCTTGAATAGTGCTTGAAAAAATGTTGTAAAATGCTTGGGTGCTTGAGTGAATAGGTGAATAAGTGAACTTGATGAATGGGGGTTGAAATGAGGTGAAAATTACTTATTTATAGACACTTGTTACTTAGTAACCCATTCATACCTCATCAAAGGCCAACATGAAGAAATTTTGAATAAAATCCCGAAAGGAAGTTTAAAATATTTTGAATTTGGGGCCAAGGGGAACTCATTCGCCACCCATGGCGAATGGGTCCCACCTAGGACCTAAACATGTCTGTCAAGAAATATGTTGTATTTAATGTTGTTTTTCAGGATAATACTCAAAAATACACTTAATTAAGCATATGAGAGCGTAAAGGGGTCAAATAAAGCATAAGAAAGGGATAAATAAAGAAGATGTGCCTAGAAAAGCATAAAATCTTGTTAACGGACTTTACAACACTTCAAAATATGACGTGATGATGTGTAAAAAGGTGATTTTTATGTGAATTGTAATTAATAGAGTCTAGAAGAATGTAAAAATGTCTTACAACACTTCACAACACCTTCCATAGACGTCGTTCTTTGAGTTAAAGTACCTAAATAAGCATGTTCAAGCCATGTCACAACATAAAATTAAAGAAACATAGTTCCAAAACCATGAAACTAGACCTAAAAGACCATGAAAATGACAAGGGACAATTTTTCTATGGCACAATAATATGAAAAATTTCCATAAAGTCTCTACAATTTGCTCTCCTATGTACAAATTATACAAACTATGAATGATATAATAAATGGTTATCTAATTTGTCTATGTTGGTTTCCAATAGATGTATTGCTCTATTATTTATTATTAGTTCAATGAATGGATGTAAATTCTTGAATATAACAATAGGTTTGAAATAACTCATGTATAAGAATGCTAGTGAGAAGAAAATGGTGGAGATGTTATGTGGGAATATTGTAATGTAGATTTTTTAAGGATTTGGGTATTATCATGTATAAAAATTGTTATCTAATTATGTGGGTATTAGGTTTGACTTCATTTCAATAATATGGTACTAGTTTGAGTAATGTAATTATGTTGCAATTGTGGTGACCAATTCAACAACTAGTCACATATTTTAAATCAACTTACTTACAAATCTTATTGTGGGTATGTATGTGTACCATAGAAAATTTGGTCTTGGAAATTTTCATGGTCTTCTAGGTCTTTCTCTCATGATTCTTGGTCCATTTTTCTTTCATTTAATATTGTAATGTGACTTAAACATTCAAATTAAGTCCTTAAAATTCAAATTATGGCGTATTGTGAAGGCGTTGTGAAGTGTTGTAACACATTTCTACACTTTTCTAGACTCTATTGATAACAATTCACCTAAAAATCACCTTTTCATCACTTGTCAAGTCCAATTTTAAAGTGTTGTAAAGTCTTGTAATGAGATTTCATGTTTTTCTAGGCTTAATTTTACTATTTACACCTTTCTTATGCTTTATTTGACCCCTTTATGCACTCATAAGGCATAATTCATTGTATTTTTTAACATCAACCCGATAAACAATATTAAATGTGACTTAATTCCCGACACTCGATTTCAAGTCCAAGGTGGGACCCATTCGCCATGGGTGGAAAATGAGTTCCTCTTGGCTCAAAATTCAAAATATTTCAAATTTTCTTTTGGGTTTTTATTTAAAATTACCTTACGTCGACCTGTGATGAGGTATCTGATGAGCCCAAAATGTGCTCATAGTTTGGATATCATGATGAACTTTTAATACCTTTACTTTTGTTATTCATGGTTGTTTAAACTCTTTTGAAACCTTTTATTGGGATACCTTGTAGCAATACACTTTCATGTTCCTGCAGCCTATCATGTTGACTTATCTATATTTATTACCTCGTTTGACTCCCTAAATGACTGGTATAACGCATATAGTTTTCGAATGATGAAATAGATTTAAATATGTGATTGGATATTGTGTATGTGTCATGCGCCTTTTCTTTCACATCTATTACCTTGTGTTTCGCAGGTTGTTGAAGAAAGTATGATCGAGTCAAGTGCAGCCGATCTCGGCCTTGTAGTAAATTCTATTTCCTGCACGACTTCGAGGAAGCTCTGGCGAAGACCCTTTGACTGAAACCATTGGGAAGGATTTTTAATGATAGTCAATCTAGAAAGAGTGGAGTGCTAGATTCTCTCTGGATCGGGTTGAACATATAAACTCATTTATAAAGTATGTTCCTCAATTTCGGGATACATTTTACTTCCACGTCTTTCTCTGTTAGGGTTAGTTAGTTAGTTATTCTCTTGATTTTAAATAAGTGCTCCTCCTGCGCGAGTGAGCAAGAAAGGAAATAGAGTAAGGATAGAAGCATAGTAAGAGATAGAAAGATATCATGTAAAAGTTAGTATGATAATAATAAAAGCAGAATCTGTATGACAAGAGACATAGTTTGTTGTTAGTTTTCATATAAATAGAGCGATGTATACCATTCTGAGTTTAAGAATAAAGATTTATGAAGTTCTGAGTTCAGCACTTGCGTAATTAGTAGATGCTTGCTAAGGGGGCCCACTTAGTAAGTATATGTAGCTAGTTAGTTAGTTGTTCCTTTTTGTTGATCATCAGTTAGATTTCATCTTTGAAGTTTCTGTGCAAACTCAGTCTTATATTGTTCCTGCATCATCGAGAATCCATCCCTGTGCCTGTTCCTGCAGCATAAGGCCAGTTCATAGTTTGTTTCTTAGTTGTAGATGTTATGATTTCTGCTTTGGTTAGATTATGGTTGAGTTAAGAGAACTTTTCATTACCTTCCTACAGTGTCGGTAGAATTCTTTCCAAGTATTTATTTTTGTTAAGTTGTGACTGAAACTAGTTCTTAGTGCATATATTGTGTTGCTCCATTCAAAGTATACATTCCCTAGTTTGACAAGTAAATGAACATCTATGAGGAGATATTAGTCACCTGCTAGAATGTCCAATTCCTAGGATAGGTTTTACCATGATTTTCATATCCTTTTGTGGGTGTGACCAGTATCATTGGGTTGCTAAGGCACAATTGTGTATAAATAAGTGTTTTTCTCCTCATTTGACATCTCCTAATTCATTCAAGCAATCTCCTAATTCACTAAGCATTCAATTATCATTTGAGCACTTTGCATCATTCAATCGAGCATCAATCAAGTATTTTGGAGTAGCCATTGGCATATCTTCATATTTCTTCAACATGGTTGTGGTGAGTTTAGGACATTTGCATGTTGTTTATTCATCCTTCCTTGTTCATTTCATTCCATTTCTTCATTAAGGGTTTGACTAACAAGGTGGGATTTGACCGAGGCAAATCCCTTTAACCAAACCCCTAACCAATTTTCCCCTTTTGCATGTGCTTTTGCAAACTTTTTGTAAGGCCCCACCTTGCATGTGATTAGTAAAGCTATAATATATTTTATGTATTCCTAAATAGATGGTAAGATATATTGTGAATGAAAAATATTATGATTATTTGATAATATTCTTTCTTTTCCTTTTAGAATTTTAATAATGCTACCGTGGAGTTAGGAATCGTAAATTGTGAATATGAGTTTAAATTGTAAATTAAATGGTTGCAAAATTAAATATTATTTTAGCAATCAAATTAATGTGATATACTATTGTTGCTTATGGTTTCATTGTTAATGTGTAGGAAAGGAAGATTCAGTATGAGAAGGGAAGATCATTGAGTAGATCAAAAGACATCTTCTTGTAGTGATGAATTTGACCCCCTTTCAAGGCTTAGAAAGAAACAAAGTTAACAAGTTGATAGAGTAAGTTGGTAAGGGTTGATATAGAAGGGATGATTAATATTTGGGGTTGAGAGGGTATTTATTTGTGTGTCAAGTAAGTTGGGGAATAAGGTTTAGAAACCATTATCCAAGTTGAAATTCGAATAGGTCCTTAAATGGGTCTTTAAAGAGGGTTGATGATAAATTTCCTTGGTTGGGATGCAAAAATAACCTCTCTAGGGTCTATATCATAGTGGTAGGGGTCAAGTAGGCTTACAATAGTGCCCCTAGGACATGATTTGACCCCTGGAAAGTCCTCATTATGGAGAGTGACGAGTTTTGAAGAGATGATGGGATAGAAAGATGGAAAAGTTGTCCAAGTGCATGTTTCTTCTTCAATAAGGAAAAGACTCCCATTGATGGAGGTAGGTATACTTCACACCTCCCCATCCAAATATTTTAAGTTGGAACTCCTATATATTTTGGAGAGGAAGAATGAGTGGGGTGTTACCCACTTCTCCTCTTGGAGAACTGGAGTGGAGATAGTCTAGAAAGAATGAGAAGAGAGGTGTTCACCTCTTGGAAGGATAGAGAACAAGATGGCTTAGCTTGGAGAGGAATGATGAATAGAAGATTTCAATCCCTTCTTCTAAAAGAAAATAGATAAGTTCTTTTCATTTCCATTTACCTTGTTTATTTGTTGTAAGAAGGTGACATAGTGTAAGGATTATGGTTGAAAATAGAAGTAGAGAACCTATATGTATGAAATTGGTGCTCTGTTAGTTTTATCCTGTCATAAAGATGTGGAAAGACTCCATTTATCATCATGGAGCTTTAAGAATTCCTTGATCGAGGGTATGGCCAGAGCCCACGAGGCTCCGTTATGCCATTAGGACAGGGTGGAGAGCAAGCTTGCTTCAATTGTTTGTCATTCTTTGTATTTCTTAAAATTAGATTGTAAGATGGAGATTTGTTATTTTGTTGTAACATGAAAGAAAATGTGGAAAGATAAATTGCTTAAATTTGCTATCCATTTATTTCTGTGTGTAATTATAATGTGGAATTGTGAATATTTAATGACTTTGTACTAACAAAGAGTTGAAGCAAAAAGTTGTTTTTTATTTGAAGAAAATATATTGTTTTGGTTGTATTCTCTAAAAAAATAGAGTATTAAAATCCAATACTTTTGTTTAGACCTCTTAGAAATCTGCCTATCTAGAGAAATTATGTTTTATGCAATGACAACTAAATGATTAAGGTTTAAATGAAGTTTTAGTGGTAAGAACATAATGCGTTAAATGAAGCATGTATAAGAGAGCATTGTGGATTTACTCTCCTAAGTCATATAGCCCTTCTGCATAAGGAAGAAAACAAAGATAGTTGTATTCAAAATGGGTAACAACTTTATTCGGGCAGAATGGAAAATACTTGGTTTCCCCCTTTGTAGTTATTTCATTTAATTGAAGGCTGAAATGCTCAATAATACGTATGATCTATGCTCTGCCTTGTTAAAATTTACTTAATGTAGCCATCGATCTGATTAAAGAAATCCATAAGGGAAATAATTATTAACTTATGTGGAAATGGAGTAAGAAAAGATAGATTCAATGTAACTAGGGCCCTCTTTGTAGTGCTATTTTTACATCAGCCTACTCTTAAAAATAAATAAATAAATAAATAAATAGATAATAGGAGGCAATAAGAGGGCTCGCACTTGGCAGGGTAGGGAGCCCCTTGGTCTTATCAAAAACTTCATGTCTTGAGTACCCATTAGATATGTTAGTCTTTTACCCTGTAGAACCGAGTAATTATGTATGTCAGAAAATAAACATATATGTACATGGATAGAAAACAATAAAATGTATGTTATGAAATCTATGAAGTAAAGCTTATGGCACCGATGGACAAAATGGTAGGGTGAATGGGGGTTTTCCAATTCAAAATTCATCTTTTAAATAAATTTAGTTCCCAGTAATTCATAACACAACCTCTGACCATACTAATGGAAATAAGACTCGTATTAGGGAATTACACATAATCAGCCATATTCCTATAAAATACCAATATATGTGAATGAAAATTATGTATAAATTATTTCCTCTTTGTTGAAACCGCCCACCCCAAGGGGAATTTTTCATTATTCAATTCAACTAAGCTAGTGCTGGGAGCATCTAAAACTTTTGCAGAGGTGTTCACCTACTGCTTGGCTGATATTTCTCTTGAATGAAAGCCACCTTGCATCCATAACAATGCAATAAGATTAAGCGGATTTTAAGTCGTTCATTATTTCTTGTCATTCTTCCCAGCTGTTGTTCAACGTTTTCATTCGCTCTCCTCACCATAGTTGGGAACTCTCACTCCAAACTGTTCATCGCTGGTATTGAACTTTTTTTCTTCTCCAATTTGGTGAGCTGCAAAGTAAAAATAAGGCTTCAACAAGGTTTTAGAGTATGTATCTAAAATGAAAATTATGGCCAGGATCCTAAAAATAGACTAAAATTTATCCTAATTGGCCTTCCTTACATCTTCTGTGGGCTATTCCACACAAGTAAAGAATCCATTAAAATTAGTGCCAGCTTCTGTAAGGACACTACAACCAGTTTGAGTGCGTTTCCAAGAAACTACAAGAGTAAAGTAGAAGTTTACATTGAAGCTTTTGAGCTTTTGACCATCTTAAGACTTAGGTTAGACTATAGGGTTGGTCATCAATTTCATCATTTGAGTGCAGCTCCTCTTTAGCCATTAATTCTTCTATTAGTGAAGTCAATAGTCCATTCATTACCCAACGTACTCAAAATTCAAAACTTCCTAATCGACGATAAGCTCAATTTATGCCTTAAAGTTCTGATAGTAGTTGCAAAATTTATTGTGTCTGCTTATGTATGTGCCATAATGTTTAAAATAGTAAATAGTATGTCAGTGTTTATATCTGATGTGATTCCATCCGTAGCACAATGTTTATTATTATTTATTTATTTTCCTGTGGTGCCATAACGCTAATTAATTCCTTCACCACTACCTCATAAAGTCGTCTTCAACCAAATGTTTATTCACACAATGTCAGAATGAATTCTTTGGTAAAATTAATAAGTTGAGTGTTGCCTTCGAGGATTTATGTATTTACCATCACTGTTATTTGCATGCAACAATATCTGGAAGTACCACTAATATGAAAGAATCTGAATATTAATTAATCATTGTGCTTTATGTTGCATGTTATGTCAAGAAATAATTATGAGTAATAAATACAATGTTGTTGGTAATGTTTATATTGTTGTCATCAAATTTAATTTTATTTAAGCTTTCATGCATTGCTAATTTAACAAATTTCTGGAAATATTTATACACTAACCAAACCCGAAAATTTCCCATTCTAAATGTAGCATTTAAAGAGTTCCATAGTGCCCTAGTAAATTCTGGTTCGTAACTAATATTAATCTTAACATTAGTAATGCAGAAAATAAATTTATTTATCCTTGGCTGTGGTTGATCTTGACCCATCGTACCCTACCCAATAGCAATAATAATAAGTTAGTTGACATAAACTGCTATAGATATATAAATTTATATAGCGATTTTGAGAAACTAAAAAAAAGGAAAACCATTCTCATCAATATGGAAAAAATATAGTAGGTATCGTGATTACCACTGTTGCATATATTATAGCGCTTCTAGTGTATGGTTGTGAGGTTTCTAAAAATGAAAAAAAGATAAAACGATAATTTTCCTTAACTTTAGACATAGTTCTTAACCATATATTTTAGGAGACCCACGTATTCTTTATGTTTAAAGAAAGATTCCTTAAATTAAGAAATGAAGAATATATTCCCACTGTTTCTAAGGAAAATAAAAAGTGGGCATATTAAATAGAATAATAGTATGTGTAAGGAAAAAGAATAATAAAGGATGAGATTACTATATTTTTCTTAGAAATAAAAGCTTTCTTTTTTATTTTAAGTTATTTTAGAGTAAAATAAAATATGTAGAAAATAATGTATTAGTTTGTAAGTGATAATTATTATTATTACTTTAAATAAGTTCCTAAAGAAAATAGATTGTATGGGTATATAAAAAGGTATGCATCTTTTTTTTATTTATATATATCATGAATAAATAAACAAATAAATAAATAATAGGAAAATAAATGATGACTTATCACTCTTTTTTTTGGAATAAAGGGGTAACATTAGAATCAATACTGATCTTACTAGTGATATTAAGGGTAGTGTTAGAATTGTTGAGACCGTTTGGAGATCAAATTGGCTATTAGAATTATAGTTTATGTGATATTTACTTAGCATTACCAATAAAGGGGACATCATTAATGTTAGAGATCACCATAGTCTTAATTAACGACATTTATAGTTAGGTCAAAAGTAACATTGATATCAATGTCTACCAATGATTATGAATCACAAAATTATGTTATGGATATTGAACAAAACTATAATAAATTGGACCATCTAATTATAAAGTAACTCGTAAATTAGGAGAATTACCATCTGAATGAGGGTATGAAGTGATTAGGAACTAAATGACATTTTGATATGGTTTGGGTATAGCACGATAATAACATTGTTATTAAAATTTCATTGTGGATAACTCAAAATTCTTATTGGAGCTAATTGATGAGGACAACATTCCCTTACTAATGAGGGAGTGGTAAATAAATGATAATACTTCTATTGGTGTAACTTCAATAATGATAATGCCCCCATCAATGTATTGTTATTCAAATTGAGTTATTGGTTAAAAGGTGATAATATGACACTGTGGTGGTTTGGTTATGATTAATACCAATGTAATTATCATGCTAGAACAAAATTAACTCAATTTGACGAAGTCAAGATAATATGTCACCTTGTAAAATGTGACAACAGAGATACAAACTTGATGATAATTTTATCTTCAATCATGCTTGTAATAATGATATCTCATCATGAAAAATTTAATGTCAATTAGATTAATTCCTGTAAAAAAAAATTAAAAAATTGTTGGGTTTTTCTTGCGAAAATTTCTAGGCATGACACTGTTGTATGCATATTTTTCAAGAAATTAGGTGTTGAAAAGTGGATAAGAAATCCAAAAAGTTTTTCAAGTCATTTACATCCTATTTCAAGCTTGGAGACAACCTAGAGTCCTTTTTTTCTACAGATTTGACTTCGTTAACTCGACAATACTTGACAAGTATAGATCTGGTGTTACAGAATTGGTCCCTAATTTCACAAAATTTTGGGAGAGGACTAATTCGCCATCATTGACAAATGAGTCCCACCTTAATGTTGGAAAAGTAGATTTTGTTAGATTATGGATCCTGACAATCAGAAACCAGTTTCTAGAAGTTTTTGCCAGAAGCAAGACTGATTCACCATCAGTGGTGAATGAGTCCCACTAGTGATTTTCACTAATTTTTTTCAGCATTCAAATCACTCCAAATTCATCATTCATTTCCCAGGTGCACTCTATTTAGCCTTCTTCCAATTCTATTTTGCATTTGTTCATCTTTTAGTTCATGCTTGAATATCACATTGTGCTTCCAAACATTACATATTTCTTAGGTTTTGCATTCATAATCAATCAATTTCATTACTTAGTTGCATTTATATCATCTCATTTAGTCTTAATTAAATCATACATACATTAGATTGAGTGAACCACATTGATTTTTAGTGAGGTTTATCTCTCTCCTTTTAGGTGAAACATCCTAAGAGTGCAAGAGTAGCCTATAAACCTCATTCACAAAAATCTATGGATCATTTTGGTGAAATTTACTATTGAGCACTTTATCTTTCTAATTTCAATTGCATCTTGCATCCTAGACTTCATTTGCATCAACATTTAATTAGGTTTTGTTTTATTTTTGCATGCTAGTGTTTCTAAAAATTGCATTAGTGAAAGACTCATTTAGATTTCATTTTTGCATGTCATATCATTCAAAAATTGAAAATCTAAATTTGTGTCCTTAGTTTGCATCTGAAAAGCATTAAAATCACCTTTAAAAAAAAAAAACATAAAAAAAACTCATAGATGAACTCATTCGCCAACCTAGGCAAATCAGTCCACCTGCACATTTGAAACAACATTTTAAGGCATTTTCTAGGTATTTCCTACATTTCATTTTTCTATAGTTACTTTATGTTATACTTTTTAGATTCTTTGTTTTCTTCTATTTCTTGCATCTTGGTCCAGTTGTATTCATTGTCATCATGGCATTTTCTTTTAACAAGTTTTGGAATTCATTAAAATCTTTAGTAGACATTTCCAATTGTTTCTTGGGTGGTGATCCTAATGACCTTGAGCTTCCTCATGCTCCTTCAACTCCTCATGATGTATACATCATTGGAAAAGAAAATGATAGCATGAACAAGTTCTTAAGTAAATTTCTTGATAACCTTGAAGCCAATGCAGCCTTTTACCCATCCATGAAACCACCAAATCTTCCTACTATTGTACCTCCTGATCACTTTGGATACCTACATCCTGAAACTCAAGTAAGATCTAAGATCCCTCCATCAAGTGGACCTAGTTCCTCTCAATAGAAACATCCTCAATCATTTTATGATCACAAAATCACAAACACTCCTATCAACCTTGAAGAAACATATGGAAAAGGCTTTACTATCCTCAGTAAACAAGGTTGTGACACAACACATGAGCATAAAATTCACCAACTTATTGAACAAAAACTAACAGAAGAAAACACAATAGGATTAGGATATCAAGATCATCCTCATACTGATAAACCTACTTTTGAATATTGGAGACTTCAAGATGATGGTACAATGATCTTTGATTCTCCTTCTAACTTGAACATTCTCCTTCCATGTGAACAACCATTACCTGATTCTGATGACAAGGATGATAGGATCCCCATGGGTCCTCTTCCTCCTTCCATTCATGAAAAAGGGGAATCTATCAAATGAAAACGACCTTACAAATTGAAAAATCTCAAGTTTCCTACTCATCCTCCACTTGAGTGTGAAAGGATACTTCAAATTCTTTTAAATGAATGCCTTATACTCTTACCACCTATGAATAGGTTGTTCATCTATCTTAAAGAATCTAACATACAATATTTCAAATATCATCATGTTCTTCGACACTAAACTAAAGAATGTCAGACATTGAAGGACATACTAGACAAGTATCACTTCACTGATACCGACTACTTTCCTATCATCTCTCAAAACCAAATTCCCTTTATCATGCCCTAGTTGTAGAATTTTCCATTCTCACTATTGCATGATCCCTCCCATCACCTTTCTTGGCTCATTCTTTCCTCACAATTGGTGGGGGGAAAGATGTTGTTAGCCTTATCCTAGTAATGCATTTGTTATTGTCTCTTAACTACATTATTTACCTTCCACTTATACTACTTAAGATTGAGAAGAAAATAACTCTGCTAATGGTTGACTTACATTTTCTTTACTAGCTCCTTTCACATGATTTTATGTGCCTATTGTGTTCCCCCGTAACATGTGTTTGATGTTCTCTCTCTTTGTACACTTCCTCTATTTGTACCTTTATTCTTCTATATATCTTACATTTCCTTTTTCACTTTTTCTTTTGTGTTTTCCTTTTGGGGATGACGCAAAGCATTGGGATGCCCTATGTCTCTTCCAAGTTGACCCAAAAGGTCCTTTTCATTTTTTGCTTTTGATTTTGTGTTTTCCTTTTGGGGATGACACAAAGTGTTGAGACACCCTATGTCTCTTCCATGTTGACCAAAAAGGTCCTTTTTCTGTTTCATTTTTTCTTTTATGTTTTCCTTTTGGGGATGATGCAAAGCATTGAGACCCCCTATGTCTCTTCCATGTTGACCCAAATAGTCCCTTTTCCCTTTTTCTTTATCTTTTCTTGTGTTTTTCCTTTGTGAGATGATGCAAGGAATTGAGATCTAAATGTCTCCTTCATGTTGACCCAAAATATTTTCCTTTTTCTTTCACCTTTTCACATGTTTTTTCCTTTTGGGGATGATTAAAAGCATTGAGACCGCAATGTCTCTTACATGACCCAAAACAGAGTTTTTATTTTTTTTTATTTTTCTCTTTTAGTGTCATTCTTCTAGTTCTATGTGCTTTGGGGGATGATGACAGTTCTGAGCTCTTTCATAAAAATGTTTTAGCAACACACATAGTAACCCCAAATCCATAGATCCCTTATGTGTTTGGTGTGTTCTTTTCTAGGGGGAAACTCCCTTTTCTTTTGTTCTCTTTTTTGTTTACATGACGCAGCCTTACTTGGAAATATATGACTTGGCATAGGGCTTTCTGAGTTGGCTCTCATGTCTTGTTTTTTTCCCTTTTTCCCTTTTTCCTTTGCTACTTTAAAGTCATTGCTCACAAAATGGTGTGTAGAAATTCCTTTAAAGTGGGGGGCATACATTGGCATAATTCCATTTTCATTTTTGGTTCTTAGTGTATCCTTGTCACTTCATATGATGCGTTCATCATATTGTGGATGAGATTGGGTGAGATGTCCTTCATAAGTGTGATCTACATTAGCATATTAAATCCCTCTTAGTGGCCTGATGCGACACACTACATCGCCTAAGTTGTGAGTATTTTATTCTTTGATTGGTCCTCTCTTGGAGACATTAGACACAATGTTCCCTAAGTGATAGACCTTACATGAACTTAACAAGACTCCCTTGAACATTTTTTTCATTTTAAATTTTACATCTTTTCCACCTTGCATAACACAACTTGCATGCCTATGGTACTCTTTCTCTTTGTTCATGAGTTCTAAGCATATGAAGATTTGCTTGTCTCATGAAGCAAAAATTGACATTTTCCTTTGTGGAGCCTTGTTAAAGTTATGAAGAGGTATAACTTTGATATGGTTGAGCAGGAAGCCCACTCAGTGGCACAACTTTCCTTGTAGCCACCTATGTGTTTGTAAGTGCATACCAACTAGCATATGTATCTTACCTTTTGGGTCTTCTCACCTGGCTAACTATCATATGTTTCATCGCCCCAAAGTGAGTATGCATATTTTTCTCACAAACAGCCTAGATCTAATCCATAACTAGTTGGAAAGATGATTAAAGCTCAATCCAATTCCTCATTTTCTTCTTTCATTTCACACATGTGTTCCTCTATTCTTATGTTTAGTTTTTGATGGGATCTTCATCCTGGGGGCTCGATCATCCCTCTTGATCATTTTCATTCTATCTTGCTAACATAAGTTCATTTGGACCTCCTTCTCGATATGCATGGCTACATTAGTGTGAGTTTGAAGCAAGTTCATCCTCTCACTAAAGTGGGGGCTAAATGTACCATAGAAAAATTGCTCTTGTACATTTTCATGGTCTTTTAGGTATTTCTCTCATGATGCTTGGTCCATTTTTCTTTTATTTAATGTTGTAATGTGACTTAAAAATTCACATTAAGTCCTAAAAATTCAAATTATGGCATCTTGTGAAGGTGTTTTGAAGTGTTGTAACACATTTGTACACTTTTCTTGACTCCATTACAATTCACCTAAAAATCACCTTTTAATCACTTATCAAGTCATATTTTGAAGTGTTATTAAGTCTTGTAAGAATATTTCATGCTTTTATAGGCTTAATTTCACTATTTGCACCTTTATTATACTTTATTTGACCCCTTTACGCACTCATAAGGCTTAATTAAGTGTATTTTTGAATGTAAACTCAAAAAACAACATTAAATGTTACTTGATTCTCAACACCTAATTTCAAGTACAAGGTGGGACCCATTCGCCATGGGTGGTGAATGACTCTGAGGTATGTGCAAGATCATCATGGAAAAAATAGGCTCTTAAGTGGCAAAAAATTTAGAAAAATCAGAGTTAGGCAACTTGACGTAAAAATTTGAATAATTTATCTATATTATTTAAAAAATATGTAGGAATAGAATCTATAGAAAATTAAATGTAGTTTCTAAACTACTAGGTTTAGTTATTTATTTTTAAATTTATTTGATGAAATTTTGAAATTTCAATGCAATAGTAGTTAAATTTTAGATATAAGAAGTAGGCGTCTGTCTGACCACCGTAACCACAATAAAATGATAATATTTTTATATAATATTTTAGATATAAGTAGAAGACTCATGTCTCTATGTGATGCATATTTTTTTGTAATTTTTTTCCAAGTAAATAACTAATTATAATTTTTATATTGCAACTTTTAAAAAATATAAAAAACTTGTATGTATGACCACATTAACTTGGTCAAAACTTCATGAAATTCAATTCTTTCTTTTTTAATCTTATAGTATGCAAAGCATAGAATATGACACATGTTTTGGATTAAAAAACTGTGATACCATTTGAAAGATATAAATGTTTTTCAACCAGCCTATCAATCAGGACTTTAGTCGTAATTCAAATAGAAAATTAATAATAATTATTTATTAAATTTAAACTAAAGCATAATTTATATTGGTGGAAAGCTTAGATTCTCTTTTAAAAACTATTTTTGTTACATCAATTTTGGGTAAAAAAAAAGTCATCAGCCACACACCCTAGAAATACCCATCATATTGCCACTTTTTGGCCCATCATGATCCTACACATACCCTCCCTCTTGGCTCAAAATTAAAAATATTTCAAATTTTCTTTTGGGTTTTTATTTAAAATTACCTTACATCGGCTTGTGATGAGGTATCATTAGGTTACTAAGGCACAATTGTGTATAAATAAGTTTTTTTCTCCTCATTTGACATCTCCTAATTCATTCAAGCAATCTCCTCATTCACTAAGCATTCAATTATCATTTGACCACTTTGCATCATTCAATCAAGCATCAATCAAGTATTTTGGAGTAGCCATTGACATATCTTTAGATTTCTTCAATACAGTTGTGGTGAGTTTAGGACAGTTGCATGTTGTTTATTGATCTTTCCTTGTTCATTTCATTTCATTTCTTCATTAAGGGTTTGATTAACAAGGTGGGATTTGACCAAGGCAAATCCCTATAACCTAACTCTTAACCACTTTTCCCCTTTTTCATGTGTGTTTGCAAACTTGTGTATGCATATTTGTCAAGAAATTAGGTGTTG
Organism: Sequoia sempervirens; assembly: GCA_007258455.2. Lineage (NCBI taxonomy): Eukaryota > Viridiplantae > Streptophyta > Pinopsida > Cupressales > Cupressaceae > Sequoia > Sequoia sempervirens. The sequence goes on from VDFB02358134.1 coordinate 43,136,071, forward strand.
AAAAGTGTTTCAATTCAACTACATCCTATTTCAAGCTTGGAGACAACCCACAATCTATTTTCTACAGATTTGACTCTATCAACCTGACAAGAAGACAAATACAAATCTGGTGTTACAGAATTGGTCCCTAATTTCATAGAATTTTGGGAGAGCACTGATTCACCATAAGTGGAAAATTAGTCCCCCCTTAAGGCTAGAAAATTATATTTTGTCTGATTCTGGATCCTGACAATTAGAAACTAGTTTCTAGAAGTTTTTGCTAGAAGTTGGACTGATTCACCATCAGTGGAAAATGAATCCCAGTAGAGATTTTCATAGATTTCTATCAGCATTCAGATCACTCCAAATTCATCATTCATTACCTAGGTGCACTATGTTCAACCTTCTTTCTATTATGTTTTGCATTTGTTCATCTTTTAGTTCATGCTTGCATATCACATTGTGTTTTCAAACATTGCATATATCTTAGGTTTTGCATTCATAATCAATCAATTGCATTACTTATTTGCATTTAGATCATCTCATTTAGTCTTAAACACATCATACATAAATTATATTGAGTGAACCACATTGATTTTTAGTGAGGTTTATCTCTCTCCTTTTAGGTGAAACATCCTAATAGTGTAAGAGTAGCCTATAAACCACATTCCCAAAAATCTATGGTTTAGTATAAAATTTAAGGAATTATATTTTCTCTTCTTTGAGTTAGGCACTGCCATGAAGGTCAACCAAACCTTTAGGGTATTGTGTCTGTTTAACATTTAAGAAGAATTATTTGTTTACTCTATGTTTAATACCTAGACACACCGGTATTTATTAACACATTGTTGGAGATTACCTTCCTGGGTTTCATAGAGCCCAAACTGCATGGGAGAAAAGTTTATATATCAAATATCCCATGTGTTGGCCATTCCTTACTTTTACTAATAATTGAGTTCTGGAAAATTCATAGGTAAATTGTAAGAGTAAGTTTCATTCATAAAAAATATCCAATAGAAATGGTGACTCCGATGGAGACTTACTTGAGAAAACCCTTATACAAGATCATTTTTCCTTGATAGAGTCATGAAGATTCTAAACTAAAGTTCTCACAAATTTTTTGTGGCAACTCCAAAGAACTCTTTGCTAATAAAAATTGTTTGAGAAAAAGGAAGCTTAAAGTGAAGTCAATTGGTGAAAGAAACTTCATATTGTTAAAGTTTGATCCTCTACAAAGGAGGTGGTGACTCTATAAAAAGAACTTGACAAAGCATAATTCAAAATATCTATAAATATATCTAGATATTTTCCCCTATATTGGTTTGCAAGAAGAAATAAATTTGTATGAAATCCATTTTAGGGATGTGGAAGAAATACTTTGTTACCTATTAAGTGAATTAAGCTCTAGGGAAGGGAATAGTGGTAGTTATTTTGCATACTTCTAAGGAGAAATTTGTAGTATCTAAAATTGGTGGAAGAAGTATGCTTATTTTTGAGATTTTCCTTTTAGAAATATTTAAAGCACTATTATATTTGAGCTGTGTATTTTTATAATCATGATGAGGCAGTTTACCATCAACTATGAAGTTGATATTTCAAGATTTTATAAAGATATGAGAAAAATGTATCTTTTCCTTGTATTTCCTTATGGAACATCAAGTAAAAGAATTTAGGGTATGCAAATCCTATCATGCCCTCAAAAGAAGTTCTCTATTGAGAGATATAAGCCATTAGGTTTCAGTTGTATTCAAGGTTTTCCTAACAAGATTCCTGATGATATTAGGAAATATTTACCAAAATTTATAGGGAAAAATTCTGAGATAGCTTCTAAACACCTAAATGCATTCATAGATCTGATGGATGATTTTGAGATATCCCATGAGGATGTTGTGATGAAGCTTTTTGCTCAGTCTTTAAAAGAAAATGCCAGAGATTGGTTCTCATATTTACTAGTGTGTTCTATAGCTTCATTGAATGATTTTATGATAGTGTTTGTGGAGCAATTTGGTGAGAGGATTAGTCCAAGTGTGATAAGAAAAAGATTTATGGAAATTGAAAGGTATGAAGAAGAGTTGGTTCCTTCCTTTAACCTCAGATTTATGAAAGAAGTAAAAGATATTCCCAAATTCTTGAGACCTAATGATGTAGAGTGTTTGATTTTGTATTTTGGTTCTTTTGACAATAAGATGAGTTATTTGATAAGAGCTAAGGAACCTAAAACATTACAATATGCATATCACACTACTATGGATATTGAAAACACTATGAAATGCTCAATGATGAAGGGATATATGGTTACAAGTATTTGTTGTTCGGATGCACATCATGAAGATGAAATAAATAAGGATGAACAAGATTATCAATGTAATGAAGTTTTTGATGTCTCATTTTTCCCATTCTCACAACATATTGATCATGAATAGATTCAGAATAGACTTCAACAATGTTTGAGTAATACTAATTAGAGTTGTTAATTCAAAGGTTTTCTAGCATGAAGAAACATAAGGAGGAATTGTCGTATGAGTTGTTATCAAGGTTTTTGTATTCCTTGTTAGAAATTCCTAAAAAGATATGACCTAAATATTCTATATGCATTGAGATATTCTGTGACATTTATGAGCCAAAGCTTAGTGGGTTGCCCAAGGAATTGAAACCTCTAGATTTTGATTAAATAATTGATTGGATCATAATTGTTGAGGAGGCTAAATATGACTATGAACAAAAAAATTAGGTCTCAAAGTGACAAGGATGCTCATTTTAATTACAAACATCAAGGGTTCACCCTATAAGTGGGTAGAGATGTTTTTGAGAATAAATGTTTGCATGATAGTATGGATGATGATATTGTCATACTAGAAAGTACTATTGATGTACCTTTTAAGGTTGATAAATAGGGAAGTGAAGATGAGAATTTTGGTTACTCTCATGATGAATGTGAATTTTTTTGTGAGATTGACCTGAAGGAATCCTTTTTTCTTGAAGAGTTTGTTTGTAACAGTACTCACCAGGTTGTTCCTTAACCATTGGATGAATAGATAGCATGTGATGGATTCTAAAAATTTAATCCTATTGTATCCGAATTGGAATCTCGTGAAAATGTGGTAGAAAATGAATTTCAAGATGAGAGGTGTCTGTATTCAAAGTCTTGAGCTTGGGGTTTATGTCAAAAGTGATGGGATGGGTGATGCTAGTCAGCAAGGTCATGTTCCTGAATACTTATATACAATAGAAATGGACATGATAGTTTTCAACAAGGAATGTGTTATGGAGAATTGTTTGGCTGAAAATGAGAAATTTTTAAGTTGCAGGAAATCTTGCATAATTGAGCAAGCAAACCTATCACTTAATGGTGCATTGGAATATTGTACTACCGATCATATCAAATATGAAATAGTTGATTCATCCTTTGAAACATTTTGTTTCAAGTTGAACAATAATGGGAAGGGAGAATTAAATTATGAACCTAAAACAAATATATTTTTGATTCCTGGGATGGTATGGATAATTCTCTTTATGGAAATGACCCTAATTTAAATGAAAACAAAAGTACTGAGGAGAAATGTGAATCAATTTCTTAGGGAAATTGAGCATTTGGCACCATGACTAGTTTATGTTGCTCTGATGAATGTGAACACTAGCTTGAACAAAAGTCTATGTATGAATGTTTCTTATTCATCACACAAAATAAATATGATATTTTCCCTTATAATGATAGTGATCAAGTAGATAATGGGTGTTTTACTTCCCCTGTCTAGTTATATGGGAATTTGGTGGAGTATAGTTGCAAGCTAATTCAGATAGAATACTCCATTAATCATGTGTTTTAGTTAATAATTGATCACAATTTACACCCGAACATGAATAAGAGTAACAAAAATAAGCTCATAATGGCTAGGTCTAGTGATAGAGGCATGATTAGAGGATGGGAAATTCATGAGAATATTTTCAACTTCAACATGATACAGATAGTGGAAAATAAGATTTTTGATAGAGGCAAGTATCAGCCCAAAGTTTAGTGGCTTGGGGCCACCAAGTAAAGTTGAAGCCTGGTTAGATTGCAGGGCACATATTGAAAACTTGCACCTTAGAGGAAGTCTCTTTACATGAATAGAGATTGAATCTCTTGATTTAAGATTTTCGCAACTTATGTAAAAACTATATACATGTTGCTTGTTTTCGTTTGGTCTTCTTTCCTAGTCCGAGAAGGCCTTGGTTTTGTTTCTTGTGCCTGGTTTGCTTCAGCTAAGATTCTTGGATCTCACCATGCCTATGAAAGGCATGTTTCCCCAACAAGAGCAATTGATGGAACCCCTAAAAAAAAATCTTTGGTTCCATGTTTACACTTGCAATACTTGGATTTCACCCTCTTTTTAGGCTTAGGGTTATGGTCCTCATAAATTTTTTAGGGTTTTTGTTGCCAAAACCCTTCAAAATTGATCTACGAGTCTAAAATCCCTTGGGTGTTCTATTTATGCATTGAATTGTTGCTTCTGGTCTTTCGTTGTCTAAGTCACCACTTATGCCATTAGAATCATTATTTTTAGTGGCCCCCTGGGTTTAGGTTTGTCAGTCACCAAATGCCCCTTTCAGTGCTTAAATTCTCCTATAGTTGGGATTGAATTTCATATTTAATGCCTTAAGTCTTAAGTTTTCATGCCTAAGGTTCAAATTCTCATCGGCCTAGTAATGGCCCCTTTTTAATTTAACATTTGCGGCATATGCAGATTTTAGTTTTAATATGATTGATCAATCATTGTAGGAGAATCTTGATCGTTTCTTGCTCCCCCACTCTATTTTATTAATTATTAAAATATTTGAATGGGTTGGTGGGTGGTTGGAATGCGTCATGCCAAATAGTGGGACCATTGCTTCTACAGGGTCAATAGGTGGAGCTTGGAGAAAGATCATTGACAGATGTTTCAACTTGTGTCTTCATTTGGGTCGATCCCTGCATGCCCGTTTGTTCTGTGCATTAAGGATAATTAGTCACATAGGCTAGCGAACACTAGAAACATGCTACCTATATTTTACCATTCTAATTTTGTGTTTGTAGGTGGCTAAGAGTGCCTTGTTGCAGATATATTTAAATAATTTGCAATGTTTAAAACATGTTGCTGACTTGCAAAACTTTCGCCCTTTGATTATTGTTTCTTCTTTCCATTGTGGACCTTTGACATGATGCCCATTTTTACGAAGGTCCTTGCTTGATATGTGAATGACTACATAGTCAAGAATAAATATAGTACACACATCTATTTAGATATAGCAGTGTATATATAAATATATATATACATGTGTAAATATGCATATATATATATATCTGGTTTATATGTATGTTTTTTAAATGTGTAGAAAAAGGAGAAATTCAATGCATAAATGTGCTTAATCATTTTTATTCTTATTGTTGTATATCCTATTGTTAGGATAGGAAAGGATGAAGGGACCAACTAGCAACATATACAAATATATGCATATAGTTATATGTAGAAATATAGTTAAAACTGTGTGGATACATATATAAGCAACCTCAAAGATAAACAGATACATATAGGGATATATACATTTGAATTTGAATTTTTTTTCTTGTTTTTGTATCTCCAATTGTTTGGAAAATATTAAAACTAGAATGGTTGTACCCATTTTGATTTTATCAAATTAGTAAAATGGTTGAAAAATTATCAAAATTCTAAGTTGTATACCTATTTCCATTGGATGTTGCAATAAATTAATCTTTTATTTTTATTGTGAAATAGAGCTCTCAATCAGTCAACTCAAATTGCAACATTTTCTCCCTTTAAAAGTTCCCACAACTATGTCTACAAAATCAGGCTTTGTGGATGGGCCTTCAGAGGCCCCCAAGATTGATTTGTTGACATCCCCCATTGGTTCTATTGTGGAGTCTGGCTTTTAGGGTTCCAACCGCCATCCTTCAGATCCTGATTCTATAATTTTATATTACCTTTTTCTCTTACCTGTTGCAAATTTGTTGTTAGTGTTTCCTTTCTCTTTTATATTCAACTTGAACATTTTCTTTTAGTTTCTTTAATTTTATTATTCTCAAATATAGAAAAACACACCACATACCCTTTCCTATTTATGTTTCCATTTTTATTGGATTTTAGGTGTATACACACATGGTGGACCCTAGTAAAGCATATATATGTGGAAGTAGATACACATTGATCTTTTCTAGCACATAAAAAACATCCCTTTGCAACTTTTGTTTTCCTTACTCTTTACACCCAATTGGTCTAATCAAGTACATGTTCCTTGATTGAACGTCTTTGTAGGATGCAAAGAAACAACCAAATTTTACTTCAAAACATTCTACAACATTGCAATCAGATGTTGTTAATAAGAAAGCATTTAATAGTGCAGTATGTGGAACATGTTCATAGAAAAGCTATAAAATTTTCTATACTCTACCACTACAATTTGTTTATCATAACCAAAAATAGTGCATAGAACTATAATTTCAAGCAATCAATTGTCATATATATACACTTTGGTGTTATGTTGATCATAGCCAAAAATACTCAAAAACAACCCAATAGAATTGAACTATAGTATTCAATGGTATAGTATTTAGATATTAATAACAAAGCATTCTGTAATGCAGTATGCACAACATGTTCAGAGCAAAGTTTAATTTTTTTTTGGATTATGCCACTACAATGTATCAATTGAAAATCAATACATTGAAAAACACCCAAAACAGTGCAGAAAACTATGGTAAGAGCTTCAAAGCACATGATCATAATTTAAGGAAACCATTCAAGAGTATCCTTCCTATTATGTTGGTAATTACATTGAACCAGTGAATGTATTAATTAATGTATGCAATAGTTAGATCTTGTGTTTTGTATAACACATATACATATAATATATATATATATATATATATATATATATATATATATATATATATATATATATATATATATATATATATATATATATATATATATATATATATATATATATATATATATATGCATACATTGCACAAAACTATGGTAAGAGCTTCGAAGCACATGATCATAATTTAAGGAAAACATTCAGTAGTATCCTTCCTATTATACTGGTAAATTATACAACGAAATAGTGAATGTATTGGTTTATGTATGCAACAGTTAGAGCTTTTGTTTGTGTGTATGTATGTATGTATATATATGTATATATTGTATGTATATGTATATGTATAAGTATATATTATATATATGTATATATATAGACAAACAAGATGTGTGTGCCACCTTTGATTTCATCTACATATGCATCAATTTCTAGCAACTGCAACTATATATTTAGAATACTTCATGTTTTTGGATGTCATATACACAAACAAAAAACTATCCAAAAGTTCAAAGGGAAGTCCTGTAGATTAACATTGTTGTGTGCATATTCGCATGGTGAATTTAAAACAAATTGTATTGCTAAGAATAAAGAACCCAACAAACAATAAAAAAATTGTATTCCATGTCTAAAGTTGAGAAGGATACAAAGAAAATGGATAAATTCAATGCTACACCTTATTTGAGCTACATTATTTAGTACTAAATATTATAGACATATTGGGAAATTATAAAAGAGATACTAGAAAAATACTTAAGAATCATAGGAAAATGATAGATGATCGAAAACCCACATCAAAAATAACTTTAAAATATGGAGAATAGAAGAGATGGAATATGATAATCTGTAAACACATTGTTCACAAAGAACATATAACATGTTCTAAGCACACAAAATACAAAACTGAACATACCTTCACATCTACTACACTAATTTTATCTTCAATACCTTTATGTTTTCATACTAACCCTATACATATATATATGTATGCAATTGCTTCTATGTTAATGTGAATCTAAAAAATATACATATGTAGGGGAAATTGTATGTCTATTTTTATGTAGTATAACATTCAAAAACCTATCTCTTGGTTGTAGGCTATTGAGTTTGAGACCATCCCTTTTGCTTGCTTCAACTACAGAAAATCTAGCCATTGGGCGAAGCAATGCCCCCTTAAGGTAGTAAAATAAATGGAAAACCCCAAAAGGGCCTCAAAAGTGGTATGGAAAAAGAAGCAGGAGGAAAAAGTAGCAACGACGCCAGAGGGAAAGGTTGCAGATTCCCCTGATAATATATCAGGTGATGCTAGAAATGAAGGCTTCGCTATCCAGGTCCCTCAAGCTCTAGTACCCGAGATTAATTCTAATTTTCAGGATAAAGAGGAAAGTGTGGATCATGATGTTGGGAACTTAGTCCTAAGCAAGGTGGATGATTCTCATTATAATATCTCAGGTGATGCAGGAAATGAAGGCTCTGCCATCCAGATCCCCCAAGTTTTGGTTCCAGAGTTTATCTTTGTTTCTCAGGACAAAGAGGAAAGTGTGGAATGAGAAGTTGGGAACTTAGCCCTAAGAAAGTTGGATGATTCTCTTGCCCCAGAGATGAGCCCCATTTATCGGGACCCCGTGACACTAGGGCTAGACGATATTCCTACTCAGGGTCTTTCTCTGGAGGTAGGCATTCCTTTGATTGTTTCTCCATTTAGGAAAAATAACCCAGTTGTTGAATCCTACTTAGATGTGGCTTATATTGATGTCATTAAAGACACTTATTCGGACCCTAGTTAAGCAAGCTTTCTAAGAAGAAGTAGCTCCTTGCCTTGTGGAAATGGGCTCATGGATACTCTCCCTGGGGAACATAAATTCTTCTCTGAAAAAGAATGGGAATATAGTAATGAATCAGATAGTCAAGATGATACAAATAGAGAAGAGGTCCTATCAAAGAAAAAGAAGAAAATTTTGAAAATCAAAATTAAAATCACTCCTTGTGGGATTTCAACAAGATCGAGAGCAAAAGCGGACTGTGAGGCAATATCTCTAGCCAAAGGAAGAAGACCAAAAAATTTGATAAGAGAGCACTATAGCTTTCAAGATATTGCAGATGGCTTTCAAAAAACCATCCCTGAGTTCCTCCTCTCTCCTAAATTCTCATGAAGTTATTGTCCTGGAATATAAGGGGACTAAATAACCCCCACAAGTAGGATATTTTACACAATTTTTCCGAGGACCAAAAGCCTGATATTCTCCTCATTCAGGAAACTAAAATGTTAAGTGAAAAGGTGGAAAAGATTTCTTTGTTCCAGCACTATTCCATTCAGGGAAGTGATTCGGTTGGTGCCTCTGGTGGGGTTGTGACTTTTTGGAACTGTAAGGTCATAAGAGGTGATCCACTTTTTTCTCGTCCTAATCATGTTGCCACTAGATTTACTCATATAAGGGACAACTTCAGCTGGATCCAGTCTAATATTTATGCTCCTATCTACAAAAAAGCTTGGAAGGATTTTTTGAAAGAGATGGCTACTTTTCAGAATATCTTTCGAAATGACCCCTAGGTGGTCATGGGAGATTTTAATTCCCCTCTTCATTAGGGTGAGATGTTTGGTGGCTCTCAGATCAATGAAGAAAGCAAAGAGGATATTTTGGAATTCATCAACAATCAGGCCTTGATTGACCTGGACTTGCAAGGGAGCTCTTACACATGGTCGAATCGAAGAGTTATGTCTGATCTGATCCAGGTGAGACTTGATAGAACCCTCATTTCTGATGTATGGCTCTTAAATTATTGTTGTTCTTTGAAAACCCTCCCTAAGATTGGATCTGACCATTTTCCTATTAGTTTTATTGCTGACCCCTTAAAGATTAAGAGGAATACTCCTTTTCATTTTGAGAAGATGTGGCTTTCCCATCCTCTTCTCCGAGAGGAAATAAGGAAATGGTGGAATATTAATATAAAGGGTACTACCTTATTTAGAATTTCCAAAAAAATAAGAGAAGTGAAAATGAATCTCAGAAAGTGGAAAAAAGAGTCTTTTGGCAATATCTTTCAAATAAAATCTGATCTTTAGTTTAGGCTTTCTGAAATCCAAAACAAAATTCAGAAGGAAGGCTACTTGAATGAAACTAAGGAAAAGGAAAATGAGATTCTCACAAAACTTCATGAGATAATTGCTAGAGAAGAGGAATTTTGGAGACAAAAGTCCAGAGCTCTCTGGTTAAAGGTTGGAGACAAAAATACCAGATACTTTCATCTTTCAGCTTCTAAACACAGAGCAGCTAATAAAATTTCAGCGATTGTGGTTGATGGAAAAACTTATGAGGAGGAAGAGGACATCAGAAGAGAGGTTGTCCTATTCTTTAAGAGCCTTCTGCCTGAGAAAGAGAGAATTAACTTGGAGGATCAAAATCAATTGTTGGAGGCTATCCCAAGGATTGTTAACTCTAGAGACAATGAAATGCTGACAGCTATACCCACTAGTGAGGAAATTAAAAAGTCATTTTCTCTTTTGAAGGAAGCAAAGCACCTGGTCCTGATGGCTTCCCTTTACTTTTTTTCCATTGGTTCTGGGACATTGTTGGGGAGGATGTTGAGAAGACGGTGAAAGAGTTCTTTCGTTCTAGAAACCTTTTGAAGGAGTTAAATGCCACTTTCTTAGTTCTTATCCCCAAAAAACTTAGAGTGCAGGATTTTGAAGGCTTCAGACCTATCAGCCTTTGTAACTCCTATAAAATTATTTCGAAGGTGCTTACCTCGAGGCTGCTTCTCATTCTGCCCACTATTATTGCTCCTCAATAGAATGGTTTTGTGCCTGGAACACAAATTCTTGATTCCATTGTCCATGCTCATGAGAATATTCATTCCCTCTCCGTCTCTAAATCAGAAGGTTTTCTTCTAAAGCTTGACATTTCAAAGGCTTATGATAGGGTGGACTAGAAATTTCTATTTGAGATCTTAAAGTCTTTTGGATTCAATGAAAGGGTGCTGCAGCTAATTGAACAACTCATTACTTTTGCTTCTGTAGCAGTTCTGATTAATGGGTCCCCTTCCACCTTTTTCCATAGCTCTAAAAGGTTAAGACAGGGAGATCCCATTTCTCCTATCCTTTTTATGATTATGGCTGAGAGTTTTGGTAGGAACATGATTAAATTGGTTGCTCAAATATCTATTATGGGGCTCAAACCGTCTTCGAGCAATTTGACATGCTCTCATCAACAGTTCATGGATGACACTTTGCTAATGGGTAGATCTGCTATCTCAGAAGCTAAAGAATTGAAGAAACTTTTGGATACCTATGGAGGAGCTTCTGGTCAGGTGATAAATAAGTAAAAAAGCTCGTTGTATTTCTTTAACACACCTTTGCACAGACAGAGGAAGATAGCTAGAATTCTTGGTTGCAAGATAGAGTCCCTTCCTACTACTTATCTGGGATTACCTCTATGCTTAAAACCTCTGGATTCTTTCTGGATCTCTCTGGTTGATAGGTTTGGGAAAAAACTTTATGGCTGGAAAGGAGCTCACCTAAGCCAAGCCAAAAAACTCTAGCTTCTTAAAGCCTATCTACAGAATCTCCCTATCTACGCTTTTAGTATTTTTAAAATCCCATCCAAATATGCTGAAACCATTGAGAAGATTCAAAAGAGATTCCTTTGGTCGGAAGTCAAAGAAAGAAAAAGAATGCCTCTTGTTGGATGGGACTTGGTTTATAGATCTAAAAAGGATGGAGGCCTTGGGCTAAGAAAAATCAAACTGTTGAATAAGTCTCTCCTAGCTAAATAGATATGGAGACTATTTTTCTCCTCTGGGGAATGGAGTGAAATAATTAAAAGTATTTGCAGAATAAAAATTCCCTTAAAGATCTTATTGAGAATCCTAATCTCCCGAAAGGATCAAGTTGCTGGAATTATATGATTGATGGGATAAAGGTTGTGAAATTGGGATTGAAATGGCAGGTTCACAATGGTAAAGATCAGATTTTGGGATGATTGTTGGCTGCGCAATGAACCTCTATCCTAGGATGGGAATCTCAGTAGATGGGCTGAGTTTTGTAAAGATACTTTTGGCCTCTTTGTTAAAGACTACTAGCGGGATGGTAAGTGGATAAATCTCCCCTTGATAAACCTTGTTTTGATCTCTGTTTACTCCTCTTTGAATGTTGTCAGACTGTGCCTGAATCAGGAGGATAGTCTTATCTAGAAGTATGAGCCTTCTAGGTGCTTTTCTATCTCATCTACTTTTGCCTGGCTTTCACATGCTCTTAATCCTCCCCCTTTGTGGTCACATGCTTGGACTAAGCATCGTTTACCTAAGGTTAACATCTTTTTCTAGTCCATGCTACAAAATAAAGTGCTAACTGTGGATAATCTTAGCAAAAGAGGTGTTCTGCTCCCCAATAGATGCTACCCCTATAAAAGCAACGCTGAATTAGTTAACCACCTCTTTATCCATTATCCTTTCTCCTCTACGGTTTGGGACAAGCTTCTAAAATATTAGCATTTTTCTTGGATCCCTTCGGAGATGGTTGAGGATTTTTTGTTTAATGGAAAGCCCCTTCTCTCAATCCCTTTATAAAAAAAATTTGGGCTTTCTCATTTCCCCATGTGACTTGGGGAATTTGGAAAGAGAGAAACAACAGGATCTCCAGGGATAAGGAGTCATCGGAGGAAATTGTGTTTGAAATAATTCTTAGGATGATCAAAGAAAACTTCTCTATTGTTCCCTTCAGGGAGGACAAGGTTGAGACAGTGGTTTGCTCTCCTTATGACAATCTGATTGCTAGGGAATGGAGAATTAAATGGGATATTTCCAATATTCCTAATACGACCAAAAAGTCTAGGGGGGAGTTTGTTGGAGTTTTCCTATGGATGGCTGGACCAAAGCAAACTTTGATGGTGCGGCCAAAGGAAATCTGGGGAAGGCTGGGTGTGGTGGGGTCCTAAGGGACTTGGCAGGTAACTTTATGGGAGCCATTGCCACCCCTTTGGGGGTCTAAACTAATCACATGGTGGAAGCGACGAGAGCTTATTACATAATCATCCTTGCAGTGGAAATTAAATGAAAAAATTTATGGCTTGAAGGTGATTCAAAAAATATAATAGATAGCCTTTATGGTAGGTCCCAGCCCGCATGGTCGATTAAAAACTAGATTGAAGATGCTAAGGTTTTACTTAGTAATTTTGACAGAATAAAAATCACTCATGCTTACCATGAGGCAAATGCTGTAGCAGATTTTTCTTCCAATGAGGGAGTTAAGAGTGATAAAATCCTCACATGGCACAAAAGGATTGACCTCCATTCTGATGTTCAAGCTTTAATGGTGCTCGATGTGGTGAATGGAAAAGTGGCAGCTTCGTATAATAATGAGGAAGGTATGAGTCATGACTAACAAAATTAGTAGACATAATGGGATGGTGAGGATCCGATAGATAAATTATTTACCTTGGCATGCATTGTGGGTCCTGTGAAGCAAAGGAACTATCTGGAACAGGTTCTCCATTCACAACAATATTTGCACCAAGATCTCAAAAATGGGCGGGGAACAGAAGAGGGTGGAACCTACTAGTTTCGAGTCACATACTAAAAACACTAAAGCGTGGAGCAAAATAAGAAGGGGGGGATTACTTACATTCATCGAGAAACTCCATGGCCCTAAGGAGGAGATTACTGATTTCTTTGAGAAAAATTGGAATAATGGGGAGGTTCTCCTCTTTGGGAGGAAAGTTCAGATTGATGAAGCTTTGATAGCAGAGGTGACTGGCATCCCGATTGAAGAGCATAACTTTTTTAGAGACAGAAAATTCTCTAATGAAGCTGTGATGAGGTTCCCTAAGACTGAAAAGGAGAAGCAAAAACTTGTCAAGGTGACGAACAGTTGCTATGAAGCAGATACTATAAAATCTTTATGGAGGAAAGTGTTAAGGGTTATCATGGAGTACATCACTCTCGACGGCCGCTTCACTAGGGTTCATGGATATCACTTTATGCTGCTCAATCACTTTTGACATAAGGTGCATGTTTCCATCCCTTTCTTCTTACTCTGTTCCCTGAGAAATAGCTTTTTGATCACAGTAGAAGCCCTAAAAGATACCCGATTCTTCACACAGGTCTTTTAAGGCTCATCTATGAGTACTTTCAGAATATGTCTGCCCTACCAAACCCTATAGCCCCTTTGGAGCTTGATGAGGACGATACTGAGCCTAGTATATTTGAGACTAATGTTTCTCCTAGCCGTGCCAAGATATCCTCGCCTCCCCTGCCCCCCTTCTGCTTCTAGCTAATCTCCCCAGCTTTCTGGTACCTACTCTGTTTCTGCCCCTAGCTGCACTAACCCTAATGCTAAAATGGTGGGCTCTAGTTCTCCGGTTAACAAGTTAGTCTCCTACCCTGATGACTCTCCTGTTGTTTCTGCTAAAGTGGTCAAGGTCAGTCTTGAGGATCCCCACTTCCCTCAGAATATCCAACAGGAGAACTGTAGCCCTCCCAGAGGTGCGAAGTTGGTTAATTTTGGGTTCAATTCTGATTGTGACCCCCCTTTTGACTTCGTTGGAACTGCTAAGAGTTGTTTTATGGACCAATTTAATTCTGCCAAATGGTTATTTTATGAAATCAGTGAGTTGAAGACCAAAAATCTGTCTCTTCATAGTAAGTTGGGGGAAATTGAAGCCAAAGTTGTGGGGCTTATTCAGCTCAAAGTGGAGAAGAATACCCCTGTGAAGGATAACATACAAAAGGATAGCACTGTTTAAAATGACCTTGATAAAATTAAAGGAACCATGAAAATTTTTTTTGATCAGAACTACAGAATTGCCAGACATAACTCTTTAATCTTCAAAGCCATGACCGAAAGATTGGAGAAAACCCAGAAAAGAGTGCTGATTGTCGACCTTGATCAGGAGAAAGACCAGGATAAGGAAGCGAGGATCTCTAAGCAAACTAGATCAAGTATGAAAAGAAAAGCCCTAACTACCCCAAATATGACTCAGATCATCATGGAGGGGGTCCAAGATATGGTGGACCTGGAAGACGCTGCTGACGAGCTTATGAAGTCTATGGATTAGTTGTGGCTGGGCCCAGTTTTGTCTATTTGCTAGCCGTCTGATGGCTTTTTTGCAACTTTTTGTGGCTGTCCATTTTAGCTGGTTTTTATCTCTATGGCAGCCTTTTTGTTTTTTGGACCTCTATTTTGGTCTTTACTTGTAATGTTACTTTGTGGTTTTGGGTCCCTATAAAACCCATTTATCCCCTTTTATCAAAAACATTCAAAAAAATACACTGTTCACAAAAAGCACATAACATGTCTCATCCGCACAAAATGAAAAATTGAACATACATTTATAGCTACTAAACTAATTTTATTTTGAATATCTTTATACTTTCATGTTGACCCTCTCTCTCTCTCTATATATATATATGCAACTACTCTTATTGGCAAGTATTGATACAAGACAAACAGCGTACAAAATAACTGCCTTGTCAATTCAAAATTCAAGCTACATTATTTGCTACTAAATATTATAAACAAATAGATAAATTGTATAAATGGTATACTTCCTCCTATTGTGTTCATTGTCATCGTTCAACAATGTAAGTGATCATTTTCCACTCTGCTTCTTCCTATCTAAGCAGCCAGCCCTCCAACACCGCCATCCCACGTATTCAACAAACTCCACCTCCATGGAACTCTAAATAGATAGGCCAAAGATAATTTTATGGGTAAGGAAAACTTAGGGTATATAGGAACAAAAAAATGTAAAGTGAAACATAATTGCACAACTTTGGACTAGATGTGTGCATCCAATATTATATTCTTCTAAATGTAACATATACCAATAGTCAAATAGTGAAAATGGTTAACATAGAAATATGTCGAATACTTGTATATATATTTTTATATATTCCAATGTTCAAACCATGTTATTCCTCTTGTGATCATCCATAGGTATACATTTATATACACATGGATACACATTTTTTTTATATGTTTATGTTTAATTACTACTTTAAATATATATATAGTTATACATGTATATTCATATATGCTAATATGGCTGAGCTTGTATGTATATTCCTAGGCCATCCCAATACATTCAAGTTCAATATCAAATCCCATATCAAGTGCATGGTAGTTTGGACAGAAACATATTGATATCAATATCACAAGATATGTACAATATAAAATCCCATATCAATTCCCCCACTGCACCAATGCATCAACAATGCCTTAAAGAAATTATCAATGATTGCTACCTTTCTTCAATGAAGTGGTTATAGCACCACATAGATTCATTTTTAAACCCTTTTTTTGTCAAATATGCAAAGAAAGCTACATTGGGATGCACACTCATGTATCCGGTTCAACAACCATGTGTGCTAGATGTTATTCTAAAAATGGCTCCCACCATTTTTTCTCTGCAAATGGCATGGACCTAGACCCACAACCATTCTTGCTAAAAAAGATAACACAGGTTGAAGAAATGCTTATTGCTAGGGTTGCTCTAGTTGTACAAGTGTTCCACGCTAGAGGAGGATAGTTTAAATATAGTGGTTAGATGATAAGCTCCCTCAATCTATCACGATCATTGCAAAACTTTTTCCACATTGATTACAAGACCTTGAGGTTGTGATCATACAACAAACCACCATTGAAGTTGGAAACTATGACTACTATGTTAATAAACATCATGTCATTGATGCATTGAAATATAAAATTTTGTATGAAAAATACTACAATGATGTTGAGATTGATGTTGAGGCTCTTAATATGTTACGTGATATTGTTGTTGATGTCTCCAATTTCTTGCATACAATAGAGAAAGTTTTTGATGAAGAGCTAATTCCATCAACTAGCTCAACAAATGTTGTTGAACATGAAAATGGCTATTCAACATTTTCATCATTTATCCCTTTCTTGTCAAATGGTACACAAGAGATCCAAGCAATCAAATAGGTATTATAAATTGAAAAAAATGGAGCAGAATATCTTGTCTTGGCCTGAAATTACCTCTTATCCTGCTAATGAATAAAATACTGAAGGTTTATTTACAATGGATTTTCCAACATTATTCCCCACTTGAGCAACACTTCACCTCCAACCAAGGAATATTCAAATTCAATTGCATGAATATTCCCTCCACTTAATGAGATATTTTGACCACAAATTTGGAAAACATATCAGGTTTAGGTATTTCCTCTACAACTTGATAATGAGACATCACAGTCAACAAACTATTTCTATCTTTGTCATAGTTGATTTGGAAGACAAAATCTTGAATTCTTTGTATGCATTGCATGGGCAACTTCAAGCTACTCTGGATGACCAAATAGCAGAGTTGCTAATGCATTTTGGTGCATTGTGATGAGCTTAAAATGTGCTCATAGTTTGGATATTATGATGAACTTTTAATATCTTTACTTTTGTTATTCATGGTTGTTTAAACTCTATTGAAACCTTTTATTGGGATATCCTGTAGCAAAATATTTTCATATTCCTGCAGCCTATTGTGTTGACTTGACTACATTTATTACCCCATTGACTCCCTAAATGATTGGTATATCGCATACAGTTTTTGAATGATGGAATAGATTTAAATGTGTGACTAATGAACGGATATTGTGTATGTGCCATACGCCTTTTCTTTCACATATGTTACCTTTTGTTTCATAGGTTGTTGAAGAAGTATGATCGAGTCAAGCACAGCCAATCTCGGCCTTGCAGTAAAGTCTATTTCCTGCACGACTTTGAGGAAGCTCTGGCGAAGACTCTTTGACCGAAACCGTTGGGAAAGATTTTTAATGACAGTCAATTTGGAAAGAGTGGAGCGCTAGATTCTCTCCAGATCAGGTTGAACGCATAAATTCATTTATGAAGTTTGTTCCTTGATTCTGGGATACACTTTACTTCCACGTCTTTCTTTGATAGGGTTAGTTAGTTAGTTGCTCTCCTGATTTTAAATAAAGTACTCCTCCTGCGTGAGTGAGAAAGGAGATGATAGTTAGAGTAAGATAGAAGCATAGTGATAGAAAGTTAACAAATACCATGTAAGAGTCAGTATGATAATAAAAAGTAGAATCTATTTGACAAGAGATAGAGTTTGTTGTTAGTTTCTATATCAACAAAGCAATGTATACCATTCTGTTTTCATGAATAAAGTTTGATGAAGTTCTAAATTTAGCACCTGCGTAATCAGTAGATGCTTGCTAAGGGGGCCCACTTAGTAAGTATCTGTAGCTAGTTAGTTAGCTGTTATTTTCTGTTGATCATTAGTTAGCTTTCATCTTTGAAGTTTTCATACAAACTCAGTCTTTTATTGCTCCTACAGCATAGGGAATCCATCCCTGTTCCTGTTCCTATAGCATAAGGCCATCTCATAGTTTGTGTTTCAGTCCTAGCTATTATGGTTTCTGTTTTAATCAAATCATTGTTGATTTAAAAGAACTTTGCATTACCTTCTTGTAGCGTAGATAAAATTCCTTTCAAGTATTTATTTATGTTAAGTTTTGACCAAAACTAGGTCTTAGTGCATATATTGTGTTGCGCCATTTAAAGTATACGTCCCCTGGTTTGACAAGTAAATGAACGTCCATAGAAAGATATTAGTCACCTGTTGGAATGTCCAATTCCCAGGAAAGGTTTTACTATGATTTTCATATCTTTTTGTGGGCGCAACCAGTTTTGGTGCCATTGCCGGGGATGGCGTCAAGCTAAGGATTTGTGAGAAGTCATTTTTAGTATTAGTTTAGTTTGTTAGTCAAAAATTTTCAAAATATTTCAAACCACCATTCATCGTATTGCATGCATAGAAGAAGAGACACATTGGGAAGATTCCTCCCTGAAAACCTATTTGTTGAACTACCATTTAATCCAGTTGACGAAGAACCTGAGAAAAATCCATTCGCTCTATTATTCCAGCAACCAAATATGGCAAATAATCCACCTAATCCACCTCCAGCATTTGAGTTTCCCATTGTTCCCCAGCGAGATACTGACAATCTTAAAAATATTCCCTCTTTATTGCTTCCCAAGTTTTATGGCCTAGTTACAGAGGACCCAGAAACTTTTCTATTTCAGTTTGATGTCCTCTGTCGTAGTTATAACTACAACTTAGATGCTCATAAAATAAATTTATTTCCTTCCACCTTGAAGGAGGGAGCTCTCAGATGGTTCATGAGTCGGGAAAGAGGTGTTGTTGATAGTTGGGTAGCCATGCAAACAAAATTCCTTGAGAAGTATAAGGAATATTGTAAGAGTTCTAGTAAAAGCGATGACATATTCTGAATTCAGTAGAAGGAGGATGAAAGTCTAGAAGATTATATTTCAAGGTTCTTGTTTTCACTAAAAAGGAACTCAAACCATACTCTCAATGAAGACTCTCAGAAATTACTCTTTCTAAGGGGAATCAGTGATGCTTGTATAGACACCCTAGACCTGATGGGAGGAGGTTATATAACCCAACTGCCTTGGGATAATATAAAGAAAATATGTCTTAACTACTCTCGAGCAATAGTTAAGAAAGATCGAGGTCATCATGCTATAGTGGGGAAGTCTTCTTCTGGTGGAGTTTCTCAGGTTGAGATAACAAATTTGTTGTCTGACTTCAAGCAGGACATCATTAATAATATGGCTACACAACTGGACACTATGCAAGCTTGAAAGAAACATGAGGAAGCTGAGGCAGTTTTGGATGAGTTTTGTCCATACTGCAGATAGAAGAAACGTGACTACAGATGCAAGATGGTGGCTAATTTGGAAGCTAATCAACTACCTAGTGACTTCAAGCGAGTAGAAGGTGATGATGATCAAGTGTTCTTTGTTACATAAAGGAGACCATGGGCCCAAAAATAAGGTATGGCTCAAGATCCTTTAACTTTTGGTAATCCTTATTCTGGGTATAATAACCAATGGCAACCTGCATATGGACCACCACCACCCTGGAATCCACCTCAACCAAGTTGGCCTAATTATCAGACCCCGCAATGGAAATCTCCTCAAGGAGGTTGGTAGCAGCCACAAGGACAATGGACCCCACCTTCAGGTAATTGGTAGCAGAATCCTCAATGGAGAGGTCCTCAGCAATGGCAAAACTAGTCCTCTAAATTCCTGCAGCTTCCATAGCTACAACCACAGGCCCTCATGCCACCTCCTACAACAACTGCCACAAATACTGGACCTCCAAAGCAAATGCCTATGCCTACCCAGCCATTGCTAAATCCCAATAATAAGCAACAATAGCAGCCACAGTAGCCTATGTAGCTTGCGGAAGTCAACCAATATCAAGCTTATGCCTTAAACGTTAATGACATCCATTTGAGGTCTGGAACCACTTTACCTGCTCCAAAACTACCTCTAATTACTGAAATACCAGATTCTCCCCTTGAAGAATCTACTACACCTGTTGTTCCTACTGAGCATATACCTATACCTGATATGGTTTCTAAGGAGCCTATTTTGCAAAGTCAAGACAAACCACCTTTTCCTCAGAGGTTGCAAAGTACTGCATTTAAATCCATGGAAGAACCCACTTTTGACATTTTGGATCAGCTCAAAAATGTACAAATTCAAATCCCCTTATTTCAGGCTATTAAAGATGTTTCCATTTTTGGAAAAGTTATTAAAGAAGTCTGTTTGAAGAAGCCTGGATGGAAGAAAAAGGATCCCCAAACAATTCATGTCTTAGGGAAATTAGTTGATATAATATTGGGAAATGTAGTCATCCCAAAGTATATTGACCCTGGAAGTCCTGTAGTGCAGATACATATAAATGGCCAAATTGTAAAAAATGTTTTGATTGACTTAGGTGTTGCCATTAATGTCATGACAAAGCATACTATGGACTCTTTGAACATTTCAAACATTAGGTCTACACCTACAGTTCTGCAGCTTGCAGATAGCTCCACAGTTAAACCTGATGGAATAGTGGAAGATGTAATTATCACTCTTGAATCTTGGGAGTATCCAGCTGATTTCACAATATTATCAGTTAAGGCAACTTTAGGAGGGTATCCAGTTATCCTTGGTAGACCATGGTTAGCAACTGCTGATGCTTTTATAGGATGTCATTCTAGAGATATGACCATTTCTGATGGACAGTCCACAAAAAAATGGCTTTGTATTCACCTGCTAGACCTAAACCAGATTTGTCCCAACCTATTTGGCCATATGTGGGAGAAGAAACTGAAGAAGCTAATTCGTTGGCTCAATTAATGATGCTTCAAAATGATCCATTCTCACAACTTCAGAATGAGGATGCTTTTCTTTTTCAAATTCTGCAGTTTAACTCTGATACAAATAGTTCATCTGATCCAAATGGTAGCCATCTACAATGTTTCTTGTAGCAACCAAATTATGAGAGTTCACTACCTAAACTTCCAACAATTTTTCATAATTTTCTTCCATAAGAGGTACAAACATCACCTGTAGATTCTATGAGTAATCTCACTAAGTAGATAGAATTGTCTCCAGGTCACTGTTTGAATATCAATAGCAAGCTGTCACAGTCTCAACAGGCTGACTTATTAAAAATGCTATAGGATCAACATAAAGCTTTTGCATGGGAATATGGGGACATGCAAGGAATAGATCCTCGAATTTGTACTCACAGGATCTATATCAAAGAAGATTGTTTACCAGTTAGGCAGCCTCAAAGAAGAGTAAATCCAACATTTAGAGAAATAGTTAAAAATGAACTTCAAAAATTGCTTGATGCTAGTTTTATTTATCCAATCTCTAACAGTCAATGGGTTTCTCCATTAGTTATTCTCCCCAAGAAAGGTGGAAAATGGAGTGTGTGTGTAGATTATAGAGAGTTGAACAATGCCACTAAAAAAGATCACTTTTCGCTATCTTTTGTAGACCAAGTACTAGACTCACTATGTGGAAAAAGATATTTTTCCTTTTTGGATGGTTATAGTGGGTACAATCAGATAAAAATTGCCCCTGAAGATCAAGATAAGACCAATTTTACCTGTCCATGGGAAACATTTGCTTACTCAGTCTTGCCTTTTGGTCTATGCAATGCGCCAACAACATTTCAGAGAGTAGTAATTAGTATCTTTGTTGATATATCTCATGACTATATGGAGATTTATATGGATGATTTCACTACCTATGGAGTCACATTTGAAGAAGCACTGGTGAATTTAGAAAAAGTATTAAAAAGGTGCAAAGAGAAAAATTTCTCTAAACAGTGAAAAATATTTTCTAATGATGGAAGAAGGTATTGTTCTAGGTCATCATATTTCAACGAATGGAATTCAAGTCGACCCTACTAAAATTGAAGTTATTATGAATTTACAAACTCCTGTAAAACAAAAGGATGTCAGAAGTTTCATTGGCCATGCAGGGTATTATAGAAGGGTTATAAAATATTTCAGTAAAATTGTCAGCCCACTTTATGCCTTGTTAACTAAGGATTCTCAATTCGAGTGGACAGAGGCCTGTGAAAAATCCTTCCTGCAACTAAAGGACTTGCTTACTAAAGCCCCTATTCTTCAAGGTCCAAAATAAAATTTTCCTTCTCATATACATGTTGATGCCTTTGATTTTGGCATATGAGCAGTCTTAAGTCAAAAAGAAAATTCAATTGAGCATACTATCTACTTTATCGGCAAGAACCTTCAAGGTCCTAAGCTCAATTATACTGTTATAGAAAAGGAATTGCTCGCAGTAGTGTATGCTTTGAATAAATTTAGGCATTATGTCACAGGTTATCAGATATTCATCCATACTGACCATACAACAATCAAGTATCTGATGAACAAACCTGCCATTTCTGGTAGATTAGCAAGATGGCTCCTGTTGTTACAAGAATTTGAGATTACAATCATTGATAAACCAGGAAGAGCTAATGTTGTAGCTGACTTTTTATCAAGACTTCAATTAGCTGCACCTGTTGAACACGACATCATTGATGATAGGTTCCTAGATGAACACTTGTTTTCTATTGCTACACATACACCATGGTATGCAGACATTGACAATTATCTAGCAGCAAGCAGAATATCAGCCCACTTTTCTCCAAAAGAAAAGAAATTGTTAATAGAGAAAAGTTTTAACTTTTCATGAATTGCAAATTGTTTGTTTTATACTAGACCTAATAAAATGATGTGAAGATGTGTAAGAGAAGATGAGACTTATGATATCTTGCATACTTGCCATGATGAACCATGTGGGGGACATTTTGCAGCAAAGAGAACATCAATGAGGATTCTTCCAACAGGGTACTACTGGCCAACATTACACAAGAATGCTATGGCCTATACAAGGAAATGTGACCAATGTCAACGTATGGGAAGACCAACCAAGTTAGATGAAATTCCACTATACCCACAGGTAATAGTCACCCTTTTTGATAAATGGGGAATGGTTTTTGTGGGACCAATTGATCCACCATCAAATGGCAAGTCATACATTCTAGTTTTTCCGAACTATGTAACAAAGTGGGTTGAGGTAAAAGCTATGACTCATGCTTGAGATAACAAGGTTGCTAAATTTTTGTATGAATTTTTTTTTACTAGATTTGGAGTTTCCAAATAACTTGTAACTGATTAAAGAGCTCAATTTACATCGAATTTGATCACTACACTAATGAATGACTATAAAATCAAACATAGGAAGTCCAACCCATATCACCCTCAAGCCAATGGTCGGGCAGAGGTAATAAATAGGGAAATTGAGGCGATCCTATCAAAGACAGTGCAACTCCATAGAAAAGATTAGAGCAATAGACTTCCTAAAGCAGTTTGGGCCTACAAAACTACATGGAAGACAACAACTGGGTTTACACCTTTTGAACTACTTTATGGGAAAACAGCCATGTTGCCCATAGAATTTAAGCACAAAACCCTGAGGACAGCTCTTGAACTCAATATGGAAATATCTGAAGCACAGAAGGACCGTCTCCTACAGCTAAATACTTTGGACGAAATGAGAAAAGCCGCCCTGCATCATACAGAAGCAGTCCAACAGTAACGAAAGAAATGGCATGATCAACACATAAAAACTAAGAAATTTTCTGCTGGTGATTGGGCTCTATTATATGATTCTAGATATCAAGAAAACAAAGGTAAGCTCACAACACACTAGCTTGGTCCCTATGAAGTTGAGAATGTGTTCGACAACGGAGCTGTACAACTAATGACAATTGATCCAGTATATTTCAAATTGCTAGTTAATGGCCACCGACTCCGGTTGTACCATTAACCAGTCTCAAAAGAAGAATTCATGCAACAATTTGTTTAGGTTCCTCCCGCTACTCTTCCCACAACTGAAGGCTTTAGCCTTTCTCTTGCAGCTTCACCATAATTTTGAAAAGCATGCTCATAATAAAAGTTTTCTTTTTTCTAAAGGAAACCCCTTTTTCTCCATTCTCATTTATCACCCCATCTCACTTCTTTATCTTCCATCCATCTATCCCATCCATCCATTCCATCCATTCATCTCATCTGCCCATGTCACCCATACACTTCATCCATCTGCATCACCCTTAATTATGATATATTCCCAACTGTCAACTCATGCAGACGCCGTCATCTTTCTTCACACGTACATGCAATTATCAAAGGTACACCATATCTTTTGTTATCATATATTTGATTTATTTTATTCTATTCATTTATTGCTATGATAGTATCAGTCATTATTACCCGATCTCCACCTATTCTTTAGTACATGTGAGGACACATGTCATACTCTAAGTAGGGGGTAGGGTAATCCACCTTTTAAAACATGTCTTTTCACCGCTGCCATAATTATGCAAATAACCTTTCTTTATTATTTTTTTGGTACTTTCTAAATGTGATCGCATGTTCTTTTTATTGCATGTTTTTCTTGTAAACTACGATTAAAACTGCTTATTCAAAAAGTTTATTTTTGGAAAAGAAAGAAATGTGACGGCATGACAGAAGAAAAACCATAACAGAAAGGGAAACAGAGAATTTGAATTTTCAGCAAGGAATTGAGTTTAGCTAGGGGAAAACTGTGAATATGGGTGGTTAGTTAGTGCGACATGAGCCTGTAGCTCATGAATTATTATTGCAAAATCCTCAAACAGTCCACGCATTCAGCCTCTGTGGATGGTTAAACTACTTCTTGAGTTTAAATGCTTTTGATGAGGAGGCTGCTCGAGAATTTTTGAGAACCCTTTCTCAAGGGGAAGCTACTGTGTGCGGTCTAACGGTTGTTGCAACTAAAGATAGAACTGCTGAAGTAACCGAGCTTCCAGCCGTTGGAGAAAATTTTTCTTCAGATGCTACTGCTGCAAGGGCTGAGTTTTCAATGCCCACTAATGGACCTTTGGAAGTCTCTAAGCAGGGATGTAAGCAGGTATTGTTGCCTCCTCCTTATTCAGAATACGCCGCTTACATAATCAAGTATTTAACCTGTGAAGGCCGTTTATCCTACCTGCATTCTTATCATTTTAAATTATTAAGTCATATGAGGCATGGGTTAGTTATAAATGTTCTAAATTTCCTGTTAAAATTTCTAGAACAAAGTGCCCACAGAACCCAACAAGGGAAAGATAATTCTATTGCTCATCATGGCCTTATCAAATTACTAATTGAATGCTCTTTGAGAGATGTCTCACCTCTTTCCTGGCAAC
The DNA here is from genome assembly GCA_007258455.2 of Sequoia sempervirens. NCBI lineage: Eukaryota > Viridiplantae > Streptophyta > Pinopsida > Cupressales > Cupressaceae > Sequoia > Sequoia sempervirens. The sequence continues at coordinate 43,161,495 of VDFB02358134.1, forward strand.
AATTCATTGCCCAAAAGAGCTTGCAAATTCCACAACCCCCTAGGGTACTTACCCCACGGCCTCAGAAAAAGAAGAAGGAAATTGCATCTACCAGTAGAATAGGGCAAGAGTCATCTACTCCTGTAGCACCTGGTCCTGTAGCTCCCCCACCGGAATCCTCTACTCAGGTAAAAACTAGGTCTACCACTAGGAGAGAGAAGGGAAAAACAAAGGCAGGTGAGTCATTTGGGGCAGAACAAACCCCAGAGTCTAACTCTCGTTCTCAGAAAAGGAAATTCTCTTCTCCTGTAGCACCTTCCCCTCTAGCCATCTCTCCTACAACAACACCTATTGCTTACACCAGTTCACCATCATCCTCTGGTAGGGTAGAGCCCTCTAAGCAGACCAGAAAGAGGAAGGCTACCAGAACACCTCCTGCAGTCGCACTAGTGTCAAGAAGAGTTTCCACAAGGAAACAATGTAAGACCTCCCCTGCTTCACCTCAACCAGAGGTTATTGTAATTTCAGAAGGGTTTGTAGGGTCTAAATTTGATGTTTCTTAGAATGTGTCTAAAAATGCTGCACAAAGTTCATTCATTCCTGAAGAGGAACAAGTTGAGACAAAGGAAATGGAGCAAGGGTTACCAAGTCTTGATGACTTGGCTACCACTACTATGTAGTTCTTGGAAGAAGCACAATCTTCTCCACTACAGCAACAAGAATTCATCTTGCAGCAAGAGCAAGAACAGAGTGAACAATTGAATGTGCCTAGTGAAACTATATTTCACCCTGCAACTTGTAAGCCATTGTTGTTTATAAGAAGACATTTTTTATTGAGTTTCTAGAATATGTCAAAGCTAACTGGGAAATAGTTACATTGCAAACACTGAATTTCTGGCACCTAGCCTAGACTGACATGCAACAAAGTCTATGGGAGGTAGAAATGAAGAAACTGAAAAATGAAATTGAAAGTCAGAAATAGGAAATTTCTGAGTTAAAAGAAAAAATGGATGAAATGTTAAAAGTAACTGGTCAGATTATGGAATATAGACCACCAGCCAAAGTTTATGCTCTGTGCCTTAAGGAACAGTTCTTATGGTTCCAACTAATGAGAATTTTAAGAAATCAAGATCCTATACTTCACACTGCTAAATATTTTTACGATGCATACTAGGCAGCCCCTAATTGGTTAAGAAATTCTCTATGTGAATTTTATTTACATAGCTTTTTAATTCCATCTGAAACAGAATGGAACCCTCTTTTGTATATTCGTGATATCCATTTGAGATCATGTATGTCATGGGCAGCAAATGAAGCAAATTATGGCAGACAATGGGAAATACATGAGGAGGCTGAGAAAAATGAGTCTGTTCCATTATGCTCTCAAAGTTCAAACCCCCATGCAATGTTGAAAACCTTGTTTACTCTGACATATGGTATTCATAATAGTACAGCCAGAGAGAAAATATTTGATCTCAGGAAATAGGTATATGATGAATTTTAGGAACAGTCATATTCATTTTAGAGACTGGGATACACCAGAAGTGAGAAAAGGTGGGAAAGATTAATTGCTGGGCTAAGAAGATCAGAACCTCACAGTCCCCTAAATTTCACAGCAGCTCTTAAATGATCAAGCAGATATATACAATTGGGACTTCACAAGAGATTTGAACTATGGCTGCCATTGACATTTAGACCTCCTATGCTAATGTGGCCCCTTTATCCTTATCAAGCTACCAATCTTAATGATGATTCAGAAGCTCTTAGGTATGAGAGGTGGCAAACTTTCATAAGATTTTATTACAGGTTTGGAACTCCATTTCAGAGCCATGCCACAACCACTGATTTCAGAGAAACTACCAGGAAAGTTGATGCTAGAGGACCAGCATTGGGCTAAGTAGGGGGCAGAATCATGAGCTTAAAATGTGCTCATAGTTTGGATATTATTATGAACTTTTAATATCTTTACTTTTGTTATTCGTGGTTGTTTAAACTCTGTTGAAACCTTTTATTGGGATATCCTATAGCAAAATATTTCATATTCCTGCAGCCTATTGTGTTGACTTGACTACATTTATTACCCTGTTGACTCCCTACATGACTAGTATATCGCATACAATTTTTGAATGATGGAATAGATTTAAATGTTTGATTAATGAATAGATATTGTGTATGTGCCATACCCCTTTTCTTTCGCATATGTTACCTTTTGTTTCACAAGTTGTTGAAGAAGTATGATCGTTCAAGCGTAGCCAATCTCAGCCTTGTAGTAAAGTCTATTTCTTGCATTAATTCGAGGAAGCTCTGGCAAAGACTCTTTGACCGAAACCGTTGGGAAATATTTTTAATGACAGTCAATCTGGAAAGAGTGGAGTGCTAGATTCTCTCTGAATTGGGTTGAATGCATAAATTCATTTATGAAGTTTGTTCCTTGATTCTGGGATACACTTTACTTCCACATCTTTCTTTGATAGGGTTAGTTAGTTAGTTGCTCTCCTAATTTTAAATAAAGTACTCCTCCTGCATGAGTGAGAAAGGAGATGATAGTTAGAGTAAGATAGAATCATAGTGATAGAAAGTTAACAGATACCATGTAAGAGTCAGTATGATAATAAAAAGCAGAATCTGTTTGACAAGAGACAAAGTTTGTTGTTAGTTTCTATATCAACAAAGCAATGTATACCATTCTGTTTTCATGAATAAAGTTTGATGAAGTTCTGAGTTTAGCACCTGCGTAATCAGTACATGCTTGCTAAGGGGGTCCACTTAGTAAGTATTTGTAGCTAGTTAGTTAGTTGTTCTTTTCTATTGATCATTAGTTAGCTTTCATCGTTGAAGTTTTCATACAAACTCAATCTTGTATTGCTCCTACAGCATAGGGAATCCATCCCTGTGCCTGTTCCTACAGCATAAGGCCAGTTCACAGTTTGTGTTTCAGTCATAGCTATTATGGTTTCTGTTTTAATCAAATCATAGTTGAGTTAAAAGAACTTTGCATTACCTTCCTATAGCATAGATAAAATTCCTTTCAAGTATTTATTTCTGTTAAGTTTTGACCGAAACTAGTTCTTAGTGCGTATATTGTGCTGTGCCATTTAAAGTATACGTCCCCTGGTTTGACAAGTAAATGAACACCCATAGAAAGATATTAGTCACCTGTTGGAATCTCCAATTCCTAGGAAAGGTTTTACTATGATTTTCATATCCTTTTGTGGGTGCGACCACATCATTGCATGGGACTCACTCTTTTTGGAACTCTTTTTGGGCCCAATGATCTGCAATGATTGAACAACTTGGGATACCTGCCCTTTTTTTCACTTTGAGCTATGAAAACACAAAATGGTATGATTTGTAATTTTTTTTGTCTTCTGTGGATTATTTGGTGATGGAGCTCTCATCAAATACCCTGATAGATAGCATTATTCAAAATACACATATAACATCTTTATATCTGCATCATAGATTGTCCATTTTCTTTGAAGAGGTGATTGAAAATATTTTGCATGCAAAATATTATTGGTATAGATATGAATGGCAGCATCATGGCTCTGCACATGTGCATGGTTTTTTATGGCTTCTAGAAACCCCAAGCATGTACACTCTTAATTGGTCCAATCAACATGATTTTACCATGGTAAGGAACTTTTTGATATATATGCTTTAGCTTGGAATCTGCATTGCCCTGCACAAAGATTGCTCAGAATGTGTCGTCATTCTAAAGAAAATCCATGCTTACTTTCCATGATCCAAATTATTTCTAGTGATCCAATCATAGATTATGAAGAGTTTCTCAATATAGTTCAAAGGAACATAAAATGATTTGAATATACTTGTTTAAGGAAAAAATGGGAGAAATTAGAATTCCCCTTAAAGCACCTTGGCAGCGACAACTTACCTCTACATTGACATTTGATGTTGAGTCTAACAAATCCTCTAAGCCAAAAAGAAATGATGATCACCTAAATATTCATTGCCCACCCATGCTTGCAATTTGGCATGCCAATGTTGACTACCAGCTAGTTGATTCTAGGAAAATTGTATTAAATTATATCTCCAAATATGTAGCTAAATCTGAAAAGAAATAAGAAAACTTGCCTTCATATATTGAAAAGACTTGCAAATACAAATATAGTTGAGGATAGAGCACTGCTTGCATATCAAAAATTCATTATGAAAATTCTTGTGGAGTGTGATATCTCTGCACAAGAGACGTGCCATATGTTACAGAAATTTCCCCTTGTCACTTCAAGTCGACAATATGTTCACTTGAATGTTGGAAAAAGGGAATGGTTTTGTATAAATAAATATGATGCCAATGAAGGCCTACCAACAAATTACATTCATTACTGTATGCAAAGGCCTCGAGAATTGGGTGTTGTATCCCTCATTGACTTGGTCCACTTATATACACATTCAAACTAGCACAAAAAGGAGTAATGAAATTTGAGACACTAGCATGCAATTGTTCTTGTGTATTGTTCCCCTTGAAGGTACAAACATATTTCACACATTTTTTTGGACTAGACTCATGTTACACAAACCTTTCTGAAACATACACACAGATATACGTGTCTTAGTAAACAAGACATAATACAAAATTAGAAATATTTTAAACAACTTGCTATCATCCTTGGCATATTAATACAATTCTTGCTGCATCCACGATTGAAGAACAACAATGCAGTGATAGTGATGATTTGAACTATAAACCTTTTATGGATGAATACAAATGGGAAGTTTTCTCTCAGCTTGGTGCTACTACTAACTTTAGTATAAATCAGCTCCAACTGTTGGGTAGGTGAGACTTTGATATGAACTATGAAGCATTTTTTCCTTGGTCATTTTAATTTCTAGCTTGTGTAGAGGTTTTTTAGTTTTAGGTGTCCCCGAGCTTAAGGAAAATTATCGGAAAGATGTGCAAAGTGCCATGTGGTGGTTGTGTAGCTTTCATCTATCGTCTTCCTTTTGGGAGAAAGTTCAGTACACATGTTAACTTTTCATGCATTCTCTTGGGACCTATATTCATAAGCTCTGAGGTTTTTGCCTAGTTAACATGTCACCTCTTTTCCATGGGCAGTTTGCTTCTTCTATGGAGTAATATGTTTTGGGAGTTTGTCAGAGCTAGTTGGCTTTCTTCCTTTCTTTTTTTATTATTATGAGTTTTTGGGGAAGTGCCTTAGGATGATGTGACTAATCAACAAGACCTCTTGCTAGGCTGTTATTTCTAAGACTTGATCATCTACAAGCCCTTATCTTTGCTGAATATCTAGGAGACATAAATGCAGTAGCTAAGATTTAATGAGCAAAGAATTTTGTGGCCTAACCAGTGATCCACAATCAGATTGCAAGCTATCAAGTTATGAAATAAGGCATTAATTAATTCTACACTGAGGTGGTGCTTTCCTCTTCTGGCAGTTATAAAACCAAGGTGACAACACAGTAAAGGGTTGGATTCCAAGTAGCAATTTTTTTAAAGAGAAAAAGTTTCTTTAGTTTTCTTAGGATTTTCAGAATTATTTTCAGAAAAAAATTGTAGAACTACTTTATTCTGGCATGTTATATCTATTAAGGTTTAAACAATTGTTGTATTGGCATCTGACCTCTATTTCAAAGTTAATTTGATAATTAAAGCATGAACTATTGAGAATAATTTATTGGGACTATGCATGTATGGCCTTTTTCAAGATTTCTTTGTTTATATTGTCATTTTGAATGAAACATTGTGTCTTGCAAGTTGAATCTAGACAGTTTAAGTAGTAGATTTCTATGCTATATGCTTGTATTGTAGAATAGTAACTTAGGAAAACTAGACTATGTCATTGGACTTCTCTATTTTTCTGAAAGTTGTTATTTCATTGTACTATGCTCTATTAGGAGATAGAGTTCATGTTATTTTTTGAGATATTGTTCTGATAATTGTAAGAAGTATTTATGGTTGATTGAACCTTAATGAACACTACCTACAGAAAGACTTTAAAATTTACACTATGCTTAAATATAGCCTTTGTTGTTCATTCTCTTTCCAATAATGAAAGGTAGTGGCATTCTATGTTTATTTATATCACTGATAGGAATGATTTAGGTTTGAAATGTTCTTAAAGCTTTAGTGCATCACCTTTTATGATTTATTTTTACATTTACTTCTCCCCTTATCTCAAAACCCCCAAAGAAGATTTGTCTTTCTATAAAAATCTCAGAGGCATTTAGTCAGACACAATTTGTCACCCACTCGTTAAATTTATCATAAGACTGTCAGAGAGGTGTAAGCTTTGATGATCAACAATTCTTTTTTTGGCATGGCCGATGGGACAAGAAGTTTTCCAACTGCCTAATTGGAAGTCAGAAATATTCCTTAAAATAGGCTAAGAAAGGAAACTATAACTTTCATTTCTAGAGTCCAAACAAGAGCATCTTCAGGAGGTCACTTCCATTACTCTTAGATACATTCCTCGACCCCTAGGAGGAGAAGAATTATAGGTTTGGTATCACCTATAAGGAGAAATAGAGTAAGAAGTAAGAGCTTGGTATCTAGAGCTTTATCGACTCCAGCTAGTGGATTAAATTTCCAAATTAGAATACTTGTATATCTGATCCACAAAAACATTTTCTCTATGGATCATGTACCTCCCTCTGCCACTTGGAACTTCGTAACATGGGATAGTGGTAGTCCGCTACAATGACCCACACCCCCAGATGTATGGCTTGCTATACCCACTAACGCCCTCAAGGAGAGTCCAAGATTCTTTAGAGAATATTTCAAAACCCCTTCCGAACACCTTCAAGATATAGCAAAGGTATGTAGGGTCAATAACATATTGGAGGAAAATGTCACATTAAGACTATTGGTCGCCTCATTCAAAGGGAAACCCCAAGGTTGGTATCGATATTTTTGCTTTGGGCTCTATCCTCTTGTAGGACTAGCTTGGAGAACACTTCTTCAAATGTTTCTTAGAAAAGGAAGATCATTCCGCATTGCTAAAACAATTGATTACCATCAAGAGGGCTTTGCATGAAGCAATGAGTGACTTTAATACCAGATTCCATAAGTCCTAGCAAAGGATCCCCATCACTGCTTGACCTCAAACTACCATGGCATTCATGTTCTATCTGAAGGCTTTTAACCCCGACATCACAGTCATGATAACCTCAATGGGTGGGATATCTTGCCTAATGCATACGAGGTGGTAGTGCATGCAAAAAATAGTATGATTGATGTCAGGAAGCTTCCACCATGGCCCCCAATGCTAGTCTTTGTAGAAATCCTTGAGGTTCCAAAGGGAGAGACCATTTCAATCACTCTCACGACACAATTGACATTGGTCACTTTGTAGCCTATGAACGTGCATCCCATGGCTCAAGCAAGGGCGTCAGGTTTTTCCTCAATGGTGGCAGATATTAGCGACATGAAGGATCTCATGCAAAATTTCTCTAATGAGTTGGTAATTATCAAATGATAGCAAGTGATGCCCCCGAAGTAGACCACACAGACCTATGGTAGAGGGAAACCATCTTATCAATAGAATCCATCTCAATGATTCTCCAAAGGAGGAAGTCAATAGAAGACATCTGCAAGCTAGATAGTTCCAGTCACCATGCGATTATAGATAGTCAAGGATAGTTTGAATAAATAATTAGTCCCGAGCCAAAATAATTGGGTAGAAGACAAAAATGTTTGGTGCTTTTCATACAACAATATTCATATGCCCTAAAATTTCCTATGGGAAAATATGGTGCAGAGGGTAGTACAGAAAAGAAGCATGGGAATTACCCCGAATGCAGACGATTACGAGTCATCCAAAATGTAAAATGTGTGTTTCAGAGCACAAACGCAAGGGATATCCCTGGAGCAAGAGCTAGACATAGTGCCTGACCAAGCTCTATTCTCATGGCTAGAAGAGGAAGAGGTTGTATTGGCAAATGAAACTCCATCGACTAGTGTTCCACAAGTGTAGTTGGATTACAACACAAGGTCAAAAAGGAGGCTCACAGGAGAATATGTACAACAAGCTTTGCTACATCCTTTTCCACGTCAATCATTTCCACAGACAAAAATGGCCTCATCACTCACTGTTAGGACTTTTCCACAACCACATAACACATCATTGGAGGAGATTGAGATGATCAAAACACTAAGCCCAATTATGTCGAAATGATTTCTTCTAAAATCAAGAGAAGTGCCACCGTTTAATCCTAAGGTCAAAAAAATCAGGATGCTTAACATAGTGGAGTGATTGAAGAAGGCACCAACCCATGTATCATTGTGGGATGTCATATCAATTCCTGAACAAAAAATTTTGCTTCAAGAAGCATTAAAAGAAGAAGCACAAATTTCATGTGAGGATGCAGTTTAGCCATGCAATCAAAGTGGAGATAACAGATCCTTGTTGCCCCCTTAGGCTTTGAAAGTTATAGCTTATGAAAATGATGTAGGAAACACCAAGGACAAAAAGGTAAGCAAAACAAAGCCCAGGATATGTACAAGATCATTATAGAAAAAATAGGCCCTTGAGTGGTGAAAAATTCAAAAAAATCAAAGTTAGGAAACTTGATGTAAAAATTTGAATAAGTTATCTATATTATTTAAAAAACATGTAAGAATAGAATCTATAGCAAATTGAATGTAGTTTCTAAAATCTAGGTTTATTTAAAAATAAATAAAATCTATTTGGTGAAAATTTGAAATTTCAATAAAGTAGTACTTAAATTTTAGGGACAAAATAAGAAGTAGGTGTCTATATGACCACCCTAACCACAATAAAATGATAATATTCTTTTATAATATTTTAGATATAAGTAGAGGACTCATGTCCACATGAGATGCATATATTTTTGTAATATTTTTCAAGTAAATAATTAATTATGAATTTTTTATTACAACTTTTAAAAATAAAAAAAACTCGTATGTCTGACCATCTTAACTTGGTCAAAACTTCTTGAAATTCATTTTTTTTTAATCCTATAGTATCCGAAGTACAGAATGTGATGCATGTTTTGGATTCAAAAAATATGATACTATTTGAAAGCTATAGAATTTTTTCAATTAGCCTATGAATCAAAAATTTATTCGTAATTCAAAAAAAAAATCAATAATAATTATTTATTAAATTCAAAGTAAAACATAATTTATATTGGTGGAAAGTTGAGAATCTTGCTTTAAAATCCTTTTTTGTTTCATCAATTTTAGGTAAAAAAAAGTCATCAGCCACATACCCTACACATACTCATCATATAGCCGTTTTTTGGTCCATCACGATCCTACACATACCCCCCCATGCCTTTTTTTTAAACTTATAGTGAGAGATAAACTATTGTATAACAATATGATTGATTTGGGGGCTAGCAACACTGTCATGCCAAAACAAGTGGTGGATGCTTTGAAGCTAAAGTATGAGCCTCTTGAAAAAGGAATCATGTATGTGAATGGGAAGAAGGTTTTGACCATTGGATTGATAAAGGACTTGTCTCTGACTCTTTTCTCCTTCCCAAGCCAAATAGTTATGTAAGAAGTAGTAGTGATAAACATTCCACTAGTCTTCAAAATGTTTCTATCAAGAAATTTCACCGCAAAACTTGGTAGATACATGGCACTTGAATAGTCCCACCTGATATTGAGGACCAAGCATAGGGCAAAGATGAAGATCCTATCTGAATCCTTACATCCTGAACATATTGCGGATGATGCAAACCTATGTTTTGAGAATAAATATACCTCTTTTCCATAGTAGGAGAGATACTGTGTAGAAATGCCAGAAGAAGAGGGAGATATAATTGGACAGACTCTAGAAGAAGAAGTGTTGCTCAACCAATTCACTAGTTCCAATCCATTTGGTAACTTCCATGCAACAAGGTTGGGCACCTATGTAATTTTTGACGATGATCAAGTTTTTCTGAAAATTACCATGGATCAGAATGGATCCGATGACCCATCTGATAACCATCTATGGACCCTATATTTTGATGGGGCCAAGTGTAAAATTGGCTCTGAAGCAAGTGTCTGATTAATATCCTAGATGGGATCTAAAACTCTTAGAGGTTATTATTTTTTGTTTTCATGTTCGAGTGATAATGCTGAATACAAGGCTTTGATCCATGGTCTAATCCTTGCTAAAAAAATGGGTGTAAAGAGAGTACAAGTTTACAGAGATTTAGAGTTGGTGGTGAGCCAAGTCCATAGCCAAGAAACCATAAAGAAAACCTTAATGAAGTCATATAGACATAGAGTATGGGATCTCATCAAGAATTTTTAAACCTTCAACATAAAAATAATTTCCCAGTCACAAAATGGTATTGTTGGTCAGATGGTTCCTGATGGTCCATAGTTTGAACCAGTTTCCAATCTTACAAAGCAGAGCGTGGTGAAAATCATTTTCTGACCCTTAATTCCCAATAAGAAATAAAATTGGAAAATTCAGGGTGACGACATTTAGGAAACCTATGACTATCCATCACCAAAAATGGAATTTCCCAAAGACACAAGGAATGGAAAACAAAGATTATTTGAGGATTCGGGAGGTGTTAAAGAACTTGACGTTGGAAGTGGCCCAAAACTAAAATATAGAAGGGAAAATAATTCCAAGAAAAGGAAAAGCCTAGAAGATCTATGCTTTAGATATGGTCTCAAAGGATATGACCCAATAATATTTCAGTGTACTGTTGATTTGGTGAATGAATCTGAATCCATCTGACAGAGACAAAGGTTAGTCAATGCGAAAGATGAAACCATGGCGGTGCAGGAGCTTGCTAGGTGGTCCAAATGCAAGACCATAAATGTCTTTCCATTTGTAGGGTGGAATTTACAAATGGTGACCATATTAGGGGTTTTCTCCCTGTTAGATAATCCCTCAAGATGCAATCAAGTCTATGAAAATGAGTCTGACGAACATGGGATGGTGTTTACCACTAAGTACCATTGGAACTATATAGTGCTAATGCATCTTTTCAACAGGAAGTAAGAATTTCCTTAGAAGGGTTGATCAACTAGACTATCCTCATAAGTCTGGGAAACCTAAAAAACTTTCCTAGATCAATACCTAATTGTTTTAATCACAAAGAAAAGATTTTCTAGAAATACCAACAATTCGGGTTTCCCTTAAATCCAAAAAAATGTGTATATGGAGTACCTCAAACAAAGCTTCTTAGCTTCTAGAATTTAAAAGAGGGAACAACCATAAAGCCCAAAAAGTTCTGAGCAATAAAGGGGTTGTGTTTCCTCCTGAGGAAAATTAATTTTATTGGTAGATTCATATAAGATGTCATGAGCATTGTGTAACTAGTCACCTTTATGTTTATAGAGAACGTACCATTTGAATGGAATTCCAAGAACACAACAAATTTCGATGAACTAAAGGCGGCCCTCTTTGAAACCCGAGTGCTAGTTAGCCCAGATATTTTCGAAAGTGTTTTAATTTTTGACAAAAGTGGCCAACATAAAGCAGTTCCTACGCTTGCTAAGAAAAATGTGTAGTACAATGAAGAGTGTCCTATTTTTTTCCATTCAAGGATCCTAAAAGGATTCAAATCCATTATGTGAGGATACATCACCAAAGGAAAGATTTCCAATTTTATCAAAGAGCTAGCAACCAAGTTTGGCTGACTCAAAATTGTTATGTCTGGCAATGCCCTAGTTGCTGTGAAGTGAGGAACAATAGTTTTTGCTAAAAGAAGCAAGGTTTTCCTAAAAGGCTTATAGATTTATCACCCACAGGGGGACAAGGTAGCAAGATCAAAGAAAAAAAACCTAATTAGGTTAAACAAGTGTATTGAGTTGAAATAATAGAGGGATTAGCACAAAAATCTATGAGCTACTTTGTGCATGGACTAAATTATTTCTAATGAAATTTTAAGGATCACCCCTTATGAATTGGTGTACAAAAGGGGGTTTTCATGCCCATTTCCATAAGAATTCTTGTTTCACAAGTCAGGAAAGCTCTGAAGATTGAAAGGGAAAATAAAATGGAGGTATGGCTTGAAAAGACACTCAAGCTGGAGGAGGATAGAGGAAAGGCTCATGGAGCCATGATCAATTGCTAGCATATGGTTGAACATGGATTTGACAAGAGGGTTTCTAACCTAGAATTCAAAAGAGGGAGCTTAGCGTAAAAGTATGAAAGGCATACTGAAAAACCAGGGCAACACATGAAATTTGGAGTACTATGGGAATGGTTTTTCTGAATCAACACTTACAAAGCAAAGAATGTGTATGAATTCAAAGATATGAAAGGAAATGCTTTAGATATACCGATGAATAGTATTTATCTGAATATTTTCCATTAAAATGCACATTTCTTTAAAAAAAATTAACAATTATGTACCATATGTAAAAATTTGTAGATATTTCAAAATTTTGAGAATAAATAGCTAGAGGAAAACTAAAGAAACAAAACATGGTATTATATTATATTCATTAGTAATTTACTTATAATGTATGACCCAAGGCTCATAATTGAACGTGAAGCTCTCTTGAGCGAAACCCAAAAGGAGTAATGGGTAAAAAGTAGCAAAATGGAGGTAATGAACAAAAAGAAGTAAAATTAAGCCGCCAACCATCATAGTCCAAGGAAAGGGCTTCTCATCGGGTCTTTCTTCTTCTTTTTATTCTTCTTGTTCATCAAAATGAAAAAATAGGGTTAACACATGACACACGTGGGCCATGCAATGCGGACCTAGGGCCTACTCTTTGCGAATCTACTCTAGAAAGTTGAAGTGCTTCTTCTAGGCCATACTCTTATAGAAGAAAATTGGCCACCAAATGAGAAGAGAAACAATGCATCTCAACATCCATGGTGTGGAAATCGGTCAAGAAGGTGAGACAGGGTATATCTATTCCAAAATCCACATGCCTGCGAAGGTTCATAACACTCAGAATACCAACATTGGGGATGGCCACTCACACTATCTTGCCTAGTCCTTCCATTAGTGAAGTGTTGAACATCTTTCGACACAACTCAATTATTATGGGCTTCGACAAATTCAGGTCCAACAATGAGGCCACAAATTGGGAAAGCACATTATAGTTGCTCCGAAGCTGGTTCTCATTGGTAATGAAGTCTGCACCAACTACCCACATGAATGCTACCATAACAAGGGTGTCACATTTCTTCACTAGGTGCTTGATTCGGTCACTATTGATATCCCCGTCGAAGCAGTTTTGTGGTCTCTGTGGGAGGAGCCGAATAGGGGTACCAAGGCCAGTAGACATTCTGATAGGTAGCGAAGTATGGCAGAATGAGAATGAGCAGAAGGCTGGCTAACTTAAAAGACTATGTGTTCGAATGAATGTTGCAAAAGGTGGCATAGTTATATATAGAAAAGGTGAACCAACAAACCCAACCAATGAAATATCTATTTCTAGCTAGATGAGAACAATAATTTTTCAAACAGAATGGAGCAAGGTAGATAAATCATACAGAGAATCAAACAAAATACTTTGAGAAATAAATTTGGGTGTTAGGAGTAAATTCCCTCATATGCCGATTGTTGACATGTGTCCTTTGTCATCATCAATTCCATATAGCCTACAAATTGATGGTCGTATTTTTTTAGGGGTGCCTTGGATCACCTCAACACACTTCAAATGATGAAAAGCATGATTTTCAATGTAATAACTTAATTTGTAAAATAGGCAGCCAGGAGAATGTACTTATTCCATCCTCATGGCATTTTTGGCATTCCCAAGGGATTCAGATCTAATGTTCACATGTATTACCCCAATGTCAACATTTAATGAACCAGTAGTAATGATGTAGTCTTAACTACATGCACAAGTAAGAGAATTAAATGCATTGGAAAAGTAGTTTTTTTCTCTAGAGAAGTAAAAGGAAAGTGGCTGAGCAAATATCTCTGCAACCTTCTCATACAATCCTGGCAGAGACATCCACCTCTCGCATGAAATTTGTAGTTCAAAACAAACAGCTTGGTTACACCGATGTTTTGGGTATTGCTTTTTCACTAATTCCCTAGCACCAGAAGAATGACCATTCGAGTGTTGTAGAAACATCCAACCTACCAAAAACCTTCAAAGAGAGGCAGTGCAAGACATCACTCATAATGTTTTTGAGCCTCAACTATCCACCAACCCTAAAAAATCTTAGGGAAGGTGTGTTTAAGAGGATTTTGCTTTTAGACTCTGGAATAGTGGTATATCACAGTTTATGTTGCTTGTTGTACATATGTGCCCAAAACTAGTTGATGCATTTTCAAATAGATTCAACGAAAAAATGGATTCTTTTGAGAGTCATGGGTTCAAGATTACAAGTTTTTCCAAGGCTATATGGGATATGCTATGTTTCCCTACAAATTGGGGTGCCTAGACTTTTGACGAAGAGCAGATGGATTCCCTAGGGGGAGACATGTTTTGGTGAATGTGTTTCTATGAGGATGAAACAAAGGAGAAGCCACAAGGAGGACAAATTTGTTGGCCCCTTTAACGCAAGAAATTTAAGAAAGATACATAGTCTATGTTCTGAATGTTGGCATGGGTTTTTGGCCTCGACAATGATGAGGAAGTCTATCCTTTCTAGTTTTCCCTAGCCCTTTCCCTCAAAGGGGAAAAGGTTCTAAGATGTTATGATTTTGTTGAGATAATAGTTGAGAATATCAAAGAATAGTTGAAGAATTACCATACCGAGTCTAAGTTCAGGTATTCTTCTATTTTGGTTCATTTGATTTTACATCAAAATTTTGAGTGGCTGGGGAGGAATGTACTGGTATCTAGATTAGATGAAAGGGGATGTCTCCATCCAGTTTCTGTATTGACCCCTATGCTTTCAAAGACAAAAGATTATTATTGATTTATAGATTATTTTATGAGGCCAGTGCTTTAGGATTTGTTTCCCTACCCCATCAGTCATTTCTCTCAAGAGGTTATAGGATGTATGGAGAATCCACCTGTCCCACTGGATTATTTCCTGGGTGAAGATTTCACATTTGTCAGGTTCCACAGTTTTCTTGAGGAAGTTTTTTGACTCCCAATATTTGTAACTAATAGAGTTTTTGCACTAGAGGCATGTCAAAAAGAATCCGTCATTGACAGGGTTTATTGTGCTAGAAGGAATAAAACAAAGATTTACGATCTTCCTCTCATGATCGCTAAAAGTCAGGTGATACTGACTAAGCAAAAGGTAGAGGATGAGATCATAAATTTACTAGTAGCCTTGGGTCTAGTCCTCATTTGTGATAAGTGGGATTATAACCCGAATGGGCTTTACACTTTAAGGCATGAGGTTAGGGAATATTTACAAAGGATGAACCCGAATCGAGAAATCCCAGAGGTATACATTGACCTGGCTCGCATTCTAGAGGAAAGGCCAAGATGGTTAAGTTTCTATGAGCCACAAGTGAGATACCAAAGGCATCTCTAGATAAACAAATATCTTAATACACAATTGAAGAAAAGGGGATGATAAAAAAGAAATAAGTCTAACTTCTAGAGATTTTGATAGGAGATGAGATGTCCTGGTGTCCTTTTTAGCAACATTCAGCTCGATGAGGAGTTTTAGGATTTATATGACAAGGATCTTGACTCCAATGACAACAATCTCGAGATGAGTCATGAAATAAATGAAGAAAGGGTTCCACCTCAGGTTTCTAGACAATAGGAGTCCAACAATTGGAGAAATTCAAGGCAAGTAGGTTCACAAGCTCCCTCTACTTTCAATGACCGAAATAAAGGAAAAAGGACTCTATAGTCTCCAAAGTCATCCACTATAGCTATTGAAAGTCGGGTTTCAAAAGACTCTACAACCAAAGGATCATAACATACTAGTTCTAGTCATTTGAAACAAAGAAGGATTTTAGACTTGGGTATTTCCGATGTGCTTGTCCAATAAGAAGAAGAAGTGGAGTCCATTCTGCAAAATTCTTCATCAACCACAGCTTAGGTAAGTTTTGCTCCCCCTCTCCTCCCTATTTTTGCATCTCTAGAAATCCCCTCACCTCCTCTCATAGAAAGAAATCCTTCATCCTTGACCCTTGAATTGATAATTCCAAATGTGCCTCCTACCATTTTAAGTGAATCCACTGATACTGTCTTGCACGTTGAGGGAGCATCATCCACCGAAGCCATTGTTGTGTCATTAATTGCCCTATCAGAGGCCCCTATTGGATCAGCTAAAACAACTAATTTTCCCTTTACTCCAATGCCATCTGATAAAGGGAAAGTGCCTCTCCATCAACTTGCTTCTATTTTTACCCCTACCAGTTTTTCCCCTACTCAATTTTGTGTCTTGCCCTTTTCCATGATCACACTACCTTTTACATTCCCCCCTGTTCGCATGTCTGAAGTGTCCCCTATTGTCAATATTTTTGGGTTTCCCCCTGGTGCTTCCATTGCAGCACAGAGTGTGAATGTCCCTCAAACCTTTTAGGATCATTTCAATGCTACCAGACAGGTCTGAAAGGCTAGAAAGAAAAAAAAATTGTCAAAGAACACCGAGAATCCTGCTACAAAAAAGATTGAGGCATGTTTCAATGAGGAGAAAAACTCTCTACTTATTATCACAATGAAGCTGCTAGTTTCAAAACCCAAAGGGTAAATGCAGATGGAAGATTATGAAATCCATGTTGTGGGCCTAGACCCTAGTGAAACTAGCTCATGTGATAAGATGGTCCTAGCTAAAGCTACACATAAAGTAGTATATGCTAACTATGAGAGGTTAGATAGGAGATTAAATAAGCACAAGGTGGACTGGGAAAATGTGAAAGAAATAGTAAGTAGATTGAAAAATGAGTTCCAAGCCAAATAAGCTGAAGTGACTCACATAAAGAAAATTCAAGGCTAGCAAGAGGATGTGTCTAAGTTGCTTGCAGTTTTTCGGAGTGAGCGAGTTCAACTTTGTGCCAAAATTGAAAATTTAAAAGGAGAGTTGAATAATGTCTGAGCCCAAAACTAGGATGATCTTTAGAGAATCCAAGTGGAAGGAGAGGAGTCTAGAAAAGAATTCAAAATACTAAGTTCTGAATTAGCAAACACTCTTCAAGAAAGGGTCAAATGGAAGAAAATATAAAGACAAGAGAGGCTCATTTTAGTTAGGAATTAGCTGCTGTGTGAGGGTCTGGACCCCTCCCTATGATAAAGAGGCTGATAGCTATGCATTGGGAGGGGATCTTTGTTGGTGTTGTTGTTTTGGGACCCATCTTATAGTTTTTGAGGGATGTTCGGGAACTAAATGCCAAGGTCAGGCCAATGGTCGATCTTTTCATGCAAAAGTGTTCATCCCAGGTGGCGGATTCCCAAATTTTTATCTCTAAATTGTCCATAACCACTAACCAGACCCTGGAAGGAGCAGGAATTCCTAATCGGTGGATCACCTCCACCAAGACCAATGTAAAGATTGTCAAATAGTGCTAAATAAGTAGGTTGTCAAGATCAAGAAAGACTTTGACATCTTGGTTATTTTTGGTTTGCCTCCTCTTCTTTTGCTAGATGAAGATGTGCTAACAATGGAGCATGTCAATGATGCAATCTGATGCAAGATCTGGGGCTCAATGGACATTCCAAGTTCAAGTTTCATGCCTACAGTTGATGATGTCGAGCATGATATCTATCCTCTTTCTCAACTCTACTATCACTTGGGTGATTTTTCTTCCAGAAGGGGGAAAATCTCTTTTAAAGAAATTTTACATATCGAGCAATTATAGAGACAGATTCAGACCCTTGTTGTACAAACTAATGTAGACTGGGAGGCTCAACATGTCACACTCATCAAACTCTAAGAACAACCAGAGGCCTAGGTTCATGTCTTCATAGAGCGAAGACACCTGTGATTCTCCAAAACTCTGAAGCATTTTTGCCTTGGTCATTTTCATTTTCAGCTTGTGTACAGGTTTTTTAGTTTTGGGTACATCCTTGTGCTTAAGGAAAATTATCAGAAATATGTACAATGTGCCACATGGTGGTTGTGCGATGTTCATCTCTCATCTTCCTTTTGGGTGAAAATTCGGGACACATGTTAACTTATCGGGCATTCTCTTGGGAGCTATATTCATAAGCTTGGAGGTTTCCACCAAGTTGACACATCACCTCTTCGCCATGGGAAGTTTGCTTCTTCTATGGAGTAATATGTTTTGGGAGTTTGTCGAAGCTAGTTGGCTATCTTCCTTTCTTTTTTTATTATTATGAACTTTTGTGGTTGTGCCTCAGGATGATGTGACCTGTCAATAAGACCTCTCACAAGGCTGTCATTTCTAAGATTTGATCATCTACAAGCCCTTATCTTTGCTAAATATCAATGAGACATAAATGTAGTAGCTAAGAATTAATGAGCAAATACTTTTGCATCCTAACCAGGGATCGATGATCAAATTGCAAGCTATCAAGTTATGAAATATAATGGTAATTACTTCTACACTAAAGTGGTGTTTTCTTCTTCTAGTGGTTATAAAACCAAGGCAACACAATAAAGGGTTTAGATTCCAAGTAGTAGTTTCTTGAAAAAGAAAATGTTTATTTATATTTCTTAGGATTTTTAGAATTATTTTTAGAAACAAGTTACAAAACTACTTTATTTTGGCATGTTATATCCATTAAGGTTTAAACTATTGTTAGATTATCATCCGACCTCTAATTCAATGTTCATTTGATAAGTAAAGCACAAACTATTGAGAAGAATTTATTGGGACTATGCATGTATGGCCTTTTTCAAGTTTTCTTTCTTTATATTTTCATTTTGAATGAAACACTATGTCTTTCAAACTAAATCTAGATAGTTTAAGTAGTGGATTTCTATGTTGTATGCTTTTATTATAGAATAGTAACTTGGGAAAACTGGACTATGTCATTGGACTTCTCTATTTTTCTAAAAGTTGTTATTTCATTGTACTATGCTTTATTAGGAGATAGAGTTCATGTGATTTCAGAGATATTGTTCTGATAATTGTAAGAAGTCTTTATGTTTGATCAGACCTTAATGAGCACTATGTGTAGAAAGATTTGAATGTCTGCACTGTGCTTAAAGTTATCCTTTGTTGTTCATTCTCTTTCCAACAATGAAGGGTAGTGGCATTTTGTGTCTAATTATATCACTCATAGGAATGATTTGGGTTTGAAATGGTGTAAAATATTTGGCGCATCACCTTTTATGTTTTATGTTTACATTCCCTTCTCCCCTTATCTCAAAACCCCCAAAGAAGAGCCGACTTTCTATAAAATTCTTGGAGGTATTCAGTGACATGCAATTTGTCCCCCACTTGCTGAATTTTCCATAAGCCTATCAGAGAGGTGCAAGCTTTCATGATAAACATGAAACATTCATGGAATAACAACCATGTGCCTGAACAACTTCATAATATTTCTTTGCAATTCATTCCTTTAGCCAAGGCATGGCGTGAGCAAGCTATGATACATTCCTTTTCTATAAATACATTAGCCCATCAACTTTCACCAAAACAACAACTAGCTCTTCAAATCATCCAATCCCATCACATGCAGCCTTGGCCCTCTCCACATGATCATTCAAGGAATAGCTAGCACTGGTAAATCCTTTTTGATAAATTATGTAAGACAACAAATAAACACCTCTACTACTAGATGCTATAGCCCACTACTAACATTGGCCCCTATTGGTGTTGCTACTTAAAAAATATGCACCTCCACAATCCATACAACCCTCTACATTCCCATAAATGATATGAATCCTTTGCAAGGCCAACCATTGAAAATATTCCAAGAAAAATTAAAATATATTCAATACATTTTGATAGATGAAATGAGTTTTCTAGGCCCAAATTGTGACTCAAAATAGATAGTCGGTTGCACCAAGCATTCCCAGATAACGAAAGCCAACCATTCAGTGGTGTTTCTATCATCCTTGTTGGTGATATTACCTAGTTTTTTATTGGTTATGGATACTCTTATTTATGCTTCACGCTCATCATTTGTAGCCTTATGGTATACTTTCACAGTCTCAATAACATCAGACACTATTTTTTTCCAACAAGGAGATAGTCCTAGGCCCAACAAAAATTTTGGGTGATCCTTCTCCATATAAGAAATGGTGAGGCTCTCCACGATGTCTGGGAAGAGATTATGGAATAAAAAAATAAAATGCTCTCACCCACATAAAGAAAACAATTTGATGTCACAACACATTTGTTTGCCACAAATGATTTAGTCGCATTCTATAATTAAAAAATGATTAAACAATTAAATTTTCCCATAGACATTAGCACTACTCGAGTAGCATAAAAAAAGATAGATGACTATGGATATGATGACCAACTTCTCCTAGAACTGTTGTTTTGTGTTGGTGATCAAGTGATGCTAATAAAAAAATTGTGGATTCAAGCTAGCCTAGTCAATGGGTCCCTTAGTCTTGTTGTAGCTATTGTGTACAATGCACATTGCAAACTACCATATCCTCCTGACTATGTTGTTGTCTGCTTCCAAAGTTACATTGGCCCACCATGGGACCCACAAAACCCAAGACACATCCCCATCCTAGCTATAACTTAGGGAAGTCAGACACAAATTCCACTCACCATGGCATGGGAAATCACAATACATAAAGCACAAGGCTTAACATTAGATAGAGCAATAATAAAAATAGGCAACAAAGAAAGGTAGGGGATAAATTTTATAGCTATCTCTCATTTTAAATCAATTGAAAGACTCCACATTGATCCAACATTCTCATTTGAGAGATACTCTAGACTAAGCAACATCAAATACATTGCTCGACATCACAATGAAGAGGCCCATTTGGAGCAGCTTCAGCCCCTGCCAAATGCTTTTGTCCCCACCCTGTGTCTCAAATTATGAAAAAAGGTTTTGAAATATTTATTTTCACATTGGCTCCACACCATATACCGTCCTCTTTTGAAGGATTTTAAGGTAAATTTTATAGAAACATACCAATTAAAACCTGTACAAAATGGGCATAATACCAAAGATGCACAGAGATACCAAAGAACAATAAGCAAAGGGAAAAGCTTGTACAAGTCATTGACATTTTTTTATCATTCGAGTCTATTAAAATATATATTTGGCTATTCTAGAAACATTTTCAAGAATATTGTGTTGTATTTGACTTATTAGTTTTAAATTATGCACCTATGCTCTATTTTCCATTTTTTGTCCCTATATATTGTAAGTTTTGTTGCCACATTAAATTTCCCCTATTTATTCAATGCTTTCCATCCTCTACAACCTTGTGCATTAAAGATAATTTTCTTGTTGTTTACTATCTTCTGCATGTTTAGCAATAAAATTTCTGTTAAATTCACTATGCAAATATGCACCCATAAATATTAATCTTCCCACTTCTCCTTTCAACATTTTGTTGTTTCATACTTTCTATATCTATGACAGTCAGAAGAATACACTCTTCGCAATATGGGAGATCATATATGAAAACACTAGATTTTTCAAAAAAAAATTATTGTTTGATATATGATGAGACTCCAAGAAATTACTCATGGGCGTTTCATGTACTTTTCTTTCTTGGGGATTTGGCTAAAGCCCACAAGGCTTCATAATGCCAATATTGTAGGTAGGAGAATGAATGTGGGTTTTGTTCCTTTTACTTTTACACCAAATATTTATTGCTGGCTAGATAGATATGTACACAAATCCTTCCATACAATTGGCTTCTAGAGACATACTCTTCTCTACCCATTTCATTTCTTCATGTGTGTACAGATATCCTTTCAACTTATCTAATTGATTATTTATACAAATTTCTTTACCAGGATACTAATTTCCCCTAAAATTATCATAACATTTGCATTATGTCATTCTAAATGTATTTCTATAAAATATACTATTTCAATCTAAGGAATGATATATTAAAATCATCATATTTTGCAATTTTAACACTATATGATATATACAATTCTCCATCAAATCCACCATTGGTATTTTCTACTTTTCTTTCTTGGAGATTCTGCTTACAATTCTCTTTCTATGAACATTTAGAATGACATTAGATTGCAATAGTATATTTTATAGAAATACATTTAGAATGACATAATGCAAATAGTATTTCTAAATGTATTTCTATAACACATTAGTATATAGTTATAGTGTTATTAGATTGCAATAGTATATTAAGCTATAGTATACCATAGTTAAGCTATTTATGCACATAGTTTAGAAAAATTTTCAAAAAAATGGTGTTGCATTTGACTAATAAGTTTTAAATTCTACAACTATGTTCTATTTTCCATTTTTTGTGCCTATATACCCTGATTTTTGTCATTTTTCCTTCATGCTTTGATTGCACATTGTAGACATGAAAAATTTCCCAATCAACTAACTTCAATTCTTCTATAATCACCTTTTTATTTAACCATTTTATTAATCTCAATTCCTCTATTAATCAAATCAATCAAATTTACTTAATTAAATCATAAATCAATCCTAAAGCCGCCTTTAATTAAATAAATCAATCTTATTCAATTAACTTCTAAAGTTCTTTATTTAATTAAATAAATAAATCTTATTTAATTAAACCACTAACATCATTCCCTTTAGCTAAATAAATCAAAACATTTATTTTACTAAGTCTAAATCAATTTTCATCTCCTTTTTGATTTATTTTAATCCATAAATCAAAGTCAAAAAGTCAAATCATCTAATCCCTCATTAAATTAATCTAATCCTAATTAATTTAATCTAAACTCATTTCACATCCTCTAGCTTTTCCCACTTGCACAAATAAATCATTTAATTCATTTATTAAATCTTCATTTTCTCTCAACAAGGCATAAAAATGGAATATTACTCCATTTCAAATCTCCCTCCAAGTGGGATGAGTCATTCCAACATAGCATTAATTCTCCTCTTACATGTCCCCCACTTGGAATTTAATACCCCTTCTTCTCCCTCCAACAAGCCAAATTTGAAATTTGAAAAGGCCACCTAATGTCATTTATTGGCACATTCATCAAAACTTGCACATCCTTCACCCATCCATCTCTTGTTAAGTGGCACATTTCCACTAGTTGAAAGTTAGTCCCACATTCATCCCTTTTGCCTCTTCTCTCATCAAAATATTCTATAAATGGAGAGGCTATCCTTCATTCAATGATCCACAATTCATGCAAAGTTACTCTCTTCACATTGAGGGCTAATTTTGTCCATTATCATAGCATTGCATCTTCTTCAATGGCTTGTCAAAGGTTGGGAAAGGGCCACTTTCCATATCAAAGTGGCACCAATCCACTATGGACTAGGTTATTCACTATTCTTTTTATGATTTCAATTAGTTTGTTTTGTTATTTTGTTTGTGAAGCAAAAAGGATTATTTCATAAATAATGCTATTTTATTTGCTTACTTTAAACCAACTTCATTAGGATGTATGAGATAGAATTTAACCATGCAAATTTATGGTGCTACATATGGTGCTAGAAGGAGGGCTTCCTATGTTTTCTTATGCCCACATTTTTTAGTCTTTGATCACATACAAATTTATGTTCACCATTTTTAAAGATTGAAAAGTAGATTTATAATTACTAATTTTCAAACAATAAGGCCTATGTCATTCAATACTTTCAGTTTGGTTAGAAAATATTAGGGTGATCTATTGAGCAAATGTTGATCCACTCATTAACACCTTTATTGCAGTCATGGATTTCCTTCGTTGAAGTGCAAGTGCACTTGACTATATGATTATCAGACCAAAGGTGGAGGATTGGGCAAATATGTTATAGAAGAGGGAATTTAAGTGATGCCAAGAATACAGAGTTTAAATTATCTAATTCTTTCCAATTCTCATCTTAGTATTTATATTTTCTATGATACTAACATATACTTTTAACTGCATTCGTTGTATATTTTCATATCACTGTAGCATCTAAAAATTTTCTAAACAATATTGGTTTATCATTCTGATTAAGGAGGCACATCATTTAGTGTTTTTCATATAATTCATTGGGGAAAATTCTGCATTAAGATCTGGCTCAACTTAGGTAGGGAAATGGCTTTCTTTCATCCATTCTTTTAAGAAATTACCTATTCTTTTGAAGGAGCTACATTTTTGAATGTATTACTAAATATATCTCCAGATCTTTGTGTTGTAGCTGATCTGCTTAGAGATGAGCTTGAACATGTGCTCCACCTTCTTCTTCTACATAATCCACATGTAACCCATGTTGTTCGCATACCCCACCTCCACCACATCAGCCAGAGGAAAAGGTCCTTCTAGAAGCCTGAATTCTATCAGCCAATCAAATAAAGCATTCAATGAAAATCAAAAGTTGGGTGGGTGCTTGAAGTTGGGTACCAATTTTGTGGCCACTTTTCAAAAAAGTTTTAAAAAATGTGCTTGCATTATTTCATGTTAAAAACAAAGAAAAAAGTGAAATTATTTGCCTTGGGATACCAACCCAAAGGCTTGGAGGGAATTCCCAACAAGGCTAGAGTGGTGTTTTTGCAAATTCTACAATTTTTCACATAATCAAGTTCATGCACACCATCAAGATTGCATCTAATTTAATATCAACAAAATTGAACACATGGGTAATGTTAAGTTCTCTCTTAGCTATCCAACGATGTAACTTTTTTCACTTTTTGATAATGTTAAGCCTTTCATCTATAATTTATTTTGTGTGTATGTTTGTTTTTTGCTAAAAAGTAGCGTTTGGTGTCTTTTTTGTTATAAATTAACCATTCATCAAAATTTGAAATAAATTACATTTTTAGAAACTAGACTCCATTCTACAATTTTATTTAAAAATAAAAATAAAAATAAAAATCAATTATTTTCAAAATTTTGTAGGGGGAGCATGGCCAAAATTCTACTTTTTAGGAAGTGCCCACTTAGAAAATTAGTAAAAAATAAAAAAATCATTAAAAAATTTTCAAAAAATTGTGCATCAACTAGATGTTGTTAGCTAACTTTTGACTGTAGCGATTTTAAAAATACTACAAAAAATTTCACCGTGATCAAGTTGTACAAGAGTTGCTATGTTATGTTTTCTGACAAAAACAACACCAATTTGTGTACAACCCTCTTTTGAACCCCTTAATCTCAACCATTTTCAAAATAAATTAGTAGTTTTGAAAGTAGACTCAGAGCACTTCTATCCTTGTTTGTGTTCCATAGCAAAATTTTGAGTGTAACTATCCTCAATTTCACATCCAAGGTCAGCATTTCTTGATTTCAGAAAAAAAGTGGCCACTTAAGACCCCTTTTTGGGAACCATCTTGGTGCACTTACCCAGTCGTTGTTTCTATTTTTCATCTCCAAGATTTTGCGCACCAATAAAGTCCATATCCTATTCCAACGTGCCTATTTATGGAATAGAAAGAAGTCGATGCTAAGGCTTTTTCCAATGAATCCACTCTGTGCTCATACTGCAATTATCATAGTCCATAAAGACCATATCTTTTAAACATTCTGTCAAACGGCTCACACTCCTTGACTAATATGCACTATTTTTTTTTTTCTTTCATACTTCTTTTTTTGAATATTGTTGAATGGGTACATTATTTATTTCGATCCACCTAAATGTTAGTCTATTCAAGGTTCCTCGAGGTACTGTTTGGATGCAGCTAATATTAAAGAAAGTTTGAACCTCTAGATGAGGTCATTTTTCTTTTGAGTAGGATTAAATTCATTTGTCTTTTACTATGTTCATGACTGCCATTAATCCACTCAAATCTCGCCTTTTCATTCATTTAGGTGGTCCATGTTAAATCATGAAGAGGCCACATTGAATGGTTATTGATAAAGTCATCCTCATTCATTTATTTTTTCCTAAAAAATACGATACATCTAAGGAATCCCTCTACCTCTTGCGTGCTTTGTCGGTTCAATTTCCACGCATAACCTCACATCAAAAGAAGTCAAACCAAGGAAAAATAAAATTCCAATTGACAAAAAAAACACAAAGTCATTGGGAATGGATCCAAACGCTTCAAATTTGTACCATGTCCCCCCTGCTCAAAATTTGAATGATTATTTGCACCTTTTCATGTATTTAGCTAGAAAAAAAAATAGCGCCACCACTAGATCTCGTTTCTTTGACAGACAACACACACAGTAACCATTTGTCCCAAGCTTATGCACTACAATAATGTTTATGGAGGCATCACAAATACATCGAATGGCATTAGGTCTATCCAAGTAGGCTCTTTAGGGAAAATTTATGTCATTGGGGCACGCACTAGAAGATGCCTCATAAGACTAGTAATTGACCATTCATAGTCTACCAAGGTGGAGACTAAACAACCGACATTTTATTTGTTATTTGGGACATTCAGAGCTGTAAACAACATGTTCATTGTTTACTCTTAACCAGCTACTAGTGAGATGACATTATTATTTTTCTGATTAGCAAGATAAGAAATAATCATTGGGACTTTAGCATGCGAATTATGACCACTACTTGTTCACGTATCAAACCTCACAATGTCACTTTAATTGTGAAATTGACTATCCTTCCTACTATTTTATTACTTGAAAAAGTGTCGCTGTCAAAGCCTGAAACTAATGATATCTCATAGGATTATAGTCTAGCATTGATGGTTGACCCTATTGTCAAGCATTTCATTGCGATGGTCACCCATTTATAGTTTCCCGTTTAGTAGTAGGTTTCAATGTGAAGACCTTGAGAACTATTTCTTTGTGTAGGAGTCTATGAGTGAGGTTGTCTTATACGCTCACTGTCAAAGCTCAATGACCTAGAACACATAGTTAGAAACTCAAACGTACAGAGAATTAATTCCTGGGCTTGATTTTTTTACATTATTAAGCTTTAAATGGAGTCTTTCAATGAAAATGTCTAACATTGTAAATTCAATTTTTTTAAAATTTCAATGTTTGGATATTTACATGCAATATATGTTTTGATACATTTATTGAATGTGGGGTATGATGGAATTAATGTAGAAAGATATACTAGAAAGTATATTGTCAACCAGCTTTAAGGAAAGACTTAGAGTGAAAGGATAAAGACCGGAGGCTTCTTAAAGTACTCATTTTCTTGATACAATTGACTTTATTTTCAATGAGGCAATAAAAATTCCTCTCTGGTTTGATGATGCGAATTAGACTCTTTAATGTTTGCAAGAGACAGACTAAATTGTTTTTCTTTAAAGTCTAAAACAACAGGGTTCTTACTTAAGGCTTTTCTTTTTTTCTTAAAATTCACTGGTCTTTAAAATTGTTCTATTAGAAGGTAATGCTTAAGACAAGTTTGATTAATAACGTGATCTTAACATGATTTGTCTTTTTTTTTTATCTTGTATGGATTTTTGTTTGCACAAAAAACTCACAACATTGCAACATTAGAAGATAAAAGGAAATCTTGGATGAATTTTGGAGTTGAAGAATTGGACATTGAACTTGAAATTCATAAAACATTTTTATATGCTTAGAGCTATTGTTTCATGCTTTTATTTTTTGTTTTAAACCAACTCTCATCTTTTCTGGGCTCTTAAGAAAAAGAACACTTCAATTTCTTGTTAGAAAAGGACTTAAAATGAACTGTAGTACACAAACTTACTAGAGTTGGTTTTCATATTTAACAATTGAACAAGGAAATTTTTTACATTTCCTTTGGTGCTATAAAAAGAAATCATTGCTTTGTGGACTTAAAATTAACAAGTATTTCTTTGTTTTGTGATTTCTTACTCAAACTAACACCATTGAAAAGATGTATCCAATTCTCTTGCACCTCACGACGATCTTGAGAATCAAAAATCTTTTTGGTGGTCTTAGGCTGGGATAAAGTGATTACCTCCGCACTTCATTTTGGGTTTAAAATTGAACAAAACATCTTGTGAGTGTGAGTAAACCTATTGTGTGTATTCTCTCTTTTTTTCTCAATAAAGATCGATCAAGTTATGGATATGTTTGCTCGCTTTTGTTTATCTTAGAGGGCCTGCCTTGGGGAAAAATTACTCACCCAAGGGAATGACTCAACCAGTAACACTCTAAAGCCAAGAGTATTTCTAGCAAGAATATAAAAGTGAGTACTGGACAAAAGGCTAGTATCACGCGATTGGCTCTGATAAGAAGGGAAACAATGGTCTCTCACCTTGATGGGTCAACTCCTATGAACAAAAAGTCTAAATTATAACCCTTGTTGTAGAAAGGCCAAAATCCATATCTATTTGTTGGTGCAAGAACGGTCGTTCTGAAGCCACCCCACACTTTTATGGTTTTTAGTAGAAATGGAAAGTATGTCATGGGAGTTTCATGGGTATTGATGCTTGGATGCCCTAAGAAGTGAGTGTCGTGGAGGGGAGCCAGTGGGGTTAAGCATCTAAAAATTCACTAAAAATAAGTATAGCTAGACTTGTTCAAGTGGGGACTCAACAAATATAGTCTTTCACATCCATAGGATTGTGCTTGTTCTTGGTTACAAAACACTTTTCTTGTTCAAAAAAATTTGGAAACTAACATTTAACATTGTCATTAAAACTTCAAACCCTTTAGGAAGCAAATACAATTGACCAAATTCATGTGTTATTGCTTACCCTTGGGATTTTATCCTTAGAGGTTTCTAAACACTTGGATTATATCTCAATTTTCTTACTAAAGTTAACAATAAGTAACCCTTACCTTGATTTCATCAAAGTTTCACATGATATACCTTGTGGAATGAGAAGTTGAGACATTAGACATCTAGTTTGAAAATTTATTCAAGAAGTGTTTGTGGTAAAACAAAATCATTAAGCAAAGACTAAAAACAATTGGATCCCACACATGTGTCCCAAATGATTTCCTGCAACATCAAGATCAAGAAACCAAGGGTAAAATATCTTAGTCTGAAAGATCACTAAAAGCGTCTCTCAATGCTATACGAATTCAGATGAAGACTGCTTTTTAACTTTTACAGAAAAGAATCAACAAACAATCCTAGTTTATACTCATTCTATTATTGTCAAAACCCAAATCTTTCAAGGGAGTTTGAGCATCTTGTTTAGAGAAAATCTTATTCTTCAAAACTGAGGTATAGTAAGCAAGTGTATTTTTAGGTAAACCTAGGATCAAAATCAAACCTTCATCCATATTTGAGCATCAAAACCAAAATCATCTCATCATCAACTCTTTGAAAATCTTGGAAAAATATTTCATGTTAAACTTTTGGCAAATCATTTGAAACCAATCGAAAAAACACCTTATTTGATTAGATGTGTGTAGATGCATCCTTCTAGACACATTTAGTCAAATTATCAAACCTTGTGGATTAACTTATCCCTTGATAATATCCAACATCTTTGGATTTAGGAGTTCATTATCCAAAATCTAAGTCAAACCAATCAAAACCTTCTTGTTTGGTTAGGTGTGTTTAGATGAATCCTTCTTCTCACACTTAGTCAAATTAGCATCTTGGGGAAAAATTCACTCTAGGACAACATCCAACCTCTTAGAGTTTATGAGTTCAAAATCAAAATAAAATCAAATCTAATCCCAAAATCCAAGTCCTAAAGCTAAGCATATCCTTCAAGATTTCTCAAGAGTTCTAATCATCTGTATCATCCATCTTTTACACATCTCCATCATTTCACCTTTGATCGTTGAAACATCATAAATTTTCTCTTTTGTACTTCAAGTTAGATCAATACAAAGAATTAGAGATTCATCTCCCACATTCTTGAAGATTGATCCCTATTTTATGGTGCAAACTAGATCTCAAAACAAGAGGAACATGGAAGCCAACAAAGAAACATCTACTTCGAGTGACTTGAGTCAGACCGCTCCTGAAATGAATCTCATTGGGTCTAGTAGTCTCACAATTAACCTTCCTCCATTTTTGCAAGACCATCAAGACGAAGGTGCCCAAGTGGAGTATCTTACCACTAATCCCTTTGGAATGTCACATGAGGAAATCACTGAAATAGTTCAAAATCTAGAGAATCATAAGATTATCATCATCATGATGAGAATCAATCCCTCACTATACATGCTTGAATTAGTAAAGCAAGGAGCTAAACTACCCTCCGATTTTGATGTGAGCACTATTGTGGAACCATCTTTTGGGATCATGCCTCCAATCTCATCTACCATCCCCATTTCATCTACCCCCCATTTCAAAGCATCACTTAAAGCATACCACAAATTACATCTTCTATCACTCCAACTCAACCCATTGTTAACAAGGTAAGTGCATTTCTCAAAGCATTGCAAACACATCCTCTTGTAAACAATTAGGATTTGGACGCAAACATCATCTTGGGATAGTCCATACCCAAAAATCCATCACATATGTATAACCCTCTCACCTTTCATGATCCAAACAACCCATCATCATCATCATTCCACACAACACCCCAAAATTCTCTCCTCATAACCTTGCAAGGAGAAGGAAATATATTTGGACCAGGGGGCATCTTTGACACTACATCTTCATCATTCCCTCAAGGGATTTTTCCACTCACATTTCCACCACTTCCACCATGGCCATCAATATCCACACCACCTCTTGGTTTAGGGCTTCCCCCTTTACCCAACATCGATCAACAAAATCAAATCAACCCATCAAGTATCACTCAAATCTTGCCATCAATATCGCAACAACAAATGGAAACCATCGCCATAATGCAAACCATCACTACATCATCAACCATCCCTCAAAAAATGGTCCCCCAAGGACAAAACACATCAATTGCACCATCTACCACTCAAACCCCAAACATCAACATGACGGTGCCTCTCATCACCACAACAAAAACCATTCCAAATCCACCTCCACCACAACCACCACCAAACTCAAACACATCAAGCCAATACAATACTACATTGTAACCCACTCAATGGGATGCTTATCAAAAGGAATTATAGAAAATTAAAATCTGAAAAGTTGCACAACTAGCCACTCAACAAGTTGCACAAGTAACATAGGTTGTACAAGCCTCTCAAGCCACATAACAAGTGCTACAAGCACAACAATCATAGTAGGTTGTGCCATCCCAAGCCTTATTACAACAACAACAACAAGCCACTCAGGTTGCACAGGTTGTACAATCCGCTCAAGCCACATAGATTGCACAAGTTGTCGCTCAAGCTCAAGATCAATCCCAAGCTCAATATCAAGCCCAAAAAGATCAAGCACAAGCACAAGCACAAGCATAAGCACAAGCATAGGCACAATATCTTGCACAACAACAAGTAGCACAACATCAAGCATATTAGCAAGCATTGAAATAATATCAAGAATAGTAGGAAGCAACCCAATTAGCAGCTCAACAACAAGCGTTGTTGGCTCAACAACAATAGCAAGCGCAACAAGATGCCTTCATAGCACAAAAACAACAAGACCAAAAATAAGCATTGTTGGTACAACAACAATTATAGGCATATTTGGCACAACAACACATACAAACATCATCCATCAATATACCAACCAATCCACCCATCCCACTGACAATCGAACCACCTCAGAACACTTTCATCCCACCCCCTGATCCACAAAATGATGTGACAAAACAAATCAGGTTGCTCTCACAACAAGTGCTCGACCTTCAATCATGGTGAACCATGAAAACACCCAATAACTTGTGTCCTTATCCGTTCGACAGGAGCCTTGTGATGAAACCATTCCCAAAGGGATTTGATATCCCCAAATTTGATAAGTACCATTGAACGGGAAACCCTGAAGATCACATCAGGGAATTCCAAATTCATTACATGGAAGTCACGTATGATGATACCTATCTAATGTGGGTATTTCCTAGGATTTTTTCTGGCCACACCGTGGAATGGTTCTCTCGCCTACCTACAGGAATTAAAAAATTTCAAGAAATCATAGACTCATTCATCAAAAACTACACATGCAATATCACTATGGATGTCAATCTAGAGGAACTATTAGCTTTGAAACAAGGTAAGAATGAATCATTTGCTTCATTCCTACAACAATGGTGATCCAAGGCCAATCAGATCAAATGGGTCATGCCTGAGGAACAACAAGTGTGCACTATCATATCCAGCCTCGACGGAGCCTTGGAATTCCATCTCAAAGTCCAAGGTATCACCACATATGACCAGTTGATTTCCAAGGCGCTCAGCATCGAACACACCCTTATGACACAACCTAGAGGATCAACTGCATATCCCAAATAGCAGAACAATCACCCATCCACCAATTACAATAGAAAACCTCTCACATGGAAAAGGAATAAAAATGTTACCAACGATGGTGTCATCGATGCCAGAGTTGTCATCAGCGCCCCCCAGTAAAACACACCTACACCACAACAACAAAT
This sequence comes from Sequoia sempervirens, assembly GCA_007258455.2. Lineage (NCBI taxonomy): Eukaryota > Viridiplantae > Streptophyta > Pinopsida > Cupressales > Cupressaceae > Sequoia > Sequoia sempervirens. The sequence goes on from VDFB02358134.1 coordinate 43,193,627, forward strand.
CCAAAACCATCATCAAAACAATCATCAAGCTAACACAATAACACAATAGCTAAACAATCAAACGATCAAGAATGTCAATGATCAAAGCAGACTACCCTAGAAAATCAAGAATTCTACCAAGTGGAAGTATGCCACCCTTGGGAAGACACTTGAGGTCATCAAGGCTCCCACTTATGAGAATTACCAAGAACCAGATGTGAAACCTCCTTGGTACAATGAAAATCAGCTCTATGACTTCGACAAAATCAAAGGGCGCACCACTAATAATTTCATGAGGTTAAATAACCTAGTCCAAGACCTCATTGATCAAAGAATCATAAATTTGGAACAACCAGTAGGAAATCAGAACCTCAAAATATACATGAATTTGATGCCTAACCATAACAAAGGGGATATAACACTGATAAGGGGAAAGGTACCTTCAAGAACATGAATCATGTATATGACCATGTCATCACATCCTTGGATGACTACTATCCTACCATCACTATCAAAGGAGCCCATGATGATTGTGGAGTCACCACAAGAGGTGGAAAAATTACCATTGCAGGGTCATCTCATCCAAACAGAGTACCCACATCAAAACCAAGGTCTATTCCCAATGGTTACAATGTCCTTGATCAGCTAAAAAGAACCCCAACACAAATCTCCATCATGGAGTTGCTAAAAATTTCATCCACCCACAAAAAAATCCTTGAAGTAGCATTGGCTTCATCCACCATCCTCGCAGATCTTGATGTAGAACAATTCCAAGCTATGGTCAAAAACATCATCACTCTAAATATCCTTACATTCTCTAACCAATAATTTCTCACTCAACAATCTCACAACTGTGCACTCCATTTAGAGGTCCTTGTACATAAAATTAAAGTCAAGTGAGTCTTGGTGGATGGAGGTGCAGGCTTGAATATTTGTTCCCTCAAGATCATTAAGAGGTCTAACAATCTGAGAGGATTCCATCAACAAAGGAAAAGGTATTACAATCAGAGCATATGATGATCAAGAAAGAGTGTCCCAAGGCACAATTCAACTCCCTATATTCAAGTAGGGCAAGCTATCATGGAAATGACATGTCAGGCCTAGACCTCAACCTTCCTTATAACATTCTCTTGGGACGTCTGTGGATCCATGCAATGCAAGCAATAGCATCAACCTTCCATCAATGTGTCAAATTCACATATGTTAAGGACAAGAGGTTACCATCCATGGAGATCCTAAACCATTCTCCTACTACAAGAACCTAGAGGAAAAATACTACAAAATCCCTCAAGTGCCAAAAAATGATGAAGGACCATCAACAATGTACATTGATCTAGCCACTCTCGCTTCCACTTTTGGGACAAAGACACCCGCCACTCCAACCATCCCCACCATCTCTGATATCAAATTCATCATCTAGGACAATGGTTGCAGAAAATATACAATTCCCAAAAATGCTTTTGTGTTAGGAGAGTTACCACAATCTCCCAGATCATGAGGACATCCATAATCAAATGAAGCCTCCACATCCCAACACCCAATGAAAGATATTCTGACTTTAGAATTTTGAGAGATCTCAACTAGGAAGTCATAGAAGAGGACCCATCCTATCCCTTATACCAAGACAATAGGCCATTATCCAATCTAGCAATGGATGATAGCAACAAAGGTTTGCAAATGATGCTCTCAATAGGCTATGAAAGAAACCATAAACTGGGGAAAAATAACAATGGGCTTCTAATACCCATCACTCTAGAGACACGAATAAGAAATATTGGCCCTAGATGTACCCCTCCAAGTATAACCATATGTGGCCGAAGTCCTCCAGTTAGAAAGGTCAATAAACCTCCTCAACAATCAACAGCTGAACTTCGCTTACCTGTATCTACAGGTCGAGTCATAGACAACTTCAAATTTGACATAACTGACGTCTATATTAGTAGTGATGATGAGGATCCCATAACCAACCTACCCATGCTCTTTGAGGACATCACCCTTCTCATGATTATCACCGTATCTTATGAGTCTTAAAACCAATAACATGAAATTCGTCTAGTCTACCCACAACTCATCTATTATAACCAACAGGGACCACCAATTCTTGGCACATTCAAAAATGATGAGGCACTCTCAGAATTCATGGGACTATGGGATAATATTCCATGTAGGGATCAAAAATAAGGATTCATCATCGAGCTAGATACACATGCATACTATGGGGAAATGATTGAATCCCTCAGTCGTAAAAGTGAAAAACTAAGAATAATCTCTAGGTCCTTGAGTGAAAACCACATTGTGGAACTCTCCAACCCGAAAAAAGTAAAAAGAAAGGATGCATCTAATGGTGAAAACCTCTCTGAGGTGCCTGATGATGGGGGATTCAATCTTCCTTTCGTAGCTCTTCATTAGGAAAAATTAGCGGTCCTAGCCAAAAAATGTAATCCAGTCAACCTAGGAATAGAGCAGACCTCACACATCACATTCTATGCATAATCATTACTATCAAAGGAACAAGAACTCCTAGCAGCCTTCTTGAGAGAAAGACAAGTTAATTTTGCATGGAGTTATGCAAACATGCCTAGGATTGATCCACAAATTGTGGTTCATCATCTAGTAGTATACTTTGAAGCAAAGCGAGTTAGACAAAAGCTTAGGAAAATGCACCCTTAGATTGTCCTGCTAGTCAAAATGGAACTAAAGAAGCTACTGGAAATAGGATTCATTCAACCAATTGACTATCCAGAATGGGTGTCAACTCTAGTTCCTATTTCAAAACCCAATGGGGGAATCAGAATCTGCACAGATTTCAGGGACTTAAATATAGCATGTCCAAAAGATGATTTCCCATTGCCCAACATTGACATGATCATAGACATGACGACGAGACATGAAATGCTTTCTTTGATGGATGATTTTTCAGGATACAACCAGATAATGATTGCTAAAGAAAACAAACACAAAATGACCTTCATTTGTCCATGGGGGACTTACTGCTGGAATATGATGCCATTCGGCTTGAAGAATGCAAGAGCAACATACCAAAGACCAATGACATTAATTTTCCATGACATGATCCATAAAACTATCGAAGATATGTCGATGGCATACTAGCCAAATCCAGAAAGAGGAAGGATCACATAGCAACCTTAAGTGCCATTTTTGACAGGATGGAGGAATACAAGGTCCAATTAAATCCAAAGAAGTGTGTCTTCAGTGTAAAATCAAGAAATTTGCTAGGATGCATAGTGTCAATGAGAGGTATTGAGGTAGACCCTGGCAAGGTAAAAGCAATCCTTGAGATGGAGGCACCCAAAATATTGAAACATTTGAGAGGCCTCCAAGGTAGGCTTCAATCCGTATGAAGATTCATGTCACAACTGGTAGATAAATAAATCCCTTATTCTCACCTAATTCACGAGTAGCGTATAAGTGGGATGAAAAGTGTGAGGAAGCCTTCAATAAGATCAAAGAATATCTATTTACACCGCCATTCCTCATGCCACTAATCCCAAGAAATTCATTAATTCTTTCTGTCAATAGCAATAGCAACCCTCGATGCTTTTCTACCTCAGTACGATGAAAATGGGACACAAAGGGCCATATATTACATCAGTCGCACAATTGTGGGGCATGCGTTAAACTACTCTTTCATTGAGAAAGCATGTCTAGCAGTAGTGTTTGCTTCATAGAAATTTAGACATTCGATGTTAGCACACAAAGTCAAACTCATCGCCACAATTGATCCCCTCAAGTACTTATTATCAAAGGCAATGCTCACCGGAAGGATGGCTTTATGGGGCATGATTCTATCTGAATATGACATTGAATATGTGAAGTGGAAAACAATCAAAGGCCAAGTCATAGTAGATGAACTTGCAGAAACACCAATTTATTCAGAGAATCCACTTATATCAAACTTTCTAGATGAATCCATCTTCAACCTCATCATAGCCAATCACTGCAAACTTTACTTTGATGGCTCATACACATAGCATGGATCAGGAGCTAGTGTTTTATTCTATCACCCCACAGGGGGATTGTATACCTAGATCCTACAAACTAACATTTCCCTGCACTAACAACATTGCAGAGTATGATGAAACAAGAGTTGACCAAGTATTCTGAGTATGGGTGGGACTGTGGAGCACGGGCGGGAAAAGAAGGATTTTGAATCTCTGAGCAATGGAGCAGGCCATGGAGTGGGATCTTAGGAATCCTAGGAAGAATTGGCACATGTTCCAAGCAAGGAGAAAGGTAAGGATGAATTTGATGAGGACACCAGAAACAAAATTCAGGTGGACTCAGGAGGGAAGACTAATCTGGTGGGGTCTCCTAAAGGACAAAAGGGTGAAAATTCCAATGAAGTGGTAGGGACTGCTGATAGGGAAGGAGCAAAGCACAAACCTTGGTCTTTGCTATTTGGTGTTAAGCCAAATGGGAAATTGATTTTCCCTCTAGTGCGTAACTTTTCTGACCCAGTGAAAGGTAAGTTTTCCATCTCTATGCCTCATCTGATTATTGATCATAATATTGCTTTGATGGAAAAAGTTTTAGTCAGTAAGTTTATGGGCCCTAGACCAAATGTTGAGGTGGTTAGGGAGTTTGTAAGAAACAAATGGAGAATCAATGGGAAAGTAACAGTGGCTGCTCTTCCTAGGGATTTCTTTTCCTTTGAGTTCACCTACAAGGAGGACAAATTAGCTATGAGGAGTGGTGGACCTTAGGTCATAGGAAAATCTTCCCTGGCCCTTAAGAAGTGGACTTCTCATATGGATCTCTCTGACTCTATTTTTGAGAACGTTCTAGTTTGGGCTATAATCCTGGGTCTCCCTTTGGAATATTGGAACGAGGACATCTTCAATGGCATTGCTAGTTCTTTTGGAGAGCTTCTGTCTATTGACCCTATGAAAAAAGCTAGAAAGTGATTGGTGTTTTCTCGAATCTATGTGGGAGTTTTGAAAAATGCTGACCTCCCCTCTTCAATAGATATATAGTCAAAGTTGGGAACCTAGATGAAAACTATAGAGTTTGATTCCATTCCCTTTGCTTGCTTTAAGTGTAGAAAAATGGGGCATTGGGCTAAGAAATGCCCATTAAATGCCAGCAAAGACAAAGAAAAGCACCAGTATAACCCTAAGACTGTCTAGAAAAGAAATCTGATGGGGAAGGGAAAGCTAGTAACACCAATACCCTTATTGAGGAGTATGGCAAGAAACCTGATGATAAGAGGAATACCACTAGTATCAATGGCAAAATAGAACCCAAGGATCCCAATCTGTAGAAGAATCAACAAATAGGGGAAAAAAGTAATACTGGTTAAAAGGAAGATGGAGAAGAAATCTTGGAGAATGTGAGGGATGGTAAAAGGGATGAGGACTTTGTTTCTTCCACTTATAAGAGTTTACCATAAGGCAAAGATAATGGGTATTCTAGACTAGAGGATATTTGTATTCATGGTATGTCTTTGGATATTGTCATTCCTATCCTAACTACTATTTATGTAGAATGCTCCCCTCTGAGTGACCCTCTTAAACTCGAGGAAAAAACTACTCTGAATTTTGTCAAGGACACCTTTGAGAATCTAAGCCAGAACACTGAACTCTCAAGTGATAATAACCAGCTCAGGAATGGCCAGATGGATACTCTCCCTTGGGAGAAAAGAAGAATATATGATAAGGAATGGGAATCTAGCAGAGAGTTGGAGAGTCAAGAAGATACTGATTGGGAAGAAGTCATCTCTCATTCGAAGAAAAAGAAGGAGAAAAGAAAACATCAGAATACTCTGAGTGGAGTTCTCACCAAGACAAGAGCAAAGGCAGATTGTGGTGCTACTAAGCTAAGCCAAAGCAGAAGGTTAGGTAAATGGCAGAGAGAGGATGAGAGTTTTTAGGACATAGCGGATGGTGTTCAAAATACCATTATGAAGATTCTCCAATCCCCTGGTAAGATATGAAGATTATGTTGTGGAATATTATAGGGCTTAATAGCCTTCACAAGAGGGATTTTTTGCACAATTTTGTTAGGGATCATAAACTTGATATTCTCCTCATCCAAGAAACTAAAATTTCCAAAGAGAAGGTGGAGAAGATTAAAATGTTTCAGAATTTTGGTATGCAAGGAAATAGTTCAGATGGAGCGTCAGGAGGAATTACAACTTTTTGGAACCAGAACCTTATTAAAGGGGAACTTTTGTTGGAGAGCACTAATCATGTGGCTACAAAATTCACACATATCAAAGATAATTTTAGTTGGATTCAGTCAAATATCTATGCTCCCAATGGGAAAGGAGGTAGAAAATATTTGTGGAATGAGCTCTCTACTTTCTGGAGGATCTTTGATAATGACCACTAGGTTGTAATGGGTGACTTCAATACACCCCTTTTGAATGAAGAGAAATTTGGAGGATCTTAGGTGAATCAGGAGAGTAAATATGATCTTTTTTACTTCATCAATAATAAGTATTTGATTGAATAGGATTTGTAAGGAGCCTAGTATACATGGCCAAATAGGAGAATTGGAAAAGAACTTATTCAAGTAAGGTTAGATATAAATTTAACTTCTCATCAGTGGCTTATAAACTACTTTTGTTCTCTTAAAGCTCTTTCTAGAGTGGGGTTGGGTCATTTTGCCGTAAGCTTTGTGGAAAACCTTATAAAGGTGAAGAAAAACTCTCCCTTTAGATTTGAAAGAATGTGGTTGTCCCACCCCCTTATTTTTGATGAAATCGGGAAATGGAGGAATATTGATGTTTTGGGTACTGGAATGTTCAGAATTAATAAAAAAATGAGAGAAGTTAAACACAAATTAAGAAGCTGGAAAAAAGAGTCATTTGGAAACATTTTTGGCATTAAATCTGAACTTCAAATGGAGCTTGAGGAGATCTAGGACAAAATTCAGAGGGAAGGATACATTGAAAACAATAAGGCTAAAGAAAATGAGTTATTAGTGAAATTGCATGATATAATAGCTAAAGAGGAGTAGTTCTATAGGCAATGATCTAGGGTGTTGTGGCTCTCAACTGGAGATAGAAACACTAGGTACTTCCATTTTTCTACCTCAAAACACAGGGTTTCCAATATAATTTCTAATATATAAGTTAATGGTATGAGATTTGAGGAAGAGGAATACATAAAAAAGCAAGTTGTCCTCTTCTTTAACAACCTTCTTTCGACGAATGGGGAAATCAATAATAGTTCAACCAATATTTTCTATTAGAGGCTATCCCTAAGGTTGTTGATAGGGAAGATAATGAAAAGCTTGCTTCCATTCCCTCTAAGGAGGAAATCATGAAATTTGTCTTTTCGTTTGAAAGAAATAAGGTCCCTGGCCCTGATGGGTTTCCTATATTCTTTTTTCAATGGTTTTGGGATATTGTTGAAAAAGATGTTGTGAATGTTGTTAAGGAATTCTTTGGATCTAGAAGACTCCTTGAGGAACTAAATGCTACTTTTGTGGTCCTTATTCCCAGGAAACCTAGAGCTATGGAGTTTGAGGTGTTCAGACCCATTAGTCTTTGCAACTCTTTCTATAAAATCATATCTAAGGTTTTGACTTCAAGGATCCTTACTATCATTCCTTTGTTGATTTCCCCTCAAAAAAATGGTATTGTACCTAGAAGGAAAATATTAGAATCTATAGTCACTATCCATGAGAATATCCATTCACTTGTGGAATCTAAAAATGAAGGGTTTCTTCTTAAGCTGGATATATCCAAAGCTTATGACTGTGTTGACTTTGATTTTTTATTTGAAATTCTTAGGGTGTTTGGTTTTAGCAGCAGAGTCATTCAGTTGGTGAATCAATTGGTTACTATGGTCTCCACCTCTATTATTTTGAATGGGTCTCCATCTAGATTCTTTCAAATTTCAAGAGGCCTAAGACAGGGTGATCACATATCTCCTATTCTATTCATAATTATGGCTGAGAGCATGGGAAGGAATCTTAATAGTTTGATTGAACAGAGGTCTCTTGCTGATCTTAGTCCTTCATCTACTAATTTTATTTTTTCTCACAAATAGTTTCTTGATGACACTATGTTGATGGGAAGATCTACGATGATTGAGGCTTGAAGAATTTAAAAAAAACTTTGGATGTTTATGAGAGGGAAACTAGGCAAATGGTTAATAGAAAGAAGAGCTCCCTTTATTTCTTCAATACCCCTAAGCATAGACAAGTGAAGATTGCAAGAATCCTTGGTTGTAGAGTGGAATCCTTACCCTCTACTTATCTTGGTCTACCGCTATGTCTTAAACCTCTGGATTCCTTTTGGTGTTCACTGGTTGATAGGTTCATAAAGAAGTTGGCTGGATGGAAAGGAACTCTTTTGAGCCAAGCTAGAAAAATTCAACTTCTTAAAACTTCTCTTTAGAATCTCTCATTTTATGCTTTAAGCATTTTCAAAATTCTTGCTAAATATCCTGAGGCCATTGAAAAGATCCAAAAAATATTCCTTTGGTTTGGTGTGGAGGAAAGAAAGAGGATGCCTCTTATAGGGTGGGATTTGGTATGTAGACCAAAAACCTTGGGGGGTTTAGGTTTTAGAAAAATCAGAATGATTAATAAGACTCTTATAGGAAAACAGATAAGGAGATCCTTCTCATATGTTGGAGAATGGAAAGATATTTTAAGAAGTAAATAGATGACCAATTGTGTATCCTTGAAAGAATCGCTAGATTCTCCTTTTCTACCTCATGGTTCAACTTGCTAGAATGATATGATTGCTGGTAGAAAGATCTTAGAATCAGGGATAGGATGGCATATTAGAAGCGGCAATCAAGCTAGATTCTAGGAGGATATATGGCTTTTTAAAGAGCCATTCATCAAAATTGAAAGATTCAAAAGATGGACTGAGTTATCCAAAGCTGTTTTTGTGTAGCTTATCAAATATTATTGGAATGAAAGAGAAAGGGTGGTCCTCTGTGTGGTTAGTCAGGAGTTGGCACAACTTCAATCTTCCTTAAGGGCTGCCAGTTTGTGATAGATTCAATTGGATGATGATCTTGTCTAGATGGAAAACCCTTCATGTAACTACTCTATTTCATCGATTTTCTAATTGTTGTCCCTTTCTCAAGCTCCCCCTCCCTTCTGGTCTAAAGCGTGGATTAAACACTTGACTCCAAAAGTTAACATCTTATTCTAGATTCTGCTTCAAAATAAGGTGCTTACAGTGGATAATCTTTGTAAAAGGAGATTTCAAATCCCCAACAGATGTTAGCTGTGAAAGTGCAAGGTGGAGTCAGCTAAGCACTTGTTTCTCCACTACCCATTTGTTTCTTTAATCTGGGAAAAATTATTAGCCCTTTGGAATATCTCTTGGGTGTTTCCCCTGTCCATTGAAGATTTCTTTTCACAATGAAAATATCCTTCTCAAAACCCCTTCATTAGGAGGTTATGGGCTTTTATTTTCCCTTTTGTTGTTTGGGGAGTGCGGAAAGAATGTAATAACAAAATTTTCAAGGATAAGGTGATGTCGGAGGTTAATGTTTTTGAAAAAAAAAAGGCTTATTAAGGAAAAATTTAGTGTTTTTCCCCATAAAGCTCTTAACCTTGAAGTTGTGGTGTGTACTCCCTATGATTTAATGATAGCAAAGGATTGTAATATTAAAATGGATATTTCTATGGTATCCAAGCTAGCTAAGAAAATTAGGGAGGGTGTGTGTTGGACCTTTCCTCCAAATGGTTGGTCTAAGGCCAACTTTGATGGCGCTGCAAAGGGAAATCCGAGGATGGCTGAAAGTGGAGGTGTATTAAGGGACTCAAATGGTAACTTTATGGTAGTTGTTGCCATCTCCCTAGGTCATCAAACCAACCATGTGACGGAGGCTATAGGAGCTTTTCAAGTTTTAAAGTTAGCTCATAATTTGAATATTAAATACTTATGGCTTGAAGGAGACTCTAAAAACATCATTGATTGTCTCCTAGTTAGGACCCCCCCTCCTAGACTATAAAGAATTGGATTGATGAAGAAAATATATTCTAGACAAGCTCAAAAAAGTAAAAATTTCACACATCTATAGGGAAGCTAATAGTGTGGTAGCTTACTTTACGAATGAGGCGGTAAAGAGGCAAGGATTGAACACCTGGTAGAATTTTAGGGATTTCAGAGCTAAAGTCAGAGCCTTATTAGATTATGATGTTATGCATGGGAAAGAGGAAAATATATTTAATGATTAAAGGGAAAATGGCTAAGTACATCAAAATCAAGAGATTTAATGGTGTAGTATCATATTACTTAGTTGGGAAGAAAAAGCAGCACACTTTGTGGTTTCATTGCAATGGTTGCGTAAAATTGCAACAGGGTTTCGGCATTGGTAGAGTCTATAGTGAGGTGCAAACTAAAATGTGGGGGACAGTAAAAGAGTTGAGCCTAATAGCTATGAGGTGCACATGAGGAATGATAAAGTCTAGAAATAGGTTGTGAGAGGTGGTCTAGTTCCATTTCTTGAAAAACATCATGGGCCTGATACTATGGCTACAAACTATTTTGAGAAGAACTAGAACAATGGAGAAATTATGCTTTTTTGGAGAAAGGTGAAGCTGGATGAGAAAATTATAGGAGAGGTGACTAGAATGTCCACGAAGGATGTGAAGTTTTATTATGACAGAAGGTTTTCTAATGAGGCAGTAATCAAATTCCCTCAGAAGGAAAAAGAGAAATTGAAACTGGTTAAAATTTCCAATAGCTACTTTCAAATTGACACCATCAAGGTGCTGTGGAGAAAGGTGCTTCATGTCATAATGGAGTATATTACTCTAGACAGGAGATTCACTAGATTTTATGGTCATCACTTTGCTATCCTTAACCACTTCCGCCATAAGGTACAAATTTCTTTGCCTCATTATCTATTCTATTCGTTGAGTAATAGCCTTGAGGACCACAAGAAAAATCCCAAGAGATACCCTATTCTTCATCCTGGTCTTATTAGGTAACATATGAACACTATCAAATATTGTTGGCTTTATCCAAATTGGTTGCCTCCATGGCATTTGAGGACTAGGAGATAGATAGTTGTGGTTTGTAGAATCACCCTAACTAGGAGAGAATTGTCGAAGCCCACCTACCCCCTGTGTTGTCTGGAAAGAAAACCCAGCTCAGTAAACCCCAGCTTGCTAAAGCTAGCCTTGAGATCTACCCTAATTGTTTGGTTCCCTTAAAGAATCCCACTCTCAAGGGCTCCCCTACCAATAAGTTGGTTTCATACTCTACGAAATCTCTGGAGGAAAAAATAGAGAACCTTAAAGCTAGCAGAAAGTCTATGTCTACCCCTCCGGCCTATTTCAGAGTTGATGATACCAGATTTCCTAGCTCCCGCAATACAGATGATGTTAACCTCATTTTAGACCGAGTTCAATCTAGAGATATTCTTGCCTCTTCTAGAAGTGGCGTTGGTGACATTTTCATGGTTTTGAAATGGGCCTATCAATAAATTAATTATCTTAATCATAGAAATAGGGTTCTTAATAGCAAGCTAGAGGAATTGGAATTGAAGCTATCCACTCTTATTAGTGAAGAAGGAAAACTGAAAAAGAACAATACTAGAACGAGAGAAAGTGACATTAAGGACAAGTACAAGACTCTGGAAGATGAGATTGTCAAAATAAAAAATAACATGAAAAGTGTTGTGGAACAAAACCATAAAATGGCTAGGCACAATGCCATAAGCATCAATGCACTGTCTAAAAAGTTGGAGAAGGCGTAACAGGGCTTGGTGGTTTTTGATCTGAAAGATGACAAGGATCAAAGCAAGAACGATGACCAAGGTATATCAAAAAGAACCTGTTCCAACCTTAAAAGGAAGGTGCCTCCTACTACCTAGATGATCCAGATCTTAAAGAGGGGGATTTAGGAAATAAAGGACTTGGAAGCTAAAACTGCGAAAACATTAAATTCCCAAGTTTAGTTGCCACTAGCATTTTTTTCTGGTCTTTTTGGGTCTTTTCTGTGGCCATTTCTAGCTTTTTTGATGGCTGTGGCATTGTCATGTTTTTTTCCTTACAGCCTTTCTGTTTATGGTGACTTTGACGATCTTATCTTTTGTTTGTAAACTTTGTGGTTTCAGGTCCATGTAAAACCTATTTTTTCCTCTTTCAAAAACATTGCAGAGTATGAGGCTTTAACCATAGATCTCATAATAGCAGTGCAGTGACACATCATGACCCTCAAGGTATATGGAGACTCTCAGCTGATAAGAAATGAAGTTAACAGTGAATACCAAACAAAGGATGATAAGTTGACTCCATACAAAAAGTTGGTAGAGAGCCTCAAAGAATCATTCATGGATATCACATTTGAGAAGATTCCCACAAGAAACAATAGAGCAACAGACACTATGGCAATGATTGGGTCCCTACTAGACATCCCTCATAATGTCCCAAAATATGAATTCTTGGTAGAGTAGATTCTTGTGCCCGCATTTGAGGTACCAAAATCAAAAATTTTGTGTGAAATCGTTGGTTTCAGTGGTCCCTGGTACCATTAAATTTATACCTACCTACAAATAGGGGTCCTACTTGCCAACCTACCCTCAAGCCTAAAAATAACCTTTTTCAAGAAAGCATCCTAGTTTGTCATCCTAGGAAACACCCTTTACCATAGGAGCATAGAAGCAACCTTATTACGCTGCCTAAATGTTGAGGAGGCATTGACTACCTTAATTGAGGTGCATAATGACATTTGTGGTTCACACTCGAGTGGAATGACCCTAGCCAATAAATTATTGAGGATGGGGTATTATTGGCCTACAATGGAAAGAGAAGCACACGACTACATCAAAATGTGCCTATAATTTAAGTAGCATGGGGACCTCATCCATGCTCTAGCTCAAGAACTTCACCCCATCATCACACCATGGCCCTTTTCACAGTGTGGACTTGATCTCATTGGAAAAAGCACTCCCACTTCATCTAATGTCCACAAGTTCAGTATAACTGCCATTGAGTACTTTACCAAGTGGGTGGAAGCCATCCCCATGACATACATCACTGGAAAATAGATATCAAAGTTCATCTTGAACTACTTAATATGTCAATACGGTGTTATCCAGTGTATTATCTTAGATAATAGGACACCTTTCAAGAATCAGGATGTCTGTGACCTATGTGAAAAATTCAAAGGGCGGGTGCATGAAGTTGGGTAGCAATTTTGTGGCCACTTTTGAAAAAAAAAATTAAAACTCATATCGCGAGCACATTATAACATACTCACATTATTTCCCATTAAAAAAAGAAAAAAGTGAAAGAATTTTCCTTGGAATACCAACCCAAAGACTTGGAGGTCATTCCCAATGAGGTCAAAGATGTGTTTTTGCAAATTCTACAGTTTTTCACATAATTGGGTCCACGCTCACCATTAGGATTGCATCTAGTTCAATATCGACAAAATCAAACACATGGGTAATGTTACATTCTCTCTTAGTTTTCCAAAGATGTATTTTTTTTCACTCTCTAACAATGTTAAGCCTTTCATCCATAATTAATTTTGTTTGTATGTCTCTTTTTTTCCAAAAAGTAGTGTTTGGTGTTTTTTCCATTATAAATTAACTATTAATCAAAATTTCAAATAAATTACATTTTTAAAAAGTAGAATCCATTTTATAAATATTTTTAAGAAAAAGAAAAAAAAATCAATTATTTTCCAAAATTTGTAAGGGGAGCACAGCCAAAATTCTACTTCTCAGGAAGTGCCCACTTAGAAAATTAGTAAAAAAACAAATATTCATTAAAAAATTATCAAAAAAATTATCCATCAACTAGATACTATTAGCTAACTTTTGACCATAGCGATTTTAAAAATACTACAAAAACTTTCACTATGCTAGGGTTGTACAAGAGTTGCTATGTTATGTTTTTCTGAAAAAAACAATACCAATTTGTGTACGTTCTCTCTTTTGAACCCCTTAATCTCAACCATTTTCAAAATAAATTAGTAGTTTAGAAACTACACTCAGAGCACTTTGATCCTTGTTTTTGTTCCATCTCAAAATTTTAAGTGTAATTATCCTCAATTCCATGTCCAATGTCAATATTTCTCAATTTCAGAAAAAAAGTGGCCACTTAAGCCCCCTTTTTGGGAACCACCTTGGTGCACTTAACCCAAAATCCAACATCGCTTTTCCACTCCATATTATCCCCAAGGCAACAGCCAAACAGAAGCCACCAATAAAACCATTCTAAAGATCCTCAAGAAAATAGTCAATGATGCAGGTCGTGACTAGTATTTGTAGCTAAATCTCACCCTCTAGGCCTACCAAACCAGCACTCGCACACCCACTGGCACCACTTCCTTCTCCCTAGTCTATGAATCAGAGGTAGTATTACCCATTGAGATTGAGCTCCTCTCACTAAGAAAACCTCATCATAGATGAAGAATACCAAGTATCAAGATTGAATGAGCTAGAGCTACTAGATGAGTGGCGTATAAACGCTTTAAATCATTTGCAAGTCTATCAGAATAGACTCAAGAGGAGCTATAATAAGAAAATCAAAAGCAAGACCTTTCAATTTGGAGAACTGGTACTAAATGAAAATCAAAAGAACATCCCAAATCCAAACAACAAAGAAAAATTTGAACACAACTGGTTGGGACCATTTGTTATCACAACAAGCTATAAGTTAGGGGCATATCAGCTATCAACACTGGAAGGTGAGCCTCTATAGGAGCCCATGAACAGTTCCCATCTCAAAAAAATTTATGCCTAATCTTGCAAGGTATAGAACCAAAAAATCCAAAAAATTAGAAAATATCCTAAAAAAATGGTTACCTTGATGAAAACTAGGTATACAATCATCTCGGTGACAAAAAAAAATAAAGAATACAAAAAAATCCAAAAAAAATAGGAAAAGAATAAAAAACAGTAAAGAGAAAAATTATCTTCTAGTGAAAACCACTTTCAGTGGCACTTTGGGCAACTACATTGGTGAAAACCTGGCAAACATGCACCTTGCATTATAAATAAGCACTTTTCATGCACCAAGATCTTCACGGATTATTCTACATCATCCATCCATTACGCTTTCATCATCTATCGCATTCCATATCTCGATCCATCACCCATCTGTTAGGCATCTACATCATAACTTGGACCTATGTTCATGTCATGATCCCTACTAGTACTACTTGGCCCATCCTCAAGGTCAGTTTGTCCTTCCTTTATCGGAGTAGTCTATTGCATTACGTTGGGGGCATGTTCTCATCAGATTAGATTCATGTATATTCTTGAAGTCCTTAAATCAAAAAATCCAAAAACATCATAAAATCAAAAAATTCAAAAAACATTTGCAAAATCAAAAAATACAAAAACATCAAAAATTTGAAAAATCCAAAAAAAATTAGAAAATTAAAAATCCAAAAACATCAAAAATCAAAAATCCAAAAAAATTAGAAAATCAAAAATCCAAAAATATCTAAAAATCAAAAAATCCAAAAATATTATAAAATCAAAAAATCCTAAAACATCAGGAAACCAACAAAAATCCCAAAACATTCAAAACATATCAAAATCCAAAAAAAGGTCAAAAAAGTAAGTGAAAAAGTCAAAAATAGAGTTGTCTTGTTGAACTACGGGTCTCTGAGCCTTGAATGTAGGCAAGGTCAAAAAAGTAAGTCAAAAAGTCAAAAATATAGTTGTCTTGTTGAACTAGGGGTCTTTGAGCCTTGAATGTAGGCAAGGTTGATCTTTGATCATCCCTTGAGACACTTAGGTCAATCCTTTAGGAGTCCGTCATAATAAATTGGCAATCCATTTGTTCATAGCTCATCAATAATTGAGTTTGTGTAAGTCGAACTATGTGGTCTTTTCATGTATAATGCAGGCGAGGATAATTTGTTGATCAACCCCTAAGGCCTCTAGGGTAGGTCCTTAGGTTAGTCTCTTGGTCAAAATCTTAGAAAACCCCAAAACATTTGAAAATAAAAAATCAAAACATTTGTAAAATCTCAAAAATACAAAAAATAGCCTCAAAACATTTCAAAAACATCCAAATATTTGAAAAAAATCATCCATCCCATTTTTCTCACCCACAATAAATCAATCATCATCCCCAACCTTTGGTGAAAAGGTCAGAAACAAGTCTAGCAAGCTAAAAGTGAAAACTCAAAATGTTAAGGTCTCAAGTTTAGGTCAATACGTAAACAAGGTAGTCAACTCTTTGTATTAATAGCCTATCATCCAATCATTCCCATATGAATCATTTGATAACATCATGTCCTAGGATGTATCCTTCCTACAATGGGCAATTTTTTATCAGAAAGAACACTTTGGATAAATGAAACAATGTGCCACCATCCACTAACATGTCCTAGGATGTATCCTTCCTACAATGGGTATTATCTTTTGGCAATAGTTTTAGTTCTTATCCTTTAAAAAAACATTTCCTTTTGGTTAGTGATATTGAAGAACATTAGCTTGTTTTTTTACTTTATCTTTGTCTTTTGACTTATCTCTTTGTGCTCATTCCAATAACCTCTCGATGATGTCCAAACAAAAGGATTTAGAGAGATAGGAATGGGGCAACGATCTTTATCTTTTTATTTGTTGCACTTGTTGGATGTTCTTGTAATATAACCTTGGTCATTCATGCTTTATTTGGGTGTAGGGAGGGTGTTTTAGGTGTCTTGTTGACCATATAGGAAGGCTTGCTTTTCGATGTTTTGGTCTCAGATGTTTGAAATATCTGAGCTACATTTTAAATGAGGTTTTGTATGTTAGCTGTGAATAGAAGTACTCCTATTTGATTGTCGATTCAAAGTCCATCACACTAAGTGCAACGCCATCCTGGTTCTTTATACCTTGATGCATCGTGCTTATGTGTGTTATCAAACATAAGGCAAGTGGCCCTTTTAAAGTCTCAATTCCTGATAAGTGAATCATCCATCTCTCATCATCATCGTCTCATGTCTTGTTGGAATCTCTTGCTTTCTTCTATCTCCTTTTTGCACTAACATCATCATGATCAAGTAATCATCATCACTAGTGCATCCATCGTGCATCCACAAACCATCAGCATACTATATATCATATCATATCATATAAGTAACGTCGATCATCTCACATGCATGTTCATCATCATAATATAGATCTCTTAGTCTAAGCATCTCATAAAACCATACATTTGCATAAAAAATCCATTGCATAATCATATAGGCACCATCACATCATATTATCATTTAAGTTGTTTAGGATAATATAGATTGGTTATTATAAGCATCTTAAAACCATCTCATTTGCATCATCATAACCATCCATGTCTATCTTGAACCTCTTTATCGCGAGATAGACCCTTAAATCGAATGTTTTTGCTTGATCTCTCGAGGGGGCAATGAACCAGTGTACTTCTTTCCACTGGGCATCTGAAAAAATCATAATTTTTTTGAATTTTGATCTTGGTAAGTTTATTCTTTGAGCCAACACAGCAAGTGCATTGCTTCAAAGCGGGGAAAAATGTAGACATGAAAAATGTCCTAATCACCTAACTTCATTTCTTCTATAATCACCCCTCTATTAACCATTTAATTAATCTCAATTCCTCTATTAATCAAATCAATAAAATTTACTTAATTAAATCATAAATCAATCCTAAAGTCCCCTTTAATTAAATAAATCAATCTTATTCAATTAACTTCTAAGCTTCTTCATTTAATTAAATAAATCAAACTTATTTAATTAAACCACTAACATCATTCCCTTTAGCTAAATAAATCAAAATATTTATTTAACTAAGTCTAAATCACTTTTCATTTCCTTTTTGATTTATTTTAGTCCATAAATCTAAGTCAAATCATCTAATCCCTCATTAAATTAATCTAATCCTGATTAATTTAATCTAAACTCATGTCACATCCTCTAGCTTTTCCCACTTGCACAAATAAATAATTTAATTCATTTATTAAATCTTCATTTTCTCTCAACAAGGCATAAAAATGGAATATTCCTCCATTTCAAATCTCCCTCCAAGTGGGATGAGTCCTTCCAACAAAGCATTAATTCTCCTCTTACATGTCCCCCACTTGGCATTTAAGACCCCTTCTTCTCCCTCCAACAAGCCAAATTTGAAATTTGAAAAGGCCACCTAATGTCATTTATTGGCACATTCATCAAAACTTGCACATCCTTCACCCATCCATCTCTTGACAAGTGGCACCTTGCCATTGCTTGAAAGTTAGTTCCACATTCATCCCTTTTTTCTCTTCTCTTATCAAAATCTTCTATAAATGGAGAGGCTATCCTTCATTCAATCATCCACAATTCATGCAAAGTTACTCTCTTGACATTGAGAGCTAATTTTGTCCATTATCGTAGCATTGCATCTTCATCATTGGCTTGTCAAGGGTTGGGAAAGGGCCACTTTCCATATCAAAGTGGCACCAATCCACTATGGAATAGGTTATTCACTATGATTTTTAGGATTTCAATTAGTTTGTTTTGTTGTTTTGTTTGTGAAGCATAATCGATTATTTCATAAATAATGCTATTTTATTTGATTTCTTTAAACTAACTTCATGAGGATGTATGAGATAGAATTTAAGCATGCAGATTTATGGTGTTAGACATATATTCTTATATGTTCTTGCTATCTTTTCAATTAGTTTGATTTGAATCAAATAGCTGGAAAATGTTGATCTACATAATTCTCTTTTGAGAATTTCACTATTTCACTCTTCCTCTATATTACATTCAAAAATATATAGTCTTGTCTACATTGCATTTTCATCTAATATATGATAATCCTCCATGAAATTTGGGATAGGTTGCCTAGACCTATTTAGAATGACAATGGAGCTTGTTGACCATGAGGGTTGGTGGTGGTGGAGTTGGTTCCCTCGATCAATGGAAACAAAATGGTAAGTATTTCCTCACATGAAGGTTAATGCATCTTGGCATTTTTGATCGATGGCACGAGGGGAAGTAAATGCAGTATCCACTGTTGTAGTGTGAGGATGTATATTGTTTTGGTTACACTATGAAATGAGCCACTATCTTGTTGCTTTGATAGTAGACTATTGAAAAAGCTTTCCATCCACCTTCGTTAGATAGCAGATTGGAGGGTTTTACAAGTATTGTGCTCCGTAATCTACAACATTTGGCCTCTTGGTTTTGATGTAAGTTTTTTTGCAATGGTTTTTTGCTATTCCATACACATCGAACTAGAGACATATATTTTGATATATTCAAATAAAATGTTGCTTTGCAGTGTTATCATTTTGGGCTCAATGCAAGCATAGATGGACAAGGAGATATTAAGGCCATCTATGGGACAATTGGTACCTAAAAGATGACCATAGTTGTAAGCATAAACAAGGTTTGTTATATAAATTTATATTTTACTAAGCTATATATTCAACCCTTTTCTTCCTATGTGGTTATCTAGACTCCATATATTTGTTACTATATATATACATGCATGCACGAATTATTACATGCACTTGACTACATCAAACATAGTGTATTGTACACATTACATTTATCCATGTTCCTTTAGTTATCTTTTCATCTTATGGGAAAAAATATCTATAGGCAGCTATTTATCAACATGCCCATCTTTTTAAAGTTGTTATAGCAAAAAAAATACTGCAATATAAGAAATCATATATGAAAACACCCAAATTTCCCCTACTTCGCTGAATTTCCATTAAATTTCTAATGGGGTTTCCATACTTTTCTTGCTCAGTGGTTTGGCTAGAGCCCATAAGGCTTCATGATGCCAATATGGTAGGGAGGAGAACGAGCATGGGTTTTGTGGTTTTGCTTTGCACCATCATATATTGACTACTACAAATACACAACATATTGTATTCTACCGACTATATTTCTCCATACTTATAAAGCTATCTTTCCAACTTTCCAAATCAATTATTTAAACCTAGTTCTTTATGATGATACCTATTTTCATTAGGTTATGACAACAATTTTATGATGTGATCGTAAATATTTTTATGTAAAGAAAACCTTGCCTAGTTTTTTAAACTTATACACAGATAGCACAATTTGAAACATATTCATACAAGATTCAAACTATGTCCTTTGGTAGTAAATATTAAAGAAAAATAAAGAAATTGCTTAAGATGTATTAGAATAACACTTATTTGCTACTAAATATTATAGACAAAAATGACATTAAATATAACTTTAAAATATGGAGTATAGAAGAGGCAAACTATGATAATGAAACACGCTATTATAGCGAACTAAAGAAAAGAATATCATGAATAATAGTTTGTTATCGGGAACTTCAAATGGATGACAAAAAAATAATATCATGAAACATATTGATACAAGATATATAGCATGTTCCATCCAAACAAAATAACCACGACAATTAATAGTTTGTTATAAGGAGCTTCAAATAGCTGAGGAAAAAAGGATATCATGAAACATATTGGTACAAGACAATCAGTCCACGTAACAATTGTAAGAGGTATTAGAATAACACTTAAGAATCACACGTAAATGATAGATGAATGAAAACCTTTGGCCTGCTTTCAATTTTTTTGGTCTATGTATTTTTTCCTACCTCTATTAAAGTTCTATTTAATGTGGTTTTTCGATCATATATCATTTACTTGTGATTCTTACGTGTTTTTATAACATCTCTTTTACAATTTCTCAAATGACAGATGATGAAAAACCCATTTTAAATAGAACTTTAACATATGGAGAATAGAAGGTGTAAACCACGGCTATGAACAGTTTGTTATATAGAAAATTTGTTGTACAAAGTGCATATAGCACGAAAGATCCACAAAGATAACAAGGAATAGTAACCAAAGGTAGAAAAACATGTAGAGACCAACAAAAATTGAAAGCAGTCCAAAGGTATAGGTCAATGTCATGTTTGTAGTTTATACCAATCTACATAACTTCAGAATGATGAAAGTTAAAAACAATTCTTCTCACAAGGACAATAGAATAAGAAGCTCCTAAAGTGTCATGCCAAGGAAAATAATACATGGGGACACAATCCTTTATTAAATGCACAATAACATTTACCCGGGCTAGGATATGAAGAATACAATAGCTAAAGTATGGGAATGAACAACTTGTTATAGAGAGCTTCAAACATATGAGAGAAAGAGAATATCATAAAAAATATTGATTTTTTGTGAACATTGTTTTTTTTTAATATTATACTACATAAACATACACATACAATTGCCCCTACATATGTATATTTTTAAATGCACATTAACATAGGATCATTTGAATATATATATATATATATATGCAGAGGGTTAGCATGAAAACATAAAGGTATTGAAGATAAAATTAGTGTAGTAGCTATGAAGGTGTGTTCAATTTTTCATTTTGTGTGAATAGAACATGTTGTATGTTCTTTGTGAACAATGTGTTTACAAATTATCGTAGTTCACCTCTTCTATTCTCCCCACATGAAATAGAACTTAAGAGCATGGAGAATAGAAGAGGTGAACTACAATAATGAATAACTTGTTATGGGAAAGTGAATATTGATACAACACAAGCAATCTATGTAACAGTTGGCTTCTCAATTCAAAATTCAAGCTACATTATTTGGCACTAAATATTATAGAAAAAATAGAGAAATTGTAAGAAAAATATTAGAAAAACACTTAAGAATCACATGTAAATGACAGATAATTGATAACCCACATTAAACATATTGATACAAGACAATAGTCTATGTAAGAGTTGGCTTGTCAATTAAAAATTCGAGCTACGTTCTTTGGCACTAAACCCACATTAAATAGAACTTGTAAAGCCAATGGGTAGAAATAACCTGTTCCAAATGGGTATAATGCCACAGACTTAATTGAAATTTTGAGCTACATTACTTGATACTAAATATTATAGACAACTAGAGAAATTCTAAAAGATCTATTAGAATAACACTTAACAACCACTAAACTAATTTTATCTTGAATATCTTTATGGTTTCATACTAACCCTCTACATACATATATATGAAATTACTCCTATGTTAATTTGAAATTGTTCCTATGTTATTGGGTATAACTCCAAAGATGCACAAAGATAACTACAAACAATAAATGAAGGGAAAAAAATTACTAACCCTAACCATATTTTTTGACGAAAGAAAGAATATTTAACTACAATTTTTCCATCCATATAGAGCCATAATTTCTTCAAAGTATCCAAAATGGGTATAACGCCAAAGATACAAACATATAATAAGGAACAATAAGTAGAGAGTGAAAGATATGAACAATAAATTAACCATTCTAACACATCTTATACAATTTCTCTACTTGTCTTCAATATTTATTACCAAATAATGTAGCTTGAATCTTTTATCAATATGTTTCATGATATTCTTTTTTTCTCATCTGTTTGAGCTAGAGACCCATCCACAAAATTGCCATCTTGAAAAATAAACTATACGCAAACAATCTTCTAGATAGGCTGAAAAAATAACTGTACACACATGGAAAAATGTAATGGGTAGACTAGAATTTTTTTTTTGAAATCAAATGTATGATTGTTTTCCCACAAAAAAAATCTTGTTTAATATTTCCCCTTTTACAACCATTATAGATTATGGTTTATGTGATTATGGAGTGAAACCAGACACCATTTCCATGTGCTTCTAAGAGGAGAAACAATTTGTTGATTGCATCACATTGTTTATCCCTAGGAGCCCATGACAATGGTCTATGTTGCTCAATTCAACTAAACCATTTACAATGTCATGGTTGGCCTGGTTTTAATTTAGTACATGACTACATTTTTTTCCTTTATGGTTATTGGTTGTTATATGTTCCCATGTTTCACAAACACATTTCTTCATATACATCTTAGCTATTCAATGCAAATTAAGCACTTGCAAAATAAAATATATACCGATATATATGTTTGTGAAGTTAGATGCACCCTTTTAGTTATTATACACACTTCTATATATTCCATCTATCCATGTTTCTCTGCCCATCTTTAAATCCCATGATCCAAATTCTTTATCAAGGTACCTATTTTCATCAAGTTGTCACAGAAAAAAAGAAGACTACAATATTAGAGATCTTGTTTGACAACGCTTGTGTTTGCCCCAACTTTGTTATTGTGTGATATATGATAAGATTCCATGAGATTTTCCATGGACCTTACATGCCTTTCTTGCTTGGGGATTTGGCTAGAGCCCATGAGGCTTCATGATGCCAATATGGTAGGGAGGAGAATGGGTGTGGGTTTAGTGCTTTTGCCTTCTATTGTCATATATTTGCTGCTCCTTATATACATGGATACAAAAATTCTCACATGCACTTGTCTACCAAAAACATACTCTATTCTATCCATTGCATTTGTCATTGTTTCCACAGCTCTCTTTTCAACTTCTCAAATAGATTAGTTATACATAATTATTTACCAGGATTCCATGTATTCAAGATGTTCCATTTTATCTCTTTCTATTTACAACAGATAATGCTAACCTCTTTTATTGTATATCTATATTATTTCCTTTATACTGTTGCACATATACAATAAACATTCAAGAAAATTGGTGTATTATAAATTGTCTATTTCATATTCTTTCATGGTAGAACAACTCGATCTAATGCTACTCGCCCTTGTTAAACACCATCAACAGTGCATGTAAGTACATAAATTTTCCATTATCAATAAATAGATTCGATGAACCAATTATAAATATTATTAATTATTTTTAGTTTCACATTGTCTATATTTATTTCACATATACTTACTCACTTTTTATGTTTCCTTTTTTATTTTTCTTGCCTGTCCACTAACATACCCCTATTTTCTATTTGCAGGCACTAGGCTAAAGAATTCAAAAGAATTCAAAAATTAGGATGCCTATTTTTTTTAAAGTTACCACAGCAAAGAAAAAACTACAATATGAGAGATCATATATGAAAACACCACATTTTCCCAAAAAAAAATTGTTGTCTGATGTATGATGGAACTCCATGAAATTTTTCGTGGGAATTTCATACTTTTGTTGCTTGGAGGTTTGACTAGAGTCCACGAGGCTCCATGATGCCAATATAGTAGGGAGGATAACAGGCATGAGTTTGTTCTTTTTCTTTTAACACCATACATTTGTTGTTACATAGTTACATGTGTACACAAATCCTTGTATACACTTGGCTTCCGAAAACATACTCTATAATAACATGTTCCTCATGTCATAGCAAGTGGTGGGGAAGCACTTGAGACTTTGGTCACATCACCTCGGAACAAGGCATACCTTTTAATTTAATTATTCTAACAATGCAAAATATGTGTATCGTGTCATCACATTCTTCTTTTGGTGAGGTCTATTTATTTATTTTGGATCAAAGATGGTGTGAATGAGTTTTTGATGGGACTATGAACATCTTTACCCTCTAAGTGATATTTTCCCCTATATAATCCTTTTTTTGCTAATCAAATGGTATAAAACTTATCAATATAATATTTTCACTTTCTTCCTGAATAAATGCATTTACATTTTTTTTTATTTGCACAACAATTCAAGTTGTTATTCAATTTGGTTATCCATTAATTATTTTTTTATCTAATTCCTTTTTTATTTTGTCTCAACTAATAAATTTTCATGTGGAAACACAAACATCAATTTTTTGTTTTATGCAAATGGTTCTTAATCTCACATGCATTGTGTGTGAGATAGGAATAAACGATTGGACTATAACATGAGGTTTACAATGCTTTTCAATGCTCAAATTAAATGAAGAGATATAAAATAATCTCTACGCCAAAATTAAGTGATTTATAATGTGTTCAAGTTAGGTGATTCAAATTGATATCTTTCAATGCACATAGGTTGGCTTTAACTTTAATACATACGTATCAATTTGCTTAATCTATCCATCTAATTATCCATAATAATATATAAATTGATTTTCTAACATCTCTCTTCGTTACTATCTACTCCACCTATTTTATCCTAGGTAAACTCCAAAATCATAAGCTTCACCTCCTACTATGAACTAGCCTCACGTTATTTCACATTGGCTTACTAACATGCTTTTCCTCTCTCAACTCAATCAAACAATTGCAAATATTACTGATTATTTATATTTCACACTACATTCTAGAAAAATGTTTGTTTCTTACTTCCCATTGAACAGCCATTTGTGGTAGACCCCTATCAGCTGATTATTGCATGCCTGTGGATACGACTGCTAGTTTTAATAATTTTAAATTTAAATAAAATATATATTTTTTTAAATAAATATATTTAAAATATCTATAGTAATCTATTGTAAGTTAAATTGTAAAGTGTTCAAATAAATTGAAGACTAGTCCATCACTCACCGTGAGCAAAAAGTTGAAAGCAAAAGCACAATTGAAAAAAGTTCAAAGAATAGTAATAATAATAAGAGAACAGTAAACATATATTCCTTTTGAAGATAGTCGAAGTACTGATACATTTTCACAAACCTTATGGGAGAGGGGCCAGTAGTCGTGAGGCTAACTTCGTCACCATGTAGTAATTGGCTGAAATATCATAGGACCTTCATTTTTTTTTGAAATGCAAACTACCCTCTTATTTATCTATAACTAAGGTTTGGAGGTCTGACTCATCATACAACTTGCCACACTAGCACATCTACTAAGAAGTGTCCAAATTTGACTTTTTAAAGATTTGATTAAATTTTAATCATGGTACCCCTAGTAGTCGAACAAAAAAATATCATTTCTTGCTTGTAGAATATCATATTTTTATTTAAGACAAAACTTATATGAACTGAAATGGACCAAATGCCTATTTGTAACCATAAATCTTTGTTATCTCTAGCTTTTATATTCAACACAAATGCACCAATAGTTGAACACATAAAAAATATTTGTTGTTATAAAAACAACATGTAATTATTTAAATTACAACTTATATCAAACAAAAATGGACCAATAGTTGAACACTATTTTTTTTTTAAATCCTTCACATTTATTGAAAAAATACATGGTATTTATTGTGCTCACCTTTTATATTTGTGATATGACAAACTATTAATATTAAATATTCCAATGCTTGTACATTGCTACACCAATAGTTGTACACATAAGAACAATATTTGTTCACTAGATAATAACAATACTTGTTAAATGAGTGTCTTATTTTATCAAATGAGCATTTAATTTTATAAATGACACAGTTATAGTGGATAGTATAGATATTTTATTTGAGACAAAAAATATTTATTTCACTTGTTCATGAATGTATTTATGTTTTTTTTACTTGAACAACTATTGGTCCCATAATGCCACATATTTGATAATATTTTGATTAATATGTAAAATGAATATATACAAGATATATTATTAATTAATTTTAGTATTGTTATGAATAATCACAATTGAGTGCATGACTATTGACCCTTCCACGCTACATAATATATTCAATTTAAAACTGTTCTGTTCAGAATATTTCGAAACGAAAATCTAAACAGTCCGTTAACGTTAACTGTTATTCATGGAAAGGGGGCAACGAACATTTGTTTCAGCAACAACCATAAACATTCATTCGAGACCACTCCATGCCGAGAGTGCAATTAATGGTGTTGTTTTCCACCTTACAATTATGGCATGTCTATATGGCTCCAGAGAAAAATGTTGTCCGGAAGCATATTCTCCTAACAACAATCTAGCCTGATGCACAGCTTGAAAACTGAATCTCTTTTCTCTGAACCCTGCTTGCTTGAACAAACAATTCCACACATCAGTTTTAACATGCCTAACAGTCCTCTCCTTCCCCTCACACACTATCATATTCCTTATCTCAGCTCCATTAAACAACTCTTCATGCTTCACCCTCCTAATATCATTTCTGTCTGGCAGGGTAACATCCAACAGATCAAAATGAGCGATGTTTTGAAAAAGCACCTCGCTGAATCTATTCAGAAAACATGGAGAATTATGCTGCGCTTCTATTTCGACATTCACCATTATCCGAGGCCTCAGTTTCTTGATAACACTTAAAAGATTGTCCAGAAGGATGGGGTCATATAACAAATTTCTTAGAATAACCGGAGCGTACACTGCCAACGCCTCACCCAATTTAACGCTGAATAAGCCTTCCTTAATCTCCTGTAAGTTTGGGATCTCCACCATGTTGTATGATAAAGGAATCGCCAAAGATCTAGCGAGCTCGTGAAGTCTTTTTCCACATTTTCTAAGTTCTTCGCCATTCATCCCGACTGCTGTAATCTTGAGAAGCTCAAGCGGAGGGAAAGAAGACGAAACAGCTCTGTGCACAAGATACTCCATTAACACTACCCATTGAGAACCGGTTCGTATCCCGAGATCAATCACATGAATTTTCCTTGCGTTCCCCACGACGTCTACGATTGCCTGCACGGACGTGAACTGCAAGACCGTGTTATAGGGCAGATCTCTATTATAGTACGCAAGGAGACTATGTAATTCATTTTGCTCAAATTTACTGTTAATATTGAAGGCAAAATCTTGAACTGGTTTAGTTCCGTTGTTTAACATGCTGAGAGTCTGACGTTGGATTCTTTCCTGTAGGGAGCCGGTGATATAATGGGCGAGCCTTTGTACGGGATTCCCTAGCTGACAAGACAAATTCTTGCATTTGCTCACTAGCCGAGCAGCGAGATCATATTTCCCTTCCCCTATCATTCCTCCAGAGGCTAACATTAGATGAACCAATTCCAGCGCCTTCTCTTTCTCTCCGTGCGCAGCCCGATGATTCAGGAGATCATTAGCGCGAGTTCTTAAGCGCTCAGCTCATTCGAAATTCAGGATTTGGTCAGACGACAAGATATCCTCCTTTTCTAGGACCTCATTACGAAACTGTAATCCGAGCATGGAAATATCATCTACCGTTTGGGAATTCTCTTCTTCAGAAGAGTCATTCAACAGCCTGGAGATTTGATAATTATTTATGAGCTCCTCCCCGAAAGGAGACGTTCCATCGTCTGTGAGTGCAGTGGTGTTCCCCATGCCCATGGTAAGATATTGGTCAAGCTCAGTACCATCTGACTCGCAGAGTAATGCGTCCAATGAATAATCCGATACAGAAAGAGGAATTTCTGCGTCCAATGGATAATCCGATACAGATAAAAGAGGAATTTCATTGCTAGAAACACTCATTGTCTTTTTAATTGCTGCTTATTAGCTTTCAATGTTCACTCCAGGAATTGGAGGAGTATTTTACAGTCTTAATTAAGGAGTCAGGGAGGAAAATGGTATTTTTCAGACAATCTACTCGAGATAGACTCCAATGTTAATGTCGCCGAACTAGACCAAATACAACGAGATACATACTGGAGGACAAATAAGTACAAATATTTTGATTTTGTGTTAACGTATAATAAGTAGTATTCAATTAATCTTAAAACTTCCTTCTAGAATCATCTAACTCATAAATTCTATAATGTTACAAAATTATTACGGATGAAAACTCAATATTTTTATGGTTCAATCTTGTAAAGGGTCAATGCACGACTTCATTATATGGGGAGAGTGGATATAGGAAGAAGTGGTATTTTGATGATGTATTGAACTATCTATTTGTAAATGTAACAAATCCATCTATGATATTGCTATCAGGATTCAACCGTGTAGTTTCGAGTCAAACTCATTGACCCATGTTTCATGAGTAGTGGTTCAACAAGAACCCATCTCTCATGATATCGAATGGTCCACTTAGCACTCATTGCATCTAGGTGATGCTCACAGAGGTGAAGCACGGTCCGTCCGAGGTCACCCATCCCAGTCTGCTCCAGCTCAAGCGGCTTGAGTTTTTCCAAGGTTAAGCCCGCTTGAGTTGTTACCCCATTTGCAAAACCTTCAGCAAGTGTTGTGCCTTATGAACCATTTATAATAGAGCCCCTTTAGCTCATCAATTGATAAGTAGGAGGTATTTTTCCACAGCGTGTCAAATTATGATATTGCTATCAGGATTCAACCGTGTAGTTTCGAGTCAAACTCATTGACCCATGTTTCATGAGTAGTGGTTCAACAAGAACCCATCTCTCATGATATCGAATGGTCCACTTAGCACTCATTGCATCTAGGTGATGCTCACAGAGGTGAAGCACTGGTCCGTCGGGAGGTCACCCATCCCTGCTCCAGCTCAAGCGGCTTAACCAGGAGTTTTCTCCAAGGTTAAGCCCACTTGAGTTGTTACCCCATTTGCAAAACCTTCAGCAAGTGTTGTGCCTTATGAACCATTCATAATAGAGCCCCTTTAGCTCATCAATTGATAAGTAGGAGGTATTTTTCCACAGCGTGTCAAATTATGATATTGCTATCAGGATTCAACCATGTAGTTTCGAGTCAAACTCATTGACCCATGTTTCATGAGTAGTGGTTCAACAAGAACCCATCTCTCATGATATCGAATGGTCCACTTAGCACTCATTGCATCTAGGTGATGCTCATAGAGGTGAAGCAGTCCGTCCAGAGGTCACCCATACTGCTTCAGCTCAAGCGCTTTAACCGTGGAGTTTTCTCCAAGGTTAAGCCCGCTTGAGTTGTTACCCCATTTGCAAAACCTTCAGCAAGTGTTGTGCCTTATGAACCATTCATAATAGAGCCCCTTTAGCTCATCAATTGATAAGTAGGAGGTATTTTTCCACAGCGTGTCAAATTATGATATTGCTATCAGGATTCAACCGTGTAGTTTCGAGTCAAACTCATTGACCCATGTTTCATGAGTAGTGGTTCAACAAGAACCCATCTCTCATGATATTGAATGGTCCACTTAGCACTCATTGCATCTAGGTGATGCTCACAGAGGTGAAGTGGTGTCCGGAGGTCCCATCCCGTGCTGCTCTCAAGCGCTTAACCAGGGAGTTTTCTCCAAGGTTAAGCCCGCGTTGTTACCCCATTTGCAAAACCAGCAAGTGTGCCTTATGAACCATTCATAATAGAGCCCCTTTAGCTCATCAATTGATAAGTAGGAGGTATTTTTCCACAGCGTGTCAAATTATGATATTGCTATCAGGATTCAACCGTGTAGTTTCGAGTCAAACTCATTGACCCATGTTTCATGAGTAGTGGTTCAACAAAATCCATCTATTTTCTTTTCTTTTTTTAATAGAAGGTTTTGTGGGAAATTTATATAATTTTTATAATTTGATATGGGAAAATGAGGTCAAGTAGATACTTCTTTATTTGAAAGATTAAGGAATATCCATTCTACCAAAGTTGCTTCAGGCATCATTCAAACCTGATTCACTTATTTACTTCATATCTATGGGACTTAAGCATTGGTTGGTTATCTTATTCGAAAAGAAATCATCATCCTCACTAGTTATGATCTATAAATTGAACTATAACCTTTTTGTATAATTCATTTTGACAAATATCTTTCTATTAGTGGAGCTCAATCTAATACAATTTTTTTATATAAATGATCAAACAAAACATTATTTAATGTATTTCTCCGAGTGTTAAATTATCATCGATAGTTCTTTCAAACCTGATTCACTTGTTTACTTCATATATAGGGGATTTAAGCATTGGTTGGTTTCCTTATTAGAAAACAAACCATCACCCTCATTAGTTGTGATTTGTCAATTGAACTATAACTTTTTTGTATCATTCATTTTTACAACTATCTTTCTATTAGTGGAGCTCAATCTAATACAATTTTTTTATATAAATGATCAAACAAAACATTATTTAATGTATTTCTCCCAGTGTTGAATTATCATGGATAGTTCTTTCTAACATATGTTTTTTTAATTATTAATATCTTTAAAATGCACAATACCATCTAGAATAAGAGTAAAACCATTAAGTATAATTTATAAAAGAATATTTTAATTCTTTTTTAATTATAATGATAAAGATTGCAACCCTACATTTTCACTTTCTATTAGGGATCCTTCTCTTATTAAGTTAGTTATATTTTATTGAATATCATGCAAGTGACACATTTTAATGACTATTTTGCATATACCATGAACATTTAGTTTTCACCTACATATATCTCCGACAACCAATCCTAATACTTTGTTTTATCAATATGCTATCTGAAGTTGTATCAAGGGATGTATAATTGATTGATGCTAGTTTTATAGGCACAAAATTATTCTTGATCTTGTAAATTTAATTTTTAACATTTAGACTAAACAAACTCCTTCAAGCTACTAATTTGAGGCAACATAAATATTAAATTTGTTAACTTATGTGCTAGGGTGTTATATTTAAATATAAAACTTACTTCATTGTTAAT
Organism: Sequoia sempervirens; assembly: GCA_007258455.2. NCBI lineage: Eukaryota > Viridiplantae > Streptophyta > Pinopsida > Cupressales > Cupressaceae > Sequoia > Sequoia sempervirens. Next base: position 43,224,767 of record VDFB02358134.1, read on the forward strand.
CATTGAAGAGATCTAACTTTAAGTAAGAATTCAATATTGCATAATTACCTTTCAACATCCTATGCATCACTACAAGTCTTTCTTACTAACTTCTATTATTCTTTGGTGATAGCATAAAGATATTTCTCACTTTATGAACTATGTGGTTTATATGAATTATGATTATTTTCATTTTTTGATGTATAAAACTTGGTTTTTTGGTCAAGGAACCAGAAAAGAAAAAAAACATCCCCAGTAGAACAAAATGAAGCTTTATAAACATAGTACTCAACAACAACACCCACACGCCAATCACTACTGTGAGCATAACATAACTGAAAAAATTAACCTGTGCACAACATGGCCAAGTGAAGATGTGCACACACTAATCTGGGAATGAAACAACAATGTCTTCACATAGTGAAGTAAGGGAATTAGCCAGAAGTTCCACATCCCACCACCTGTAACACTACCCCGTTTGCAGCTTAATGTGAGTGCCTTCGTTCGCCGCCCAATCTGTCACCCTGTTGCCTGAGCGCCCAATGTGAGAAATTTTGACTGCCACCAGAGCACCAATGAGGCTCAAAGCCGACTCCAAGATCAACGCTACCCTCTAGTTCTGAACTTCACCTCCTTTCAATGCTCCAAAGAACAATTTTGAATCCCCTTCGATCCACAGTTTCCTCTAACCCTTCTCTTTTGCAATCGTCAATCCCCACAACAAGGCCCTCCCCTCAGCGAAGTTTTTTGTCTCTGTGTCAAAGTCCCAAACATACAGCCCCAGTGCTCTCCCCAAACCATCTTTGAAAATGCCGCCTCTACCAGCTTTTCCTGGATTACCTCTGGTCACCGCATCGAAATTTAATTTCAACCAACCGTGCACCAGCCTGATCTATTTACAATGTTTATTCTTTCCTATAGATTGGGGGAGGAGGGGGCCGGCGGGGGGAAGGGGCTTGCGAAACCCCTAAAATTTAGCTAAGAGTTTTCCCAGCCCAACTCCCTGTTTCCCACAGACCACTCCTCATTTATATGAATTTCACCCAGCTCCCCAATGGTGTTTACCACCATATCCCATATCCTGTCCACGTTCAATTCCAAGCCTTCGAACATACAACGATTCCTGTATAACAATATGTTCCAAATTATGATCGTCGGATCCACATTCCATATAGTTCCAAGCAGTCAAAATAAACTACCCACGAATCCAAGAGCTCTTCCACACTTTTTTGTATCACTCACTGAAGCTCCCATTTATCCCATAAGTGGCTCTAGAGCTTCCAAGCAAAGTCGCAGTGAAGAAAGAGATGCTCATTGTTCTTGGCATGAGAGCGGCACGTTACATAGATCGATGGGCCAGCTTTGCCCATGATTTGAAGTCTATCCTAGGTCAACGCTTTCTTTTCCCAAGCTATCCATACAAAGGCATTCATCTTGGGTATGTCATACTTATTTTAGACCTTGGAGCACCCTTTAGCCCCACCCTTTGAGAAGTACTTGATATATGCCTCTTTGATCGACACTTGCCTGCTGCCATGACCATTCCACACTCTCCTGTCCTCCTCCACTTTTTTGATTGGCTGCCACTTGTCCAGAACTTCTTCATTCTCATCACATACCGGGCGAAGTTCAATGATAGGGGAAGCTAACCTTTTTCTAGTCCTACTCACAGGACATCCAACTTAGTAATCCTCTACCTAAGATCCCTCAACTTCTTCTAAATGTGTCATCAAAGGAATGTAGTTAAATTAATTTTTTTTTTTTTCTTAATTATAGAAATCAAACCAGACAAAGATTTGAAATATTATAAACTAATAATTTACGATATTTCCTACTCAAATTCTATTTTATAAATTTTTGAATATTTTTTTAAAATTAGTACTTCATATTTTTAATATTTATCTATAAAGTTCTTACATTATAGAATTTTTAATCAGTTATTCTCATAACTCATAGCTTGAGGTATAAATAAAATATATTCATTCATTCTTAAAATAGATTATTAACACTAATATTTGGGGCAGACCTTTATTTTATTACGTATTTTGTATATTATAAAATTTTGAAAACAAAAAAAAATTAATTTAAATACATATTTTCTTGTAAGATATTGCTTTGTACATAGGTAAATTAATTAACTTTTTATTAAATTAAGGACATCGATATAATGTTGATAATAATAATGCACCTTATTGGGCTCAATGTCTTTATTCAATGTCTGTACATTGTTACTTGTCTTAGATTATATGTAATAAAATATTTAATTATCATATTGGTGAATATGATTCTGTGCCATAATTATCAAATGCAATTTCAAGTTCTATATTATACATCCCCTACTCTTTTCTCCTATCAAAGAATTAATTTTTTTTAATGACCAAAGGATCACCATTATTGTCAAATTTACCTTCAAATTGCAATAAGAATATTCTAAATATTAGAAAAATTAAATTGTGAATCTCATTATTGAACCTAGTGAAGCTTGTCAAAATATCATTAGTGTGATTTTTTTACTCACATCAAAATCCATAAATTTATTTAATGTACTTATTTATTTGCTTTTGAGAAGGCTATAACAATATTGAGGTATCAGTAGGATCATGTGTGCATAGTGCATATAACATTAAAATTAAGTGGAATGCACATGCAATCATGTATTGTGGCCCTCTTTTTTTACGTATATTGGGACAAAAAGATATACTTATAGCCAATGTAAGATGTGCAAACAATGGAAAGAGAAAAATTTCTCTAAAATTTTTCTTGTATTTGAATTTGGCATGAAAGTTTACATTCCTTAAATCTTCACATTTCAAAGATTTTTAATTATTATGCTTTCAAAGAACTTGAAGTCCATATCCTTCTATAGTTTTAATTTTTTATGCCTTATCTTATAAGAGCCACGTAAATATATTGCCATCCCTAGTTTTCTAGTCCCTGCCTTTATAAGGCGGGGAACTAATGTTTTTGATAAAGGAAAAAATGGGTTTTACAGGGACTCAAAACCACAGAGTTTACAACATAATATAGGAAAGGAAAAAAAAGTCCTCCGAATTAAATAGGCAGCAAAGAAAGAAAAACCCTAAAAATATAGCAGCCAACCAAAAAAAGCTAGAAAGGACCACCAAAAAGCCAATCGAGGTGTAGACCAAAAAAATCAGCAGCAACTAATCCAGAGTCTTCAAGACTTTCTTAGTCTCGGCCTCCAAATCCTGCATATCCTAGACACCCTTCTTGAAATTTTGAATCATCTGTGGCATGGGGGTGCCTTCCTTTTCAGATTAGCCCTGGTTCTTTTTGAAATCCCTATGTCCTCTTCTTGGGTTTTATTTTAACTTCTTCCAAATCAACAACCAATGACCCTTGTTGAGCTTTATCCAGTTTTTCAGTCATTGTGTTGATAATGATATAATTATGTCTTGCCATTATATTATTCTGTTCAGTAATTATCTTCACAACATTTTTTGTTTTTTCAAAGTCAATTTCTATCCTTTTGTCCTTACTTGCATTGTCCAGGATCTCCTTACTAGCAGTGTTCTCATTACGCTCTTCATCCTTCTTGCACAACACAGAAACTGTAGCTTCCACTTCTTCTAGTTTACTTTGGAGGGCATAGTTTTTGATTTTCAGGTCAGTAATTTTGTGAAAGACCCATTTTGACATTCTGAAGTGGTCCACGACATTATTCCTAGCTATACCCAAAGAATCAGTAGTAGGTTCCCTATCAAGATTGAGGAAATTTTTAGCAAGGTCAGAGGCTCCAGGGGACCCAGTTCTATCATCTTTATCCATCGATGAGACAAAAGAGGAAGAGTTGTTATTTGCACCAGATTCCTCATAATCAGGAGTTTCTTCATAGTAAGAAACAAGATTTTTAATAGGGAAATTATTTCCGGCACCTTTGGCTTTGGGGGTAGAACTTCCAGGCTCATAAGCAGGGCAGACTTTAACAGGCTGAGGATTACGAAATTGAATTTTCTTGCCATTTTGGACAATGGGAGGGTCCAGGACCATCCTAACTGGACTCAAATTAGGTTTATTCCCCGAGCAGCTAGGTTCAGTGTCATCATCCTCAGTAGTCGAAGAGGCATCTGATTTAGCAAGGATTGCCATTCTTTGGAAATGTTCAAAAATCAATCTTATCAGACCAGTATGTAATATAAGATATCTTTTAGGGTTTTTCTTATGGTATTCCAGACTTTTTCTTAAGGAACATAGTAAGTAGTAGGGGAGAGAAACCTTGACCTTATAGCGAAAATAATTCAGCAAGGCAAAATTATAGTCGTAGACCCTAATGAACCGTCCATCTAGGGTGATATACTCCATAATGATGTGAAGAAATTTTCTCTAGAGAGATTTAATGGAGTCAGCCTCAAAGTAACTATTGGAAACTTTCACAAGTTTCAATTTTTCCTTGTCTTTCTTCAAAAATTTAACCACTGCTTCATCAGAGAATTTCATGTCCCAGAAATTTTTTTTTCCTTCAGTGGGCATACTAGTCACTTCAGTGAGGATATTTTCATCAAGCTTAACTTTCCTGCCAAAAAGGGTTATTTCTCCATTGTTCCAATTCTTCTCAAAAAAATTTGTAGCTTCCTGATTAGACCAATGGAGTTTCTCCAGAAAAGGGAGTAAACCCCCACTTTTAACTTTGTTCCACACTTTAGTGTTTCTTGTGTGCATCTCGAAGCTTTCTGGCTCAACTCTTTTTCTTTCTCATCCCATTTTAGCAAGCACAGTAATGCAATCAAAGATGAAATCTTGGTACAAAATGGTCCCGACAAGCCTGTGAACCGACAAAGCATGTCGTACAAACTTACAAGACAAGCTAATTAGCTCGACCCCATGAAATCTAATGATAGTGATGTACTTACCCCATTCTATCATCATGATTGAGATGACACACATCTTTCCCATGTGTCACATCATAGTTCAATAAGGCTCGGACATCAACACCTAAATCACTAATATTCAGCCATGTGCGTTGTCCTTTACTTTTAACCCCTTCATTCGCAAAACATTCCACCATAGCATTGGCTTCTCTAAAGGCATTGGATATCTTTATATTATCAAACTTAGCTAAGGTTGAAATAGCATCATCGATCCAAGAATTTATGATCCATGAGGGGGGACCTCCCTAGAAGACATTCAATAATATTTTTTGAATCCCCTTCAAGCCAAAGGTTTTTAAAATTTAAACTATGAGCCAAATTTATAACATGAAAAGCTCTGACAACCTCAGTTAAATGATTGGTTTGTGAGCCAAGGGGGGTAGCAATTGCACCTAGAAAATTTCCAAAATAATCCCTTATAACTCTTCCACATCCTGCCACTCTAGGATTGCCTTTTGCCACCCCATCAAAGTTGGCTTTGATCCCGTTAGGCAGAAAAGTCTAGTAGACAACCTCTCTATCCTTCTTAGCATGTTTAGGACTACAAGAAATATCATAACTAATTTTCCATTCCTTAGCAATCATTAGATCATAGGAAGAACAAGCCACTTTCTCAAGATTACAAACCTTCTAGGGGATTGCATTGAAGTTTTCTTTCATTAATCTGATTATTTTATCAAACACTATGACCTCCAAAGATTCCTTATCCTTGTAAATTCTATTGTTTCATTCTTTCCAAAGTCCCGAAGCAACATGAGGGAAGGAAAAATCCCATAGCTTCCATAGTGCTGGATTGTGAGTAGGGGCTTTCCATTGGATGAAAAAGTCTTCAATTGACGAGTGGAATACCCAAGAGAATTTCTAGTAACAGAGAATTTTTTTCCAAATTGAGGCAAAAAACAACAAATGAAGAAACAAATGAAAAACTAACTCTACCTCCATCTTGCAGAGATAAAATATATTGGGTATTTGAAAGCCTCACTTGCAAAGATTATCAACTGTGAGCACTTTGTTTTGAAGAAGGATCTAGAAGAAGATGTTAACTTTAGGTAAGAGGTGTTTAATCCAAGAATTCAACCGGAAAGGGGGGGAACTTGGGCAAAAGACAACCTGGAAAAAGTTGATGAAATAGAGTAGTACCCGAGGCTTCATTTTTCCAAACAAGACAGTCTTCTGTCTGACCATGGAAAAGTCTGATAGCCAGCAAGGAGGATTGAATAGGAGCAAGAACCTAACTAATAAGACATAGATCCATCCATTTTTCATTCTTCTAATAGTCTTTAACATATGAGCAAAAAAGAGCTTTGCAAATATCAACCCACCTACGAAATGGTTCAATTTTGGCAAGGGGCTCCTTGAAAAACCTTGTCATCCTAGAATCTTGTTTGATTTCCACTTCTGACTTCCCAACCCACTCCTATTTCAAACACCTTTCTACCAGAAATCAAGTTATTCCAATAGGTTGAACCTCTGGGTAGAAGATGAGATTCCATCATGATCATGAGAGATTTGTTATTCTCCATATATTTTCTTATCAAAATTTTAGTCCATTCCCCTGAGGACAAAAATAGTCTCCAAATTTGTTTAGCAAGAAGAGTCTTGTTAACCATTCTGATTTTTCTAAGACCTAAACCCCTGACCTTTTTAGGTCTGCACACCGAATCCCATCGTATTAAAGGAAACCTTTTTCTTTCTTCAATGCTTGACCAAAGAAATATTTTTTGAATCTTTTCAATAGCATCCACAAATTTGGAAGGGATTTTAAAAAGGCTTAAGGCATAAATCGAAAGATTCTGAAGAGTAGATTTGAGGAGCTGTAATTTATTGGCTTGACTTAGAAGAGCTCCTTTCCATCCAGCAAGATTCTTGCTAAACCTCACAACTAATGAAATTCCAAAGGACTAAGGGGGTTTAAGGCTTAAAGGTAAACTTAGATAAGTGGCAGGTAAAGACTCCACCCTGCAACCTAGGATTCTAACAATTTTATTATGTATGTGTTCAGGAGTGTTAAAGAAGAAGAGAGATTTTCTATTTGTTAATTAGTTGACCAGACACCCTCCCATACACATCCAACAAATTCTTCAAAATCTTTCCCTCTAAAATAGTAGATCTTCCCAAGAGCATAGTATCATCAACGAACTATTGATGAGAATAGATCAAATTGCTAGAAGACAGTTTAAAACCAATGAGGGATCTTTGATGTATCAACCTTTTCAAATTTCTTCCAAGACTTTCAACCATACTAGTAAATAAAATAGGAGAAATAGGATCTCCCTATCTTAGTCCTATGGAGCTTTGAAAGAAAATCATGGGAGAGCCATTAACCATGACAAAGATTGACGTAGTAGACACAAGTTGCTCCACCAACTAAAGAACCCTATTATTGAACATAAACGCCTTTAAAATTTTAAACAAGAATTTTTAGTCAACTCTATCATAGGCTTTTGATATATCAAGCTTTAAGAGGAAGCCTTCAATCTTTGACTCCACCAGGGAATGGATATTCTCATGCACTGTGACTATTGAATCGATGATCTATCTACCAGGGACAAATCCATTCTGTTGAGGTGAAACAGCCTTCTCCTTCTATTTCCTCATTCTCAAATAGAATATTTTTGAAGAAAATAACAGCTCTCCTTCTAATATCCTCCTCCTCAAACCGGTTGCCATCAACTTCAATAAGAGAGATTTTGTTAACCGCCCTATGTTTTGAGGCCGACAAGTGAAAGTACCTAGTATTTTTGTCACCAACGGATAACCATAAAGCCTAGATATTTTTCTCCATAACTCCTCTTCTTTAGAAATGATTTCATGCATCTTAATAAGGAGCTCGTTCTCTTTTTCCTTAATATCATTCAAGTATCCTTCCTTTTGTATTTTATTTTAGATCTCCCCCAACTCCATTTGAAGATCAGATTTAATCCTAAAAATGTTACCAAAAGACTCTTTTTTCCATTTTTTTAAATCGAATTTAACTTCCCTAAGTTTTTTGGCAACTCTAAACATAGTTGTCCTAGAGATGTTAATGTTCCACCATTTCCTAATTTCCTCTTTAAAAAGAGGATGGGAGAGCCACATTTTTCCTAATCTAAAGGGGGTGTATTTCTTTATCTTTAAAGGATCCGCAACAAAACTTATGAGAAAGTGGTCATATCCAATCCTTGAAAGGGCTTTAAGAGAACAATAATAGTTTAAGAACCATTGATCATAAATTAAAGTTCTATCTAATCTAACCTTGATCAAATCCATACCATTTATGTGATTCCACCAAGTATAGGAAGTGCCCTACAAATCCAAATCAATCAATGCTTGATTATTAATAAAGTTCTAAAGATCCTCCTTACTTTCCACATTGATCTAGGATCGTCCAATTTTTTTTTTGTTCAGTAGGGGAGTATTAAAGTCTCCCATGACAACCCAAGAGTAGCTATTAAAAATCCTTCAGAAAGCGGCCAGATCCATCCAAAAATATTTTTTGGTACCTTTTCCATTGGGAGCATAGATATTTGATTGAATCCAACTGAAATTGTCCCTAATGTGGGTGAATCTAGTAGCAACATGGTTCTAGCCTTCCAAAATCGGATCCCCTTTGATAATGTGACTATTCCAAAAAGTCAAAATGCCTCCTGAAGCACCATTGGAGTTATTACCATGTATACTACAGTATTGAAACAATTTTATCTTTTCCACCTTTTCCTTCGACATTTTAGTTTCCTAAATAAGGATAATATTTGGCTTATGATCTCTTACAAAATTGTGCAAAGCATCCTGCTTATGGGGATTATTAAGTCCCCTTATATTCCATGACATGATCTTCATGATTTTCCAGGGGAGTGGAGAAACTCTGGGATGGTTTTCTGAAATCCATCTATAATATCCTCAAAACTATTATGCTCTCTTTTCCATTTAGTAGATATTTTTCCTTGAGAGTTTTTTGTTGCTCCACAGTCTGCCTTGGCTCTTGACCTAGTAGAGATACCACTTGGAGTATTCATTTGTTTATCTTTTTTCTTCTTTTTCTTGGATAAAACCTCCTCTCTATCAGTATCTTATTGACTTCCCATCTCTTTACTAGATTCCCACTCCTTATCAGATAGAAATCTTCGCTCCTAGGGTAATGTGTCATTGAGGCCATTCAAATGATAGGTTGAGTAATCACTAGAAAGTTTAGTAGCTTGGAACTGATTATCATAGGAGTACTTTACAAATTCTGGGGAAATAGGAGCCGCTAAGGGATCTACACCCGAAGGAATATAACCTTCAAAGGAAGGGAGCATAAGAGGAATATCAAGTTCCAAGGATAGACCATGGATAGGTATGTCCTCCAAGGACTTACATCATGGCTCTGCTTTTCTTCACCAACCGCCTACCCCACACTTGCTCCTTTTTCCTTAGTTATCAAGGGTTCCTCAAATTCCTTATGCTAGAGATCCTGAAAAACCACACACTTAGTTACCATTTCATAACCAACCTCTTTAAATATACCATGAACATTAGACTCTTTATTCTCTAAGCATTCCCCTTCTGATTTCTTTCTCCATGCAGATTTAGAAGTTCCAGCTGGCTTCTCCTTTTCTTTGATGGCATTTAAAGGACATTTCTTAGCCTAGTGCCCAAATTTTCTACATTTGAAGCAAGCAAAAGGAATAGTTTCAAACTTAATATCTTGTGACTAGGAGCCTAGCTTTGAAAGAATCTCAACTAATGAAGGAAGGTCAGCATTTTGAGAGACCCCCACACATATTCTTGCAAATACCAACCTCTTTCTAGTTGTTGTCATAGAGTCAATAGAAATAAGCTATCCAAAAGAGTTTGCAATGCCATAAGAGACATCTTCATTCCAATACTCTAGGGGGAGACCTGAGAGTCTAATCCACACTAGGATATTCTCAAAGATAGAATCCGATAAATCCAGTTTTAAAGACCATTTATTAAGAGCTAGGGAGGATTTCCCTATTACCCATGGACCGCCACTTTTTAGAGCCAAGATATCCTCCCTGCAGGTGAATTCAAAAGAAAAAAATCCCTTTGGGAGCGCCGCCACTGAAACTTTTCCATAAGTTCTCCACTTATTTTTAACAAACTCCCCAACCACTTCAATATTTGGTCTAGGGCCCATAAATTTACTCACCAGGGTTCTTTCCATTAAATCAATGTTATGATCAATTAACAAATCAGGCACAAAGATTGCAAACTTACCTTTCTTAGGGACAAAGATATTTTGCACTAGAGGGAATGTTGACTTTCTGTTTGGTTTAACACCAAATAGAGAAGCCCAAGGTTTACGATTGCCTCCATTTTCACCAGTGGTCCCAACCATGCCTTTATATTTTTCACTTTTTTGACCATTAGGGGAATCCATAGATTTAGCAACTGAAATATCTTTTCCTCCTGAGTCAACCAAAACTTTGCTTCTGGAATCTGCTTCTTCCAAATCATCCTCACCTTTCTTCTTACTCAAAACAAGCATTGATCCCACCTGCAATTTCTCAAAACCTGCTCTGCCTCCATCTCCAGTGCCCGAGTTTTCAAAATCCTTCTTTTCCCACTCATGCCCACACTTGTGCTCTGCCATTGTTCTTTCAACTATCATCCTTATTGTTATCGGTGGGGAACTAATGTTATTGCCTCAATCCTACATATTAAAATTGTTCTTTGGGAATGGTGCTGGAAAATAAAGCTAAAGTATAGCTTATGTTTGGGGGAATATTTAGAAAAAGTGATTTTTTTCCATGTTTTTGCAATTTTGTGATTGGAAGGTGTAATTTTCCTCATGGTTTTGGCATTTTGTAAATCTTTTAAATAATAATAGTTAATGTGGGGATCGTTGGTATTGGAAATATTTCATGAGTTTGTTTGTATAGTCAAGTCTTGCCATGGACTCTTTGTGGGGTGTATGGCATCTTGAGCAGTACATTTGCATTTACTATTAGTGTCCTTTTAGTGTTGGGGAATGGTGTCAAAAAATATAGCTAGAGTATAGCTTATGTTCGAGGGAGTATTTAGAATTTTTTTTTTTTGTAATTTTGCAATTTTGTGATTGGTGGGTGTAGTTTTCCTTGTCGTTTTGGCATTTTGTAAATATTTTTAATAATAATTATTATTATTATTGTAGGGAGTTTTTCTATTGGAAATATTTCATGAGTTTATTTGTATAGTCATGTCTTGCCATGGACTCTTCACGGGGATGTGTGGTGTCTTGAGCAATACATTTGCATTTACTATTTAGGTCTTGTCATTTATTATGAGTAGGCTGGATTGTAGTTGTCATTTCTGTGTTATGGTGTCAAGGTTTAATGCTATCTATTGAATTGTTTTGTACATTGTTTTTTCATTGGGTCAAGTTGTTTGATGAGGCTGAAAAGTTTTCATCTATGGTGTTGGAAGCCAGAAAGGTGGAATTTGTAATTTAGTGTATCTTTTACACTTTTAGTTTTTTCATTTCTCTACTGTTTTGGTTAGATTGTTTGTGAGGGTGAAATCAGTGCCTTTTGAGAGGGTTTATGTTTATGATTTTGGTATTGAAGAAAGAAGCATTTTTAAGTTCCTACATCTTTTAGAGTGTCATTTTATAGTTTTTTGCATTTTTGAATTTTATTGTTAATTTCTAGTGTGTGCACTCATTAAGCTCCTATTTGTTGAAAGGGTTTTTATCTATTGAATGGGGAGTGAAAAATGAAGCCTTTGTAGGCTTGTATGTCTTCTATAGTCTCTTTTTATAGTGGTTTGCATATTTGCATAATTTTATGGGTGAATGTGTATTCTTAGTTGTTGATTGCATTTTGTGTGTTTATGTCTATTCTTCGTTATTCTTTATGGGTTAGTGTCTTTTGTTGAGTTAAATAGTTAGTTACATTTCAATCTATCTGATGAAGATAAGAATAGTTCATATTTTAAATATTTTTTGGTTTTGAGGTTCTAATTCTATTGAGGAATGTATTGTTTGTGTTGTTTTTCCATTTGCTCATTTTTTGTATGTGAGTTTAGATATGGGTTAGCCTTTCTTGTTCGGTACTTTGCAATCATTGACTGCTTTTATGGGTTGTTGTCTTTATTGTTGAGTTGAATACTTAACAGTAACACCGTAAGTCATTATTGTGGATTCCTTTGCTACCCATGACTAAGAATGGAAATAGTTGGTTGTGGTTATAGATTATGTTTAGGGGAATATTTAGAAAAAGCGATTTTTTCCTTTTTGCAAATTTGTGATTGGCGGGTGTAATTTTCCTCATGGTTTGGGATTTTGTAAATACATTTACTATTTGTATCTTCTCATTTATTGTGAGTGGGCTGGACTGTAGCCATCATTTATGTTTTATGGTGTGAAGGTTTAATGTTGTCAACTTAATTGTTCTCCACCTTGTTTCTTCATTAGGTCAGGTTGTTTGATGAAGCTGAAAGGTTTTCATCTATGGTGATGGAAGCCATGAAGGTGGCATTTGTAAGTTAGCCTATCTTTTACACTTTCAATTTTTTGTTTCTCTATCATTTTCATTAGATTGTTTGATGAGGTTCAAATCGGTATCTTTTGAGATGGTTGATGTGTATGATTTTGGCATTGAAGAATGAAGCGTTTGTAAGTTCCTACATCTTTTATAGTGTCATTTTATATTTTTATGCATTTCTTCTTTTTATGGTTAATTTTTGGTGTGTGCACTCATGCATTGCAATTGCATTGGAATTTATTAAATGAAAATGAAAAATAGTTGTAAATAAATGGAAAAAGTCTTAGTATAAAATCATTAAGCCCATCTCCATTGAAAGGGTTTATATCTGTGGTATAGGGAGTGAAAAATGAATCTTTTGTAAACTTGTGAATGTGTATTGTTAGTTTTTGTTTGCATTTTGTGTGTTTATGTCTATTGTTCACTATTCTTTATGAATTAGTGTCTATATGTTTGTTCATATTTGAAGTATTTCTTGGGGTTGAAGTTTAAATTGTGTGGAAAAAAGTGTTATTTGCATTGTTTTCACATTTGTTGAGCTTGTTTGTCTGGGTGTGTTTATGGGTTGGACTTTCTTGTTGAGTTAAGGACTTAGCATGATAGTGTGCTTGTCATGATTAAGAATGAAATTAGTATTTCCTTCACATGCATCCACTGTCACTGCACTTGAATTTATTTGATGAAAATGAAAATTAAGTCCAACTAAATGGAAAATGTGTGGGTATAAAATTATTAACTCTGCATCTATTGAGAGGGTCTATGTCAATTGCATTGGGAGAAAAAGATGAGGCACTTGTAAGCTCATGTCTTTTGTAGCGCCGTTTTGTAGTTTTTTACATGTTCATATAATTTTATGTGTTAGTGTCTACAACTTGTAATCTTAATTAATTGCCAAGATTGAAATTTGTAATATGAAATAGGGTTAGGGAATAATTAGGGAAATGATAAGGATTAATGGCCAAGATTGAATTACAAGATAATTCAATCAAGGGTGTAAATGAATGAGACACGAGAAGATAAGAATGGCACAGATAATGAGGTTGGCACAGAAAAAGAGGTTGTTGGAGAAAATTAAATAATTATAAAATTATTTAATTTGGGAGGGAAGGTGAATAATTAAATAATAAAAGCATTATTTAATTATAGATGAAGAGGATAATGAATAGTTAAATAATTAAAATAATTATTTAATTATAGTAGAAAAATGACAATAATTAAATAAATAAGAATTTATTTATTTATAGAAAGGAAGGGGCTAATTAGTGACATAATTAAATAAGCAAAATATATTTAATTAATCAAGGGAAGAATAAGGAAAAAATGAATGAATTAAATTATAATTTAGAATTATTTAATTAAAAGAGGAATGTGACCTTAAAAGATAATTAAATAATTTAAAATATTTAATTATGCAAGTAGAAGGAGGAATTGGTGTGGAAAGGTGGGTTCATAGGCAAAGGACAATTTTTAGTGTCTACATTTTGCCCCTCTTTGAGATGATGAGCTTTGTGTCAAGTAACATCATTTCAAAGAAGCTAAGGTAAGGATAGAGGAAAATGGATGATGATAGAAAAATAGGATGATGATGAAATAAGAGTGGGATGATGATGCCCCCTTGAAAGGATAGGCGGGTTGAAAGAACACAGGTATTCTCTCGAAATGAAATGATAAGGAGGGACAAGATGAATGATGCAAGATAGGAAGTGCATAAAGGAGATGAATGACACATCATGCTACAAGAAAGTGAGCAACCATGATGTTTGATGTAACATTAGACATGATGCACCAAGGTATGAGGACCAAGGTGATGATGTGTCTCGTGCCCCAGCGTAATATAACCTTTTCTAGCTACAAGATATGAATATTAGTTGGGAGTAATTCAAATTTGATGCAAATGCAATATAAAAATGATAACACACACAAGCAAGCAAGAAAGTATGTACAAATGATACAAAAAATAAGGTATTTCCCCTATCAAGTTATAAAATGATGAGTAATTAATTGATTTAGTGATTTTGATTGATGATGATTGTGTTGTAATTTTGGGGAATGACATATCCCTAGATCAACACAGTGATGATTAATTAATTGACTGATTGGTTTTACAACAAGATTAGGATCAAGACCAAAGGATGTGATTGGATAATTTGGCAAGATTGATCGACTTTATTGGTATGGATTAAGGATTGACTTGCATTTGGATTATTACTTGCATTGATTTGATTGATTTATTTTGAAGTTCTTTGGAATGATATGATGATTGATTTGATGATTTGATTGGTTGAAAGGATGTGATGAATTGAATAGAAGAATTCATGGGATTGGATTGATTTAGATTGATTGAATTAATTAAGATTGATTGGATTGATTAATTGATAATTTAAAGATTGATTTTAAGGAGTTGAATTGATGTGTTGAATTGTTTCGAAGAACTAATTGGAAGAAGTTATTTCGTTTGATTTTATTGCTTGTATTTTTGTTGGATATTTGATTTTTTTTGTTTTTTTCTGGGACCTTTTTCCATTTTTTTTTTGGGATATTTTTCGTTTTCTTAATTCTTGACATGTTTTGACTTTTTTTTGGATTTTTGCAATGTTTTGATTTTTTTAGATTTTTTTGAAATATTTTGAGGTGTCAATGGATGAAAATTGGGTAGCCTTTGTGCTAGATACCAATGACAAGGGAAAACCAAGTCTAGGTGCAAGGAGATAGATGGGATTGATGGATGTAAGGGTGGGTCATAGGATAAGGGATAAAATGATCATGATAGATGGATGGATAAAAAGGATAGGTCATAGTGAATGGAATGGATGTATGCATCATAAGAGAGAAAGTATGTGATCTCCAAAGACTATGTAGCATAGAAATAACATGCCCCATTCTAGGTACAATACTTGGGATTTTTCATGACAAATCTTATGAGAATAGGATAATGATATGATTGGTTTAGAAGCATGAGGTATGTCAATAGATACCCAAAACATGTTTCAAAATTTTTCTCCTATATCTTTATTAAGGTCAAAAGGAGGAAGGGAGGATGAACAAACTCAAATATGATAGGTAGGTATGATGGATAAAGATGGTAGCATGGTAAGATAGAATTATATGACATGAAAATGATAGGTTGGATAGATAAGACATTATGGCCCCAAGTGTAAGTGACATAGAAGATCAACCTAAACATGATGCCTGTTTGCCAAGTTTTCATCATGGTACTTATCTAGGATGCCTATTTACTAGGTTTTCACCATTGGATGAAATGATTTCTCTTTACTTTTTATTTTTTATTTTTTTATTTTAATTTTTTAATAGGAAAAGGGGAATATGGATAGGAGGGAGTCAAGTTTCTAGTTCCATGAAAGGTGACAGTCCCACTAAAGATGGATGTCATTTCCTAGACCATGTCAAATATGCTCATAGATGTTGGTAAGGGATGAAATGAAAGGAAGATGGAGTAGGTAAATGCTGGATTATTATGTGGATTATGGAGGAAAATAGTGGATTGTGATGTAGATTATGTAGGGAAGATTATAGGGATTATATGGGACTTATGCAAAAGATGAATGGGGAGGCTTAGCCAAAAGCATGGAACATAGGAAGTTGGTGGGGGAGATATATAGGATAATGAGTTAAGGGTGAGGAGATGGAGGTATGTGGAATTGTTGTGAAATGGAATGGAACCATGACCAATAGTTGCACACACTGCGAGAAATGTTGAAGCTTTTGATGTGGACGGGGTGTAGGAAGCAATGTAGATGTTTGCTTAGGAGATGGGTGATTAAGTGCTTTAGGTACCCACATGGACTAAGCATTTTTATGACTTTTATTATTCGTGTGGGGGGGAATATGAGATTCTTTAATAGAGTGGGAATGTGAGGTGGAAGTGGATGGTTTGGATTTTTTTGATGAGGATTCCATATTGGAATTGCTTTCCTTTTTCTTAGGGACCCAAACCAATTTAGTTTTGGACTTTACTTTTTGAGGTATGAGATTATATAACTTTTGGGATGTATTTTTCTTTGAATTTTTGTATTGATGTCCTAAGGCATGAGGACCATTAGGAATTTTTACTTTATAGGTATAGGAATTGAAATTTTTATTTTTGAATTCTGTGGGATAGGTAGAATGAGTGGAAGGTTATTGTTTAGACAGTGTGTGCATTTGTTGGTCATGATTAGAAATGTTAGGGTATTTATGATTAAATGGATTGAATGGTAGGGATATTAGGTGTTGGGAGTAATGGTGGTAAAGTGGATGTAGGGATATTAGGAGTTGGAAGTAATGGTAGCAAAATGGATGGTGGAAGGTGTATGGTCACATGATTTTCAAATTTGTAGGATGATGGAGGAAGGATGACAACATATGTTTTAGGCGTATGATAGGATCTATGATGGAAAGTGGACTTAGGAGAAATTGAGGAAGTACTAACATCTTGAGATTAGTGTCCTTGGGGTGTATATATCCAAGGCCATAAGAGAGTGAAGGGACTTTGACATGGATAGCCTCCAAAATACCTTGTTCATGAAGGTCTAGACCTTTACCTTGGTGGTTCATGTTATAGAGTATGCAATGTACAATGGGACTAGGTGTAGGTGGAACACTAGACATGAGTTCCTTATTGGATGTAGAAAATGAAGCAAGGGAAGATAATGGTTGTTGTTGTTCTAAGGAGGAACATTCATGAATGAGGGTGGAAAGACCAATAGGATATGATGGAGAATCATTAGGATCTTGACTAACATTGTGTTCACTTAGATCCAATGTATTTGTTTGATCTTCTATGTGTGTTTGGGAGGCATATGTCTAATCAATGGAAGTGGATGTTGATGGATCATGGATAGGGCTATGTAGGGGGTGGATAGGAGCAATGGAGGATTCTTGCTCATGGATAAGTGAAGTGATAGGATATTGACCTTGGAATGCATAAAATTGGCTAAGAGGATCATCATTGCCTTTTTGATCATAGGTAAGATCATAGAGGGGAGCTTGATCATAAATAGTACTACGAAGTATGTTATGAGTGGGATAATTATATGGGCATAGATCTTGATTCTAATGAGAGGTTAATATTTCCTCATGGTTAGGATAATGATCTTGAAATAGCTCTTGGATTGATTGAATGGAAGTGGAAGTGGGAGGCTCTAGAAGAGGTTTGGTATGCTCATTGTGATCAACAACATGAGGGTATGATGGAATTTGACTTAGAGATATAAGATCAATAGGTTGCAGACCACATGATGGAGTTGGAGGAATAGGCATGGAATTCAAAGCTTCTTTGGTAAGCTCATTAATGGGTACTTGGCATGGGGATGGTATATTCTGTGCTAGTAGCCATTGGATCACATCCTTTGCAAGTGTATGGGTAGATAGATAATATAGTGGATGGCCAATGATAGTGGATGGTGTTATAGGCTTGGGATTAGGACTAGGAAATGGTGGCTTAGGGATAGGAATTTGATTTAATGGTGGTATGATAAACTTATAGGGTGCATGAACTAGATTGGTATTTCCTTTGTCAAATGGAACATGAGAATTGAAAGGCTCTTGATTTTGTTGCCAAGGTAGACTTGGGATCCTATATTTTTGGTGTGATATGGGTGGATATGTTGATGTGGCATTGACGTGATAGGCAGGTGGGTTTGGTTGGCAGGATGATGAAGGTGACACATATGATTATGGTTGAATGTGTTGAGATTGTAATGGTGTTTGGACTTGTTGTGGTATGATTTGTTGTTGTGATAATGATGGAGGGATTGCATAGGATAATGGCTTTTGACAGGTTGATTGGTATGGATAATGGTTGACATTAGAAGAGATGGGATAAGGTGATGAAGGGGAAACATGATATATGGATGGATGAGGTTGATATGATGATATAGGTGACACATAGGATTAAGGTGAAATTTATGGATGTGCTGATTGGATTGGATATTGTGATTCTTGGATTTTACAAGTGGCCATGAGGTATTGGGCTTGTGCTATGAGTTGTTTCATTTGAGGTGATTGGTTTGTTTGAAGTTGAAATTGTTGGATGAGGCCTTGGAGCCCATGTATAATTTATTGGTCTAAGGGTTGTGGTGCTTGATAAAGTGATTGAAGGAGGTTTTGGAATTGGGGTACTAGGTCTTCTAATGTCGCCATGGTGTAAAATGATGTTGTTTGGATTAAAGAGATGATGATGATTAGGAAATGATGTGGAATGACAAGATTGGATGATTTGGGTGATGTGGAAAGTGTTTATTGGAAGTTTGAATTGGGTAATATCAAACACAAGATCTCACATGTAAATGCATGAACACACACACCAAACACAATGATAAATTTGTCTCTCAAGATTAAATGTTATGATTAAGAAAAAAATTGAATACAAAACAAAAATTCTAATGCTAATAAAGTGGGTATGGCCAATTAGGTCTTGAGCTAGGATGCACAAGTTTGACTAGGGATGATTTGAAAGAAAAATTCTCCCACACAGTCGAGAGAAAGGGGTAACCCACCCTTCACCTTCACTTCACAAAGGTATAAAGTTCTTTGGAGCTTAGCCAAGAGTGATAAGATTTCAAGTCCCAAAGAGTCATGTATTTGGATTCTCACCTTGATTGAGGTCATCCCTTGGATGGGTGTGTGCTCCAAGCACATCTCCTAAGAAGGGTATGACAAAAGTGAACCAAGTGAGGTGTTTTGGAGGACACACACACTTGATTCACACTCATAGTTGTTTATTTCCCTTTAGAAAATGGAAATGTGTGTAAGAAAAAAATGGAAGCACTTCTTCTTTTTAACCAAAAGTCAAAATGTGTGATGGAAGAAAATGGTTCTTTTTAAGCCCAATTTCAATGATGTGACAACAAACAATATGTTCCTTTTAAGCCACAAATTGAATTGTGTTGACAAGCAATGATTAGAGATGAAAGATGGAATGTGTGCACCTAGAATTTCTTTATCTCCAAATTTTTGTCCACTTGATCCAATTTATTATTTGAAGTGTTTATTTTCCTCCACATTCACAAAACCAACAACAAATCCAAAACCCTAACAAGATAATTGATCACTAATATTAGAGGGTTAGCTAGTCAAGAAAAAACTAATTTTTAGAAATGTTTTTTGCAACAAAAATAAAAACACATAGAACAAACCCTTACTGAAATTTCCATGGCTTTCCAAAAATGTAAAGAAATGTGAAAATTTGCTGTTTTGCTCTCAAAATTATTTTTTTATGAAAAATCATTAAAAAATTATAAAAAATTCAAAACAAGTTAAAAAATTCTAATTTTTGGACTGAAGACACCTAACATCATTCCAAATCTACAAAAAAAAATTGTGAAAAGATCTTCAGTTGTTTGTCAGATATAAGAAAATCTTTGTAAAACCCTAATTTTCAAAGATCCTTTTTTTGTCTAATAAATTTTCATCGAAATTAAAAACATAGAGAAAAAACCCAAATTAGAATTCAAAGAGCTTTCCAGAAATATAAAAAATATCCAAAAAATTCGCTAATTTTCTCTCAAAAATGTTTTTTCACAAAAAATAACAAAAAAATTATAAAAATTAAAAACAACTCCAAAAAATCTGATATTCAGACTAGAAGCGCTTGATATTTTCCCCAACCTATAATTTTTTTTTTTGTGAAACATCCACAACCATTTGAGAGATATGGTTGAATATTTGAAAACTAGGGTTTTGTCCCAAAATGATGCAAATCGTGCAACAAAAGCTAGGAAAACCTAGAAAAAAAAGGATCCAACTCAAAAATTCCTCAAAATTTGTCAAAATATTGATCCAAAAATTAGTTAGGGGGTTCACGTTAGGTTCACCAAAATGTATATAAAAAATTTGGATAAAATAAAAATTGATAAATCAATTACATGCATTACCTAATCCACATCTTCAATACCTTAAATAGACGTAATGATGGGTGAATTATTCGATTGATTTGATATGTTGGTTGCTAAATTCAGCAACATAACATTGACATGGAGATGATAGATGAATGATGATAGATAGAAATGAATGAATGATTCAAGAATTATTTTAACAACATAAGGATATTTGAAGAATCAATCCCCCAAATGGCTTATGAGAGGGTTGATTTATAAGAAAGGTTTGATTTGTATTGATGGTTGACATTGGATGTCAACAAGATTTCTTAATCAATGGCCAAGATTGAAATCTGTAATATGAAATAGGGTTAGGGCATAATTAGGGCAATGATAAGGATTAATGGCCAATATTGAATTATAAGATAATCCAATCAAGGGTGGAAAATGAATGAGACAAGAGAAGATAAGAATGGCATGGATAATGAGGTTGCCACAGAAAAAGAGATTGTTGGAGAAAATAAAATAATTAAAAAAATATTGAATTTGGGAGGGAAGGTGAATAATTAAATAATGAAAGCATTATTTAATTGTAAAAGACATGTGACATGTTACATGTTGACTTTTAAATTAAATAATAATTTAATTCAAAAGTGGATGAAAATGACAAATTAGTAAATAATTAAATAAATAAAATTTATTTAATTATAAAAGAAGAGGATAATGAATAATTAAATAATTAAAATAATTATTTAATTAATAGAGGAAAATGACCTTAAAAGATAATTAAATAATTAAAATTATATAATTATGCAAGTAGAAGGAAGAATTGGTATGGAAAGGTGGGTTCTTAGGCAAAGGACATACCTACACACAAAGACACACAGACACACACACACACACACACACACACACACACACACACACACACACACACATATAGATATACATATATATGTATATATATAGTATGTATATATATATATATATGTATATATATATATATTTCTATATGTGTGTGCACATATAGATATACATATATATGTATATATATAGTATGTATATATATATGTATATATGTCTGTGCTATGTATTTTGCATTAACAAGGACCCAGTTTTCCATTTATTTTGAATAGATGCAAGTGCAGTTTATATAAATGCATAATTTTGTAAAGACTTGGGCCTGCAATGGTTTCAAATTTAATGATTTTATACCCAGATATATCCCAATTGCTTTGATCTAATTTTCATTGCTATTTAATAGATTCAAATACATTTCCAATGTGATTCCTTTGTGCACAAAATGCAAACAACAAGAAACAATAGACATTAACCCATAAAATACAAGCATGTAAAAAACTACAAAATGACACATACATATATATATGTATGTGTAGATATGTATATATAAAGCTATGTGTACATACATGTATATATCTATCTATATATATGCAAATATGCACATATATAACTTTGCACACATACATCTACATATGTGTATGTATATACATATGTATGTGTCAATGCATACATTCTTACATAGATGTATGTCTTGATATATGCATATATATATATATGTACTCATGTGCTTGCATTTTGTGTGTTAATGTCTATTCATCACTATCATTGATTGCTTTTATGGTTGGCGTCTATTGTATACTTAAATACTTAACACCCTAATTCATTGATGTAGATTTCTCTAGTAGTCATGATTGAATTATATCAAGAGGCATATATTTCACCGTCATCAATAAATCTATCAAAAAAGGCTACATTTGTAAATTCTTCTATCTCTCACAAAAGATGTGGAATGATGGCCATCATAAAATCTGTCAACAAAGAATGTGTTTGAAAGTTTTGATTGCATGTACAAACTTTGTGTATACCATGGCTGGGGTAGTTAAGGTTGTAACATAAGTCATGATAGTTCTTGTGTGCGACTTATTTATCCTAAGCAAATTGAAAACATTTTGCATTGTGTATTACTTCAATTCAACTGAATTGTTCATACATAAAAGAGTGATAGATATTGGAAGATGTCTATCTATACATGATATAACTGATATGTGATTGACATTTCAAAGGATGCATGTCATGAATATTTTGTATAGATAAGACATCTTCCAATGGTTTCTATTTGGAACTGTTAAAATAATGTTTATGATTTTCAGCCAAAAAAGCCTAGTCATTGACATATGGTGTGATGTTTTCTCTCTATTCATATTTTGTAGTTTTAATTCATAGCTCATAGAAATGGAGTGTAAAATGAAATTTTATTGCAATGATCTCTTGCTATGCATGTCTCATTGGTGCAATTTTGCATGTGGTGTTTCCAGTAGTGGGTCACATGCTATGTGCATATGATTGCATTCTCAATTTAAATTAGCAGGTTTTGAATTGTGGCAAATAGATTCAAGTAAATTTCCCATTAATGGATTATGGTCTTAAGTTTTATGCATGTGAAGTGGAAAGGATCTTACATATATATATATATTTCTATGTATGTATATATATACCTATGTGCATATGTAGAAATATATGTTTGAGCACATATAAATGTATAAATATATGTATGTATCTATTTCTATATATATATATGAGTATATATGTGTGCATATATATATGTTTGTGTTGTGCATTTTGCATTTACTAGGATCTGTTTTCCCCTTAGTTCTAGATAGAATCAAGTGCAATTGCTATTTATACATGGTCATGTCAAGATCTACGGCTACTAGGAAAAAAATTGTTTTTGTTGTTCACCACACGCACATATGTACAAACACACACACACACACACACACACACACACACACACACACACACACACACACACACACACACACACACACATATAATTGCAAACTCTCATTAATGGCTTATGCCATAAACTTCAATGGATTGAAGTTTTTATTCATTTCCTTACATTTCCTCTAAGACACAAAAACTTGGGAAAATCTTGTTGTAGTGACATTTGGGTTTTATTTACTCACTTGCTCAGATTTTTTGATGAGTCACAAATATATGTCTACTGATAGAATGTATTCGATCTTCAAAAAAAAAAATCACTTATTGTAATTTGTGTGGACACTGATTTTGGTAACCACAATTCTCTAGCACTTCTAGGGTTTCTCACCTAAAAGGAGAGAGATGGGCCAAAATGTGCAATTTCTACACTCAAGACTAATGTAAATATGGATGAAATGTGCCTAAATGCAATAATATATAAATGGAAATGAATTATAAATTCCAATCCAAAGAAATGCAACTTGTTTGAAAACACATTGTGATATGCAAAATGACCTAATAATACAAGTAAACAATAACATAAATGAAAGAGACTGGAGAGGTGCACCTGGAAACTGGAATGTGATGTAGAGAGGCTATTGAATCTCGCAAAATTTATTGTTGAATCCAACTAGGACACTTACGCGAAGCTGGGTGACTTAGTCCTATTTCGAGGAGATTATGCTAGAACAGGTTTCAACCAAATGGGTATCCATAAATGCAGAATCCACTTTTCAGGCCTAGAAATGGGACTAATTTTCCATTGATGGTTACTTAGTCCACCTTAAGTTTTTAGGAATTTTGGGACAGGAATTTGAAACTCTTGATCTGCACTTCTCTTCTCTTCAAGTGTTTGGTTAAGATTCTACATAAATCGGGTTCTAAGAGGTTTGCAAGCTTCATTTATGGATTTGGTGACTTGAATGACTTTGATGGATTGTTGACCACTTTTAACACCTTCCTCTTTAACAAATCTACATACAAGACCTGCAAAACACACATGCAAAGAGGGGGGAAATGGTTAAGGGTTAGAGAATAGGGTTTTGCCTTGGTCAAACCCAAATTTGGTAATCAAACCCTTGAAAATGAAATGAAATAAAGAGAAAATGATGAATGAACAACATGCAATGCTACAACTCACCAAACCCTTGATATAGAAATTTGAAGATATGCAAGAAGATACTACAATGGATGCTTGATAATGCCTAGAATGCTTGATAATTTCTTGTGTTAATGAGTGGATTGCTTGAGACTGGATTAATAGGTGAATGGGGGTGGAAATGAGAGGAAAACCCTTTGTTTATACTTGATTTTACATAATTTCCCAAAAATAACATATCACAGGCCGACCTTAAGGTTAAAAGCTTAGTATCACACCAAAAATTTAAAATAATTTTTATTTTTGTGCCTAGTGCAACTAAGTTTCCCCAAGTGGCAACTTGGTCCCACTAGGGAAATTTTACTAGGTTTCAAGAATTAAAGTGTATTTAATGATGTTTAACATGATTATTGTTTGAAACACACTTAAGTAGGTTCATAAAGTGCATTAAGGGGTCATTTAAACATAAGGAAGGTTTGAATTAGTGATGACAATGCTAGAAAAGCATGAAAGTTTGTTACAACTCTTTACAACACTTTGAAATAAGACTTGGTAAGTGATAAAAAGAAGTTATTTAGGTGAATTATAATAAAAGAGTCCTAGAAAAGTTTGAAAGTGGGTTACAACACTTCACAACACTTTTATAAGACACCATAGAATTATTAATGATTCACAAGTGTCCAAGACCTAATGTTAATATGTTGATCACATTACAACATTAAATATAGGAAAAAATAAGCCAAAGTCCATAAGAAAGACTCAAATGATTGTAAAAATGTCCAAGTATACATTTTTTGACAACACAATTTGATATGTGTACAAAATCCATGTCTATTGAGAGAGTTTATACATGTCATATTCAAAGACAAAAACAAGTGATTAGTAAGTTCTATTTTTTTTCAATTTATTTTTTCATTTTCTCACGAAAATCAATCAATATGAAAACTATGTCTCCTGCCAAGGGTTATTTCTATTTTTTCAAAACAAGAAACAAGTCATTTGTACATTTGAACATCATTTAAACTATTGTTCTCTAGTTTTTATTTTCTTTTCCCTCTTTGATTGGCTTTACAAGTGTGTGGATGTATACGCATTTGCATATATATAACTCTACACATATACATTTACATATTTGTATAGGTATATACATATGTATTTACAAATGTATGTATACACATATATTTTCATTTTCCCCCTTTGGATGTTTACACATACATACTTAAACATATGCATATATATGTATGTATTGATGCATTTTTCTCACATATATCTATGTCTTCATATATCCTTATGTGTGTACATGTATGCAAATATGTCTAAATATGTAAATGTGTATATGTGAGTGTGCCTCTTTGTGCATATAGTGAGGCATGTATATACATATATATTTCTATGTATATATCTATATGTATATCTATATATATGTGGTTGGTGAAAAAAAAAAGGTTGTATATGTGTGTGTGTGTGTGTGTGTGTGTGTATGTGTTTCACCTCAATCTTGCATATTAAAAAAATTGTGCTTTAGGAATGGCGCTAGAAAATAAAGCTAAAAGTATAGGTTATGTTTGGGGATGTATTGAGAAAAAATGAATTTATTTTCCTAGTTTTGCAATTTTGTGATTGGTGGATATAAATTTCCTTGTGGTTTTGGCATTTTGTAAATATTTTGTGTCTTTTCGTGGTCATTGGTCTTGCAGGGACCTCTGCCAATAACAATGTGAGGAGGTATTCCTTGGACCATGTAATAAATAACACATAGTAAGCTAGATATATTGATCAAATATCTCGCTATTATTTATCATTTTGTGCTTCATAAACATCATACATTGTCTGTTAGGTAAATTGCAATGCCATTTCTTCTAGAGATGGTAAAAAATTATAGTTAATGGATTATAGTATATGTTTGTGACCTCCTTTTGGGAGCATATTTGAAGCTAACCATAGATAAAAAGATTGAGAATGCACACGAATTTGGGGCTATTACAACATGTGCTTTTGAGGAAGTAGAGATAGGCATTGAAAAGCTCAATGAGGAAGTGAGTAAGATTTTAAATATTCTATCTTATATATTCATTTTTGAATGTTCCTTGGATCATGTGAGATATAGAGATGTAGATTGAATCCACAATAGACAACACAATTTATTTTTCTATTTTCACTCATTTAGTCTTCTTATGCTATTTACAAGACTATGGATATGGTATTACAATGCTATGGGCTAAGTAATGAGACATTGCAGCTTGTTGAGATGCACCAATGTAGTGGTAGAACATACCCCACATTTATTTTCAGTTTGTGATTCATGATTTGAATAAGTTTGTTATTGATTTTGTGTTATGCATGTGTACTATTTAGATATTTCCTAATGCAGTTTATATGGTCTATGTAAATTGTAGTAGTAATTCTTCCAAATGTGATTTTAATCTTGTCTCGCTCTCAGCAATTTCTTGAAAGGTGTTCCTGTTTAGGTAGTTATGATTATGGGAATATTGTTGTTGTTGTTTCCTCAAATGCTAGGAAATTGCTATTCAGAAAGGTAGCTAGAATCACAACATCAAAATCCTATTTGTTTAAAGTGATTTTTGACATTACTAGCTACATATGTTGTCTGTCTTCTACAAGAAAACTATTGCTTCTAGTATTAAGGAACCTACCGATCTTAATAGTAAATGAAATCTATGCAACTATGTATGATAGTTTCCAATTAGACAAGGAAACTACTATTAACAATGCAACTTATCTTCTAGACATATTGTCAATGATTTCTTTAACATGTGCATATTGCACATGGATGAAGGCATGAAGAAGTCATTAAGTTTATCTTGAAACGGTAAACATGTTTGATTAGCTATTGGTGTTTCATGGATATACAATTAACTTGAATAAGTTTCAATATAATTAAGCAAACTTACATTAAGAAACAAATGCATCATAGTGCAAACATGGACATCATATTTCTAAGTAGGCCCATAACATATCCATTTAATAAACCAATAAATAGAGCCATTTGATATCAAACAAATTATATAGCAATATGCATAGTGTTGCAACAACATTTACATAAATTACAAGATAGAAATTTGTAGTGACATTGGAAGTTATAGCATTGAAGAGACTTCTTTTTTAGAAAGCATTTAAGTATTAAACTATGGATCATTATACTTGAAAAATTAGCATTTTATGCAACCTAGTTTAATACTAAAAATGATTTGGTGAAAAGAAGCCCCTCCAATGCATAGCCAAACCAGTATGGCTACGTTAACAAAAAACACTTGGGGATGTTTGCAAACAAAATTGATGAAAGTGAGTGGGATATGCAAGATTTTGGAGCAATGAATGGGCCTTGATCTCTAATTTACTTGCAACTATGTATGAAAATTTCCAATTAGGCAAGGAAACAACTAGTAACAATGCAACTTATCTTCCAGACATTTTGATAGTGATTTCTACAACATGTGCATATTACACATCGATGAAGACATGCACAATTCATTATGTATATCTTCAATAGCTAGACATGTTTAATTATATATAAGAAAAATTGATCAAAATCAAAACTATGTCTCCTACTAGGAATTATTTCTATCATGTCCAAAAAAGAAACAAATCATTTGTAGGTTTTAACATTATTTATATTGTTGTGCTCTAGTTTTCCCTCTGTCTTCCTTCTTTCACTTCCTTTACAAGTCATTGTCTCCTCTTCTCCTACAAAATCAATTCCATAAGTCATCAATGTTTGCTTCTTTTCTTTCAAAAACTAACAAAGCATATGTTGCGTTCAAGTGCACTCCCCATCAATGAATCTAGGTATCAAGTTGTTAAAGATATAGGAACTTACAAAGACCATCTTTCTCACTTGAAACCACCAGGGAAATGAAAAAAATTACAAAGGCCACCATTCTTTCCTGTAACACAGTAGATGAAAATCCTCATAAAAAATGCAAGCTTTAGCCTCATCAAATAGCCTAACCCAATGAACAAACAACGTGGGTAAAAATTCACTCAACAATGTTAAATCTTCACACCAAAACACACTAATGATAGTTGCACTCCAGCCTACTAACAATAAATGAGAAGACACAAATAGTAAATGCAAATGTACTGCTCAAGATGCCACATGTCCCCACAAAGAGCCCATGGTAAGAAATGACTATACAAACAAACTTATGAAATGTTTCCAATAGAAAAGCTCCCTACAATAATTATTATTATTAAAAATATTTAGAGAATGCGAAAACCATGAGGAAAATTACATACGTGAATCACAAAATTGCAAAAATAAGAAAAAAAAATTGCTTTATCTAAATATTCCTGTGAACATAAGCTATATTATTTACTCATTTAGGCTTTCTTCTATATTAAAAAAATACTCTTTCTAATATTTACATGTTTCATGCTTTGAACTATTACTTGCATAGACTAATTTCCATATTTATTCTCTCTATATAGTTACTTATATCAGTAAAGTTTGATAGGGAGGTTCATTTGTTGTCGATTGATATTCATGCAACTATAACCACAATGAAATTATTATTTATACATACATGAAGTTGACTGATTCTATGTACATAAAACTATTTGGATCCTCATCAATTATGCATTACATTATTTACTATAATCTATCAGATATCATATTTCAGATACATGCTACTTAGTCAAGCATATTTATCCTATGTTTGATATGAACATTTTATTAATACAAGTGTTAATACAAAGTTCATTTGAATTCATTTTCATTCAAGCCAACGGTATTTTCCTCATGATTTTCTCACTCACTTGATTTGTTTTAATAATAATAACTAATCTAGTGAGATTTTCCATTGGAAATACTTGATGAGTTTGTTGATATACTTGTGTGTTGGCATGTATTCTTCTTCATGAAGACTTCACATGATAATGTATTGTTCATGATCAATAGTAGTAGTAATATTTCTCACACACACGGTCATTGCCACTACACTTGAACACATTAAAAATAAATAAAAATTAGGTCTAAGTATGTCCATATATGTATGTCTTCACATATGCTCATATGTATACATATATGCATATGTGTATATATATGTAAATGTATATATCTATCTAAACTTAGTTTTGCATATAACTAGGTGTGCACATACATACATACATATATATATATATATACATATATATATATATATACATATACATATATATATATATACATATACATATATATATATATATATATATATATATATATACATATATATATACATATATATATATAAACATATATATATATATATATATATATATATATGTATATGTATACATATATATATATATACATATATACATATATGTATATATATATGTATGTATATAGTATGTATGTGTATCTATATATATAATTCAAAGCTATTGTGTGTTCATGAGAGAGTGATAGGAATTGAAAGATGTCTATCTATTCAAGATCTGTCTAATTTTCCATGGATCTGAGCAAATGAAAAAATAATGTACATACTACATTGGTTGAAAAATTTTAAACTACATACCATAAGCCACTAATGATAGGTGGATTTCAATCTACTCACAATAAATAAGATCTTGCATACACTAGATGCAAATGCATTGCTTAATAGAATACAAACGTGTGAAGAACTAGAAAATGACACTGTAAAAGATATACGAGCTTTCAAATGACTTATTTTTCATTCCCAATACAATAGACATAGACCCTTTCAACACAAGCAAGCTTAGTCAATTTAAACCTATGCATTTTCCAATTACTTTCACCTAATTTCTATTTTTGTGAAATAAATCAAAGTGTTGTTGCAACACATGGCTCTTTGTGAAATGCTTATGCTTTTCCAATGTTGTTTACTATATACATTAATAACACTTTGTTTCCACAGTCCATGATAGATGTGCACAAGATTTCTGGAATAATTGTGTGCAATTTTTTACATCAACGTTTCAGATCAAACTCCATGATCCATCATTAGGATGATAAGCAGAAAGAGAGAGAGGTGATGATGGATCATGGAGTTTTATCTGAAACGTTGATGAAATTGCACACAGTTATTCCATAAATCTTGTTCACATACTATATACATGTTTTTCATTGCACAAGTGTATGTGGGTAATTGGAATTGTCCATATTATTTGACATGCTTGGTCTATCTTTTGGTGCTGGTAGTGAACACTGGAAATTGGAATACATAATTACATGGATTTTCTATTTTTTATTAAGGTTGATAGGTCCTTTTTTTTCAATTGGCAGGTGTGATTCAGACAATTTGTTCCATATGTTAGAGTATAGAAGATTGAGTTTTTAACATGCTATGGTGTAAATTTGGAAGTTTAGTCCCTTTTTAATCCCTATTTTATATAGTTATGTCCTATTCTTCTTGTAACAAAATTATTCTCTTTCAATTTGGAAGGTGTACTAAATTAAAATTATATTCATGTGTGAAGTTTTCTTCCTTGCGTCATTGTTTGTGATTGTTTAGTTGTTGTTATGTTATTCCTCTAAAATATTTTTGAAAGAGATAAAAATAGGTTTTACAGGGACCCGAAACGACAAAGTTTACAAAATAAAGAAAAATTTAGTAAAGACAACACAAACAGAAAGGCTATAAAAATAACAATAGTAAATGACCACAACCATCAAAAAGGCCAGCGAAGGCCATGGAACCAAAAAACCAACCGAAAAGCCAACAATAGCTAAAGTTTTGTCTTTAAAAGATCTGCAGTCTCAACTTCTAGCTCATTCATAACCTGAACCCCCCTCTTTAATATTTGAACCATCTATGTAGTAGGAGGCTCTTTCCTTTTGAGGTTGGCTTGGGTCCTTTTAGAAATACCTTGGTCCTCATTCTTGCTTTCCTTTTTCACTTCCAAGTCAACAACCAGCGAACCTTGTTGCATTTTTTCCAACTTTTTAGACATAACATTGATAATAATGGCATTGTGCCTAGCCATTTTATGGTTTTGTTCCACAATCATTTTCAAGTTATTTTAATTTTAACCATTTCCTCTTCCAGAGACTTGTACTTTTCCTTAATGTCACCTCCTTTCTTAGCAATACTATTCTTATTCTGTTTCCCTTCTTCATTGCTGAGAGCGGCCAACTTCAGCTTCAACGCCTCTGATTTAATATACAAAGCCATGTTTCTTTGATTAAGCTCATTAATTTCTTGATCGAATCATTTCAAGACCCTCAAAATGTCATTGATGTCATTTCTAGTAGAGGCCAAAATGTCACCAAAGTCAACCTAGTCTAATATGAGGTTAACATCACCCGGGTTGGGGGAGCTAGTAAATCTAGTACCTTCAAATTTGAAAGAGGCAGGAGGGGAGGTCACAAAATTTTTACTAGCTTCAGGGTTCTCAGCTTTGTCTTCCAAGGAGTCCACGGAGTAGGAAACCAACTTGTTGGTAGGGGAGTCCTTAAGAAAAAGATTCTTTAAGGGGGAAGAGCAGTCAGGGAAGGTCTCAAGGCTATCTTTAGCAAGTT
Organism: Sequoia sempervirens; assembly: GCA_007258455.2. Taxonomy (NCBI): domain Eukaryota; kingdom Viridiplantae; phylum Streptophyta; class Pinopsida; order Cupressales; family Cupressaceae; genus Sequoia; species Sequoia sempervirens. Next base: position 43,256,263 of record VDFB02358134.1, read on the forward strand.
GGGGTTTTTTAGACTAGGTTTTCTTACCAGAAATGTCAAAGGATGGGTGGGTTTCAACAATTCTCTCCTGGTTAGGCTAAATATCTAAACCTCCACTATCAATATCATAGTCCTCAAACTACGCAAAGGCAACATGGTTAGATAAAGTTGGCATGCTTTGATAGTGTTCATATATTAACCTAATAACACTAGGATGAAGAATAGGGCATCTCCTGGGATTTTCTTATGGACCTCAAAGCTATTACTCAACGAACATAATAGGTAGTGAGGTATAGAAATCCATACCTTATGGCGGAAGTGGTTAAGAATGGATAAATGGTGCCCATACACTTTGGTAAATCTCCCATCCAGAGTGATATACTTCATTATAAAGCGAAGTACCTTTCTCCACAACGCCTTGATAGTGTTAATTTTTCAATAGCTGTTAGAGATTTTCACCAGTTTCAATTTCTCCTTGTCCTTCTTAGGAAATATGATGACCACCTCATCAAAAAACCATTTGTCATGATAAAACTTCATGCCCTCAGTGGACATTCTAGTAATCTCCCCTATAATTTTCTCATCTAGCTTCACCTTTCTTCGAAAGAGAATAATTTTTCCATTGTTTCAGTTCTTCTCGAAGTAGTCTATGGCCACAGAATCGGGCCCATGAAGCTTTTCCAGATATGGAACCAGGCCACCTTTTATAATCTACTCCCAATCCTTGTCATTCCTGGTGTGCACCTCATAGCTATTAGGCTCAACTCTTTTCCTATCCCCCACATTTTCGGTTGCTCCTTATTGCTGACTCTACCAGTGCCGAGAACCTATTGTAGAATTATGCAGTTGTTCTAATGCACCCACAAAGCATGCCACTTTTTCTTCCCTTCTAATTAACATGACTCGGCCCCATAAAATATCTTGATTTTGATGTACCTAGCCCCTTTCTCTTTAATAATTAAATATAGTTTCCTCTTTCCCATGCATAACATCATAATCTAGTAAGGCCCTAACTTTAATTCTCAAGTCCCTACAATTCTACCACGTGTTCAATCCTTGCTTCCTAACCCCTTCATTTGCAAAGTAATCTGCCATGCTGTTAGCTTCCCTATAGATGTGTGAAACTTTAACTTTTTCAAATTTTCCTAGAATATACTTTGCTTCATCTATCCAATTCTTTATCGTCCAAGAGGGTGGGGTCCTTCCTAAAAGATAATAAATAATATTTTTAGAATCTCCTTCAAGCCATAAGTTTTTTATATTCAGATTATGAGCTAACTTTAAAACTTGAAAAACTCCTATAGCCTCCACCACATGGTTGGTTTGGTGACCTAGAGATATGACCACAACCACCATAAAGTTACCATTTGGATCTCTTAGCATGCCTCCACTTCTTGCCATACCTAGGTTTCCCTTCACAGCTCCATCAAATTTGGCTACATACCAGTCGTTTGGGGGAAAGGTCCAGCAAACACCCTCCCTACTTTTCTTAACTGGCTTGGAAGCAGATGAAATATCCACTTTAATGTTCCAATCTTTTCCTATCCTTAAATCATAGGGAGTGCACACCATGACTTCTAGGTTAAGAGATTTTTGAGGAATCACACTAAAATTTTTGTTTATAAGCCTAAAAGTTTTCTCAAAGACATTATTCTCTATCTCCTTGTCCCTGAAAAGTCTATTGTTATGTTCTTTCCACACTCTCCAAGCAACAAAATGGAATAAGAAAGCCAATATCCTTTGAATGTAGGGATTTTGAGTAGGGTATTTCCATTGTAAAAGAACTCTTCAATGGTCTAGGGGAACACCCAAGAGATATTCTAGATAGCTAATAATTTTCCCCAAATTAAGGATACAAATGAACAGTGGAGCAACACGTGGTTGGCTGACTCTGCCTCACTCTTGCAGAGGTAGCATCTGTTGGGGATTTGAAATCCTTGTTTGCAAAGATTTTTCACTGTGAGAACCTTATTCTGAAGCATTATCCAAAAGAAAATATTGACTGTTGGAGTCAAGTGTTTAATCTAGGCTTTAGACCAGAAGGTAGGGGGGCTTGAGAGAGGGATAACAAAGAGATAGCTGAAGAGATAGAATAGTTACTCGAAGAGTTATCCATCCTGAAAAGAGTGTCATCCTACTGATTCTATCCCAAGCTAACAACCTTTAAGGAGGATTGAAGCTAAGCCAACTCCTGACTAATCACACATAAGTTCACCCAGTCTCCTTCATTCCAGTAGTCTTTGACAAATTCCCCAAAAGTAGTTTTACATTGCTCTTCCCATTTATTGAATCTTTTAATTTTAATAAGGGATTCCTTAAAGAGCCATTTATCCTCCCAAAATATAGCTTGATAGCCACTTATGATGTGCCATCCTATCCCTAATTCTTGAATTTTTCTACCAGCAATCATATAATTCCAACAAGCTGAACCACGTGGGAGGACAATAGAATCCAGCAGAGCTTTAAAGGACATACAGTCAGCCATATATTTACTTCTTAAAATATCTTTCCACTCTCCGCCATATGACAAAGATCTCCATTTTTTTTTTGCTAGAAGAGTCTTATTAATAGTTCTTATTTTTCTGAGACCTAAACCCCCCAAGGTTTTCGGTCTGCAAACCAAATCCCACCCTATAAAAGGCATTCTCTTTCTTTCCTCCACTCCAGACCAAAGGAATCTTTTCTAGATCTTTTCAGTGGCCTCTACATATTTAGCATGGATTTTGAAGAGGCTTAAAGGATAAATTGGGAGGTTTTGAAGAGAAGCTTTAAGAAGCTGAATTTTTCCAGCTTGGCTCAAAAGAGCTCCTTTCCAACTTGCCAACTTCTTTCTGAACTAGTCAACCAAAGAGCACCAAAAGGAATCCTAAGGTCTAAGGTGTAATGAAATTCCAAGATAAGAAGAAGGTAAGGATTCCACCCTGCAATCAAGATTCTAGCAATCTTGACCTATCTATGCTCAGGGGTATTGAAGAAAAAGATGGAACTCTTATATCTATTGACCTTCTGCCCAGTCGCCTGCTCATACACAACCAAAGTTTTTTTCAAATCTTAGCCTCATTCACAGAAGATATTCCCATCAGTATTGTGTCATCAACAAACCATTGGTGAGAAGAAATCAAATTCACGGAAGAAGGGCTGATACCAACAAGAGACCTTTGTTTGATCAATATCTTAAGATTCCTTCCCAAACTTTTAGCCATTATAGTACTTGTGTTTAGAAGCAGATAAATGGAAGTACCTAGTATTTGTATCTCCAGTAGAGAGCCATAGAACCCTTGATCTCTACCTCCATAACTCCTCCTGTTGTGCTATTATATCATGTAGTTTCACTAGTAACTCATTTTCTCTATCCTTATTATCTTCAATGTATCCTTCCTTCCGATTTTTTCCCTAGATCTCTGCAAGCTTCATTTGAAGTTTGGATTTCATACCAAAAATGTTTCCAAAAGATTATTTTTTCCATATTCTTAAATTTTATTTGACTTCTCTCAGTTTTTTAGCAATTCTGAACATAGCAGTACCCAAAACACCAATATTCCACCATTTCCTAATTTCATCAAAGATAAGGGGATGGGACAACCACATTTCTTTCAAATCTCAAGGGCGCATTTTTCTTCAACTTTATAGGGTCTTCCACAAAGCTTATGGGAAAGTGATCTGACCCAACTCTAGAAAGAGATTTAAGAGAGCAAAAATAGCTTAAAAGCCAATGCTGAGAAATTAAAGTTCTATCTAACCTAACTTGAATTAGTTCCTTACTAGTTCTTCTATTCGACCAAGTATACTGAGCCCCTTGCAAGTCCATATCAATCAGCTCCTTGTTGTTGATGAAATAAAAATGTTTAGACTTACTCTCCTTGTTCACATAAGAACCTCCAAATTTCTCCTCATTTAGAAGGGGAGTATTAAATTCACCCATAACTATGCAATGGTCATTATCAAAAACTCTGCAGAAAGCTAAAAGCTCATTGCACAAAGATTTTTGACTGAATCCAGCTAAAGTTATCTCTGATGTGTGTAAATTTAGTAGCCACATGATTTCTTCTTTCCAAAAAATTTTCCCCTTTAATGAGGTTTTGGTTCCAAAAGGTAGCAATGCGTCCTGACACACCATCTGAACTATTTCCTTGAATCCCACAATTTTGATAGATTTTGATCTTCTCCACCTTTTCTTTGGACATTTTAGTTTCTTGGATGAGGAGATTATCAGGTTTATCATCCCTAGCAAAATTGTGCAAAACATCCCTCTTGTGAAGGCTGTTGAGCCCTCTAATATTCCAGGACATAATCTTCATATCTTATTAGGAGATTGGAGAATCTCCAGAATGGTCTTTTGAACACCATCTACTATATCCTGGAAGCTTTCATGCTCTCTTTGCCATTTTCCCAATCTTCTACCCTAGCCAAGCTTAGTAGATCCACAATCTGCCTTTGCTTTTGTTCTGGTAAGAACTCCACTCAGAGTATTCTGATGTTTTCTTTTCTCCTTCTTTTTCTTAGAATGAGAGAGATATTCTTCCCATTCAGTATCTTCTTGGCTCTCCATCTCTCCGTTAGATTCCCCTTCCTTGTCATACATTCTTCTTTTCTCCCAAGGGAGGGTATCCATTAGGTGATTCCTAGGTTGATTCAGATTTTCCCTCGAAAGTTCGGTATTCTGGCTCAAATCCTCAAAGGTGTCCTTTACAAAATCTAGGGATGTGTTTTCCTCGAGATTAAGAGGAACACACAAAGGGGAGAAATCACCAGAGGTCGTGTTCAAGATTAGAATTCCAATATCCAAAGACAGACCCTGGATAGGAATGTTCTACAGTCTAGGAAAACTATTTTCATTGTCTTTTGGTAAGATCTTAAGAGTAGAGGAAACAAAGTCCTCATCCCTTTTCACTTCCTCCCTATTTTCCATTGTTTTTTCATCATCTTCCTTAGGGCCTTCATTATTTTTTGCTCTTGTTTGGTGAGTATTCTATGCATTAAGGTCCTTTGATTCTATTTCATCAATACTGTCTGAGGAATTCCTCTGAGTTTCATTTTTCCTAACAGCTTCCTCACTGGTATTGCTTGCTTTTCCTTCCCCATCATATTTCTTTCTCCACACAATCCTAGGGTTGGAATGGTGATTTTATTTTCTTTACTAAAATTTAATGGGAATTTCATAGCCCAATGTCCCATTTTTATACATTTGAAGCAGGAACAGGGAATGGATTCAAACTCTATAGTTTTCACCCAAGTTCCCAACTTAGATTGAATATCTATTAAAGAAGGAAGGTCAACACTTTGTGAAAACCCTACACAAATTTGAGCAAACACCAACCACTTTATAGCTATTGTCATAGGGTCAATAGAAAGAAGTTCTCCAAAAGAACTAGCAATTCTATTGAAAATGTCCTCATTCCAGTATTCCAAAGGGATACCTGGGAGTTTAGCCCAAACTGGAACATTCTCAAAGATAGAATCAGAAAGGTCCAGGCGGGAGGTCCACTTCTTTAGGGCTAGGGAAAATTTTCCAATGACCCAAGGTCTGCCACTCCTCACAGCCAAAATATCCTCCTTACAGGTGAACTCAAAGGAAAAGAAACCTCTTGGAAGAGCAGCCATCGTAACTTGCCCATTAGTTCTCCACTTGTTTTTAACAAATTCCCTAACCACCTCAAGATTTAGTCTAGGGCCCATAAACTTACCAACTGGGACTTTTTCCATCAAAGAAATATTATGATCAATAATATGATCAGGCACAGAGATGGAAAACTTACCTTTCGATGGGTCATAATGATTACTCACTGGAGGAAAAATTGATTTACCATTTGGTTTAACACCAAACAATGATCCCCAAGGTTTACACTTTACTCCTTCCCTATCAGTGGCCCCTACCACTTCATTGGAAATTTCACCTTTTTCGCCTTGTTATCCTTCAGGGGATCACCCCAAATTTATCTTTCCTCCCGAGTCCACCTGGATTTTATTTCCGATTTCCTTCTCATTAGATTCAGCCTTACCTTTCTCCGCACTCAGAAAATGTGCCAATTTAGCTTGGGATTCCTCAGATCCTACTCCACAGCCTACTCCATTGTTTAGACATTTGAAATTTTTCTTTTCCTTCCCATGCTCCACAGTCCCTCCCATGACAATTTTAGTCTTGGATGTTTGTTACTATTGATATGGCATGGAATAATGACATTTTCCCAAATATATGTTGACATGTTTGAATAAATATTCCATTTATATCTGCAGTCATACATATCAATACTTGGTTGCCTATTTGCAATTGCTATTATAACGTAGTTGTCATAACAACAAACAAATGCATTAGTGATTAACTTGAACTTTACAATAGTATTATCAAATTTCGCTTCACCACCCTCTTTGCTATTTTGAATTTTTTTCCGAAGCTTTGGTTTTTTATGCAAGGAACAATTGAAAAAATTAGGCCTTAGTAGGTAGAATGTAATGAAAAGCTCTTTGAGGTTATTGCATGAATTCCATATCTTTGATTGGCTACTCTGAAGAAAATTGCTTTTAGAGAATGCATGTCTACGCGTTCTTGATGAAGGTCATCAAACTCGAAATAGTAGATCAAAGATATAGAATTTATGCAAAAGGGTTAATTTAAAACTGGACAATATACTCTCTAGAAAATTTTCCTTGAATAACTTCAAAAATCTTTTCAACACATTGTATCTGGCAAGAACAAATTTTTTCAATTATTTCTTTAGTTAAAAATTGAAGCTTTGCTCGACACCTGACAAACCTATGGCTTTGAGTGGGATCTACAAGCTAGGGACATTCTTCACAGATTAAATTGGAAATAAAACTCACAATGGAAAGCATAGTGGTGAAGTAGAATTTGATGAAAATTTCTGCAAAGTTCAGGGTAAAGAATGTTTCCTTTTCTCACTGTTGGGATGGGAAGAGTTTGAATAGTTTTTTCTGAAGTAAACAATTTTAGTATGATTTTGAAAGCATGTTGTATACAGTAGGTTGTCTATTGACATGGGCTTGTCTACATTGCTTTATTGCATGTGGGAGGCATCAAATCACTATATCTCATGCAAATGTTTCAACGATAAATGTTTAGAGTTTTACAAAAAGTAACACACAAATATCTCATTCCATATATTTGTAGAGAAATTTGAAAAACATAAATTGATTCTCTTGCAAAACAGAAGATGGTCCAATCAATTGACAAACAAGATGAAAAAAGGCAAGTAGCTTATTTTGTTTGGCTTGCATAAGATATCACTCTTTATATGTATAATTAAAAAAAATAGTTTTAGTAATTCTTCATGTTGCAACATGCATATTGAAAACGACAACTACAAAGCCATCAACCATCTTTGATATATGCAAAATGCAAGTAGCTTTACCATTTGAAGGAAATGAGTTGGTTGTTTATGGATCTCCTATTAACACTAATATTCAAATAATTTCACTTCTAGAAGCATTATTGAACCCATTGAGAAAGTTTGTTAAGAACATCGATTGATTCCTGGCACAACCATTTTGCAACTCATCCAATCAAATGACAGTTTCTCTATTGGACCAATTGGTGTTGTTGGTGCTAGTCATTTCCAAGTGCCAATGCAGTATGAGTTCCAAGTTAATGTTGGAGAGAGAGGAGATGATTTTTCCACTGTGAGATGTTTTGATCAAATCATGGCCACAAAATAGGATTTGAGCACTTTTCTTTTCAAATCTATTAAAGAGTTAAGGTAACTAAATTTAATCCATGTTCAATATAACATACTTTTTGTCTTGGAGGACTGTTCATTTTTATTTATGCCTTATTTTGTTGATTGATAGTGGATAAAAATGAAGAGATGTGTATCTTCCTAGACCTTTCTCGACATTATTTTGTAATTTATATGCTCTTGAAATTCATTAATTTCTTATGATGAGAAGTCTCCACTTCGTTCAGAACAACAGTGTTTGTGTCCCTTGTTCAAATGTAACTAAGTGATTCTTGTAGGATCAATGCCTCTCAGGGCCCATTCATGGTAATTTTATTTTCCTATATTCTTACATGATTTGTATCTACATTTCAGTTCATTGCTACAAAACTAAAATTCTCATGTCTTGTGTATTCAATTGTTCACCCTATCTGTCGACACTGAAATCTATTAATTATCATTTCTTATGTTTATATACACTTGCAATTTACTGATGGCTTTTAATGTAAATTTTTAAATCTGTTATGAAAAAAATGTTTCTATTTCCCCTCTATTTGGGTAGTTTAGGTTTGGCGCAAAGAATAAGACATGTGTAAGTTCCAATGTCAATTACACTGCCATTTCCTTTGTTTGTGCACTCATTTCTTCATATTGTTTGAGGTTGATGAAATACATTTCTATTAATAGGATTTTATGCTTCTAGTATTGTAAATGAACCATGAGGAAAATGTAAGTTGCTACACCTTTAGCAATGTCGAATATGTTAACTAGTAATGAATGACAATATTGCAAAAACAAAGATAGATAATTTGACATTGGAAAAATCTACTACTATTTAAAAGCTTTTTATTCTATGGTAGTGGAGAGTAAAAAATAGGCCTTTGTAATTTTTTATATGCTTTACACTATCATGCTTGGCTATGTTGTTTCATTTGCTCACATTTTCTAACATGAGCAAAATCCATGGATTTGGACAAGGCTCATGTGTACTTCTCTACAAGAGAGGGTTGATGCATTTGTAAGTTCAACTATGTTCAATGTTCTTGCTCTGGTCATGTCTTTGTATTATGTATTTCTACTCCCATGTCAAATCTCAATAACACGATATATTTATAGATGCTTTTTTTTATTTCCATTGTTTATTTATCCACTTGTCTTGATTCTTTCATAAAAATGAAGTCTTAGGCATTGATCCCATTTATACCAATTTTATGACACGTGAGAAAATAGTTTTTGCATTGTTTATTCAATCCACCAAGGTCTTTCATGCAACTGCAAACTTTCCTCCTTACCAAAATTTATCTATGTCATACTAACAACTAGTAAAAAAACAACTGTAAGTAGGGATTAATGTCTACTGTTTATGATTTTCTGCACTTTGTGGTCTCGGACATTTCCTCACTGCATCTGTCACAAGGGCTAGGCATACTTAATGGCTTCTAGTGTTAAGTATGTATCCTAGTGAGCAAAGGGTTTTACATTGTTCATTCAATCACTTTAATTGTTAGAGGAAAACATGGCCTATGTCTCTTGATTAAACTTATGGCTTTCATAGTCTAAGTAATAGACAAAGCATTTCTAAGTTGCTATATCTATTACACTATTATTTTTTGCATTTATTATTCATCTTCTTACAATATTTAATGAAAGTAAATTCTTTGTCTGCTTGCAGGGTTTATTTCCATTGTACTTCAACTGAATAACAACCTGCCTATAAGTTCCTCTATTGTTTACACTATCATTCTATACTTTTTGGCATCTTTACATTTTATGGGTTTCTAGCTATTGTCTCTACAACAAAAATAATATTGCTCAACAGAATTAGAACTTCAAAACTAGGACCCATTTAAATTACAAGCTATTCTTATCTTGAACAAATAAAGTGAAGTGCAACTAAGTATTTAAGTTGAGAACATACACTAACCCATAAAGAATAGTGAAAATAGACATTTGCACACAAATTGCAAACAACACCACATGGATACAATGATTTTATTTTGACATATTTTCAAATTTATTGGATCTAATTTTCATTTTTGTTTAGTAAATTCAAGTGCAATTGCAAAGCATGAGTGCACACAATGCAAATTAACCATAAAATGTAGAGATACAAAAAACTATAAAGTGACACTATAAAAGAGATAGGAACTTACCAATGCCTCATTTTCCATTTCGAAAAACCATGAACATAGTATGATAATATTCTTGTCATGATTAAGAATGGAAATAATATTTCGTTGGCATGCATGTTGTGCAGTTTATTTGGAAATTATCAAAATTGTGTCCAATTAACTAGAAAATTACTGAGTATAAAATGATGGAGTCTCTTTCTATTGGTACCATCTATGTCTATTGTATTGGGAGAAAAAAACAAGGAATTTGAAAGATCATATGTCTTCTACAGTGTTGTTATGTATTTTTGTATACATTTGTATTGAGCAGCAGGCAAATGAAAAAACAAAGCATACTATAGTCATGTTTTTCCCTAGACCCTTCGTGGGGACGCATGGCGGCTTGAGCATAACATTTTCATTTTATTGCCTCAATCTTGCAAGATCATGTGACTCTCATTAATGTCAATGTATACGTAGGAACTCACTAAGGATTTGTTTTTTCAATTCCAAAATCACACACATAGACCCTCTCAAAAGGCATTCATTTCATCCTCATCGGACATTCCAAAAAAACCAACTAACAAATGAAAAAATCAAAGGATAAAAGATAGATTAACTTACAAATTCCACCTTTCCCACTTCCATTAGAGTAGATTACAATCCTAAATCGACTCATAAAAAACAATAATCATTCACTCATAAAAGGAAAAGATGCAAAAAGAACATGGCATGACACTCAAAATGATGTAACAACTTATATATGCTTCATTCTTCAATACCAGAAGGCCACACATAAATATTTTCAAAATGGTAGTGATTTCACTCTCATCAAAAAATCTGACCTATTCAATAAATAATTCCAAACTGAAAGTTTAAAAGATATAGGAGCTTACGAATGTCACCTTTGTTGCTTTCAACATGGTAGACATAAAGTATCTCAATAGACACAAATCTCTGCCTCATCAAACAATCCAGGAAAATGAAGAAACAAGGAAGATAAGAACTGCATCTCAGTCTACAAACCTGCAAATAGTAAATGCAAATCTAATAATTTAAATGCCATGTATCCCTAGTTAGAGTACGTGGGAGGACATAACCATAGCAAAAAATGAAAACATTTATGAAATATTTCCAATAGAAAGATTTGCTATCATAATTACTAAATATATCACAAAATAATTATGCCATAATGGAATGTGATAGTTAATATTGGAAATGCTCCATGCCATCCAGTCTTTTTTGATATGACTATCCTCTTGCATTTTCTCTTACTTTGCATGCATAGCATTCTAATAATAGACTTATGCATATATAATGTGCCAATTATGTTTAATGTAAATAGACTCTAATGCAATTTTTGTTATTGGATTCTACTATGAACTTCAATGACTAGCAATGTTTATCCATTTCATTCCACTGGCTCTCAGAACAAGATAAATCAAAAAAAAAATTGTATTGTCATTTGGGTTTTGTTTATTCACTTTCTCAGATTGTTTGATGAGGCAGAAATATTTGTCTCCTAACAGGATCTATGTCTACCAACATCAAAAGAAATAAAGACTGGATTATAGCTTCATCTCTCTACAAAATGCATGTCTTCTGAAAAGGTTTATATATATCATGTTCAAAGCCAAAAACAACTGATTTGTAAGTTCTCATACCTTGTTCATACTCATTTTTTCCATTTTTTATTCATTTGCTCATGAAAAATGATAAACAATGAAAAATGATAAACATGAAAACTTTGTCTCCTAGCAGGGATGATTTCTATCATGATGAAAACAAGAAACAAGTCATTTGTAATTTTTAACATAATTGAAAGTCTTGTGCTCTACTTTTTCTTTAGTTTTCCCTCTTTCACTACATTTATGACTCACTGTCTCCTCTTGAGTTGCAGACTAAATACCATAATTCATCAATATTTTATTCTTTTCCCCTAACAACTAATAGAGAATTTGATGGAATCATGCAAACTTTCCATCTATTCAATTAGGTATCAAGCTTCTTTTCTTGCTTAGTCCTCAGAAACATTCAAAAGCATATTTCTAATAGTTTACCCATTTTGACTTTTTCCTATTTTAAACAATTTCTCCCTCTAATATTTACATGTTTTATGTTTTCAACAATTACCTCCCCAACCTAATTTCTAGTTTTATTTTCTTCATGCAGTTACTTGTACCAGTAAAATTAGATAAGGAGGTTTAGTTGGTGGTGGTTGATATCCATGCAACTATAATTACAATAAAATTATCATTCCCACATAGATCAAGTCGATTGATTCTATGTACATAAAACTATTTGGGTTCCCATAATACATTGCATTATTCATTGTAATCTATCAAATATCATATTTATCATACACGCTACTTAGTTGAGCATATTTATATTGATTTCGATACAAATACTTTGTGTTCATACAAAATTCACTTGAATTCATTTTCATTCTAGCTAGCTCGGTATTTTTCTTCATCTTTTCCTAATCTCTTGATTTGTTTTAATAATAATAATTGTAAAGAGCTTTTCCATTAGAATATATTTCATGGGTTTGTTGATATACTCGCCTTTTGGCATGCACTGTTCCTGCCGATGTGGTCCACCATCACATTCTGCTATACTCATTTACCATTTATCTTATTTCTTTCCTTAGGAATTTTTCTTTATGTCTTCATAAAGACTTCACATGATAATGTACTGGTCATGATTTAGAATGGAATTAATATTTCCCTCCCGCACATGAAAAGCAAGTGCACTTGAATTTATTATCTGAAAATAAAAACGAAGTCTAAATAATTCAAAAATGTCTCGACCTTGAAATGATAAAATACATGTTTGTTGTAGTTTGACTCTCAAATGGAGCATTCCAAAGAGTTCTAGATAAGAATACATTAAATTTTTATAAACAAAAATTACGATTAACAAAAATCATATTTACTTTTCTAGCATTTTTACATAGAATTTTGATATTAGCTAAATTATATTTGCAAGAATGAATTTCCAAACATTCAAAATACCTTTGTACATTTAATTCACTTTATTTTAAAAAAATAGAGAATTAACAAAAAAAAAAAAAAATTTGCAAACTAATATATTTGTAAAAAAAAACATGTCATGTTTAGAATAATTAGTTTAATTTATTTTACAGATGTAAGATTCAGGAGTTAAGTATTAGCATTCCAAACATAAATATAATACTTAAGTAATAAAATTTTGCAAAATTAATTATTTTAAGTAAAAATTATTTTCCCTTCCAAAGCATTGGCATTACTCACAAAACAATATCTAAAATAGACTAGATGTGATATTTATAATTTTAAATTCAAAAGAAGAATTGATTAATTACAAGTCACAAATAAAGAACCCCAACAATTTCAATTTTAATCCAACAAACCATTTTTCATTTTATTAAATTATAAATATTTTTATACAGATGCACTCTTTCTAAGGATGAATGACGTTTAAAGTAGTAAATTTGCATAGTTTCCATTTAATTGCGAGAAGAGCCCAATGAAAGCATCATCATGGCTTATGGTATGAAGTTTAATTCTGTAGCAAACTATTATTTCTAAATTCCTATTCAAATTTCAAGTTCACACAACAAATAGATGGCACTGTAATGGCGTGCTTTTGGGCGTCTTGCAATTGCAAAGGAAATTGCTTCAACCTTTGTATACTCCTCCCTTCGTAGGATCGTTGATTCAAATCTCCATTACCCCTCTTCTATATAGATCAGTGGGTAAAACTTCACTATGTGATTTTACTTGGACATTTAAGAAGATTCTTGAACCATTTTTTTCCTTCATTAAGCAAATTGGTGGTCTATACTTGGGTTTTCTTTTTCTCTCATTTCTTTTGTTAATATTTCTTTTTCTAACTTTCATTGCTTTTAACTCACAAAAATTTAGTGTCCCTTGCTTCATGCATGGATGATACTTATTCAAAGAATTGTCATGTAAAATTTTCACTAATTTTTCCCTTCGGCCATAAGAATTGTTTAAATCTTCTTTTGTGTTTTCTTTATTACTTTCACATGCCTTGGAAAATGACAAATATCCTCCTAATCACTTACACACATGATTCCTATCATGAAGAAGGTCATTATCTACTGCAATTGGAATTTCTATATTGGACTTTCAGTGTTTCGTTGGCAAATTTTTTTATCAACATTCAAACTTTAATTGAATAGTTAAAACTGTGAGCATTTATTTCATTATATTAATTGGTCGAATTATTATTGTGGTAACATATAAATTTGAATATGAATGGAATAATAATTAGGTTTACTAGATCTAATTATATATAGGAGTATGAATTCGCCATATGCTCTCACCTTGCCTTTCTAACTCTTCCATTGTGTTCTAAAATGTATTGACTTCTAGTATGCTGTCAAAAAGAATCTTAATTAATGTTTTCTACTTCTTATTTTAAAAATCGATAGGCAATCATTAATTTATTCTTAAAATGCATATTAAAATTACTGTCTATTTTCCAAAAAAGCTAGTATTAGTAATTTGCAAATAATTTTTTTAAATGTTTACAACAATTTGCTAGTCAAATTTATATAGTTTATTCTTGATTTGAGGAGAAAAAAGTATTTACTATTAATTCTTTATTAACTACATAATTAGACATGGCTAATCCAGACATAGAGCTTAGCCAAGATGTGCATAGCATAACCCAAACATCTCCCTACTCAACATCTACATTGAAAAGACAAATTCAATTGACCAATCAGACTTGAGAAATGAAAAGGCACATAGCCAAGATCTATACTAAAAAAATTTATATTTGATCATTGGCTTATGCTATGGAGAAAATGATTATCACATTTTAGTTTTCATGTGCATCCTATTGTAGGTTATATGTCTTCCCTTGCTCCTTGATCAAATCTTCTCAATATTTTCTTTTGTCATTGATATGTACAACTACCTATTACTTGATTTGTCTATTTTCTCCTATTTCTTCATCCATATATATATCTACATATCTATGCATGCATGTATATATATGTATGTATATGTATGTACAAGTATACTCCTTACATATGCAAACATATAAGTACAAGTGCTATGATACACACCCTACATAACAAATTCATACCTCGTAATCATCTTTGCATATCATGCATGGTGCAATGGGAATAAAAAACCATGGAAGTTTTAACTCTCCCAACTAGTTCAAAGAATAAATAATTGTCATATCTTCAAATGTTTATAGCCCATAAATTATTTCTCATGTATAAGCTTAAATATGGCTAGTAAAGACATAGAACTTACAAAAAATTTAAAAAATCAACCAAGACATACTAAATTAAATATGGATAGTACAAATATACAACAATAAAATTAACATTTATCCCCTCCCCTATGTTTTGAACAAACTCATAATAAGCTTCTTTTGTATACCCCCATCTAAATCTATACTATGTAATAGTTTCTATTCCCATTCATGTGTCCAATTACCTTCCATTCAAATTCTATACTCTAATCTATTTGTTTGAAATCAACCATTGTCATTTCTTTCTAACATGTAAAGATATTTATATGTTTCCATATATATATATATATGTCTTTATAATTTATAAACATCTACCTATGTATTTAACTATAATTGTCTACATGTATAAACTTATATATGCCATATTGTAGCAATTCAGCAATGATGATAAGTTCGACACCATGATTTGCAAGTGATGACTTTGGATTCAAAGCACTGTACATAGATATTGTCAAATATCGACACATATGACATCATAGCAGTATGCAGTCTACCAAACTACCCTAACAACTACTCATCATCTTAGAAACAACCACTAACACAAATACTATAACAGTCTCAAATAGTAAACACAAATATTTTGCTCCCTTGTAGGGACTCCAGCTCTTTCAGAGTACTTGTTTTTTTAAAATTTCATCATAAAATATATATAATTTAGGTATTAGAATTTTATTTAGAGGGTTCACACACTCAAACCTTTTAATGTAATTCAGTGTATTATTAATTGAATTTGATACTTATTAAAAATATGAAACACTATAAATATTTTTTGTGTGATACAAATTGCAAGGTGGTCAAACTAGTTCAATTCATAAGGTTTTCTTTTGTTATTTTTCATGTAATTATTTCCTAAGTCTAAAATAATTGTGGTCCCCATGGTGCTATTACTTTTATTCTATTTAGGCATTCAATTGTTGTAACTTTTAACCCATCTTAAATAACTTAAGTGAGGCTCTCCATTTATTTTGTTCATTCATTTACTAGCTCTATTTCCTAGCATCTATTTATCTGTAATTATCTCACATTCTCATAAAAATATGTAAGTTACCTTCCGCACACCCACTTGAGTTGTCCCAAAAAAATGGACTATGTGTCATATTCTAATTGTGTAATGTCAAGTTAGTGCATTGTAGTTTCATATCCTCTGTCAAAATTGTATGTTGTGACATCACTATTTAGTTCCATTTATTGACTCTATGTTTGGTCACAACTCTGCTTCACATCATAGTTTAATGGCCATTGCACTCTCCTCAAACTGTAGTAACCAGATAGCCCCGCACATGTCTTCACATTATTAGAGTATATGAATCTCCGCATCACAAGTTCTTTTTTCCAAGAGCCCTTAAAGACAAAAGCATTTTACATGTGATTGTTCCTCATTTGGTCACAATTTCCTAATTAATTTGGTTTCTCCTCTTCTCAAAGCTACTCAAAAATGTGATGATGCACTCTTCTTCCTCGTGTCCATGGGCCTACCTTAGTCAATAGACTATCAACACTTGGCATCTCCTTATTGTGTAACATGGTTGTAATGCATCACAAACTTCAACTAAGGATTTTCAAATGCCTTTTGCAATGTTTTAAGAAAATGTGATTGTCCTTGATTAACTGTGCCATATTTTGATCTACAACTATTATTAAAATTTTGAAAACTTAAATATATATATATATATATATATATATATATATATATATATATATATATACATTCATTTTTCTTGAGCTGACCTTAATTGCAACAAAAGACTGTTTCCTATAACCATTAAATGAATATTGCATAAAAAGGGAATTCATTATTTTGAAAAAGATGTCAAGATATTTGTGAAGGAATTTCAAGGTGTTGGAGATTTCTATAATATTTGAAAGGAAAAATTGGCATTATTCAGCATGCAAATTGGTGAGTAAAATGTTTTGTGTCTTAAGAATAAAGCCTAGTTATGTTAAAACCCTAAAAGCCCTATTTTATTTTATAACATCTATAAAATGAGTCAATCTTCTACAAATTCCTAAGGAGTTAGGAGAATTCTTGAGGAAGACAAAATAAAGAAATTATCTAGATCATCAAAATGATCAAAACATGCATATGTAATTGAGGTAGCTATAGAAAGATTTGTTTATAAGACTATTGTTGTGAGGGATGTTGCTATCCTTGGAAAAGGGTGGAATTTATTTGAAGATGGATATAAGAGAAGCCTATCAGACATGCCGATTTCGTATTTTTGGTGCATGGACTTGGCAAAGACAATTGTTCCCAATGTGTTAGTAATTCTTGAGCTCATCAAGCATATTTCTATGAGATATGATATAGATAGTAGGATTATCATAAGAAGGCATGGCAGTGTTCTTTCACAATTGAATAGGAATTATATCACTAAGGTTTTTAACCTCAATATCACTGCAAATGTGGAAATAAATTTCAGTGAACTCAACAAAGATTTTAATCGAGATAAGCAAAGATATATGTTCATAAGATTACCTTTGTATCAAAGAAGAGATGAAAAAAAAATATTCATGTTCACCAAAGATGAATTTGAACCCTTGTACAATTAAGTCTCTTAAGACTAATTTGTTAATACTATTGTACCATATTTTCATCTCGAACCTACAAGTAATGTTCATGTCTTAACTTTTTGTAGACATAGTTAGGTTTTTCTAAAGAGAATTTTAAATGTATGCTGAAATTAGTGAGGTGTTGTAGGTAGTCAAATTTTTTCCTTCACAAGACAATAAATGGGTTTGACCGCTCTTCGAGCATTGTTGATGCAAATCCAAACAAACAAAACAAAATTATAGAGAGGAAGGATTCCACACATTATACACAGTCATTGTCGCCGCCTGCAATTGATGTCGAGCATGCCAGCCATTATACACAAAATGCCAGGAATACAATTTGCCGGATGAGCAGTCATATCAAGCTAAGAACAACCGACCTTTTATTTGTAAGCAGGATGTGCCGACTAATTAGAGATTCCGCATAGTTTCGACCGCTTTGTGATATGATTGAAAGGAACACAAAACTGCCAAAAATCACATTTTTTAATACGTTGCATTCTATGTATGTAATTATTTTGCATCGGGGGTTGCTTAGACGAGTTCATTTTCTATGAAATGATCAATAGCCATGTCTCCTATCACCTAATGGCGATTCAAGTAGGGTATATATATCTTTTCTAGATATGTTATTTTTGTTAATCTAAAATACGAATTAAGACTCATTAATTTGTCTGGTAGGGTGCTATATAATTAAAGTTAATTTTTTTTAAAAATTATTCTAAGAGTTCTTATTTTAAATTGGATTATCATATAGATAATAATTAGGAGTTTCATCATTACATCATTATTTTAGAATTATGTAATACTCTCTATTTTCTTGTCAAATTTTGTCATTTTTTTTTTATGATATCACAAAAACAAAGTGTCTTACCTTGTCACATTTGAGAGTGACACAAATTAACATTTTTGAATAAAAAAATCTTAATTATAGAAAGAAAACCATGATATTTTTTTAAAAAAAATTTACATTGATAATTTTTTATATTTCCTATACAAATTATTATTATTTTATTTCTATAAAAGAATTACAATGTTTAGCTGATAGGCTATTTGTGTGAACTTTTGACATAATTTTTATCAGCCTTCTTAGTTTTTGAGCTTTCTAGCGTCGGGAAAAAGGTAGCAGATTGTTTTTTTATTTTTGTCAAAATTTTCGTCAGTCTTCTTGAGTTTTTAGCTTTCTGATGTCAGAAAAAATGTGGTAGATTATTTTTTTATTTTTAAATAAAAAGTGTTTGGTGCGCCGATAGAGAAGGCCATTGAGATGGAATCAACATTAAAAGTTGTATGGTTTTCGTGTAGTGGCGATGGTTGTAAGTAACACCTGCCTTTAAAATCCTCAGAAAACATAGTGAATGTCTATGCAATTTTCTATAAGGCATTGTTGGGTGTTGTTCTCTGGGTTTACCTTGTTGTTCAAGATAGCTATGAGTGAGGAGGGAAAGCTACTATGAAGGTGCAAGTGTGATCATCAGTTGTGGAATTTATGTGACGGTGGTTGGAGGTTATTTTGTGTTTTTTTGCATGGGGTGATGGTTTCAAAAGTAGTACAAAAGTGTCGGTTGTGATAATTCTTTCCCCATTTTTCGTAGGTGGTGGAGAAAGAAGGGAGTGGAGATAAAGCAAGTGGGAAGAGGTGTATTTGAAGCAGGAGGGAAGAGGTGCATATTGAAAAACCCCTTTCTCGAGTATTTCAAAAATAGTTTATGTTATTTTCCAAAGGGCATTGTTGATTTTTTTTTTATAGCTTAGGCTATATTTTTTCGTTTATGATTTTCATGTAGTCGTGATGGGTGGAAGGAAATATTGTTTGTTTTTTTGTTGGTTTGTTACTATGAATTCATGTGTTTGTGGGTTTTTTCATTTGAGTCACTATTGAAAAAATATTATTTATGGTCTTTGTGTAGTCGTGGTGGGTGGAAGGCAATATTGTTTGTTTGTGCATTGGTTTGTTATTGTGAATTCATGTATTTTTTGTGGGTTTTTTCATTTGGGTCACTATTGAAACCAATATTCTTCCATTTATTGTTTGTGTTTTGTGGTGAAAGTTTTGAATTGGTTTGTTATTGTGAGCTTTTAGTGTTTTGTGGGTTTTTCATCTTGGTCACCATTGAAACAATTATTTTGTGGTGATGGTTGCAACACAATGAAATAGTTAATGTTATATAGTTTGTGTTGTTTTTCATAAGGTAGTGTTGATTGTTGTTCTCTAACTTAGGGTATATTGTTTCATTTTCAATAAGGTTCTATTGAAAAAAGACTATATAGTTTGTTGAAACCAATATTGTTTGATTTATGGTTCAGCTTTTGTGGTGATGGTTTTGCATGGGTTTATTATTGTGATTTTTAGTGCTTTGCGGGCTTTCCCATCTAGATGATTTTTGATACTAATATTGTTTCATTTATAGCTTTCATTTTGTGGCGATGGTTGCAATGCGATAAAATAGTTAATGTTATGTAGGTCATGTTGTTTTGCATAAGGAATTCTTGACTGTTGTTGTCTACCTTAGGCTATATTGTTTCACTTATGGCTTCTGTTTAGTGTGAATGCTTGCAACATAGTAAAATATTCAATGTTATGGACTTTATGTTGTTTTCCATAGGGCATTGCTGACCCTACTTTTTAAGCCTTTCAGCTCCCAAATTTGGGTCAGGAAAAAGGTGGTAGATTGTTTTTTGATTTTTAAATTGAAAGTGTTTGGTGTGCTGATAGTGAAGGCCAGTGAAATGGCATCATTATTAATTGTTGTATAGTTTCTGTGTAGTTGCAATGGTTGTAAGTAACAACTGGATTTTAAAGCTTTGGAAAACATAGCAAATGTCTGCACAATTTTTCATAGGCATTAGTTTATGGCTATATTGTTTCTTTTTTGATAAGGTCCAGTTGAAAAAAATAATTCCCTAGGATGCTATTGAAACCATTATTGTTTCATTTAAGGTGTCAGTGTGTATGTTTGTATATTCATTACATACATGTATCTTTGAGGTGATGTGTTTGTCTAAATATGGATATGTCCAATTTTTAATATTAATATATCTATTTGCTTCTTGTCTGGTTTGATTGCCACATACTCTTATATCTACACAATTGTTATTTTCTATTCTCAATGTTTATATGTCATTGTTGAGTGTTGTTCTCTAGCTTAATATCTTCACAATTTTTGATAGGCATTCATTTATGGCTTTATTGTTTCCTTTTTGATAAGGTCTTGTTGAAAAAAATAATTCCCTAGGATCCTGTTGAAACCATTATTGTTTCATTTAAGGTGTTAGTGTGTATGTATGTATATTCATTATGTACATGTATCTTTGAGGTGATGTGTTTATCTAAATATGGATATGTCCAATTTTTAATCTCAATATAGTTATTTGCTTCTTGTCTGGTTTGATTACCACGTACTCTTATACTTGCATAATTTGTATTTGCTATTCTCAATGTTTATATGTCATTGTTGAGTGTTGTTCTGTAGCTTTGGCTATATCATTTTGTATTTGAACTGCAGTACAGTAGTATATGTCATAGAATTTACATTGTTATCCATAAGGCATTGTTGAATGTTGGTCTATAGCTTTGGAAATATTCTTTCCTTTCTAATAGGGTTCTCTTAGAAAAAAGAAATTCCCAGGTCACTATTGAAACCATTATTGTTCCCTTTATGGTGTGAGTATGTATGTTTGCATATGCATTTTCTACATGTATCTTTGAGGTTGTCCATTTATCTGTATATAGATATGTCAACTTTTTTTATATCAATATGATTATTTTCTTTTTTTTCTAGTTGTATTGACACATAGTGTTATATCTACACAATTGGTGTTCTCTATTTGAATTTTTATATATATTTGTGGGCGTGTATGTGTGTATATGGTCATTTCCAATAACGTGTTGTTCAATAAAAAAATTTCTATGTTTTTGTTGAAACCATTATTGTTTCATTTAAGGCTTCTTTTTTGTGGTTGTGGTTGCAATGTTATACAATTTATCTTGTTATCCATAAGGCATTGCTGACTGTTGTTCTCTAGCCTTGGTTATATTGTTTCATGTTTTTAAATGTGATTAAATAGTGCATGTTATATAGTTTATGTTGTCATCCATAAGGCATAGTCAATTGTTGTTATGTGGTTGCAACTACCTTATTACATTTTTGATTGGGCACTATTCAAACCAATATTGTTTCATTTATTCTTTTCGTGTGGTGCTAGTGGTTGGAAGGAAACTTAACAGGCATAGATGTTGATACATGCGTTAAATAGAGTGACATATCTATATAACCAAACCACACAAAATAAAATGAGGACCATAGAGTAAAAGCAATACAAAACTATAAGTGACAAACAATACAAATGAAAAGAAGTGTATCTTTTTTTGTTAAACATTATAAGTTGGTGTCCATTGTCTTAATATATAACCAGTTAAATGCATGTGTTTTTTGTTGTGAATTATTTTGTTAGTAAAGTCGAGTATATATGGATGTTGTCTACATGTAATTTCACATACATACATATCTTCACATAGGAAAATAAAAATGAAAGCCTACAATAGATGGAAAAACTTGTAGAACATAAAAAAATTCACAATGTCGAACCTAATCAAAATCATCGCCACAAAAGGTGAACCATAAATCAAACAATATAGTCTTTTGTAGAGTACAATCAATAATGCATATATATGTGCATATAACTTCATATATATATATATATATATATATATATATATATATATATATATATATATATTCGGTGTAGCTTTTGTTTTGGAGCTACATATATATTTATTGCATGTGTTGGATGCATATGTCAGAATTTGTTGCTTGGAAATATATAAACAAAAAAAGTATGTGTTACTTTTGTTGCGCTTCATTTTTCTTTCGCTATGTGTAGATATGTATGTATGTGAAATTAGATGTAGACAACATTCATATATACTGCTAGCCATGTTTATTATTTGGGGAAAATGAAGTTAAATACACCTTTTTATTTATTATTGCTTTCAGCCTCAAAAAAGGAATTAGAATGGTAGTCTATATAGTAAGTGCAATAAGGAACATTGATTTCCCCATTGGTCAGAATGGTGGGTGATGTATATGCTATTTTGTGGTAGGCATGCATAGATTGTCCACCAGTGTATTCAATGGTCATATCAATGTTTATTATTGCACTTAATATATAGGTTGTCATAGATATGAGTGTTGGTTGCATCTAATTTTGCAAATATTCATATCTAAACATGGGGAAAATTAAATGACACACAACAGAAGAAGGAAAAACAACATGAACTATATAACATTAACTATTTTATTGTGTTGCAACCATCACCACAAAATGGAGGCCATAAATAAAACAACATTGGTTACAATAGTGGCCTAGATGGAAAAACCCACAAAACACAAAAAATCATAGTAACAAACCTTTAGAAAAGCTCGTTATTTTGGCTTGTAGCTTTGATAGTAGGAAAAACCACAAAACAACACCTAACAATGCCTCATTGAAAATTATGCAGGCTTTCATTATGTTTCTTGGGGTTTAAAATGGTAGTTGTTATTACAACCATCACCACTACATGGAAACCATACAACAATTAATATTGATGCCACAATGGCGAGCTTATGTACAGTCATTGCCACTACATGGAAGCCATATAACAATCAATGTTGATTCCATAATGACGAGCTCCTATGAAATTGGAAGTTCGATCAACCATTGTTAAGCTTCTGTGAAGGTGGTTGGAGGTTATTTTGGTTTTTTTGCATGGGGTGATGATAGAAAAACCAATACATGGAAGCCATAAATCAAACAATATTCTTATTAACAAACAATACTATCTTTTTCAA
Organism: Sequoia sempervirens; assembly: GCA_007258455.2. Classification (NCBI taxonomy): domain Eukaryota; kingdom Viridiplantae; phylum Streptophyta; class Pinopsida; order Cupressales; family Cupressaceae; genus Sequoia; species Sequoia sempervirens. The sequence continues at coordinate 43,279,684 of VDFB02358134.1, forward strand.
ACAACACCTTATTAAAAATTGAAACAATATAGCCTTCTCAACAACACCTTATCGAGAATGAAATGATGAACCCTAAACTATAGTGCAACAATAAAGAATTCCTTATGGAAATCAACATAAAATTTATAGTGTTCACAATTTTTTTGTGTTGCAACCATAGTGACAAAATGGAAGCCACGAATCAAAAATTATTTCCCCCACCAACACCTTATCAATAATGAACCAATATAGCCAAGGCTAGAGAACAATGAACACCAATGCCTTGTCTAAAACAAGAAAAGGTGTATACGATTAACTATTTTATTGTGTTGTAGCCATCACCACAAAACAACAAATACATACATATCTACATGTAGGGAATAATAGGATATATTTTAAATATTAAATGGAAGAGTGATGTCACAATTGATCAGATTGATGGAGAGTTCCTTGTTCTATTGTGTTTCACTTTATTTCTCCTATGTACAAATATATTTGTATGCCATACTAGATGAAAACAATATTGATACATATTGAGAAATCCTTGGAATGATAATTTGTATTTTAAGTGTTGTATGGAACATTGATGCCCCCATTGATCGCAGTGATGGAAAATGTATTTCCCCTATGTGCAAATATGTATTTATGTCATAGTGGATGATTGCAACAACATTGATACATATTGATTCATATGTTTATTTTATTGGGACATTCTTGGAATGATAAGTTGTATTCTAACTATTATATGAAACATTTATGCCACCATTGATTCCAGTGATGGACAATGTATGTTCTAGATTGGTTGTTCTACAAGAACAAATATTTTTTTTGAAATGATTTTCTAAGATTTTTCTATATGTTCCTTTTTTATATTATTTTTTTTTGGTCATATTGTTAATGTCTCCACATAAAATTTGAAAGATAAAACTATTGAAATATAAAAAATGGGAATGGAGCTCGTCATCCTTTGTTGCTTTAATTGAATCTTCAGCCCTTGTGTTGTTGTCACAATAGAGCTCATGGCTAGCCACTGGCATTGCATCTTTGAACTTTTTAAAGAGAAACCCCAACAATGTCAGTGGACTCTAGCTCTATTGAGGCTATTGGACAACCCTCAAGAGACAATCATGTGAGTCTATTCCTTGTTTACTTTTTTGCTGAAAATTGTATTGGCTCTTTGCCATGTGCATCTAGCGAACTCTAAAAATTCTTTTCTTGCATTAGTGACACTTGTAGTATATAGTCTCACTTATTTATATTGAGTTATTTATGTGTCCTTTACCTTTTTGTTTGCTAGCCATTTGGGAGTAGCCTATGTGTAGCTATTTATGTGTCTTCCATTTTATTGGAGTTCCATATAACTTCATTTTTGTTATAATATTTCCTACGTGATGTTCAATGATAATTGTTGTCTAGGTTCTACACAGTACTTTGTGATTTAGATTGAGTCTACCTACACACATATATATCAATATTTATACTTTTTGATAGAAATAATTGCATTTAAAGTTATACACACACACACACACACACACACACACACACACACACACACACACATATATATATATATTCATACATGCATTGTGAAGTATAGGTGTGGATAACTATGTATGTTGTGCAACTGAAGCTATAGCTCTACACTCAACAATGCCTTATTGAAAATAACATAAAGTGTTGAATTATTGTACTTGAAATGTTTATTGTTTGGGGAATCTAAAGTTAAATGCACCTTTTTAGTTATTATTTCTTTTAGCCTTATAAAAGGAGTTTTTAGAATGATAGGTTGTATAGTAAGCATAATAAGGAACATTGATTTCACCATTGATTAGAGTGGTGGATGATGTATGTTCTTTCTTAGGGGTTTGGTGAGAGCCAATGAGGCTCCATGACCCAATATGGTAGGGTGGAGAGCAAGCCTCATTTTTTTGCATTTCATTTTATATTTTCTATGTGTAGATCTATGTGTTTTTGGCATTTGATGCTTACAACATTTATATGTTTGAAGTCCACCTACGGATATATATGTGTGTTGTCTACATATAACTTTAGATGCATATATATATATATATGTTCCTTTCTAAGCGTATATGTAGACTCTTTTATTGATTTCCACCTATTTCCACTACATGGTAATATTTTGCAGCTATTCAACAACAATCAACAATGTGTATATGTGTGCAATTAACTTTGGAAACGTATATATCAATGTAGATTTTGTTTTGAAACTCCAAATATATGTCTTGCATGTGTTTGATGTATATGTAGGAATGTGTTTCTTGGAAATATATACATGGAAAAAATTATGTGTCTCTTTTGTAGTGTTTCATTCCACTTTTCTCCTGCGTAGATATGTGTGTATGTGAAATAAGATGTAGAAAACACTCATATATACTATGCGCCATATTTATTGTTTTGCAAAGATAGTATGTAGACAAAATTCATATATACTCCTCACCATGTTTATTATTTTGAAAAGATAGTTGCTATTTTTTTCATCCTCAAAGAAGCATCCTTACAATAATAGGTTTTATATTAAGTGTAATAAGGAAGATTAGTTTCACTATCCATCGCAATGGTGTACAATTTTTTTTCTTTCTTTGGGGTTTGGTGAGAGCCTACGAGGCTCCATGACCTAATAAGGTAGGGTGGAGAGCATTCCTTCTTTTATTCTTGCTCATTTTACTTTCCCTATGTGTAGATATGTATGTTTGTGAAATTAGACATGGAAAACATTCATCCCTACATGCAAATATGTATCTATGTGAAATTAGATCGATGATAACATTCATATATAATCCTTGCTATGATTACTCTTTTCATAAGATAATTTCTATTTTTATTTTATCTATGGTTTATGTCCACTGGGAATGGTTGGAAAGTGATAAAATAGTCCATATTATTCATGATAAGTCATTGTTGGTTGTTTTTTATGGCTTCAAGGATAGTTTTTGTTTATCTAGTCCTCAATAATGATATGATCAATGTTTCATCTGACACTGAATATATAGCCTTGCATTGTAACAAACCCTTACTGAGGTTTAGACAGATAACAACTATGCTTCAAGAAGAATATGGACTATTTTATTACTTTCCAAGCATTTCCACCATGGAGGAACCATACAACAATTAATGTTGATGCCAAATAGTGTTTAATTTTGTTGGCCTTCTCTATTGATGTTCCAAATGTTTTTAATTTGAAATCCAAGAAACATCTTCCACCTTTTTCCCAATTGGAATGCTAACGCCGGAAGGCTAAAAAACTGGGAAGGCTGACAAAAATTCCAACAAAAGTTCACACAATTTGGGGAAACCACACATCTGGAGGTTCCCATATTTCTCCCTTTGGCGTATGTAGTTTTAATTCTTCTATTGGCTAATTGTAGAGTATATTTCTCCTACATGTGAGTTCCTAAAGCTAGATCAATGGTGAAATCAATCTTCCATATGACACTTAAAATATAGCTTATCATTCCAAGAATGTACCAGCAGAATAAACATAGGGATCACTTTGTATGAATGTTTTTTTCATATACTATGGCATACATACATATTTGTACATAGCAAAAATATATTGTCCATCACTGCAGTCAATGGTGGCATCAAACAAAAAATCACAGTAACAAACCTATGCAAAAATATAGTCTTTTCTCAACAGTACCTTGTTGAAAATGAAATAATATTTCCTTCTCAACACCCTCTTATAAAAAATGAAATAGTATACACTAAGCTACAAAACAAAAATTAACAATGCACAAAACCCACACAAAACCATAGCCACAAATCCCATGTAGAATGATAGCCACAAAACACCAACCATAAATGAAGCAATATTGCTTTTATCAAATAATATAATATTTTCCCAACAAAACCTTATCAAAAACTGAAACAATATAGCCTTTTCAAAAGCATTTTATAAAAAATGAGACAATATACCTCAAGCTAGACAACAACAATCAACAAAAACTGCATAACATTAACAATTTTATTCCATTGCAAACATGGCCACAAAACAAAAGCCATAAAGAGAAACCCACAAAAATTTGCAATAACAAATTCATGTAGAAATATAATCTTTTCTCAATAGAACCTTATCAAAAATTCAAACAATATAGCCTTTTCAACAACACCTTATCGAAAATGAAACAATATAGCCTAAGCTAGAGAACAATAATCAACAATACCTAATGGAATCAAATATAAAATGTATAAAATTAACTATTTTACTCTGTTGCAACTATAACCACAAAATGAGATCCATAAATCAAAAAATATTGGTTTCAACAAAAACCGAGATGGAGAAACCCACAAAACAAAAAAAATTCCAAGAACATACCCATGCAAAACTATAGCCACAAAACGTGACCCATAAGTGAAACAATATTTGTTTTCACAAACAATATAGTATTTTCTCAATAACACTTTATCAAAATTTGAAATAATCAATAGTGCCTTATCAAAAATCAAATAATATAGCCTGCCACAAGCCACAAACCACAAATGAAATAATATCTTAAAGGGTTTTCTCGGTATGCACCTCTTCCCACTAGCTTTCTCCATGCTACCTTGTTTGTCAAAGCTTGGAAAAAAATACATAACATTAACAATTTTATTCTATTTCAAACATAGCCACAAAATGGAAGTCATACAAAGAAAACCACAAAAATTCACAATAACAAACCGATGTAGAAATATACTCTTTTCTCAATAGAACCTTCTCGAAATTGAAACATTATAGCCTTGTTTGCATATAATATGACATGTATATATATATTTGTACATATGGAACATACATTCTCCATCACTCTGATTAGTAGTGCCATTAATGAGACTTTTGTATTAGTTTTGGAGTCATTTCCCCATGCAAAAAATAGAAAATATCCTCTAATCACCTTCACAAAAACTCAATAATGGATGGTCAGACTTGCACCTTCACAGAAGCTCGCCCTCTTGGAATCAACATTAACTATTGTATAGTATCCCTATAGTAGCGATGGTTGTGCCAACACCTGCTATTTAAAATGTTAGAAGAGGTGGTGAAAGTCTTTGCAATTTTCAATAAAGCATTGTTGGGTGTTCTTCTATGGATTTTCTTGCTATCAAAGCTATAAGCCAAGGTTGTGAGCTACTTTGAATGTTGAAGTTCAATCACACTTTCCAACACATGTATTAGTACTTATCTATATCTATGAGTTTCCATTCATCTATATATGTATATTGTCTACATATAATTCCATGCACATACATTTGCACATGTACCTTTTTAGTTCGTATGTTTCCAAACAAAAAATTCTTACACATGCATCCAATGCATGATACTAGATTGTATTTGTTGGCATATTTGTTAAGTGTGCCTTTTTAATTATTATTTCTTTTAGCCTCAAAAAGGAGTTCTTGGAATGATAGGTTGCATATTAAGTGTGATAAGAAATATTGGTTTCACCCTTGATCAAAGTGGTGGACAATGTATGCTCTTGCTCATGGGTTTGGTGAGAGCCCATGGGGTTCCATGACCCAATATGGTAGGGTGGAGAGTAGGCCTTATTTTGTTGTGTTTTATTTCATATTTTCTATTTGCCACTTACCTGCACTATGGGTCTTTATGTTGGTGTTTGCAATAACATTATTGCCTTCGTCATTATATATGCATATGTATATGTATTTGTATATATGCATGTGCAATCAAAAAATTGTATAAAAAGTTAAACGAGTAACAAAGCAACAACAACAAAAAGGAAAGGTCTTTTGATGTGACAAGCACTCCAAAGAAAGAAAAGGAAACAAATGTCCAGTCAAGATAAATTATAACAAATATCCAAAGTCACAATTAGGCATGGCTATTTGGCATTCAAGGTAGCACAACAATCATCTCTGGAGATTCTTGCACGGCAGGGGAAATTTTAGATAGATTTGATAGCAACAACTTGCACTCAACTTCAAAGCTAATTCTTTCAACTTTGATTATTTGTTGTTTTAAGCCTTGTTTCTAAATTATAGGTCTAAGTTTTAATAAGAATAGTGAAAAAAAAATATGAATATTGTCTACATTTAATTACATGTAAATACATTTCTACATGTAGTTTTTAAGTGTATATTTCCAAATAAAAAATTCCTACATATGCATCCAATGCATGATGCTGGATTGTATTTGTTGGCATATTTTTTAACTGTACCTTTTTAGTTATTATTTCTTTCAGCCTCAAAAAATGAGTTCTTGGAGTGATAGGTTGTATATTAAGTGTGATAAAAAAGATTGGTTTAACCATTGATCAAAGTGGTGGAGAATGCATTTTCTTGGTCGAGAGTTTGGTGAGAGCCCATGGGGCTCCATGAACCAATATGGTAGGGTGGAGAGCAAGCCTTGTTTTGTTGTGTTTCATTTCATATTTGCTATATTTTGTTTAGCTACACTGTGGCTCTTTACGTTGGTGTTTACAAACACTTTATTGTCTTCATCACAATATATGCATATGCATATGTATATGTATATATGCATATGCAATAAAAAGAGTGTAGTTTTTTTAGATGGAGGTTGTAATGAAAGAAAGCACGATGCATAACCATAAGTAGTAGAAGCGTTACACTCTCCTTTAAAGAATGCATCGTACCTTCCATTCCTTGTAGTCTCCATAAAAAATGCATTGCAAATGCATAGGTACATTTACATATGCATATGCATATATGTATGGTTTGATTATTTTCCATAAGGAATTATTGCAAAAATAATTGGTACGTGTGTGGGTTTTTTATTTTTTAGTTTTTTTGGCACATGGTTTTATATTTCCAAGTAGAAAATCTCTACATATGCATGCAATTAATGATGTCGGTTGCGACAACTTGGCTATTATTCCTTTCATCCTCATAAAAGGATCTGTTAGAATGATAGGTTCTATATCAATTGTGATGAGAAACATTGGTTTCACCATTGATCATAGTGATGGAAAATCTATTTTCTTGCTTGAGGGTTTGGTGAGAGCCCATGGGGTTCCATGAACCAATATGGTAGGGTAGATAGCACACCTTGTTTTGTTGTGTTTCATTTTATATTTTCTATTTGTTGTTTATCTGCACTGTGAATCTTTAAGTTGGTGTTTTCAAGAACATTTTTGTCTTCATCATAATATGTATATGTATATATGCATGTGCAATAAAAAATGTGATTTTTTTTTAGATGGAGTCTGGAATGAAGGAAAGCACAATGCAAAAACATAGGCAGAAACAACATTACACTCTTCTTTAAAGAGTGCATTGTACCTTCCATTCATTACAAAATCCATTGAAAATACATTGCATATGCATACAAACATTTGCAAATGCATTTACATATATGTATTGTTTGGTTGTTGTTGATAAGTCACTATTGGAAAAAGTATTTGTGTACCTATGGGTTTTTTATTTTTAAATTTTATTTTTTTGGACCATGGTTTTATATTTCCAACCAACAAATCCCTACATATGCATCAAATGCATGATGTCGATTGTCACATCTTGGCTATTATTCCTTCTAGGTTTAAAAAATATTTTTTAGAATGAAATGTTATATTGGGTGTAATAAGAAACAATGGTTTCATCATTGATCATACTAGTGGACAATGCATGTTCTTGCTCACGGGTTTGGTGAGAACCCATGGGGCTCCATGACCAAATATGGTAGGGTGGAGACCATGCATTCCTTTGTTCTATTTCAATTTATATTACCTATCTATTCATTGGCTGCATTGTTCCTCTTTAAGTTGGAGTTTGAAAGCACTTTTTTATCTTCGTTGTGATGCATGCATTTGTATATGTATACGTGTATAGGAATATGAAATGAAGGAAGCAAAGTTATTTTAGATGGAGGGTGTAAGGAAGGAAGGAATGATGAATAGGCATAAGCAACAAATGCATTACATTTTCCTTCAAAAAATGCATCGTACCCTCCCTTCCATACACTCTCCATCGAAAATGCATTGCATATGGATATATACATTTACATTTGCATATTCATATATGTATGCTTTGGTTTTTCTTCATAAGGAATTGTTGAAAAAAAGAATTGTTCTGTGTGTGGGATTTTTTTTTTGTGCATGGCTTTGTTACTATGGATTCTTTTGTTTAGTGAGTTTTCCATCCAGGGCACTGTTGAAACCAATATTGTTTCATTTATATCTTTTGTTTTGTGTGAATGGTTGTAACACAATAAAATAGTTAATGTTATATAGTTTATATTTTTTTCCATATGGAATTGTTGAGTGTTGTTATCTACCTTTGGCTATTTTCGTCTTGAACCATCAATTTTAATTGTTCTATGTACTTATCTTGCACTCTTTGGGTTTTCACCTAAAAGGAGAGATATAGAACCCAAAAATTATGGTGGTTCACTCAATATAATGTATGTATGATGCAAATATACCTATAAATGTAGCTATTTGATAAAATGGATTGATTATTAATGCAAGACCAATGAAATGTACATTGTTTGAAAACACATTATGATATGCAGAAAACACCTAGAAATGAATGCAAACTGTAACAAAATTTGATGAAACTGAAAATGTGCACCTGAGATCTTGATGGAGATTGGAAATAATTTTTGGAATTCTTCTAATCCTAATTTTTAGTCATGGTGAGATTCATTCACCATTTTGGGTGAATTAGTCCCAATTTTGTAAAATTGTTCTGAAGTCCTTTTCAAACAAATGGGTATCTAAAAATATAGAAAACAAAAATTAGGCCTAGAAGTGGGAATCATTCACCACCCATGGAAAATGAGTCCACTTTTGAATTTCTGAAGATTCAAAGGTGGAAATAGGAGCCTTTGGTCTACACTTTCTACTTCTGTAGGTGTTTAGTTTTGAAATTGTCAAATTCGGGCCTAAGAGTGACTTTTTGTTGATGTTTTGCCTTATCCAATGAAGACTTCACTTGAAAAAATTTTAAATGCAATATTCAATGGTTTCTAAGACTCCAAGGTGTCTAAATCTATAAACACACAAGACAAGAAAGAGAAATGTTGGATGTTAGGGCATGGGGGTTTTCCTTGGTGAAACCCCTTTTAGGAAATTAAACTAGAATACAGAAAGAATGTAGTGAAGAATGAAATAATAAAGTTATTATCTTGCCATGATGATTGATCTAGAATGTCTATAGAAAAACATGAAGAATCATCCCTTGAATGTCTTTGGAATCTATCTTGATGACTTGCAATGATGAAACCCTAACTTGCTTGATTTGATAGAGAAGATAGATGATGAATGGATGATAAGAGATGTGTGAATGAGTTAAGAGATTGTGAATTAGGGTTTAGAGACATTATTTTATAGGAAATTCACTTTATTTACCCATTAATTAGATCCCTAAGGCTGACAAGAAGAAAAAAAAATTCCAAAATTTTTTGTTCAAAAGTCAAAAATGGTCCAAATAGGACTCATTTGCCACCTTGGGTGAATCAGTCCCACCTGACAGGGTCTGATTCACCACGGATGGTGAATTAGTCCTAGAGGGGCCCATTTGACAACTAGGATGCTAGGAAGTAAATAAATAAGGTTTAGATGATGACTTTGTCAGGTGTTCCATCAAATATTGCCTTGGGATGCACAATATGGGGTAATAGGGGCCTATTAATGATGATGTGAAGTGTAATTAGGCTTGGGATGCAAAATTCAATGTGAATGTGAAAAACACATTGAAACACTAGATTAACATTAATTTTAGTTCACAAGCCTTCTAGATTGATGTCAAGATGCAATTAAATACATTTTATAATGTTGAATTAACGAGAAATGGGTTCATTAAGTCTAGAAAAGCATGAGAATCTTTTACAACACTTTACAACACCTTTACAAGACATCAATAAAAACATTTGGAAGGGTCCAAGACCTAATGTGGGTGTGGAAAACACCTCACAACACCAAATGAAGGCCTCATTAAGTCCAATTTATTATGAATTAATCCCAAATCAAGCAAGTTGCCTTTTTTGTACGGTACAGTTCCATATTCGATTAGCTTGACCTCTTTACTTATTCCCTTTCCCTTTAAGTTGGTGTCTACAAGAATTTTATTATTTTCCTCATATTATGAATCATCCTTATTCAAGTTCCAACCCTGCATCAAGTGTGCATCATAAAAAGGCAGAAAAATGCCAAAGAAACAAACTTTATTATGTGCACCATAGAGATAAGATTTGTGCAGGTCATTGAGCAAGATACTTGTAGCAAGGAGGCACTTTAGATTGACCTAAATTGGCCCTACATGTCCAAATAGGCACACTACAATTACAACCAGGCTTGCTGGAAGAACTTGCTAACTACTGTAGCCCCTCAACCCCCATTCCTTGCCAGCTTCCGCACAACCATCGCAATGAAGGCGCTTCCACAATAAGTGGCTATAGACCGCAAAAAACTCTTATCGAGCATGGATTGCCATCCGCATCATTGATTTCCCACCACTCAAGCAACATGTTTGGCGATTCTTTTTCCCTGCAATGCAGTCCTTGCATCAGTGCATTGATGCTTTGTCTGATTTGAAAATTTTAGTGTTCTTAAGGAAAACTACACCGACATGAGAGTGCGAACATCTAGTGTAGGCATCATGTGTTTACATTGTGCTTCTAAAAAGGATTTCCATATATTTAGTTTAGTGAACAAGATCGATCTAGGCCCATAGCCTCTCATCCTTGCAAAGCTTACTCAAGTTGAAGAAATGCTTATAGCTAGAGTTTCTCCAGTTTTACAAGTGACCCATGCTAGAGGAGGCCAATACAAATACAGTGTCCATACTATAAGATTCCCTCAACAAATCATGGCCATTGCAACTTTGTTACCTTATCGTCTACATGATCTTGAAGTTGTGATTGTGTGAAGAATTGGTGTTCAGGGGATGAACTATGATTGCTATGTTGACAAACATAATATCATGGCTGCATTAATATACAAAATTGAGAATGACCCATACTATAGTGATGTTGCAATAGATTGTGATGCTTTAAATTTGTCGCCTGCTATAAGTATTGACATCTCTGATCTTCTGCACACAATGCACATAACACAGCTAAACTAATGATAACTTCAGAAAGTGTTTTTGATGAGGAAACTGAGCTTGAGGACTCGTCATCATTTATTCCATTGATTCCCAATGCTCCTTAGGAATTTCAAGAAATTAGAGATTCCTTCCAAATTAAAGACATTAAGTAAAATAGTTTTCCTTGGCTTGAGATAAATTCTAGCCCTATCAATGAATATAATATATAGAATGGTTATTAAGCATTTATTTTCCAATCTTGTTCCCCACTAGCACAACAATGCCCCTACAATTGAGAAGCATACATATTCACTTACATGAATATGCATTGCACTTGATGAGATACTATGATAATATATTTGGGAGGCATGTTAGATTTATATATTACCTTTATAATTTGATAATGAGACATCAAAGCCAACAGTCAAATTCATTTTTTATGAAAACAAACTTGGAGGAAAGTATCCCAACATTTGTTGTTGCTTTACGAAAATTGTGTCGGGATGCACTACACACCTAGAGAGTGAACCAAATATTTCTTTGGTGTATCTTTGTGAGGAACACACTTGTATTGGGGCAAGTTCCATCAACAACTTGCAACAATGATCCACCAGCTTGGTACGCTTTAAGCTCTACAGACACAAAATCACCTGATTTGCATTGGGTAATTGATCCTCATGCCCAACCGCATATTCCATACTCCCAAAGATGCTTCATAAAAAAATTTGTATAAAACCTACACATAACAACCTTGTTCATGCACTTGTAGTTCACCTTTTTCTATGAAGAGGTTATTGAGAGGCTTTTCCACACAAGGGGCTACTAGTATAGGTATGAGTGGCAACACTATGGATCAATACATGTCCATAGTTTCTTGTGGCTTCTAGGTGCCCCAAATATAGACATGCTTGATTCATCCAACTGACATGAGCTTCAACAAGGAAAAAAATTCTTTAATCGCTATGTTTCAGCATGGAACCCTCGTTTCCCAGATCAGCTAATATCAAGGGTCCACCACTCATCTTTGGAGGAGCCATGCTTGTTTAATATTACACAAATCTCTTACATGGATCCAATGGTGGATTATGAACAACTTTTGAACACAGTGTAGAGTCATACCAAGTGTACTCAATACACTTTCCTTAGGAAGAAAGGCCACCAATTACAGTGTCGCTACAAAGCTCTGTAGAATACACAATCATCATTGAAATTGGTGATTGATAGTGAATTGAAAAAATCCTATAAGCCAACAAGAAATGATGAGCATGTTAATATCCACAACCCTCAGATGCTTGCAATTTGGTGAGCAAACTTTGATTTCCAGCAAGTCTTGTCTAGACAAATTGTGTTGAACTACATTTCCAAATGTGCATCAATGTATGAAAAAAATCTAAAATCTATATTGATATCTTGTAGAGGCTTGCAAATAAAAAATCATCTAGGGATAAAGTGTTTCTTGCCTATCAAAAATTCATGATGAACTTGGTTGCTCATGACATTGGTGCACAAGAAACATGCCATATGCTGCAAAAGTTTCCCCTTGTCATCTGAAGCTGACATTTCGTGTCTTTGGACGTCAACAGGTAGACATTCCACCATTTGAAAATAGTTGATAGTGGTGACGAGATTGAAATTGGTTATATTCATTGTTACATGCAAAGAATAGTTGGAATGGAGACAATATCCCTTATTCAATTTTCACAATTGTATACATATAGAAAAATTTTCAAAGGTGCGGGTTGGCGTCCCCAACCATAGCCTACTATCATCAATTTTTACCCACTATTCAAGACCATCCCCCTAAAGCAATGTGATACCTTTGAAACACTTTTATGGTTAGAATTGATACTATAAAAGCCTTTCCAAAATGTCAAGGTAGAAACAGGCCTCACGAGAGAGAGAATAACATAGAAATAGAGGCTATTTTATGTTGCTAATTATCACCCTTGGAATTTCAATAGAGTTATTACTCCCCCTAACGATGAAGAGGAAGGTGATACTGATACTGATAGCACGTAGTTTCTACCTCCCATAGATGAATACAAATGGGAGTTGCTTTCTCGGCTTGGTGCTACAAATAATGTTTTCTTTGACCAACTACAACTATTGGGTAGACAAGACTTTGATTTGTACATCACAAGTGGAACACACACCATATTCTAGAGAATCTACATAACATTGCTGAGAAATTCATTTCAACAAGCTGCATACAATTAAAGACACTCCTTGCTCATTGGTAGTGCCTACACTTTTTCATCAGCTATCTCTTAAGCAAAATCTTATTTTGAATATCATTGAACAACACCATCTTGGCCCATCTTCATTGTCACCGTTGCATATGATCATTCAAGAAACTATTGGCACAAGTAAATCGTTCCTTTTAAACAACATCCAAATAGCACTTAATAAATCACTAAATCAAAGAATGAATCCTTTGCTTGCTTTGGCACCAACAAGGGTGGCTTCTTACAATATTTGTGCCTCCACAGTGCATATAACTCTCTAGATACCAATTAGAGATACGAATCAATTAAAAAGATAGTCATTGACAATATTTCAAGAGGACTTTAAACATATTAAGTGCATATTAATTGATGAAATAAGCTTCCTGGGGCCCAGGTTGTTGCTTAAAATAGATAGTCAATTGTGTCAAGCATTCCTTGCTAGACATATGCAGCCATTTGGTGGTGTCTCTGTTATACTCCTGGGTGCCCCGACACAACTTCCTCCTATTTTGGATAGGCCTATCTACACTTCTTGCTCCATGGCATTGGCTCTTTGGAACACTTTTAATATTGTTGTCACACTTGACATTTTCTTCCACTAGTATGGACAATCCGATACACAACAACAATTTCATACACTCCTTTTGAATATTATATTTTTTTAGGAATCCTAGTCTAACTGGAAAAATCTTATGAATCAAACAAATTGCATGATTTCAGCTAAGAAAAACAAAGAGTTTGATGTAGCTATCCACTTATTGCCAAAAAATAGGTTGGTTGCCTTGCACAATAGAAAAATGTTTTAGCAGCGAAATGTTCCCATTGCAGTTAGTGCTACTGAAAGTTCTCAGCAAAACACACTTTATTATGGTGATGATGAACAACTTCAAGCAGAGCTCTTACTTGCAAATAGACAACAAGTAATGTTGACAAAAAATATTTTGGTGGAAGCTCGCTTGGTTAATGGATCATTAGGTTTAGTGACAGCTATCGTATATGCTAGGGGTGCTAAACCACGTCAACTGCCTTAATATGTTGTTGTCCACTTCCCAAACTACATTGGACCAACATGGGATCAAGACAATCCAAGAGCCATCCCCATTCCCCCGATTAGGTGAAAGGAGCTCCCCTTGATAATGGCTTGGGCGATAACAATACACAAATCTCAAGGCTTGACGCTAGAGAGAGCTACAATAGATATTGTAACTAAAGAAAGGAAAGAACTAACATTCACAGCTCTCTCTCATGTTAAATCAATAAGAGGAATACACATAGATCCACATTTCTTTTTGATAGATACTCTAGGCTACATTCCAACAAATACAATCCACTTCGAATCAAAGAAGAGGATCACCTCCAACAATTGTTTGCATTCCCATCATGATGAAATTTTTCTATTCTTGATGGTAACTATACCACTTCTCATTTTCCTTTTCATTTCAATGCATTTAAAATTCCCACCATTCCTAATTTTCCTTCCTTCTTGTTCCCTCCATAGTGCATCTTCAATCACTTCTGCCAAGATAGCCAAGCTTTAACTTCTATAGTGATTGCTAAGAGAAGTTTCTATTCAATTCTTTCCCTACATTTCCCCTTGCCTCCAACAACAAATGTGGATTTCTTCCTATTCCTGGCTTGACCAAATATTGTTTATATTTAATTATGCTCTCAATACCTTCCTCTCCTTTTCTCAATGATGTTGATTCCAAAGCTATCACCTTTGAACCATTTGTGTCTAGCTATATTAGATTCTAACAAATTTAGATTGCAAAAAAATTTAGTTGTAACTATAGATCTTGACAGTTCTTAATAGGTTCATGCTCACAATTTTTCCATGGTTTCCAAGTTGCAACTACATTCCATTTATATACAAGGTAAGGATATATCTCCTTTATTCCATCACTTCTTTCACAACTACATTTGAAATTCTTTGTCACAAATGCTACAATTGTATATATTTTTAAAAATGGATAATATTGATTTCAACTGAACAAAATTGCTAGGTGCCAAAAGAGAATTATATGGAAGTTATAATTGTACACATATTGTCTCTTGCTCCCTACAAAAGGTATTCCTGCACCTTGTTTATATGATATCTCCTATTAAAAATACATTATATAATATTTTTTATAAACTATAGAGCTGTTTATATTTCTTGATTTAGATATTGCCTACCAATGACACATGTTCATTGCACTAAAATTCAATTTTTCCTTTTGTCTAACTATATTTTATTGAAACCATTTTAGATTGCAAATGTTCCAAACTTTAGATACCCATCTCCACAATACTAAATAGCCTTGCAATCACATGTTTGGCATGGTTTAAAATTTGTGACTACATTCTATTTAGATAGAAGGTAAGGCTATATGTCCTTTATTCCATCTTTTATTTCACAACTACATGTCAAATTATTTGTCATAAACAGTACAACTATATATATTTTTCAAAATGTAAAAGACTGATTGCAACTAAATAAGATTTCTAGGTTAATGCTATGATATTTCCACAATCCATAATGCTTAATATTTGTTGTAATTGGATATTTGATTATGTTTTTGTTTGTGGATGGATAAAATCACACACAATCAAATATCTAGAAACAACATATATTAAGCAAAAATTCTCAAGTGTCAAAACATTGGTTTCACCATTGATCATAGTGGTGGGTAATATATGTTCTTTCTCAAGGGTTTGGTGACATCCCATGCAGTTGCATGACCCAATATAGTAGTGTGGAGACCAAACATTCTTTTCTTTTGTTCATGCTACATCTTGTTGCACCCACAGGGTATGCTTGTATCTTAATTATTTAATGCCTTTTATTGCACATGCATTGCATATTATTTGTTATAAACTATAGAACTCTTTATCTTACCTACTTTACATATTGTCTACCAATGACACATATTCATTGCACTAGACTTCACATTTCCTTTCATTTTTGGTAGACCATACTTGAAACAAACCAATTCTATTTCACATAAGATAGTAATGTCTTAGTGAATGATCAACATATATTCATCAATGTTGTGGGTCTTTTCACAACATTAGATCTTTTATGAGGTCAGCCTCACCATAGGTTCAGTTTTCAAATTGCATTATGGGAATTCTGAGAAAGTAATATTTTGTAAATGACATTTGACAATGATTAGAAAATAAAAATAAAAATATAGTTTCAAATTTTTGTATCAATCTTCAACGGAATTGTGTGGATGCAATTATCTCTTTATTCTTAAGGTTCTACATGGCTTATGTAAATACACTTATTTGACATTTAAATTATGATCTAAGCTTTCACATAATTGTATTACCTTTTTGAGATAATATATTGCCCATTCCTCTAATCAATGGTGACATCAATGTTCCATATAACACTTAGAATACTCTTTTTGCATGGCTTTGTTGCTATGAATTTTTGTCTTATGTGGGTTTTTCCATCTCATCACTATTGAAACCAATATTGTTTGATTTATAGCTTTCATTTTGTGGTTATGGTTGCAATGTAGTAAAATAGTTAATGTTATAGATTTTATGTCAATATATTGTTTCATTTTCAATTTGGTGTTGTTGAATAGTCTATAATTTTCCATAGGTTTGTTATTGTGAATTTTCTTGTTTTGTCAATATTGTTACTAAAACCAATATTCTTTGATTTATTCCTTCTATTTTCTAGCTATGCTTGCAATGCAATAAAATAGTTAGTTTTGTATAGTTTATGTTTCTTTCTATAAGGCATTGATGATTTTCATTCTCTACCTTAGGCTATTTTGTTTCATTTTCAAAATTGTGTTGTTGAAAGGGTTGTATTGTTTCAATCTTCTATTAGGTGTTGTCCATAAAATACTATATTGCTTGTTACAACCAATAATACTACATTTATGGTTTGCATTTTGTGGAATGTTTCATACAACATGTATGCAACACTATGTATCAATCATGTTTGTATCTACTATGACATCTGCACATAGGGGAAATAGATTGTCCACCACTGCGTACAATGTGTCAGTATGTAACTATTTTTTTTCATCTTCTATGACATATATCCAACTCTACACATGCCTTTGTTAGTTACTACTAATGATTACATTGATGTTCTATACTTGATTCATCCTTAGTTTCTACACGTCACTTCCATTTAGTGTTCTCCTCCACCTATTGGCTCATCATTGCATGTCACTACACACAACTAGTAGTTTATGTAATGTTATAAATATTTATTAGTACATTGCTTCTTTCATTATAATATTTTTTGAGTAACTTTTTGTCATAAAATATAGCACTGATATCTAGAAAATATATTTATTTATTTATTTGGTATTTATATATTATTGATTACAACATATTCTTTTGTATATACTAAAACTAATTATTTTGTTGAAAGAAGTTTATCAATATCACTTGGGATTTGTTATTTTTTCTTTTAATCTTCCTTAAAATTCCTTTGAAATACTCTTGTAAACTCTTGTGTAAATGCTCTTATGATAACTTGAACTTGATAAATTTTTTTAGGAGAAGCAATGTGAATTAGCCCCATATTTATACTAAAGATCATCAAATCATGTATAATTTGCAAAGAAAGGGGAGTCCAATATAAGGAGGACCCATTCACCACCTAGGGTGAATGGGTCCTTGCACCAATTTATAGTATCTCAAATTCTCTGAATTAAAATTTTTACAATTTGAATTGTGGGTGTTGAGATAGATCTTTGAAAGGTGTCACAATTAAGGCTTAAATTTGAATTAAAGGGGATAATTAACTCTAATAATTAACCACAACTAATTAATAGGACCCTAGATAAGAATGAAAGTTTGTTACAACACATGAAAAAACCATAAATAGGGTACAAGTTAAGTAAATTTTATTAAAAAGGGGCCCAAGATCAATGTGAATGTGTTACAACAGATTACAACATTAAACCTAGGAAAAATTAGGTTAATTCAATGACAATTACTCCCAAATCAAGTAAGGAAAATGGATAGTTTTTCCATTACTACATTTTTCACCAACTTTAGTGAGAGGATGACCCCATGTCAAAATCACACTAAAGTAGACATTCAAGACACTTAAATATGTAGCAATAACAAAGATACATTGCCATACACTGTCAAAGGCTGAGAAAATAATAAAAAAATGATCAAGCACAACTGTTCCAATGTGATGTGGTATGGGTTTTGATGGCACTTTCAAAATTGCAAAAAAAAATGGAGTGCCCATATTGAACCCTAAGAAGTTTTATTTCATCTCAAACCTTTGTTACATCTGGATGTAGGGTTCTTTTATGGGGATTTAGGGTTTTATTCATTATAACTATTCACAACATTTTATTTGGTTGTTGACTGCATATTTCCCATTTTAGGTCGTTTTAAAACTCTTATGTCTATTAATGTTATCAAGTGACAAGTTCCTTTGGCCTAGATCTGAATTTCCTAAAAAATTATAAGGTTGAGTAGGGAGCCTTTTTGGCCTTTACATCCTTTACATTTCATGACTCAAAAATTCTCAATCCTATTATTCTCATGTCATCCTAGGGTATCACCTTCATTAGAACAACTTAAATGCACATGCTCAAAGTTTCCACTTAAGTCCTGATGGCCATCATACTATATCTCTCATCACTGATTTCTTCATAAGTATGCATTTTGAGTTAGCGAGGAGTGATGAGGCAGTTTTTTCTTTGATATCGCTCATCATAGATAACTGTTAGAGTTCTTGAAAACAATGCATGATCAGTGATGTTCTTTAATGGATTTCTTTTTGTTAATGGCTTTTGATCCTTCAAATTTGTAGTATTGATAAGTGATGCCCTAGTTTTATGTCTTATCACTCATTGTGGATAGTCGTAAGATGATAAAAATAGGACCAACAATGAGCGATGTGATGAAATTTCCTTTATATTGCATGATTAAAGATATTTTTTAAATGCTAAGTTCCACATTAGTGATACACGATACACAATGTAAGTATGTAAATACTCTCATCGCTAATTGCTTGCAAACTATATGAGGAGAATTAGGGATGAGTGATGACCTTATGTTTTATCGCACATCATGAATTCATTTCCAAGCTTAATTTCCAAATTAGAAATGAGATATGGTATTCTCTGAAAGGTTTATTTTTACTAATATGATAAGATCTTATGTGTGATTCCATTTTTAGCATTCATTTTCATACAAGTTTGCATTTCTAAATTTGATGCCTTCACTGCATCTCAGTTCATTGATAGGACCCTAGGTGCAAAGTTAAAATTAGCAATGCACGATGGAAGACCAGAGGATGAGATTTCATTTCTAATGAGGCCAATGAACAATGAGATGCATCCATGATAGGAGATGACTATTGATGGAACAAGCAATGTAGCAGGATCTTGAGGATTTTGCATAAAGAAAAAAGGAAAGCAGTGAAAGAATTGGAGAACCGTTGATGAAATTTTAAAGTAGGATGATCCAATGGACTAAGCTTCATTGCATGACTACATTTATCACTTATTACACCCTAAAATTTGGAGAAGATCGGTGATGATCGATGAAGCGTATAAGGAAATATTCTCTCTAGAAAACAAACTGGTCTTTTGTACTTCGTTTATATTAATGAAAAAGCATAGATTAGGTTGGCGATACATGCTAATTGTCAGATTACATATGATTTATCAAGATTGAAGATGAACATGGCAGCATTTGAGATAGCATCGTTGTTTTCTAGGAGCAAGTTGCTAATGGTCAAAAAATTATGCTCATGGCCACCTTTGATGAAATTTTAATTTTTCTAAGATCAATAACCTAGATTAAAAGTTGAACTAATAAGTTATCAATTTTCTCATGCATGAAGTTCTTGAATCATTAACTATACATGCTCCAATTCTCTATTTAATATAGGTTGATCATTGTTCATTTCCACCATTTTCCAGCCTATAGTGAATGTAGGAC
Organism: Sequoia sempervirens; assembly: GCA_007258455.2. Classification (NCBI taxonomy): domain Eukaryota; kingdom Viridiplantae; phylum Streptophyta; class Pinopsida; order Cupressales; family Cupressaceae; genus Sequoia; species Sequoia sempervirens. Next base: position 43,299,813 of record VDFB02358134.1, read on the forward strand.
AAAGTGTGAAGAGGAGTGAGAGGATGTTTTCTTGTCTTGAGTTGAGTATTCTTGTCTTGAGTAAGTTGATTTCAAATTAGGTTCTCCAGTCTAGTAAGGAATTTCTCTGATAAGTTGATTAAAATTGTCTGGGATGTAAGTGTGCCTCCCTGTAGCTTTATTTCAAATTTTTAATTTTTGTTTGCTCTAAAAATGGGGAAAACTAGTGTGACAATTCAGCTTGTTAGAAGGTCTAGCCGACTTAATCTATTTGAGTATCATGAGGATATAACTGAGCAAGAATCCTAGGCTTCTCCTGAGATTGCAAAGGGTAAAGGAGGGTTAGAGGTCATAAGAAGAAGTCAATTGTGGAGAGTACATACAACTTGAGAAATAGAACCCTTTTGGGAGAAGTGGTCAAGTTCAAAGGCAAGGAACTAGCTCAGCTAATGAAGAAGGCCAAGAAAAAAGAGAAAAACCATAGGGAATGCCTGGGAAAACACAATTATCCTATGGTGATTTTTGATACTCCTCTAAATGTTGAAGGTGATACTAATTGAAAATATGGCTAGTACCTCAAAGCTCTGGTGCCATATGGAAGCTTTGATGATGACATGGTGATGATCTCTCCAATTTAATCGAGGACAAGTTGTCATGTATTCTCTAATGTCGATGACTCTAAATATGGTCACCGCCTTGGCTTTTTTTTTATGAAACCATGGTCTTTTCATAGGAGGTATTTGTTTTCATGTGTCCATGTTTCATCTTCTTCTCTTCCATGTGGATGTGGAAGTCCTCTGGCTGATATGATATGTAATCTTTTGTGTTTCAATAATGAACATGATTACTGTGACTAATGGTATCCGACTCATGTTTTTTTTCCTTTTTTCCTCCCTTATTCCCAAATGATTGCGTAAGAAACCGCCTGGGGAGTTCTTCGAGGAGTCAGCTAAAATTAGGTCTTTGAAATGAAAATGAAATTGTAATTCAGTTGGGTGATTGTTCCTCCCTTATTTATAAAGGGTATTTCATGATTGATGTTAAGAGAGAGTTCAAAAATTTGTGTCCAAAATAGGTCATAAGTAAATGCTATGATCTAAGAGAAAATAGAATGTAAATAGGTATTTTAGTAGATATATCAGAAGAAAATCTAGGGTGAAAGTTATACTATATACAAATCTTAAATATAGTTTTACAAAGGAATATCATAAATGAAGAAGAATGTTAGTTCTAAAATGTAGCTCTACTTTCTATTTTCTTCCAAGTTATGAATGAATTTGTTAATTGTGATTTCATTTGTATTTTTTCATTTGAACCTAATCAATGATCTTGTTTTATGCTTTACTTTAATGAGTTGATTAAATGCTAAAATAAGTGCATTAGTTTTGTGTCATAGAAAAAGGACACTTTGCTTGACATGGGATTAATTAATGATAAGTTGGACTTAATGAGACCTTGATTTAGGTGTTGTGAGGCATTTTATGCATCCAAACTAGGTCTTGGACCCTTATAAATTGAATAACATGATTTTAATGATGTCTTGTGAAGGTGTTGTGAAGTGTTGTAAGACATTTCTACACTCTTCTAGACTCATTTTATTGTAATCCATATAAATATTCCTTTTTATTCATCATCAAGTCCTATTTTGAAGTGTTGTAAAGTCTTGTATCCAACTTTAATGCTCTCCTAGGAACATCTTCACTATTTATCCCTTCTTATGACTTATTTGAACCCTTTATGTCCTTATTAGGCTTAATTAAGTACATATTTGAATTTAAACCTAACAAAAAATATTAAATGAAAAATATTTCCTTACACACATTTTGAGGTCATAGGTGGGACCCATTCACCATGGGTGGTGAATGAGTCCCTCTTGGCCCCAAATTCAAAATATTTTAAATTTCTTTTCAGGTTTTTATTTAAAAATTACTTGATGTCGGTCTGTGATGAGGTATGAATGGTTACTAAGGCACACGAGTCTATAAATAAGTGTTTTTACCCTCATTTTACATCTAACTCATTTTTACATGTCTCATCATTAATTCATCATCCATCTTCTCATCAAAGAAGAGCAACTTAGCGTTTCTTTATTTCAAGGCATTAAGAGATAAATTTTTAGACTTTCAAGGGAAAATTCTACATGTTATGTTGCAGAATTTCAAGATCAATCATCATGGAAAGGTAAACTATTCCATTGTTTCATGTTTCAATCCTTTCTTTCATCACTTTTGTTTAATTACATAAACGAGGTTTGACCAAGGAAAACCCCCATGCCCTAACAATCAACATTTCTTCTTCTCTTCTTGTGTGTTTGAAAATTTACGTCCTTTGGAAGCTTGGAAATCATTGAAGATCAAGTAGAAAAGTCATTCAAGTCATCTCTTCATCATCCAATTCAAAACATCAACAAAAAGGAACTTTCAAACTTGAATCTGACAATTTCAGGTGTAGACACCAGTAGAGAGCAGAATTGTAGATCTAGCTCCACAAATTCAAATCTTGATTTTGCAGATCTCTAAAGGTGGAATAACTCACCACCCATGGTGAATGAGTCTGATCTATACACCTAAAAAGTGGTTTTTTTAGAATTCAGCTTTCAATAGGGGTGTGCAGGATCATCATGGAAAAAATAGGCCCTTAAGTGGCAAAAAATTAAGAAAAATGAGATTTAGGCAACTTGGCATAAAAATTTGAATAAGTTATCTATATTATTTCAAAAATATGTAAGAATAGAATCTATATAACATTGAATATAGTCTCTAAAGTACTAGGTTTGTTTAAAAAAAATCTATTTGGTGAAAATTTGAAATTTCAATGCAGTGGTACTTAAATTTAGGGAAAAAATAAGTAGGTATTGTCTGACCACCTTAACCACAATAAAATAATAATTTTTTTATAAGATTTTAGATATAACTAGAGGACTCATGCCCCAATGTGATACATATTTTTGTAATTTTTTTCCAAGTAAATAATTAATTATGAATTTTTATTACGTTTTAAAAATATAAAAACTCGTATGTCCGACCACCTTAACTTGGTCAAAACTTCATGGAATTTAATTTTTCTTTTTTTAATCCTATAGTATGAGAAGCATAGAATGTGACGCATGTTTTGGATTGAAAAAATGTGATACCATTTGAAATCTATAGATGTTTTTCTATCAGCCTATCAATCAGTACTTTAGTCATAATTTGAATAGAAAATGAATAATAATTACTTATTAAATTCAAAGTAAAGCATAATTTATATTAGTGGAAATATGAGAATCTCCTTTAAAAACCCTTTTCATTTCATCAATTTTGGGTAAAAAAAAAGTTGTCAGCCACATACCCATCATATTGCCACTTTTTGGCCCATCACGATCTTGCACATACCCATAGTCAAAAACCTTTTTCTAGAACTTTTCACCAAAAGCAGGACTGATTCATCATGCATGGAAAATCAGTCCTAGTTGCCATTAACAGTGACTTTTGGAACCTTCAAAAACCTTCCAGTAATAGTAATCTACCTCCAGGTGCACTCTATTCAGTCTCATCAGTTTATGTTCTCATCTATTTATGTTTCTAGTTCATATTTGCAATCAGCATTGTGTTTTCCATCATCTTGCATTAGGTTATTTTACATTCATTTATTTACATTTCTAAGCATTCCAACACATCTACACACACTTCACATCCATTTCCCATTCATCCCTACATTACATATTAATGAAACATCTTGCATTTTGGCCCACCTTTCTCCTAGGTGAAAAACCCTACGAGTGATAGAAAGCAAGTGGGGCACCAAAATATTTCATTTCAAGTTTGTGAGAAGAGGGTATAGGATTGAGTAAGGAAGTGATATTCTGAAACATTGTGAGTTAGATGTTACAAAGTGGCATTCTAATAGTGCACTAATTTTTTACGTTTAATCATAATTGTATTATCAAGTGATTACAAGTTATGACTCTACTTCTCCCTCAAATAAGGAACTAATTGTTGTATTAGTTTATCTTATGGCTAGTTGAGCTAGTAATGAATTTGGTCTAGGATTTAAGATGAAGAAATATTCATAAAATACTCTAAACTACATTGCCCCAACTTTAAGTATACAAACACATTCCCTGAAACTAGTAACACTTCCACCTGAGGTCTGCCAAGCCTTTGATGAGGCAAGTTTTTTGAGGTAGTGCATCTGTGTGAGGAAATACTCTTGACCTAATGTGATATATTATGAGTATGCATAGGGTTACCCACCTGGGTTTCATAGAGCGCGAAAAGAAGAAGTGAAGTACTAATTACTTTAATTAAGTGTTGGCCAATCGTCAACCTTCCTAATGAGTGATTTGTGGAAAATTCATAGGTAAGGACTGAGATTAAGTTTGGTTCTTGAAAATAACCAACAAAAATGGTGACTCTACGAGCGAGCAACTTTGCATCTTTGGTCAAAAATTTTTGAAGACCATTTGGAAGGAGTAAAAAAAGAGTGAACATCTGGTTTAGATGTTAAAGAATTTCCATTTCTACAAATTTATTTTTAGTAGCTCTAAATTCAAAATACAGTGAAGTGACCCTACTGGAAGAACTCAGAGAAAGATATCCTCACTCCAAAGTTTTTCCTCTTTGTGAAGAGGTGGTGACTCTACTCTACAATTTATATACATAAAGGGTTGTTTGTTATTGTAACCTAAAAGTTCTCTACTCAAAGTTGCAGCTACTGGAGATATGAAGGTACATGGTTCTCCATATATTTTCATTTGCATTGAACATGTCATATTGAATGAAATTGTTGTTCATTTTAAAGTACTTGTCTATGTATTCACAAATGTGCTAAGTGTGAATGGTTAGAATGAAGTTGTATATCTTAGGGACTCTCCTCCACATGTATTACCATATGTTTCAGTCCTTGGTTACCACCATATTAGCAATTATCATAGTGATCCTTCATATTGTCATGGTTAGGATTATTAAAAATTAGCTAAACCCATATTTGCATGCACCTATGGATTACCAAATGGAAATAACCATGCCATTAGAAACCTTGATGCATATTGTCAAGAATCCTCAAAATCTTTATAATCCCCAAACAACTAAAACCCCAAAGTACATAAACCCAAGTGTGAACATGCCTTGGCTAAGGCCAGTGTGGAAAGTTGTGTTTAAAAGGGGAATTAAATAGATGAAAAAAAGGCACCTGATGGTTATACAAGCCTAGTTAAGAGATAATCATACTAGAGCTTCTAGTCAAATTATTGCACCTTTTTTCAATTATTTTGACTCATTATATGACCAACTAAACTTGTCATGGGTTGATTACAAGGTTAAAAGTATGCCATCTCAAGACTATAAGTAGATGCCTAGATTTAATAGATACAATGGGTGTGAAGGAGATGCACATGTCCAAAGCTTTTATAGATTCATGGTGTCAAAACATTCATTTGGAGATCAAGATATGTTGATGAGGTTTTTTTTCAGATCTCTTGAAGCTAAAGCTAAGGAGTAGTATTTAAGTTTTCCTAAGAGGTCTTTCTCCCGTTGGGATAAACTAGTGGATGCTTATAGAGAAGAATTTGGAAAAGAACATTCAGACCTTATCACAAGGTTAAAGCAGCTTAAAAAAAAAGATGATGAATCAAACATTGCTTGCAATCACAAATTTTCAATTTCTCTTTCACTAATTCCTAAAAATTTCAGACCTAGTACCTCAGATTGTGTTCATATGTATTTTGAGATTTTAAGGAGGGATCTAGTGCACTATTGAAGGATTTTAAAATATTGAGTATGCAAATGGCTTATATATGTTTAGAAAATATGGAAAAAATGAGAAATGAATATGTGAAAAGTCTAATGTCTTCACTTGATGGTAAACATGATGATGAAATTAGCAATTATATGAATACAAATGATAAGGTGTTTTTAGTTTCATATAAAAACATGTGCATACTTGAAAAGGAAGAAGTTAAGAGTGATGGAATGTCTACCATTGATGCTCATCATAGTGAAAATATTTGTCTATATCCTCAAGAAGATGTAAATGACCAACTCAGTTATGATACTCAGTCCAATGATTAAATACATAAATATGTAGGTTGTTGTCATAATAACCCAGAAGTACAAGAAAGAATGAACAAATGGATAGCCTATCCTCTATGATAGATTGTGGCCATGCTTTTGACAAGGTTGTTAGTGATTCAATCTCATATGACTAGGGAAAATCTTGATTGTGATCAGTCCATTGAATTTTTTGATTTTGATGATGGCGATATCATGGTATACCCTAATTTACAACTTGGTAATGCATGTAGTTCTATTGGAATTCAAGAAGAGGAAGTGTTTGAAGGAAGGGATCATAAAAATGGTCTACTAAGCAGTGAACAAATTTCAAATCTATTAACGATTGAATTTCAGAAATATGCACATGTGAGTAATCCTCACTCGTTTTATATTGCTCATATTGATTTTGACAGTGATGATCACCTCCATTATATGAGATATGATGAATGTGTATTTGATCTTCCTTCTATTTATGAACTAGTTGGTTAGCATGGTGATAATGTAGGTAATGACAAACAACCATTTGATTTTAATGATGCATTGTATGATGAGCATGAAAGTGTGCAGGCTGATGTAAGTTCAAAAATATATTTTGATAAGTTAGGAACATCAAATAACCATGAATTTTATATATTTGATAAGCCAGATTTTGAGAATTTTAATTCATATTTGGATGAGTCTTTTTTTCCTGATTTAGATGAGCCTAGTTATGAGTCTTTTCATGTGGATATGGAGGTTGATTTCAAAGAAAAAATATATTATATTTTTGAAATAGAATTGCTCACTTTTGAACAAGATATGATTGATGAAGATGTTGATATGTTATGCTCAAAATATATCAAAGTGAGTAAGGATGAGGATAGGTTACAGATTCTTGATGACTCTCTATACTAGCATGATGGGGAAAAATTACAATATGTGCCAAAATATGTGTGTATCTCTCTACATACACTTGAATATAGTTTGCATGATGTGAATAATATTTTGATTAGTTCCTATGATTGTTTCACCTTTGACATGCAAGCTACTGATCAGATTCAGCTTGATAGTACCAGCCATGTGGCAGAATATGAGTTCCATCTTTTTATCTGGATGAAGTTTTCTTACAATGTGGTAATGTGCAAGACATTGAAGAAGGTTGTTTTCAGCTTGAGAATGATTTAGATGATAAATATCATTAGTTGTTTCCACACAAAAATCAATATTTTAAGGGTATGCCTGATTTTTAGATCCATGCTATTTGTGAACTTGTTGATATTGTTGTACATATAATAGAGCATTAGGAGATTCTAGCATGTTTAATCAAGCATATTGTAGTGATGTTTTGAGATTGGTTTCAGTGAAGTGTGATGAGAAATTTGTCTATGACAGAGGTAAGAAGAGACATTCAGTTTTTGGTGGCCTTGGGCCATCCAATTTGGTTTGACTTGTCAAACTAGAGTAGTTGGGGGTAAACATCATCCTTTGACTCTATCGCCCAATTAAGTAGTCACCCAGTCTACTTCTCCATAGGATCTAAATGCTTGCTATGCCCACAAGGGGCATACATCCCCAGAAAGTGCTAATGATGGCACCTTCAAAATTGGATTTTTTTTTGGAGTGCCCATATTGAACCCTAAAAAGTTTTATTTCATCTCAAACCTTTGTTGCATCCAGATGTAGGGTTCTTATATGGGGGTTTAGGGTTTTATTCATTATAACTATTTGCAACATTCTATTTGGTCATTGACTATATATTGCTCATTTTTTTATCATTTTTAAAATCTTATGTCTATCAATTGTCAAGTGACTAGTCCCTCTCGCTTAGGTCTAAATTTCCTAAAAAAATTATAATGTTGAGTAGGGATCCTTTTTGGCCTTTACATCCTTTACATTTCATGACTCATAAATTTTGGAGCCTATTATTCTCATGTCATCCTAGGGGATCCCATTCATTAGAACAACTTAAATGCACATGCTCAAAGTTTCCACTTAAGTCCTGATGGCCATTATACTATATCACTCATCATTGATTTCTTCATCAGTACATATTTTGAGTTAGTGACAAGCGATGAGGTGGTGTTTTCTTTGATATCGCTCATCACAGATAGCTATCAGAGTTCTTAAAAAGAATTCATGATGAGCGATGTTCTTTAAGGGATTGATTATCGCTAATGAATTTTGAGCCTTCAAATTTGTAATAGCGATAAGCGATACCCCTATTTTATGTCTTATTGCTCATTGCGAATAGCCATAAGTTGATAAATTTATGATTAGCAATGAGTGATGTGATGAAATTTCCTTTATATCACATTATCCTAGATATGTTTTAAATCATAAGTTCCACATTAGCAATAAGTGATACAAAATGTCACTATGTAAATGCTCTCATCACTAATTTCTTGCAAACTATATTAGCAGAATTACTGATGAGTGACAGCCTTATGTTTTATTGCTAACCATGAATTCATTTCCAAGCTTAATTTCCAAATTAGCAATGAGTGATGGTATTCTGTAAAAGGTTTCTTTTCACTAATATGATAAGATCTTATATGCAGTGCATTTTGTTCCATTGATTTTCATGTAGGTTTACTTGTCTAAATTTGATGCCCTAACTGCATCTCCCGTCGTTGATGGTACCCTAGGTGCAAAGTTCAAATTAGTGATGCACGATGGAAGACTAGGGGCTAAGATTTCATTGCCGATGAGATTGATGAAGGATGAGATGCATCCATGATAGGAGATGACTATTGATGGAATAAGGAATGTGGTAGGATCTTGAGGATTTCGTGTAAAGCAAAAAGGAAATCAGTGAAAGAACTAGATAACCATTGATGAAGATTTAAAATAGGATGATCCAATGGACTAAGCTTCATTGCATGAATACTTTCATCACTGAATATACCCTAAAATTTGGAGAAAATTGGTGATGAGAAATGAAGTGTATAAGGAGATATTCTCTCTAGAAAACAAATTGGTACTCTGTAATTTACTAATATTAATGAAAAAGAATGTATTAGGTTGGTGATAAATGATTATTGTCAGATTATATATGATTTATCAAGATTGAAGAAGAATGTGGCAGCATTTAAGATAACATCACTTTTTTCTAGGAGGAAGTTGCTAATGGTAAAAAAATGATGCTCATGGCCACCTTAGATGAAATTTTAATTATTCTTAGATCAACAGCTCAGATTCAAAGCTAAACTAATAAGTTATCAATTCGCTCATGTAGGAGATTCTTGAATAATTAACTCTACATGCTCCAATTTTCTACTTAACATAGGTTGATTTCTATTCATTTTGACCATATTTCTAGTCTGTAGTGAATGTAGAATGAAGTGTGATGAGGAGTGAGAGGTTGTTTATTTGTCTTGTGTTGACTATTCTTGTCTTGAGAAGGTTGGTTTCAAATTACGCTATTTGGTCTAGTTAGGAATTTCTCTGATAAGTTGGTTAAAATTTTTTGGGTTGTAAGTGTGTCTCCCTATAGCTTTGTTTCAAATTATTAAATTTTGTTTGCTCTAAAATTGGGAAAAAATTGTGTGACAATCCAACCTATTAGAAGGTCTAGCCAACTCAATATATTTGAGTATCATGAGGATATATCTGAGCAAGAATCCTAGGCTTCTCTTGAGATTGCAAAGGGTAAAAGGAGGGCTAGATGTAACGCCCATCGTGCAAACAACAAAGAACACATACACATGCAAATAAATTTTTTTTTTAAAACAATTAAATTAAACATGCGAATAACTTTAAACCATAATCACATAATACATTACATAACATTAACACACTTAGTTCTCTGGGGCACGCAAGGTTACATCGCAACAACTAAACGGAAATAAAGATAAAGATTACAACATAACCATTGATATTATAAAAACCATGAATAAGGTTACATCCAAAAACCATGATGTGAGAATAATAAACATCACATAATACAACCAAAATAAATCTCTTAATAAAGATACAAATGATCCTAACTATTATATCATCATTATAATATTACATTACAATCTTTTGATATAAGAATTACAATGAAATCTGAAATACAAAGTGAACACTGGTACAACTCCAACTGCAGATATGCTGAGAAGACAGGATGTTGATGGGGAACCCAATGGGTGCAGAGCACGTTCCACCCAACCATGTGAATTATGAATAACTCACCCCTCATGCTCAGAGGTGACAAGGAAGTTAACTCGAACATGATTGTCAAACCGACTCCAAGAACAACATAGTATGAATACAACTCAAGGTATATAATGACATAAACAACCATGTTCACGAATCCACATAATAAGAACTCATCACAATTAAACAAGGCATTGACAATAGAACAAGTCACCAAAAGAACATTCATAAATCATTTTCACAAGAATCTGAATCAACAATAAAAGTACAAAACTAGTAGAACCGAAACAACATCCAAAATACATTTCCAAGTAAATTTGAAACAATAAAAAGCACATGATTCCATATAAATCTAAAACCACAATACAATACACAATTCCAGAGACAACAAGAAACAAGGAAAATGGGTGTCAAGTGGAGTGTCATCGCATAGCTCTCATGGGATCCCCTGGCTCTTCCTCCAACTGAGGTGTCGGCACCCATCTATGGATCCCCTAGCACTTCCTCCTACTTGAGGCATTGGCACCATAGGGTAGCTCATGCAGAGTCGATAACCTCTCATGAAGATGAGATTCTGACTTTTCCGACCATGGCCTACTCAGTCTATCATTAGTCTATGATAGCCCTAATGCATAGACGAGGAATCCAATGTTTATTATCTTGTGTGTGTTACTACCCATCCCCCTAAATTCTATTTTTAGGTTATCACTTGTTTAACTACTCTTACGTGGGTTCCCCCAAGCTCTTCCTCCAACTGAGGCATCGACGCCCATGAAGAGCCACTCTCCCTATGACCCCTAATAGAAATCAAAACTAGGCAAGGGTTGAACTAAAACATATAAAGCATATTACTCAAGCAAGAACATGCGAGGCATTAACCCTCTCACAATAACTCATAACCAAAAGTCTTACAAAACCATTCAACCCTTCCAAGAATAAACCATTAAGTTTTCAATTCCAAAAAAAACAAAAATAGATTCAAGACGAGAATAACATTCAAAATAAACAAGCCTCTGGAACAAGGGTTCTCAATAAATAACAACTGAATACACAATTACACAAGGTTTCCCCACCACAACCAGAATAAAGGAAAACCATAATCAAGACGCACAAGAAAGACTGACAATCCATAGGGTTTCACAAATTAACAACATAATCCACATTTCATCAAGACAAACAATCTACTTTCATCTATTACTTGCACTCAGTTTCCATGATAAAATTTACCATAAATATATCATAATAAAATAATTTTACCCTATTATTCAATTTTATCCAAAATAATCCATACAACCAAATATTCCTTTTAAAATAAAATAAAATAAATAATTATAATAAAATTAAACAATATATATATATATATTAAAATATATAAATATATATATAGCCACACTGATTATATAATAATAAAAAGAATTCATGCCAATTAACATTTATATATAAAATTATTTATAACAAATAAAATTTCAATTAAAATAACTTTATAAAGAATTTTAATAAGATAATAAGCTTTATATATAAATAAATATATATATATATATATAATTTAACATTTATTAAAACTAAATAATAAAAATAAAATAAAATAAAAGTAAAAGAATTAATAATATACATAGCAAACAAAATTTTAAAAAATAAAATAAAATAAAAATAAAATAAAAATAAATAAAGAAATAAACATAAAATACATTACACTAGCCATGGCTTGGTAAAGCCATCGCGGCTGGTACAGTGGCCCTTACGGTTGTTGTACACAGTAGTCCTACGGACTACTGTGCACAGCAGTCAGTAAGGACTGCTGTGGCCAGTCTGCGGCCCACTTGGGACAGGGGCGGGGTACGGCCCAGCCGTCCCCTCCCTAATCCCCATACATAAAACACATAAAGGTTTTTAAATTTAATTTTCCCTCACAATTATTTTTCAAAAAAAATTGATTTATTTAATACATACATATATATATATATATTTTTAAAGATCATAACTTCTCTCACACAAATTTTGACGTCGTACGATTCCGCTTATAAACAAAACAAAACATTACATTCCTCTATAACAATATAAAAATATAAATACAAGAATATATAACTATCTCTGAACAAATACATATACAATATATATAAATAAATGTAAATATATATCAACATAATACTATGGGATCAATACAGATCTTGGCACAAACAACTAATTCATTTATAAGGAAGGTAGAGAGATATTTTCCATAACAACAAAAATAAAGAAATTGGGTATTTTCAAACAAAGATTCCATAGCATAATTTTCTATTTTGTTTGCAATTCAAACTTATTTTCTAAAAGGAATAACTTCAAGGATGAGCTACTTATTTATTTATTTTCTTTTGAAACAAAAATAAGAAGGAGATGAAACATTTGGAACCTGGAGTCTTGTGCTATTGTGAATCTAATGAAGCTCACTTGATCCTGATAACCTCTACGAAGAGCTCCTCGATCCTACTTTGAAATCTCCTCTTCAGAATTTCATACTCGAATTCGAATCCACTTATTTATTCAGAAGACTCTCCAGAATAGCCATCAAAAGACTGACAATCCCTTTCTCAAACTCTCCTCAAAATATTACAACAAAAGAATGAAAAAAATACTTTTTGAAAGCTTCAGAAGATTCAAAAATGCATCACCATTATTTTTCAACTTCTGTCTCCACAAACCTCTGTGTGTGGAAAACTTCCAAAATTATTCCATAAAATAAAAGATAGTGTCCATTTCTTCCAAAACTCTAAAAATAAAAAATAAAAGAAAATAATTCTTTAAAAGCAAGCTTTTTAATCAGATCTGTATTCTTATTCGTTCTCACAACTTTTTAATTCTTTATTTATTTATTTTTCTATTTTCAATATTTTTTTGTTTTAATTTTCGTTTATACAACTTTACTTGCAAAGCACATTATCTAATTAATTTAAATAATTTATTCTAACAATTATCCTCAACAAGATAATTAATTAAAATAATAAAACAAAATTTAATATTTTAATTATCATTTAATAAAACACATGACCTTTTGAAAATTAAATAAAACATTTAAATATTTAAATACAAATAAATCTAACATTAAAATAAACAATTATTACCAACATTTAATTAACTAATTCACAACTTATAAAATATCAACATAAATTAAATACGACAAAACACAATCATGACCCACAACGAACGACAACTACACGAACGTACAAAACCATTTAGACAAGATGGTCTAACATCATGGGACGAGATGACTTCATTGTCACCTCTGTTTCAACATTTAACCGTTGGGCTATTGGTGCTCACCCTATCCTACCGAAGCAGGTGGAATCGAGACTTGTACCTGCAAATCCTGCATACAAATGAAGTCGTGTACATGTGCATACATATATAAAAAATCAAAGCATTAAATTAAAGCACTGCATTGTGGGAAGGAATCGTAGTATAGCAGGGCACTCACGAATGAGTGATGCTATATTGTCCTTCATCACACCTATTCTAACAATTATAATATAACCAATAAATTAACATTTCTAACTAACAATCATCTCATAACATATTCAATTAAATCACTGCATCATATCATAATTCTGAAAATCAACTAATATAACCAACCATAATGTCATATGAAATAAACATGTCCATAATGAAATAACAACATCATCAAACATCTAACTAGCCAAATCAAACAATAACAGTATCATCACAATCACAAGTAGCAAACGAGCGCATAGAAAATTAATAAATCCAAACAGTAAGAGGAGGGGTATTACACTAGAGGTCATAAGAAGAAGTCAATTGTGCAGAGTACATAGAACTTGAGAAATAGAACCCTTTCAAGAGAAGTGGTAAAATTCAAAGGTAGGGAACTGGCTTAGCCAGTGAAGAAGGCCATGAAAAAAGATAAAAGTCATAGGGTCTTCTTGGGAAAACATAATTCTCCTATTATGCTTTTTGATACTCCTTCGAATGCTGAAGGTGATACTGATTCAAAATATGGCCAATGCCTCTAGGATATGGTGTCATATGGGGGCTCTGACAATGATGTGGTGATGATCCCTCCAATTTCATCAAGGAAAAGGAGCGATCAGGCATTCTCTAATGTTGAAGACTCTAAATAGGGTGACCACCTTCTTTTTGTTTTTGATGACACCATCGTCTTTGCATAGGAGGTATTTATTTTCATGTGTCCATGGTTTGTCTTTTTCTCTTCCATTTTGATGTGGAAGTCCTCTGGCTGATATGATATAGAATATTTTTTTTTTCAACAATGAACGTAGTGATAGCAACTAATGGTATCCTACACATTTTTTTTTCCTTTTGTCCTCCCCTATTCACAAATGATTGCGTAAGAAACCGCCTGGGGAGTTCTTCGAGGAGTCAGTTGAAAATACATTTTTGAAATGAAATGAAATGAAAATGATATTTTAATTCAATTAGGTTCTTGTTGCTCCCTTGTTTATAAAGGGGATTTCATGGATGATGTTAAGAGAGAGTTCATAATTTTTAGTCCAAAATAGGTCATTGTTGGAATCAAGGAACACTGAGAGGGGGGTGATTTAGTGTTCTACAAAATTTAACATTATTAACCTAATATTTAAACCACTTATAACAGTGAACTGAAAGAAAGATGCAAGAACATAAGAAAATCAACCACAACACCATAACATAAGGATTTTTTATGTGGAAACCCTGTTAGGGGAAAAACAATGATGGAGGTCAATCCACAATATAAGTATACTCAAAATAAGTGTATAAAAATGGGGAATGCACATGCATTCAGGCACACTACCTAGAGCTCACTGCTCAAATACAAAAAGGATTACTACCCAAAGAAGAACCACAGATAGACAATCTAGAGTGGATGAAATATGAAATTAGCATCTTCTAATGCCTGAGTATAGTTATGGTTAAGCACATTAATCACTTTCTTCACACTTTGTCTAATTCTACACTTGAAACTCTGTCTTCTTAAATTTGGATCAACAATCTCTGCTCAGTGAAACTGAAACTACACACAATCAATCTATATTCCTTATAACTTTTGCATCATATTGCAATACACACCCAAATGATAGAAGTAATCGATTATATTATGCCATAGAGAAATGGCCCCTTGTCATTTCATGGCCATTTATGTCTTATTTCGTGGTATTTGATCTATTTTTCTTTGATTTTATGATGTAACATGGCTTGAACATGCATATTTAGGTAATAAATTCAAATAGTGACATCTTGTGAAGGTGTTCTGAAGTGTACTGTAGACATGAAAAATATACCGACATGATTGATCCCAACTACTAACACTGTTTCATCCTATATCATCCCTTAATATAACCATTTAATCGAATACCTTTATTTGATTAAATTCATCAATTTTTCTCTCTTAATTAATTAAATAATTTTATCTAATTAAGTATTTCTATCTTGTTAATTAAATCAATTCATCTAATCTAATTAACCCTATATCCATATTTAATTAAATGATTCCCTCTATTTGATTAAATCTCTAAGGT
The DNA here is from genome assembly GCA_007258455.2 of Sequoia sempervirens. NCBI lineage: Eukaryota > Viridiplantae > Streptophyta > Pinopsida > Cupressales > Cupressaceae > Sequoia > Sequoia sempervirens. Next base: position 43,315,450 of record VDFB02358134.1, read on the forward strand.
TTGTCTATTAAAATAAATAAATTAAAACCTTATTTGATTTAATCTAACATCACCCCTTTTAATTAACTAAATAAAAAATCCTTATTTAATTAATCCTTTTATAACATTCTTCTCACATTTACTTCAAATAAACCCATAAATCTAAGTCAAATTTGTCACTTCATTTAATCTCTCATTAAATTAATTAACCTTTGATTAATTTAATCCTAATTCATGTCCCATCCTCTAGCTTTTACCACTTGCACATGAAAATAGAATTAATTCATTTATTATATCTTTATTTTCTCTCAACATGGCATAATGGAGGAATATTCCCTCAAATTTGAATTCAAATCCAAGTGGACTTTGTCCTTCAAACAAGACATTTATTTCATTTTGCATTGAGCCAAGTGGCCATTACTCCATTTGACTCTTCTTCCACCTTATCATTTCAACAATTTCAAATTTCAAATATATGCATTTATGGGAACATTCATCAAAATGTGTACATCCTTCATCCATCCATCTCTTAACAAGTGGCACCTTGCCATTGGTTGAATGTTAGTCCCACATTGCTTCATTTTGGGCATTTATCTAATTTTTCAATCTATAAATAAGAGGTATCATTCCTCATTTTAGCATCCAGAATTTGAGAAAAGTTATTATACTCAAATCCATAACAATTTTCATCCATTTTTATCCAATCTTAGCTAGGTTATGCAGATTTTCATCTTGGATCACACTTCAATCATCAACAAACTGGATCATTCATCAACATTCATCAAGCTTGCATCATAGGAGTTGAGAAAGGGCCAATTTCCACATCAAATTAGCACCAACTCCCCCAAGAGATCAAGAGTTTTCTTTGCATTCGAATAGGATTTAATATCTTTGGTTTATGCTTGTTTATGTTCTCCATTTCATTCCTTTTCCTTTGCATTTCAAATGGGTTTCTTTGGGAATCGTGATACTAAATTGCATATGGTCTAATATGATGTTTATTTGTTGTGTTTGTCCAGGTTTGGAATCTTGGTTCACATTTTGGTGCTAGAAGTAATAGAGCAAGACCCATCCCACCTCCTATATCAAGAAAATAGACCAACAACCAATCTACCAATGGATGACAGCAACAAAGGTTTGCAAATGATGCTCGCAATTGGTTATGATAGAAATCGAAGAATTGGACAAAATGACAACAGGCTTCAAATAACTCTCATTCCTGAGATACAAATGAGGAATCTTGGCATTGGATGTACCCCACTCAGTATAACCATACGTGGCTAAAATCCCATTGTTAAGAAGGTTAGAACTCCTCAGCAAACAATAGTTGAACTCCACTTACCCGTATCTACTAGCTGAGTCATAGACAATTTCACATTTGATATAACTGATGTCTACAATAGTAGTGATGATGAAGGCCCCATAACCAACCTACCTAGGCTTTTTGAGGACACCACCCTTCTCATGATTAGCACCTTATCCTACAAGTCTGAAAATCAATCCCATGAAATCCACCTAATATACCCCCAACTCATCGATCATGACCAATGAGCACTACCAATTCTTGACACATTCAAAAATGATGAGGTGCTCTCAGAATTCATGGGACTCTGAGATAATATTCCATGTGGGGATCATAAAGTAGGATTCATCATCAAGCTAGATACACATGCATATTATGGGGAAAAGATTGAATCCCTCAGCCACAAAAGCAAAAAAATGAGTGTAGCATCCCTCCATTTTTCTCTTTTGATCGAATAGTGTTCTTCTATGTATGCTTTATTTTTGTTAGCACTTTGACTATGGTACTTGGCTCTAATTGATCGCAACTATTAAGCGATGCATATGTGATATTTTGATGTGATGGAATTTTACTCTGATGTTATCATTATGACATGTTTTGAATTAGCATAGCAGATATCTAATTAAAAATTCCTTATTCTTTTATTATATTATTGATGTTAGACTTGTCAGTTAGAAAGTATGTATTGGTGAAGGGGATGAGATTGTATCACTCACTTGCGAGCACCCTACAATTCTAAGTTTTCCTCTTCACGTTGTGTTTTATTATATCATATATATATGCATGTTCAATATAATCTTTGTTCGTAGGTTGATAGGTACAGGACATTAACTCCACCTAATTTCACAGGATTGAGCATGTCCATTGACCAATGGTAATTGATTAGGAGATAGTAGCTAGGTTTTCCATGCCAAGTCATCACCCTAGTCAAAGTGTGTCGTCAGGTTTAGTTGCTTTAATATGGTCAATTTCTCCTTGGTTATTTATTTAATTTCATATTATAAAGGTTATTAAATGGGGGGTGTAGCTAAAATGATGATTAAATATATCTAGTTTCAATGTTGAAATGTTATTTATTTTATTGATTAATTTGATTTAATTAATAAATTTAGATTTAGTTTATTGATTAATTAAGTTAATGGTGATAAATTAAATAAAGTTAGTTGTTTTGGCATTATTGGATATTAAGATTTAAATTAAAATTAAAATAGAAATCATGTTTGGATATTTAGAGTTAAATTAAAATAAAAATGAAAATGTGTTTTAAATTTCACTTTTTGAAAATTAATAGGTAAAAGAATTTCTTTACAAAATTTTGAATTCTTTTGTAAAAAGAAATTTTTAAAATGCATGAAATTTCAATTGGAAAGTAATTTTGTTTTAAATTTTAAAAGAAATTAAAATATCCCCAAAATTGCAATAAATTTGGTGGATGGGATATTTTAGGGGTTTGACTAAATTTTGGGGAAAACTCTATGTGAGCAAATAAAATTTCATATAATTTTTTTTTAAAAAAGTTTCAATTTGGTGGAGAGAGTTTTGCTATGGCTTTGTTTGGATTTCAAAAAGAAGGTTGAAATTCTTAGGTGGGCTGGAAAAAGATTTGGAAGCACCATTTGAATCCTTCAAGCTTCAGAGAAAAAAACCAAGTTCTTTCTTTGGTTTTTGTTTTAATTTTGAAAGAGTTTCAAATTTTATTATGCTATTCGAATATTTTTAAATTCTATTTGAATTTCAATGAAAACCCATGTCAAAATTTGTTTCAAAACTTGCTAAAACTTCTGTTAAGATCATGGAAAAGAAAACAAGAAAGAATCAAAAAATAGAAAATAGAAAAAACAACAAAAATAATTTCTGTTATGAATTGAAATAAAGAATTTGGACTTTCAAATTAATTTGATGTGTAATTTGTTCTATTGGAAAAATTTGCACAATTTCTCTATAAAACAATGATTATATATATATATATATATATATATATATATATATATATATATATATATATATATATATATATATATACATATATATATATACATGCATATATATTCTATATATATAAATGCATATATATACATATATATGTCATATATTTATTTACATATACTATGCTGGGAAATTCTTTTTTTTCCCAGAAGTTTTATTGCTGGTAGTGAAACCTTGGTTTTAACAGAGAAACTTTATTTTTTTCATGCTGAAATTTTTTTAAATAAAAATTTTTATTAGCAAAAATAATAAGAAAAAAATGGTTGAAGGAGTGGAGGGGGGTCTGCCCCCACAGTCGCTCCCCATGGGTAGGCGCTATGGAGGCAATGTTGTTGCCTCCAAAGCCGCGAGACTACCCACATAGTGCACCCCCATATGGGGGAGGCTGCGTGGGCAACCTGCCTCTCCCTTTGGGATGGGCCGCAGCCCCAATGCTTAACTTTTATTTTTTTTATTATTATAAATTTTATTTTATAAAAAAATTATTTATTATTAATAATTAATATATATAATATATAATATATATATATATATATATATTATTTATATATATAGTATGCATATATTGTGTATTTATATATATATATAATGTATATATGCATTATGTATTTTTAAATAATTTAATTAGTTGAGTTTAAATGGATTATTTAAATAACAGTTATATAATTAAATATATATATATGTTTATACACTAAATGTATATATTATATATATATTTAATATATATATATATGTGGGTATTAAATATAATTTATTTTAAGGTGATCAATGCATTATTGAAGTTGAAATAAGATTGTTTGTTTTAATCAAATCATTCTAACTAGCAAGTTGATTTGATTATTTTGTGTAATTGGAAAATGGGGAGATAAAGTATTAGTCTAAATTCCTTGATATTATAAATGTAATTTCAGTTACCTTGGAGTAGTTGCAATCAATTTTCATTATTTGTACTTGATTATAACCGTTATCTCTTTGTTTGGTTTGGATTTAGGAAAAATCCTAAAGTAGGTGATTAATCATCAAATTGTCTTTCTTTATGCATTCTCCCTCTTTCGTGTTGATGTGCAAATAGAATAAATGTTCTAAAGTCTTCCAGATTGAGTTTTCTTTTGATTTTGAGGGTTGTCGTAATCTTTTAGTCAACTTTGATTTTTCCTTGGGTAGTGCATCTTGTGGGGTCTAGTTATTAACCCGGTTATCGTGAACGAGAAGTGTGGGCTTTATGTCATGTATAGGGAGTTATTTTCCTTAGGTTGCACTTGTGTACCCTTGGGTGTGGAGTTATTCCACATGTTGTCTTAGAGGAGTGGCTTACAATGAGGGTTGACACACAAAGTGGTGTCAGGGAAACTCGTTGTAAGTTAGTTAATTTAGTCATAACTTAATAAACTTATTAGAGGCTTAGGTTGCATCAAACACTTAACAAGATTAATTTTTCCTCGCTCATGGACACAAGGGCTTGTATAGAATTGGGATGAGATGAGAAGGCCTGGAATGGAAAGGTCATCTATCTTGTCTTTACGAGAGGTATTTGATTTCGCATGAGTGAGTAAGGGTGTCAAGATTTGGTAGAGGCCACCAGGACAACTCATAGTGTGGGCCGGAGCGTATGAAGATTTCTAGAGGATATCCCATGTCGAGCTATGTGATGACACTCTTTCTATGACAACAGTTGGTATTTGGTTTTATGTGTTTGGTCTTCTTATCATACTCGACCTGTTTTATTTCTGGAAGCAATGTGACTTATGTCGGTGATGTTAGAGTTGTACTTGTTTTATATTTATGGTTGTATGGTTCATGTGATTGGTTGTGTCAATGTGACTTAGCCTCTGCCTCAAGAGGTTGATGGTCTTGTCTAGGAATCCTTGTTACTATCTCCTTGCAAGTGGGGTGAGCCTTCGGGTATCACATGTTTGGGTGGAACATGCAACTTAATCTATTGGGTAATCTTCTTGCTCATGTGGATGATATTTTCAGTTGGATAGCTTGTGGGATCCAGTACCTTCATGGTTTATTCTTTTCAGTTATTATTGTAATTTATTACCCCTCTTTGTATCGAGGTGGAAGTTGTAATTTGTAACCTTGGATATTGGAATTACCACATTCGGGGAATGAGTGTTGTAATCATTTGTAAAGATTATTATTGGTAGTATGTGTTATTTCTTATACCTTGATGTATTTTTTTCATGTATGGAATGGATGTGTAATTAATTTGTTAAATAATTAAATGTAATGGTTTTAATTCACATTTCTTGTTTGGGTTTAAGTAAACTCAATCTTGTAACCTTAGGGGTTCTTGGCAATGTGTAGTGAACTTTCATGCTTTTTGTACTTAAACCAAAAAAATTATTGCATTTGTGTTTTTAATTACAACTTTCCCTAGGGTTGTGTGGCAAGGTGTTACACAGGGTATTAGAACCAAGTTTAAACACTGGGTACTCTGGGATAATGTGGAACCCATTAAGCTATAGGTTGTGTAGGTTATACTCTAGGCACGATGAGCCATGGTGTTGACCTAGGTGCTTTGTTCGTTAGTTTATTTTTTCCTTTGGGGTTGATCACACTTGTCTACATAGAAGTTATGAGGTGGTGTAGGTCCAATGGTGTAGGAAGCCAGTGGAAAGGATAGGACCCTCGGTGTAGTGCTCAATGCACTGATATCCTTCGTAATGGAAGAATGCATTATGGAAAATTATGTAGTATGTGAATTTGGTGTGTTGTGTGTTGTGGAGGACAACCAATTTTGTTGTTATTTCTGCCCCTTGCATGTATTGTTGATGAATGCTTTGATGCAGGTTAGTTAGGCCGCAAGCCTACCAAGAAGTGTGTTTTGATTGGTCCCCTTCTTGATGCATGGCTCTTTCATTGTGTAAAGGGTTGTGACCCTTGAGTGGTGCCTGAGTGTGGTTGGAGTGTGTTTGTTGGGTGTGTTCCAAGTGCTTGTTTGGCGAGATAGTCATAGGACTTCTTGCCTTGAGTGCCTTAGTATGGCATTTGAGAGGGTTTAGTTTTCCAACCTTGACATGAGTTATGGAGGAATGATGCCTCCTAGGTCTTGCCTTACCCTTCAGGATTGGAGTGATTCCCTCGGTTGAGAGTCTTTCGAGGTTGAGATTGATTACTTTCCTCTATCCTATGTTGCAAGTGAGCATGTTGGACCTTAGCTTGTTGGTGGGTTGCAGGTGACATGTGTTGCCTAAAATTACCCTTGCTTGGTTTCTCTGCTCATGTTGTGGGAAGGTCAGTTTGACCTTGAGGGTGCCAAGAAGTTCCTTTGGTGTATATTCTCTTCTGGAGTCTTGTTTTTTTTCTTCACCATGCAAGTATCTAATGCATGTTTTCTTGTGCATTACTTAATTGTGCAAGTGATTGCCTGATTGACCCTATGTGGTTTTGGAGTTTCTTTTGCATGTTATATTGTTTTGAAATTATGAAATATGGTAATAGAAAATGAATGATCATGTTGTTAGCTCATAGAGATTTGTGCATACTCTCATATGGTTGATGCATTTGTGTGAAAGTGATTGTGTGATGGTGAAACCATGATTGCATTCGTGCCTATGTTAGAATTGTAAATATCTCTTGTCTTCTCTCTCTTTCCATTGGTTTAACAAAGATGTCTGCCCTTGAGTGTGTGGTGTATTGAAACCCATGCTATGTTGTATCTTATGAGAAAATGCTTATGTATTCATGAAGGTTTGTTTTATTAGATCAAACCTTGGGTAAAGGACCTAAGTCCCCAAGTTGCATTCATAATCATGGAGAATGTATAATATGACAAGAAAATCATTTTGTAGTAAGTAAAATTTTAGAGAAAAGGGATTAGTGAAACCATTGCATGTTAATGATAATTTCATAATAGGTGCATCTTATTGGTGAGGCATATAGTCCCCAACTTTATTGTTAAGTCTTAAGAAATCAGGAGATGTTAAATTATTGTACTTGGCTTTAAAATGCAAAATGGTAAATGTATGTTGAAGTGTTGTATACCTTGTCTTGGGTAAACATTGTAATGCTTTTACACTAGGTGTGGGAAATAAATGTGGTTATCATATGTGTGTAGTAAGGTGATTTATCACTTGATAAAAGTAAATGTGAATGTGAGGGTTATCATAGCATTGTTGATTTACTCCTTGTAGCACTATGCATATATTGTATGGATTATTTGTTATGGGATTGGATTTTGGGTTGATGGATTCTTGTATCATGGATTAGTATGCTACTTTTCGGTGTCCAGATGGACCCATGTGTGGCCTTGTGATGTGTCTTGGTGATGTGTATAGGTGCATATGTGTATTATGTATGTTAATCCCTAGTTATGTGCTTTGGAGATTTGAGTTTGTGTACCTTGTCTTATGTTGTGGTGTGTATCTATACAGGATCATGCCACTTAGGCAAGGTCATGGTAGAGGTCATGGCCATGTAGGCGGTCGAGGAGGTAATCAACAAGATACACCTCCTATTATTCCCCATGCCATAGATCATGAGGAGCATCAAGCTTCTCAGTTTGTACTAGAGGTTGGTAATCAGCATCAGGATCCACCAGGGATTGGAGATGTTGTACTGTGTTGTTTCTTAAAGGAGCCTCTAGCTCTTCTGGGTCCAAGGCAGGATAAAGATAATGATGCTAAGGGTGAGCAAGAACAACCTTCACAATCAAGGAAATAAAATCCTTTGTCCCAATGCGATAGAAGTTGGAAGCAGAAGAAGAGAGATTAGAGTAGGATACAATCTCATCATGATCATATCAATCAGTCTGCTCAGAGATCTTAGTCAACATTCAGTGGTAGTGGTCTTCCATGACCTAGTGTATCTCCAGGTGTTTAGGGATTCAATAGAGGGACATGATGTTTCGCTTGTGGTCAACAGGTGCCTTCTCAAAGTGGACAGTATTAGAGTTCACAGTCTACCTATAGGGGTAGTGCCCAGCAGTTGAGCACACCTCCTAGAGGTAGAGGTTATGGCAAAAGTACTAGGTGTTTCGCATGTGGCCAATAAGGTCATATTGCTATAATTTTTCCCAATAGGGGCACATCTGGGTTTTCTTAGGGACCAGTGGCATCTGAGCCGGCAGTAGGAGGCGCATAGGGCATTTACTGTGGTGGTTAGCCATCAGGCCAAGCATCTCGGTGTAGTTTGTCCTTTGGCATCAGGACTTGAGCTTTAGGGATCAAGGTACTGAGTAGGTTAGGGTCTAGTTGGTTTGAGGGAGCTCTATCCCTATTTGTTTGTAGGCTTCAAGGAGTAACCATGACCCTAGGGGGGGACGATGTAGCACCCCTCCATTTTTCTCTTTTGATCGAACAGTGTTCTTCAATGTATGCTTTATTTTGTTAGCAATTTTACTATGGTACTTGGATCTAATTGATCACTACTATTAAGTGATGCATATGTGATATCTTGATGTGATGGAATTTTACTCTAATGTTATCATTATGGCATGTTTTGAATTAGCGTAGTAGATATCTAATTAAAAATTTCTTATACTTTTATTATATTATTGATGTTAGACTTGTTAGTTAGAAACTCTATATTGATGAAGGGGACATGATTGTATCACTCACTTGCGAGCGCCCTACGATTCCAATATTTCCTCTTCATGGTGTGTTTTATTATATCATATATATATGCAAGTTTGATATACTCTTTGTTTGCAGGATGATAGGTACAGGACATTAACTCCACCTGATTTCACAGGTTTGAGCGTGTCCATTGACCAACGGTAATCAATTGGGAGATAGTAGCGAGGTTTTCTGTGCCAAGTCATCACCCTAGTCATAGTGTGTCATCGGGTTTAGTTGTTTTAATATGGTCCATTTCTCCTTGGTTATTTATTTAATTTCATATTATAAAGGTTATTAAATGGCAGATGTAGTTAAAATGATGGTTAAATATATCTAGTTTCAATGTTGAAATATTATTTATTTTATTGATTAATTTGATTTAATTAATAAAATTAGATTGAGTTTATTGATTAATTAAGTTAATGGTGATAAATTAAATAAAGTTAGTTGTTTTGGCATTATTGAATATTAAAATTTAAATTAAAATAAAAATAGAAATCATGTTTGGATATTTAGAGTTAAATTAAAATAAAAATGAAAATGTGTTTTAAATTTCACTTTTTGAAAATTAATAGGTAAAAGAATTTCTTTACAAAATTTTGACTTCTTTTGTGAAAAGAAATTTTTAAAATGCATGAAATTTCAATTGGAAAGTAATTTTGTTTTAAATTTTAAAAGAAATTAAAATATCCCCAAAATTGCAATAAATTTGGTGTATGGGATATTTTAGGGGTTTGACTAAATTTAGGGAAAACTCTATGTGAGCAAATACAATTTCATATATATTTAAAAGAAAAAAACAATTTGGTGGAGAGAGTTTTGTTGTGGCTTTGTTTGGATTTGAAGAAGAAGGTTGAATTTCTTGGGTGGGCTGGAAAAAGATTTGGAAGCACCATTTAAATCCTTCAAGCTTTGGAGAAAAAACTAGGTTCTTTCTTTGGTTTTTGTTTTCATTTTGAAAGAGTTTCAAATTTTATTATGCTGTTGGAAAATTTTTAAATTCAATTTGAATTTCAATGAAAACCCATGTCAAAATTTGTTTCAAAACTTGCTAAAACTTCTGTTAAGGTCATGAAAAATAAAACAAGTAAGAATCAAACCATAGAAAATAGAAAAAACAACGAAAAGAATTTCTGTTATGAATTGAAATAAATAATTTGGGCTTTCAAATTAATTTGCTGTGTAATTTGTTCTATTGGAAAAATTTACACAATTTCTCTATAAAACAATGATTCTTTATATATATATATATGTATATGCATATGCATATATATATATATATATATATATATATATATATATATATATATATATATATATATATATATATATATATATATATATATATATATATATATATATATATATATATATATATATATATATATATATATATATATATATTTATTACATATATTATGTTGGGAAATTTTTTTCCCGTTTTATTGTCGTAGTGAAACCCTAGTTTTAACAAAGAAACTCTATTTTGTTTCCTATTAAAAAGTTTTTAAATAAAATTTTTTTATTAAAATTATAAAAAAAAAAAGTTTGAAGGAGGGGAGGGGGGCCTACCCCCATAGTCGCTCCCCATGGGGAGGTGCTGTGGAGGCAACACCACTGCTTCCAAGGCAATGACACTTCCCACACAATGCACCCCCATATGCGGGAGGTTGTGTGGGTAGCCTGCCTCTCCCTTTGGGAGGGGCCGCAACCCCAATGCTTAACTTTGTTTTTTTTAATTATTATAAATTTTATTTTTACAAAAAAATTATTTATTATTAATAATTAATATATATATATAATCTAATATATATATATATTATGTATAATAATTATATATTATATATAATATATATATATTATATTTATATATATTTTATTAATATTTAAATAATTTTTTTTAATAATTATTTATATATATATTATGTATATATATAGTATGCATATATTGTGTATTTATATATATAATGTATATATGTATTATGTATTTTTAAATAATTTAATTAGTTGAGTTTTAATGGATTATTTAAATAATACTTATATAATTATATATATATATATATATATATGTATATATACACTAAATGTATATATTTTATATCTATATTTAATATATATATATATATATGGGTATTAAATACAATTTATTTTAAGGTGATCAATGCATTATCGAAGTTGAAATAATATTGTTTTTTTTAATCAAATGATTCTAACTAGCAAGTTGATTTGATTATTTTGTGTAATTAGAGAAATAGGGAGATAAAGTATTAGTCTATATTCCTTGATATTATAAATGGAATTTCAATTACCTTGGAGTAGTTGCAATCAATTTTAATTATTTATACTTGATTATAAACATTATCTCTTTGTTTGGCTTGGATTTAGGAAATCCTAAAGTAGGTGATTAATCATCAAATTGTCTTTCTTTATGCATTCTCCCTCTTTCGTGTCGATGTGCAAATAGAGTAAATTTTTTTAAGTCTTCCAGATTGAGTTGTCTTTTTATTTTGAGGGTTGTCATAATTTGTTAGTCAACCTTCATTTTTCCTTGGGTAGTGCAGCTTGTGGGGTCCAATTATTTACTTGGTTATCATGAACGGGAAGTGTGGGCTTTATGTCATTTATAGGGAGTCATTGTCCTTAGGTCGCACTTGTGTACCCTTGGGTGTGGAGTTATTCAATGTGTTGTCTTAGAGGAGTGGCTTGCAATGAGGGTCAACACACAAAGTGGTGTCAAGGAAACTTGTTGTAAGTTAGTTAATTCAGTGATACCTTAATAAACTAATTAGAGGCTTAGGTTGCATCAAACACTTGCAATGAGGGTCAACACACAAAGTGGTGTCAAGGAAACTTGTTGTAAGTTAGTTAATTCAGTGATACCTTAATAAACTAATTAGAGGCTTAGGTTGCATCAAACACTTAACAAGATTAATTTTCCTCGCTCATGTACACAAGGGCTTGTATAGACTTGGGATGAGATGAGAAGGTCTAGAATGGCAAGGTCATCTATCTTGTCTTTACGAGAGGTATTTGATTCCACATGAGTGAGTATGGGTGTCGAGATTCGATAGAGGCAACCAAGAAAACTCAAAGTGGGGGTTGGAGCCTATGAATATTCCCAGAGGATATCCCATGTCAAGCTGTGTGATGACACTCTTTCTATGACAACAGTTGGTATTTGGTTTTATGTATTTTGTCTTCTTATCATACTTGACCTATTTTCTTTCTAGAAGCAATGTGACTTATGTCGATGATGTTAGAGTTGTACTTGTTTTATCTTTATGGTTGAATGGTTCATGTGATTGGTTGTGTCAGTGTGACTTAGCCTGCGCCTGGAGGTTGATGGTCTTTTCTAGGAATCCTTGTTACTATCCCCTTGCATGGGGGGTGATCCTTCAGGTATCACACGGTTGGGTGGAACGTGCACCTTAATCTGTTGGGTCATCTTCTTTCTCATGTGGACAAGATTTCCAGTTGGAGAGCTCGTGGGATCTAGTACCTTCATACTTTATTCTTTTCAGTTATTATTGTAATTTATTACCCCTCTTTGTATCGAGGTGGAAGTTGTAATTTGTAACCTTGGATATTGGAATTACCTCATTCAGGGAATGAGTGTTGTAATCATATTGTAAATATTATTATTGGGAACATGTGGTATTTCTTATTCTTTGACGTAATTTTTTCATGTATGGAATGGATGTGTAATTAATTTGTTAAATAATTAAATGTAATGGTTTTAATTCATGTTTCTTGTTTGGGTTTAAGTAAACTTGGTCTCGTAACCTTAGGGGTTGTTGGAAATGTGTAGTGAACTTTCATGCTTTTTGTACTTAAACAAAAAAAAAATTATTGCGTTTGTGTTGTTAATTGCAACTTTCCCTAGGGTTGCATGGCAGGGTGTTACAATGAGAATAATCTCTAGGTTCTTGAGTGAAAACCACACTGTGGCACTCTCTAACCCAAAAATAGTAAAAAGAAAGGACACATCCAATGGTGAAAACCTCTTTGAGGCACTTGAGGATGGGGGATTCAATCTTGCTCTCAATGATCTACACTGAGAAAAATTAATAGTCCTAGTCAAAAAATGCAATCCAGTTAACTTGGGAACAAAGGAGACCTTGCACATTACATTATATGTAGAGTCATTACTATCTAAAGAACAAGAACTCCTAGCTACCTTCTTAAATGAATGAAAATTTAACTTTGCATGGAGCTATGCAGACATGCTTGGGCTTAATACAAAAATTGTGGTTCATCATCTAGTAGTGTATCCTAAAGCAAAACCCATCAAACAAAAGCTAAGAAAAATGCATCCTCAGATCACCCTACTAGACAAAATCGAATTGAAAATGCTACTTGATGCAGGATTTATAGGACCAATTGACTACCTAGAATGGGTATCAAACCTGGTTCCTGTTTCAAAACCTGATGGGGGTATTTGAATCTGCACAAACTTCAGAGACCTAAACAAAGCATGTATGAAGGATGACTTCCCATTACCTAACATTAACATGATTGTAGACATGATGGTTGGACATGAGATGCTTTCTTTGATGGACAGTTTCTCTAGATACAACCAAATAATGATCGCCAAAGAAGACCAACACAAAACCTTCACTTGTCCATGGGGGACCTACTACTAGAACGTGATGCCATTCAGCTTGAAGAATGCTGAGGCCACTTACCAAAGAACCATGACACTAATCTTCCATGACATGATTCACAAAACTATGGAAGATTATGTTGATGACATACTAGAAAAATCTAGAAAGAGGAAAGATCACATAGCAACCTTGAGTGCTATCTTTGACAGGCTAGAGGAGTACAAGGTCTACTTAAATCCAAACAAGTGCATATTTTACGTACAGTCAGGAAAGCTACTAGGATACATAGTGTCAATGAGAGGCATTGAAATAGATCCAACAAAAGTGAAAGCAATCTTATAAATGGGATGGCAAGTGTGACGAAGCCTTCAAAAAAATCAAAGAATATTTTCTCACACCTTCGGTCCTCATGCCACCAATCCCAAGAAATCCATTAATACTCTATGTCTCAACAACAATAGTAGCCCTTGGTGCTCTTTTGGCTCACCACGATGAAAATGGGACAAAAAGGGCCATCTACTATATCAGTAGAAAAATGGTCAAACATGAGTTAAAATACTCATTCATTGAAAAAGAATGTCTAGTAGTCGTGTTTTCTTCACAGAAATTTGGACACTACATGTTGGCACACAAAATCAAACTCATCCCCAAAATTGACCCCCTAAAGTACCTACTATCAAAGGTAATGCTCACCAAAAGGATGGCTAAATGGGTCATGATATTATCAAAGTATGACATTGAATACGTGGAGTGGAAAGCAATCAAAGACCAAGTGATCGAAAATCAACTTGTGGAAGCACCGATATACTCAGAGAATCCACTCATATTAGAGTTTCTAGATGAATCCATCTTTAATCTTAGTAGAGTCAACCACTAGAAACTATACTTTTATGGCTCCTACACACAACATAGATTAGGAGTTGGTGTCTTCTTCATCATCCCATAGGGGTATTGTATACCGAGATCATACAAATTGGCATTCCCCTACACTAATAACAATGCAGAGTACGAGGCTTTAACCATAGGTCTCAGAATAGTAGTGTTGTGGCACATCATGGCCCTCAAGGTATATGGAGACTCTCAGCTAATAATCAACCAAGTGAATGATGAGTACCAGACTAAGGATGACATGCTCACTCCATACAAGAAATTGGTGGAAACTCTCAAGGAATCCTTCATTGAAATAACATTTGAGAAAATTTTGAGAGCAAATGATAGAGCAACAGATGCCATGGTAATGATTGGTTCCCTATTGGATATTCTTCGTAACGTCCCAAAACATGAATTATTGGTAGATCAACTTCTTGTACCTGCATTTGAGGTACCAGAGTCATAATTTGTGTGTGAAATCATTAGTCCTGGTGATCCTTGGTACCATGACATCTATACCTACCTGCAAATAGGTGTCCTACCCACTGACTTACCCTCAAGCCTAAAAAGAACCTTTGTCAAAAAAGCATCTAGGTTTGTCATCCTATGAAATACCTTATATCGTAGGAGCATAGAAGGAACATTACTGCATTGTTTAAATGTTGAGGAGGCACTAACTACCTTAACTGAGGTACATCACAGTATTTGTGGATCACACTCGAGCGGAATGACCTTGGCCAAGAAATTGCTGAGGATGGGATATTATTTTCCTACAATGGAAAGAGAGGTGCATGACTACGTCAAAAGGTTCCTATAATGTCAGCAACATGGGGACCTTATCCATGCTCTAGCTCAAGAGCTTCCTCCCATTATCACACCATGGAATTTTTCATAATGAGGGCTAGATCTCATCGGAAAAATTACCGCCACCTCATCTAATGGCCACAAGTTCATCATAATCGCCACAGAGTACTTTACCAAGTGGGTAGAAGCCATACCCATGACATACATAACTGGAAAGTAGATATCAAAGTTCATCTTGAACTACCTCATATGCCAATACGATGGTTCCCAAGCTATTATCTTAGATAATGGGACACCATTTAAGAATTAGGATGTACGTCACCTATGTGAAAAATTCAAAATCCAACATCGCTTTTCTACTCCATCCTATCCCCAAGGCGATGGCCAAGGAGAAGCCACCAATAAAACCATTCTAAAAATCCTCAAAAAGATAGTCAATGGCACAGGTCGTGACTGGCATCTGTAGCTAAATCTTTCCCTCTCAACTTATTGAACTAGCATCTACACACCCATTGGTGCCCCCCATTCTCCCTAGTCTACGGATCATAAGCCATATTTCCCATTGAAATCGAGCTCCCGTCACTAAGAATATCATTGGAAAACTTCATCATAGATGAGGAATACTAGGTATCAAGATTGAATGAGCTGGAGCTATTGGATGAGTGGCGTATGGATTCCTTAAATCATTTGCAAGTGTATCAGAACAAACTCAAGATGAGTGATAACAAGAAGATTAGGAGTAGGACATTCCAAATAAGATAACTTGTCATAAAGAAGAATTAGAAGAATGTCCCAAATCCAAATGGAAAAGGAAAATTTGAGCCCAATTGGCTAGAACCATTTTTCATCACAACAAATTACAAGTTAGGGGCATATCAGTTATCAACACTCGAATGGGAACCTCTACAGGAGCCCATGAATAGCTCCCATCTTAAAAAGTTTTATGCCTAATATTTTGAGGTATAGAACCAAAAATTTAAAAAAATCCTGAAAAAATGGTTACCCTAATGAAAACTTGGAAAACAGGCATCTTGGTGACAAAAAAATAAATCAAAAAATGATTCAAAATAGTAAAGAGAAAAAAATTGTCCTCTAGTGAAAAACAATTCGGTGGCGCTTTGGGAAAGTACCTTGGTCAAAACCTGGAAAACAGGCGCCTCGTGTAAATAAGCACTTTCCATCCACTAGGATCTTCACGGCTTGTTCTATATCATCCATCCATTATGCTTCCATTATCCATCTCATTTCATATCTCAATCCATCACCCATCCGTTAGACATCTGGGTATGTGCAGGATCATGATGAACCAAAAAGTGGTGATATGATGGGTATTTGTAGGGTATGTGGCTAACGACTTTTTTATACCCAAAATTGATGAAATGAAAAGGGTGTTTAAATGAGATTCACATCTTTTCACCAATATAAATTATGCTTTACTTTGAATTTAATATATAATTATTATTCATTTTCTATTTGAATTACAACTAAAGTCCTGATTGATAGGATGATTTAAAAACATCTATATCTTTGAAATGGTATCACATTTTTTGAATCCAAAACATGAATCACATTCTATGCTTCGCATACTATAGGATTAAAAAAAGAACAAATGAATTTCATGAAGTTTTGACCAAGTTAAGGTGGTCAGACATACGAGTTTTTATATTTTTTAAAAGTTATAATAAAAAAATAATAATTAATTATTTACTTCGAAAAAAATTACAAACAAATATGCACCACATCTGGACATGAGTCCTCTAATTATGTCTAAAATCTTATAAAAAAATGTTATCATTTTATTGTGGTTAGGGTGGTTAGACAAACACCTACTTCTTATTTTTTCCCTGAAATTTAAGTACTACTACATTGAAATTTCAAATTTTCACCAAATAGATTTTAAAAAATTAAAATAAACCTAGTAGTTTAGAAAATACATTCACTTTTCTACATATTCTATTTTTACATATTTTTGAAATAATATAGATAACTTATTCAAATTTTTACGTCAAGTTACGTAACTTTGATTTTTTTGAATTTTTTGCAACATAAGGGCATGTTTTTCCCATGATGATCTTGCACATACCCATCTGCATCATAGCTTGGTCCTGTGTTCATGTCATGATCCCTCTTAGTACTACTCAATGCATTCTCAAGGTTAGTTTGTCCTTCCTTTATTGGAGTAGTCTATTGCATCACGCTAGTGGCATGTTGTCATCAAATCATATTCGTGTATATTCTTGAGGTCCCTAAATCAAAAAATCCAAAAATCCAAAAAATTAGAAAATCCAAAAATCTAAAAACATTCATAAAACCAAGAAAATCCAAAAACATTCGAAACACATCAAAATAAAAAAATAGGTCAAAAATACAGTCAAAAAGTCAAAAAATAGAGTTGTCTTGTCGAACTATGGGTCTTTGAGCCTTGAACATAGGCAAGGTTGATCTTTGATCATCCCTCGAGACACTTAGATCAGTCCTCTAGAAGTCCATCATAATAAACTAACAATCCAGTTGTTCATATCTCATCAATAATCAAGTCCCTGTCAGTTGAACTACGTGGTCTCTGCATGTACAACATAGGGAAGGCTAATCTGTTGATCAACCCCCGAGGCCCCTAGGATAAGGCTTTAGGTTAGTCTTTTGGTCAAAATCTCAGAAAACCCCAAAAACATTCAAAAATTAAAAATCAAAACATTCAAATAAACACAGAATCCAAAAATAGCCTCACAACATTTCAAAAAGTCAAAAACATCCAAATATTTAAAAAAATCCATCCGTCCCATTTCCCTTTCACCAGTAATAAACATCATTCATAATAAATCAATAGTCACCCTGAACCTTTGGTGAAATAGTCAAAAACAAGTCTAGTAGGTTAAAAGTGAAAACTCAATCGTCAAAGTCTCAATTCTAGGTTAGTACGTAAACAAGCTAGTCAACTCTTCATGTCAATAGCCTATCATCCAATTAGTCCCATATCAAATCATCTAATATTGGCATGTCCTAGGATGCATCCTTCCTACAATGGACATCAACATTAGGCATCACCGTAGTTTAGTCTTGGCTAGCGGTACTGAAGAACATTAACTTGTTTGTTTATTGTATCTTTGTCTTATTACTTATCTTTTTGCACTCATTTCAAGGACCTCTTGATGATGTCCCAAACAAAGGGATTTAGAGAGATATAAATGGGGAAATGATCATTATATTTTTATCTACTATGTTTGTTGTTTTAGGTTTCTTGTTGACCACATAGGATGGCTTTCTTTCCTATGTTTTGGACTGAGATATTTGAAATATCGAAATTGCATCTTGAATAAGGTTTCGTACGCTAGGTTTGAACAAGAGTACCCCTATCTGATTGTCAAGTCAAAGTCCATCACACTAGGTACAACGCCATCCTAGTTCTTAATACCTTGATGCATCGTGCCTATGTGTGTTATCAAACATAAGGTAATTGGCCCTTTGAAAATCCTAATTCCTCAGAAAGAAATCATCATTATCATCATCATCCTGTGTCTTGTTGGAATCTCTTGTTTTCTTCAATCTCTTTCTTTTCACGCTAACATGGTACCATGACAGTTAATCACAAATCATCATCACCATTGCACCCATCTTGCATTCAAAAACCATCAACACATAGCATATTGCATATTGCATATCATATTGAAAACATCATATCATATCATAACATTGCATTCCCATTCATATATATTTGTTATTCTAAATCATTTGCATTAAACATCCATTGCATAATCATATAGGCATTATCGCATCATCCATCTCAAATGAATTTCATCATCATTTAAGTTGTTTAGGATAATATATATTGGTTATTCTAAGCATCTTAAAACCATCTTCTCATTTCCATCATCATCGTAACCATTCATGCGTCCATCTTGAACCTCTTTATTTCGAGATCGACTCTCAAATCCTAATTTTCATCTAATCTCTTGAGGGGGCAGCACATCAACATATTTCTATCACCAAATTATTAGTGGGGCAAGTGGTAAAATTAGAAAATATCAGGTTTTGATCAAGATAGTTTATTCTTTGAAACAATGAAACAAGTACTTTGCTTCAAAGAGGGGAAAAATGTAGACATGGAAAATATACCGACAAGCTTGATCCCAACTACTAACACCGTTCAATCCTAAATCATCCCTCAATCTAACCATTTAATCAAATACCTTTATTTGATTAAATTCATCAATTTTCCTCTCTTAATTATATAAATCATTTTATCTAATTAAGTCTTTCTCTCTTGTTAATTAAATCAATTCATCTGATCTGATTAACCCTATATCCATATTTAATTAAATAATTCCCTTTATTTGATTAAATATCTAAGGTATCTTTATTAAATTAAATAAATTACAACCTTATTTGATTTAATCTAACATCACCCCTTTTAATTAAATAAATAAAAAATCCTTATTTAATTAAATCCTTTTATCATATTCTTCTCACACTTGATTTAAATAAACCCATAAATCTAAGTCAAATTTGTCACTTCATCTAATCGCTCATTAAATTAATTAACCTTTGATTAATTTAATCATAATTCATGTCCCATCCTCTAGCTTTTTCCACTTGCACATGAAAATAGATTTAATTCATTTATTAAATCTCTATTTTCTCTCAACATGGCATAATGGAGGGATATTCCCTCAAATTTGAATTCAAATCCAAGTGGAATTTTTCCTTCCAACAAGACATTTATTTTATTTTACATTGAGCCAAGTGGCCATTACTCCATTTGAATCTTCATCCACCTTGTCATTTCAACAATTTCAAATTTCAAATACATGCATTTATGGGAACATTCATCAAAATGTGCACATCCTTCATTCATCCATCTCTTAGCAAGTGGTAGCTTGCTATTGATTGAATGTTAGTCCCACATTGCTTCATTTTGGGGATTTCTCTAATTTGTCAATCTTTAAATAAGAGGTCTCACTCCTAATTTTAGCATCCAAAATTTGAGCAAAGTTATTATACTCAAATCCATATCAATTTTCATCCATTTTTATCCAATCCTAGCTAGGTTATGAAAATTTTCATCTTGGAGCACACTTCAATCATCAACAAAGTGGATCATTCATCAACATTCATCAAGCTTGCATTATAGGAGTTGGGAAATGGCCAATTTTCACATCAAATTGGCACCAACTCCCCTAAGAGATCAAGAGTTTTCTTTGCATTTTAATAGAAGTTAGTATCTTTGGTTTATGGTTGTTTATGTTCTCCATTTCATTCCTTTCCCTTTGCATTTCAAATGGATTTCTTGGGGAATCATGATACTAACTTGCATATGGTCTAATATGATGTTTATTTGTTGGTTTTTTGCAAGTTTGGAATCTTGGTTCACATGTCGTAAGATATTTCTATATTCTTCTAGACTTTATTTATTACAAATCACATACAAATCACCTTTTTACACATCATTAAGTCCTATTTTGAAGTGTTTTAATGTCTTGTAACAAGATTCCACACTTTTCTAGGCACAAATTCACTATTTATCCCTTTCTTATGACTTATTTGACCCCTTTATGCCATCATATGGTTTTATTAAGTGTTTTTTTGAAGGTAAGCCTCATAAATAGCATGAAATACAACTTAATTCTTGACACTTGTTTTCAAGTCCTAGGTGGGACCCATTTTCCATGGGTGGAAAATGAGACCCCCTTGGACCCAAATTCAACGTATTTTAAATTTATTTTTGTTTTTTTATTTAAAAACACTTGATGTCAACCTGTGATGAGGTATGAATATTTTTTGATAAAGGGGTAAAACGGGTTTTACATGCACCCAGAACCACAAAGTGTGTATAAATAAGTGTGATGAGGTATGAATAGTTAACTAAGGCACAAGTGTGTATAAATAATTGTTTTTCTCCACATTCTATATTCTTCATTATTCATTCACCATTCTTCTATTTCAAGTCAAGCAAGTTAGGGCTTTCACATTGCAAGTCATCAATTTAGCTTCATAAGATATCCAAGCATAGATTCTACATGTTTTATTGCTAACTTTCAAGATCTATCATCATGGAAAGGTAATATATTCCACTGTTGCATGTTTCATTCTATTCTTTCATCATTTTGGTTTAATTACCTTAACAGGGTTTGACCAAGGCAAACCCCCATGCCCTAACAATAACAATTTCTTCTTCCCTTCTTGTGTGTTTGCAGATATAGGTCTTTTGGAAGCTTGGAAATCATTGTAGATCAAGTTTCAAAGTTGTTAGAGTCCTATATTTATTCAATAAGCCAAAGAATAAAAAAAATCTCATTTTAGGCCCATAAATCAAAGTTTCGAAAGTGGACACCTGTAGAACATCAAAGTGCAGATCAAAAACTCCAGAAGCCCACTCTTGAATATTCAGAAATTCAAAAGTGGACTCACTCACCATAGGTGGAAAATGAGTCCCATTTCCAGGTTAGTTTTCTATTTTTTGCATTTTCTAACACCCTTTTGACAGAAACATGTTTCAGCTCAGTTTATGAGAACTGGGACTAATTCACCTAGAATGGCAAATGAGTCCCTCTAGGCCTAAAAAACATCATCAACAACATTTCAAAAGCAATTTCTAGTCTTCTTCAACGTTTCAGGTGCACATTTTAAGTCTGATTCATCTCTATTGCAATTTTCCATTCATTTGTAGGTAGTTTTGTATTACACAATGTGTTTTCAAATGTATTGGTTTCCTTTAGTATCCATTCATTAATCAATCAATTTTATTATTTTCATGCATTTAAACATTGCATCTAGGAATTTTGCATCCTTTTTCCATTGATATCAAATTAATCTTTGAATGTGAACATAAGCATTTTTTTGACGCATCTTTCTCCTTTTAGGTGAAAAACCCTAGAAGTGCTAGAAATCAAGTTGGTCACAAAAATCTATGTTCCATATATATATTTGCATCAAGAGATTACATCAACTACATGTCAGCTTTTACAAAATATAAAACATGTACAAACTATCAGATCAATCCATAAACAATTATTAATGTGAATCAACCAATGTCAGACACAATATAGTGAGGATCTAAAACAACATCCTCAAACATGAAAAACACCTCCAAAAATTATTCCTCGAAGATCCACAAGATGCTACAATCACCCCGTCGGCCTTTCTACACTATTAGACTGAAAGATTGATAAATTGGATTTTCTAACTTGCACACCAATCAATACAAGGCTTGATGATTCAAGGATAAGAAAGTTCATACATCAAATGACCTTCCCTAAGATCCATAACTCAAAATGATAACAAAAAATTGCAATGAATCGATATACACAACTCTATTGAATCCTTTGTTTTAGCTTTGATAGTTAATGTACATCTTCAATTTGACTTCAGGTATGAGCAAATACTAAAAGTGCTGATAGGATTACTGACTAGGGTTTCCATCAATGACAACACCAAATGACTTGTGCAGTGTCTCTTGCCAACAATCTGCCCCTTTGGTACTAATGGCAACACTTAGTGAAAAATGACTAAGTTTCAGAATCAATACCAACATAAGTACACTACCATCCTCAACTTCAAAACATAGCTCCCCTTGAGATGAATATGACATTTTTCACTTTCCCACTCCCCCCCTTTGACATCAATGACAAAGACAGGAATCCGCATACCAAAAATCATACAAAATTTCTATGTATATTTACAAACATGCTTATCTAGCTTACATAGACTAGAATATGCTTGTAAAATTGTTTTTCAATAGGCTTAAACTAGTGTCCCAACCCTTTTTGAGACTCTCCAAAATAGTCATGTGACCAGAAAATAGATAGGATTGCATCTCTGTTGACTCAATATTTTTTGGATCACTGACAACCATAGCATCATGTGCTTGCTTCAATGCACTAAGCATTGTCTCCATTTTAGGACCAATCAATCCCTTGAGCTCACATACCCTTTCAACAATTTTAACTTTTTCAAGCTTCAAACTTTTAATTTTGTTAAGTAGTTTTATGACTTGACCTTCTTGCCTACTCACATAAACGATTAGAGGATCAAAGGCTTGAGAGATATTTGCTAACTGTTTCTCCATATTCCTTGATTTTCTTCTAAGTGGCCTTAGTGAATTTAGACAAAGATAAGCATGACTTGTAGATATTTCCACCCTCAGATAAAGCACCGATAATTTTCTTTACGCAGGTAGCTAACAAATATTTATCATTAGCAATCATACCCTTCAATCTACTGAACTTGTTTGCATCAAATTCTTTTTGAACCTTATCCTTAGTTGACTTTTCAAGAGACCAAAAGTGTGTACTTCCAGAGTTGATAATTTTTTTTAGCTGACCAAAAGGAGAATCAGATGAGTCCTTGACATGTGTGGGAATGATCTTCACCAAGATAGCGGATTCAAGACTTAACAGTTCACTATCCTCAATGTGATATTTCAGTATCTCCTTTGTTTCCTTTGCCTAAGTAAATGATGCTACCTTCAATTTCTTAATAGGAGATAGAGTGGCCAAGTTGATAGGACTTTCAATGAATTCAGGGTCAAACTACTCTTGTTGTTCTTCTAAAAACTCCTTTACTACCTTTACAGTGTCTCTGGCTTCCACAACAACCTTCTTTGCTTCAACCTTCTTCTCTTCACTCACAAATTCTTGCTTGGCTTTAGGAATCTCTAATTCTTCAACTTTAGAAGCTTGAGTCTCTATAGGAATTTCATTGTCTTGCATATCTAGAGGATTATGAGCATCCTCAATTGTGTCTTCTTTACCTTCTTCAATTATCGGACTAGATGGAACATTTTCATCATGAACTTCTTCAGAAAAAACATTGTACCTATTCTTCAACAGAATTGCCTTAAGAATTCTCTTAGTATCTTTTTCCACTTCCTTAGTTTGTCTGATCATAAGCTTATTCACCCTTTTTTTCTCTTAAAATCCCTTTTAGCATCATTGAGGATCTTCTTCATTTGTTGTAATGGCTACTTACTGAGAGCCTGATTAGCCTCCCCACTGGCTGCCCCACTATATACGATTATTAGATGTCAACCATGAAGCAAATAGTGTCCCTACATTTTTCCAAAATAGATGTATGAATCATTTCCTTGGCTTGCATTTCCCCACTAAAGATTTTTTGAAGTAACTTATAGTAGTTTGCCTTTGCTTTGTTCTTAATTTATACAAGATGTCTTTTAATTTGAATAGCTATAGGTTTATCACTTTGGCATTGCACTTTTCTTACTTCTAGAACTTCATTCATGAAGTAGAAGAATAGACATAATAGTAGATTTCCATACTTTAAAGAGTTTTTATTGTCCTTTATTTTTCCATTATTTTCAATTAGCTGGCCCCAGAGTAAAGTTCACATAGGTCATATTCTACATTTTCCTTTACCATTTGATAAGCTATATAGATTGCAATACCAGATACAGAGTTATCTCGACTCGAGTGATATATTTTATAACCAATAATCATAGAAGAAAATATTACATCCACTTCAATGATGTCATTAATTTTCATGGGTCTCTTGTTGAAAACTTAACCGGTTGCCTTAATGACTATTTGGTTCTTCACGGATCTCAATGTCGGCAACCCTATAGATGAATTCAAACCAGTAATAATCCTTATAGTTTCCTTTGTGATCTTAAAAGGCTGAATTAGCCACATGCACTCAACATGCACTTGAATTAGTATGTATCAGACCCATTCATTTTTTTCAAACACGGGAAACTTGACAATCTATGTGAACTTCTTCTCGTCCAAATTCTTCAATTTAGGCCTTACATAGAGATCTTCTCCCACAATGTGGTTTGTGTACAAATTTAGCAACTAGGAGTTTCCTAATTCCTCAACATTCACATGAATGTATGCCTTAATATCTTCAATATAAAAAAACACCATACAGAATGGAAGAAAATGCACCTAATGGTTCTATCTCAATCGATTTTAACACATGCCATATAAATTTTGGATGGGGTATGTCCTTAATATAAACTACCAATAGAGTGGCCATTTCCAAAAATTTCAAATTTAAAAGTTTTACGAATAAATACCTTTCATCAGATTAGGGTTTGATCACCAAATCGGCTTTAGACTTGTATCTTTTCCAAAATTTGTTGTAGAGCTCTCCAAACTTCTTCTTATTGAAATTAAATGTGACAAATGAGGAACAAAATTAACCTTGTATCATTTGCACACCTAACCTTTTATTGCAATAATTTTTTTTCCCTAGGCCTTTCGGATACCCTACTTTCATAGATTAAGAAAGAAAATTCTTTTGCAGAATTTCAATTTTTCATAAATTTCCTCCACAAGAGATCCCAAAACATTTGCAGATCACTAATGTACTTGTTTCAATCTTCCACATTCTAGTATGAACTATCAGTAGGGGGCTAAAAGATATTCTTGAGAGCTCCTCCTAGGCCAGAGGCCTCAAAATAATTCCCGAAGGAATTTCCAATACCAGATTCTGGTGCGGGCTCATTTCCTACATCAGAAGCACTCTTCTTCACCCATGTCTTCTTAATTTGATTCCTGATCTCATTTGTAATAAATTTTCCTTTTTCCTTATTATCCTTTTGCATTTTTTTCCCTTTGTTTACCAGACCCTTCTTGCTTCTCCAAAATCTAGCAATGTGACCAAATTTTTTATAGTTATAACACAACATTTCTTTTCCTAAACTAGTTATTCCATTGATGTTCTCTTGATCTACATTGGTTAGCAATATGGCCAAGTCTATTATAGGCATAACATCTAACATCTCTATTGAAAAATTTGTTTGTCATATTTCTACATTCAACTGACTTATGACCATACTTATTGCAATTGTAACATTGACTTGAGAATGATGGACCACTTGGATTCATTATACTTCTATCTTTCAAGCTCTTCTTCATTGTTTCTAGATTGTTGCAATTCAAGTTCCAACTGATTAAATCCATTATTAATTATGTTCTATTCATCTCATTTTTGATTCAAGGACTAAGCAGTATTCTCTTCATTCTTCTTTCTCTCTTCGATCTCCTTGGTCATCCACATCACAATATATTACATCTCATGCTTTAGGACAACATTATCTTTGGTAATCTTTCCACATTCTTTTATATTTTCCTTCAAGGCTTGACCTAGGTTTTCATCTTCCATGCTTTGACTTCCTTTCTACTTGATCTGATAACAGAGTTCCTTTCTCTTTTCCCTAGACTTATTAATTTTATCTTTCAATGATTGAATGAATTTCTCAGCATTCATGAGGCTTTCTTGCAATTCCTAGACTTCAGATTTGGACTAATCAATATCTTCTAGTGCCACAAAAAGTTGTTGATGAAGATTATTGAAATTCATTGAAACACCTTCTTGGATCTTCCCCGAGATATTAAAATTCTTTCAAGGAACTAGACTCTGATACCAATTTTTGGAATTTAGGAACACTCAGAGGGGGGGTGAATTAGTGTTCTACAAAATTTAACTTTATTAACCTGATCTTTAAAACACTTATAGCATTGAACCAAAAGAAAGATACAAGAACACATGACAATTAACCACAACACCATAACACAACAATTTTTTACATGGAAACCCTATTAGGTGAAAAACCATAGTGGAGGTCAATCCATAATATGAGTATACTCAAAATAAGTGTTTGTAAATGGGGAATGCACATGCATTCAGGCGCATTGCCTAGAGCTCACTGCTCAAATACAAAAAGGCTTATTGCACAAAGAAGAATCATAGATAGATAATTTGGAGTGGATGAACTATGAAATTAGCATCTCCTAATTCCTGAGTATAGTTATGGTTAAGCATATTAATCGCATTCTTTACACGCTATCTAATTCTATACTTAAAACTATGTCTACTTAAATTTACATAACCAATCTCTTCTCAGTGCAACTGAAAATATGTACAATCGATCTATATTTCTTCTAAATTTTGCATCATATCACAACACTCACCAAAATGATAGAAGTAATCAATTATATATATCTGTATCAAGAGATTACATCAGCTACATGTTGACTTTTACAAAATATTAAACATGAACAAACTATCGGCTCAATCCATAAACAATTATTAATGTCAATCAACCAATGTCAGCCGCAACATAGTGAGGACCCAAAAAAAAATCCTTGAACATGAAAAAACCTTCAAAAAAAGTTCCTCTAAAATCCACAACACACTACAATAACCCCGTCAGCCTTTTTGCACTATTAGACTGAAAATCGATAAACCAGATCTTCTAACTTGCACACCAATCAATACGAGGCCTAGTAATTCCAAGATAATAAATTTCATACATTGAACAACCTTCCCTAAGCTCAACAACTCAAAATAATAACAAAAAATTGCATATGAATTGATATACACAACTCTGTTGGATGCTCTATTTTAGCTTTGACAATTAACACACATCTTCAATCTGACTTCTGATACGAGTAAATACTGAAGTATGAATATGATTAATAACTAGGGTTGCCATCAATTACAACACTAGATGACTTGTCCAGTGTCTCTTGTCTAGTGATGAGTTCATTGAGTTGTCAGTTGAAATTAGGTTTTTGAAATAAACTGAAATTAAAATGATATTGTAATTTAGTCGGGTGTTTGTTCCTCCCCTATTTATAAAGGGGATTTTATGGCTGATGTTAAGAGAGAATTCAAAATTTTGAGTTCAAAATAGGTCATAAGTAAATGCTATGATCTCAGAGAAAATAGAATGTAAATAGGTATTTTAGTAGATATATCAAAAGAAAATCTAGGGTGAAAGTTATAGTGTATACAGATCTTAAATATGGTTTTATAAAGGAATATCAAAAATGAAGAAGAATGTTAGTTCTAAAATGTTACTCTCCTATGTATTTTATTCCAAGTTATGAATGCAGTTGTTATTTGTAATTTCATTTGTCTTCTATCATTTGTACTGAATGGATGAGCTTGTTTTATGCTTCAGTTCAATGAGCTAATTAAATGCTAAAATAAGGCCATTAGTTTGTGAGAAAAGGATATAGGATTTAGTAAGTTATATTCTGAAACATTATGAGTTAGATGTTACAAAGTGGCATTCTAATAGTCGACTAATGGCATTTAATCATAATTGTATTACTGATTAATTACAAGTTATAACTCTTCTCCCTCAAATAAGGCACTGATTGTTTTATTAGTTTTATCTAATGGCTAGTTGAGCTAGTAATGAATTTGTTCTAGGATTCAAGATGAATAAAGATTCATAAAACACTCTAAACTACATTTCCCAAACTTTAAGTATACAAACACATTCCTTGAAACTAGTAACACTTCCACTTGAGGTTTTCCAAGCCTTTGATAAGGTGATTTTTTTGAGGTAGTGCATCTGTGTGAGGAAATACTCTTGACCTAATGTGAGATATAATGAGTATGCATATGATTACCCTCCTAGGTTTCACATAGTGCGAAGAGAAGAAGTGAAGTACTAATTACTTTACTTAATTGTTGGCCAATCCTAAACCTTGTTGATGATTGAGTTGTGGAAAATTCATAGGTAAGGACTAAGATTAAGTTTGGTTCTTAAAAAATAACCAATAGGGTTGTTTGTTTGTAACATGCTTTGCTCACTCTAGGGTATTGGAACCTTAGTCTATCCACTAGGTCGGTTATCCCAAAATATGGGTATGCTTTGATCACTCTATTGTAGTATAACCAAAGTATTTCTACTAGGTGAGTTATCCTAGGTGTTGAGGATGAGTTCCTTATATCAAAGATAATGATTTGTAAAAGTGTAAAATTATTAATAGTGAGAATGTTTGAGATCCTACAACTATTACATGGAAATGAGTGAAATTCATGCTTGAAGGGACTATTTCTATGATGTTAAATTATTTAAATATGTGTTTTAAATCATGAAATCATCGGTACTATGTCCAAAAGTTATATGGTACCGAAAATGTCAAAGATTTTCATCTTTAGGATATAGTTTTGGTGTTTCTCATATGGGTGGTAATTTTATAAGTCCACAGTGTAGAAGCATCTATAAATTCCTTTCAACTATAGCTGGTGGATAAGGGAATAGAATTTTCTTTAATTTATAAGGCTTCTTGCGCTTGCTAGATTCACCTATGTTTTGTCTTTTCTTGGTAGGTTCACCAATTTCTCTAGGTGGATTTAAATCAAGAGGACTCAATATGACCATGTCTTCTTTATCATTGTCATTCTGAGGCATTGGTTTCTCTTTACGAAAAAGAATACTTATGTCATGAGGAGGATCTAAGTCAATCCTACCATCATTATGAGGTGCTAGTTGTTCTTTAGGAAGGAAAACACTTATGTCGGGAGAGGGATCTTGATATTCTAACCCTTTAGTATTTTCTGTTCGTATTTTCTCTAGAAGTTGATGAATTTCACGTTCACTTGTGGTGTTACATACTTTTTTACTTAAGATCGTGAATCCTTTACCATATATTTCCTCAAGTTTTTTTCGTGTGTTCATTACTTTATTGACATAGGATGGTTGTGTGTTCACTTGACTAGACATACTAGGCTCAACTTGTGTTTTACTTTTAGGATGTCAAATTTCAAACTCCTCGAGTGATGGAATGGTAAGGGTTGTTGTTTATTTCACTAAATTGTAGAAGGATGCATTAGCCTCATGGTTTTTAAGGAAATTATTTATGAATAAATTTGTGCTAGCATCATCTTCTCTAATGATGTCAACATCATGAGTAGGACATGCATTAAGAGTTGTGTGAGAATGAGTAAGTTCAATTCCATTAGGGTCGTTTCCCAAAACACAACTTGAAACAACAACCAAATAGAAAAAGGATTTCCACACATTGCTTAAATAGTTGTCCATTTTCAGAATTTTATATATAAACATAGCAATTTGGTGATTACATAATGTAATAAATTGAAAATGCAATGCTCTCAATGCAATTTTGATAATCCAGTGAAATGAAGCAATATAAGCTAAATGTAATGAATTTGATGAAACAATAAATTAGAAAATTGAAACAATAAAGTAATAGCAACAAACAAAATCCTAAAACTAAGATTTTAACTTCCAAAAAATGAAAATAAATAGCTAACAAGGACTCATTCACTAGTAAGGGTGAATGGGTCCTGATTATGTTTTTTTGAGATGTTTTTGTTGATTTCAGAGCTATTTTTAATACTTTTTCAGTTGCTAGAAGCTTCAAGTTTGACCTAACCATGGATTGATTCACTAGTAAAGGTGAATGAGTCCTAGTTAGGTATTTTTAAACTATTTTTGGAAGATTTTCAAGCTTTTAGTAATGTTTTTTAGTTTGAAGTCCGATGAGTTTCAGTTTCACATTTTCCAGAAATGCAATGAAAAGATGAATGCAAGGACCTAGTTTGAAATATTTTTTTTTAAAAAATTTTCAAATGCAATTTTATGAGGTCTAAATGATATGCACAATGACTGATTTGTTTTTGTATTTTTTTGATTTATAAAGATGCAAAATAATGCAAATCTAAACCTGAGATGACATGCAATTTTCAATGCAAAGCAGGAAATCCTAAATGAGATCTAATTCAATGGAAATGAATGCAAGATATAACCTAGAATGTAAGGGAAGACTTCAAAATTAGAAAATTGCAATATTCAACTAGCCAGGTTCACCAAAATGAAACATAGAAAAATAGGGTTCACCACCACAATGAATGGATCAAAATTATGAAGCCAATAATTTTCACTATGAAACATGTAATTATAGAGCCAAAATTCCAAAATAACGATTAGAAACTAACCCTAACTGTTATAGAAACTATGAGGGAGGTTTTATGGCACAAAGGACACATTCACCTTTAGTGGAGAATGGGTCCCTATTAGGGTTTCTAAAACTATGATTTAGGTTATTTTCCTTGATGTCTACACTCGCAAATCTATGATTGTTAGCTCCCACAAACCTGTAACAAATTCTTTACCTTTAATTCTCTACTCTTGCACTATGAAGGTCATTCTTGCAACTTGACAACCTTTGTAGTCTTGCTTCAAACTTCTTCTCTGCTTGATATTCAACCTATAAATTTTAAAACACACACTAAAGGGAATAAAATATTGTTGATTATTAGTTAATAGGGGTTTTCCTAAGTCAAACCCCTTGTAGGTAATCAAACAAAATGATGAAATAATGAAATTAAAGCATGACACATGAAATATGTGATGTTGATACCTTGGAAGTTGTCTTGGAGTGTAAATATCCAATCTAACATGTAGTGGGCATGAATATTGCAAATCTTGATCCTTGAATAAGATGTGTAACAATTCTTCCAAGTAGATCTTTAATGTACATCAACTATCTTAGCCCAACAACATGTAGGAATGCACTATGCCTTAGAAATGATGAAACGACCTCAAATTGTTGTAGTAGAATCCACTAATCTGCCTTAAAAATGCCTTTGAAATGGTCTTGTAAACTCTTGTGTATGTTCTCTTATGATAACTTGAACATGCTATATTTTTTTAGGAGAAACAATGTCAATTAACCCCATATTTATACTAAATCAAGAGATTAAACCCAAAATTCAAAAAATTCAAGTCGACACCAGATCTAGAAATAAACATTATTAAAATCCCACTAGAATCAAATTCAAAAAAGGGATCCTCATTAAGGGAGTACCCATTCACCACCTAGGGTGAATGGGTCCTAGCACAAGTTTCCAGGACCATGCCTTCGGAGGATAAAAGATCATCAAAAACCCATGTAGAATCTGAAAAAAAAGGGGAGTCCTATAGAAGGAGGATCCATTCACCACCTATGGTGAATGGGTCCTAGCACTAATTTATAGGACCTCAAAGTTTTGCAATTAATTTTTTTACAATTTGAATTATGAGTGTCGGGATAGATCTTCGGAAGGTGTCACAAATAAGGCTTAGATTTGAATTAAAGGTGCTAGTTAACTCTAATTAACCATAGATAAGTGTGAAATTATGTTACAACACTTTACAACACCATAAATAGAAGTACAAATTAAGTATATTTTATTAAAAGGGGCCCCAAGATCAATGTGAATGCATTACAACACATTACAACATTAAACTTAGAAAAAATTAGGTTAACTCAATGAAAATTATTCCCAAATCAAGTAAGAAAAAGGGATACTTTTTCCATTACTATAGTTATGAATGAGGAAAAAATACATGAGATAATAATTAATTAATTTTATTTTTTTGAGGAATGTGCAGGTAAGAATTAGATATATAAATTAAATATTTTATTTATTGTTAATGAATAGATAATTTTTAGAGGAAATAGGATAATTAAATAATTAAAGTATTTATTTAATCTAGAAAGTGGGTGAATTCTAATTAAATAACTAATCATAATTA
Organism: Sequoia sempervirens; assembly: GCA_007258455.2. Lineage (NCBI taxonomy): Eukaryota > Viridiplantae > Streptophyta > Pinopsida > Cupressales > Cupressaceae > Sequoia > Sequoia sempervirens. Next base: position 43,347,856 of record VDFB02358134.1, read on the forward strand.
TTTAATTAATTTATAGGAATAAGATAACTAAATACATAATTAAATAAATATGATTTATTTGATGAATCATGAAGATTAAAGATAAAGATATAATTAAATAAATAAGATCTATTTAATTAACTTGAAAGATTAATGATAAAGTGAATTAATTAAATAGCATAAATACATTTAATTAATAGTGTAAATATGAAATTAGATAATAATTAATTAAACATTATTTAGTCATTAGGGATAGGACAATAATTAGCCTAAAAGTGTTATTCGTAGGCTAGGAAAATTTTGGGTATCTATATTTTTCCTCTTTGATACAATGTATTTTATAGTGTGTCAAAGAAAATTGAAAAATTCATGATTAGGACTTGCCCTAGTATGCCCTAGTAACAATAGGATAGCATAGTGCCCACTCGATAAATTCTGAATTTATTTAAAAAATCTAAAAAAATTGGAAAATTGTTTTGACAAGCTAATTTAATAGTGTTAAGTACATTGGAAAGAAAAAAAATTATTTTAGGTCATTCTAAGCATCTATATTAGTGTTTAGAAGTCATGGTTGAGGCATCCAGTCATAATTGGGGGATCCATAATGCCACTGAAGGTCTATAAATAGGGCTTAGGTGGTCCAAAATCCTCATTTGTACATTTTAGTATTAGAATTTTATTTGAACAGGAATGTGAGTCTTGAAGAGGGATTTAGAGCAATGCCTAGAGTTCTAGAGAGCTCACACATTAGATGGAATTTACAAACCTATAAGTAGTTTGAGGGATTGGTGAATGCAATATGTATCTATTTTTATATTTTTATTTTGTGTTTTTCAATAGATTTTAGGGCTTGAAATAGAGAAAATAGAAATGGTCTACTTTTTGCATAGTAATTGTGGCCATGTTCACTAAAATTGTAGAATTATGTGACACATCTATAAGGTACACTTCATTTTTTCTATGGAACCAAATTTGGTGTTGGTTCACAAGTGTTTAGAGGATTGTAATTGAAATAGCATTGCAAGTGTAGGAAACAACACCAATAATAACATTGAGCTTGATAGTACCAGCCATGTTGCAAAATATGAGTTCCATCTTTTCAGCTAGATGAGGGTGATCCCATAATAGTGGTTTACAATTTTTGGCCAAACTGGACACTGAAATTATTATTTTTAACTAAATATTCACATTCGGGCACCTATAGTGGCTAAACTGTGAGGAATTTGAAGATGGTGCAAACTAGAGTCTCATCAAATTTTGTCTGTAGGTTCTAAAAATATTTTTTTCAAAATTTTTGGAATCAAATCGCACTTCTTTTTCCATCTCCCATGAAAATATATTTTTTTCAGAAAACAACATTTTTAAAAAGTGACGCACACCGTATAACACATAACTTTTTTTCCATGAAGGATAAAATTCTAATTCTTTCAAATTTAGATTTGTAACTCTAATATCTAGTGCTTCCACTTGGTTTATATAGTATTTTATTGAATATTTTTCCTTAATCAAGTTTCAAAAGTCAAACAAATTACAATTCAGAATTAAAGACTGAATACGAACTTTTTGTATATGTCAAAATTTAAATTTTTTTTGTTGGATCAAGGACTTCAATATCTGGTGCACCTCATATTTTTCAAATTTTTTTTGATAATCTTCTATTTTTCCACGTGAAGAACAAAGAAATCCATTTTTGATGGAAAACCTATGTTTAATAAAACTTAAAAAACAAATACATAACAAAACCAAAACATATTAAAATTATATTCATTGGATAGCTTGTTCCGAGAATACTATAATCATTTGAAATAAATTTTAAATGAATTCATTTGATCCCCCAAAATCTAAATCAAAAGTGATTTTTTATCAGCATTTTGATAGTTGTAAAGGAGACGCATTTATAGGTATGGTTTAAAACTAGCGAGGTTATCCAAGTGGGTTTGATCTAAGGTGATTTGATCAAACCCTCTTCAATTGGAATCCTTAAAATGGAACTTTTTAAGGCTTAAATCATTATATTTTCTAAAAATATGTGATTTTAGCTAAAATTTGTTCCTCTCAGGAATTGTAAACCACTATTATGACAACACCCATGAATTTTTCTTACAATATGGTAATGTGCAAGACATTGAAGAAGGCTTTTTCTGCTTAAGAATGATTTAGATGATAAATATCATTAGTTGTTGCCACACAAAAAATCAATATTTTAAGGGTATGCCTAATTTTTAGATGCATGATATTTGTGAACTTGTTGATATTGTTGTATATAATGGACCATTAGGATATGCTAGCATGTTTAATCAGGCATATTGTAGTGATTTTTTGACATTGATTTCAGTGAAGTGTGATGAGAAATTTTTCTATGACAGGGGTAAGAAGAGACATTTAGTTTTTGGTGGCCTTGGGCCATCAAATTTGGTTTGACTTGTCAAACCAGAGCAGTTGGGGGCAGATATCATCCTTTGACTCTGTCACCCAATGAATTAGGAATCCAGTATGCTTCTCCATAGGATCTAAATGCTTTATATTTCCACAAGGGGCATACATCCCCATAAAGTGCCAATGTTGGCACTTTCAAAATTGCAAAATTTTTTGGAGTGCCCATATTGAACCCTAAATTTTTTTATTTCATCTCAAAAATTTGTTGCATCTAGATGTAGGGTTCTTATATGGGGGTTTATGGTTTTATTCATTATAACTATTTGCAACATTCTCTTTGGTCATTGACTACATATTTGTCATTTTTGTTCATTTTAAAACTCTTATGTCTATCAATGCCGACAAGTGACTAGTCCCTCTTGCCTAGGTTTGAATTTCTAAAAAAATTATAATGTTCAGTGGGGAACCATTTTGGCCTTTACATCCTTTACATTTCATGACTCATAAATTTTGGAGCCTATTATTGGGTATGTGCAAGATCATCATGGAAAAAATAGGCCCTTAAGTGGCAAAAAATATAGAAAAATCAGAGTTAGGCAACTTGACGTAAAAAATTGAATAAGTTATCTATATTATTTCAAAAATATGTAAGAATAGAATCTGTAGAAAATTGAATTTAGTTTCTAAACTACTAGGATTTCTTTTTTAAAAGAAAATCTATTTGGTGAAAATTTGAAATTTCAATGGAGTAGTACTTAAATTTCAAGGAAAAATAAGAAGTAGGTGTCTATCTGACCACCCTAACCACAATAAAATGATAATTTATTTTGTATGATTTTAGATATAAGTAGAGGGCTCATGTCCCAATGTGATGCATATATTTTTGTAATTTTTTTCTAAGTAAATGATTAATTATAATTTTTTTATTACAACTTTTAAAAAATATAAAAACTTGTATGTCTAACCACCTTAACTTGGTCAAAACTTCATGAAATTCAATTTTTTTTCTTTAATCCTATAGTATGTGAAGCATAGAATGTGACGCATGTATCAAATTCAAAAAATGTCATACCGTTTGAAAGTTATAGATGTGTTTCAAGCAGCCTATCAATAAGGACTTTACTTGTAATTCAAATAGAAAATGATTAATAATTATTTATTAAATTCAAAGTAAAGCATAATTTATATTGATGGAAAGCTGAGAATCTCCTTTAAAAACCCTTTTTATTTCATCAATTTTGGTTTAAAAAAACATCCTCAGCCACATGCCCTACAAACACCCATCATATTGTCACTTTTTGGCCTATCATGATCCTGGACATACCCTATTCTCTTGTCATCCTAGGGGATCCCATTCATTAGAACAACTTAAATGTAGGTGCTCAAAGTTTCCACTTAAGTCCTAATGGCTGTCATACTATATCACTCATTGTTGATTTCTTCATGAGTACATATTTTGAGTTAGCAACAAGTGATGAGGTGGTGTTTTCTTTGATATCGCTCATCATAGATAGTTGTCAGAGTTCTTAAAAATAATGTGTGATGAGAGATGTTCTTTAAGGGATCGATTATCACTAATGGATTTTAAGCCTTTAGATTTGTAATAGTGATAAGCGATACCCCTGTTTTATGTCTTATTGCTCATTGCGAATAGTCGTAAGATGATAAATTTATGATCAACGAGAAGTGATGTGATGAAATTTACTTTATATCATGTTATCCCAGATATGTTTTAAATGATAAGTTCCAAATTAGCAATAAGTGATACAAAATGTAGCTATGTAATTCCTCTCATCACTAATTTCTTGCAAACTATATTAGTAGAATTAGTGATGAGTGACGGCCTTATGTTTTATCGCTCATCGCAAATTCATTTCCAAGCTTAATTTCCAAATTAGTGATGAGCGAGGGTATTCTCTAAAAGGTTTCTTCTCACTAATATGATAAGGTATTATATGCAATGGATTTTGTACCATTGATTTTCATGTAGGTTTACTTGTCTAAATATGATGCCTTCACTACATCTCCCATCGTTGATAGGACCCTAGGTGCAAAGTTCAAATTAGTGATGCATGATGGAAGACTAGGAGCTGAGATTTCATTGCTGATGAGGCCAATGAAGGAGGAGATGCATCCATGATAGGAGATGACTATTGATGGAACAAGGAATGTGGCAGGATCCTAAGGATTTCATGTAAAGAAAAAAGGAAAGCAGTGAAAGAACTGGATAACCATTGATGAAGTTTTAAAATAGGATGATCTAACGGACTAAGCTTCATTGTATGAATACTTTCATCATTGATTACACCCTAAAATTTGAAGAAAATTGGTGATGAGAAATTATGAAGTGTAAAAGGAGATATTCTCTCTAGAAATCAAATTGGTCCTCTATAATTCACTAATATTAATGAAAAAGCACACATTAGGTTGGTGATAAATGATTATTGTTAGATTAGATATGATTTATCAAGATTGAAGAAGAATGTGGCAGGATTTAAGATAACATCACTTTTTTCTAGGAGCAAGTTGCTAATGGTAAAAAAATGATGCTCATGGCCACCTTAGATAAAATTTTAATTATTCTAAGATCAACAGCTCAGATTCAAAAATGAACTAATAAGTTATCAATTTTCTCGTGCAGGAGGTTCTTCAATAATTAACTCTACATGCTCCAATTTTCTACTTAACGTAGGTTGATTGCTATTCATTTACACCATCTTTCTAGTCTGTAGTGAATGTAGAATGAAGTGTGAAGAGGAGTGAGAGGTTGTTTGTTTTCCTTGAGTCAAGTATTCTTGTCCTAAGTAGGTTGGTTTCAAATTAAGTTCTTTGGTATGGTTAGGAATTTCTCTGATAATTTGGTTACAATTGTCTGGGTTGTAAGTTGTGTCTCCCTGTAGCTTTGTTTCAAATTGTTAAATTTTATTTTCTTTGAAAATGGGGAAAACTAGTGTGACAATTTATCCTATTAGAAGGTCTAGCCAACTCAATGTATTGGAGTATCATGAGGACATATATAAGCAAGAATCCTATGATTCTCTTGAGATTACAAAGGGTAAAAGGAGGGCTAGAGGTCATAAGAAGAAGTCAATTATTCAGATTACATACAACTTGAGAAATAGAACCCTTTCGGGAGAAGTGGTCAACTTCAAAGGCAAGGAACTTGCTCAACCAATGAAGAAGGCCTAGAAAAAGGAGAAAATTCATAGGGTCTACCTATGAAAACACAATTCTCCTATTTTTCTTTTGGATACTCCTTCAGATTCTAAAAGTGATATTGATTTAGAATATGGCCAGTACCTCTAGGCTATGGTGCCATATGGGAGCTCTGACAATGACCTGGTGATGATCCCTCCAATTTCATCAAGGACAAGGAGTGGTCAGGAATTCTCTGCTGTCGATGACTTTGAATAGGGTCATCGCCTTGTTTTTGTTTTTTATGACGCCATGGTATTTTCATAGGAGGTATTTGTTTTCATGTGTCCATGGTTTGTCCTATGCTCTTCCATGTTGATGTGGAAGTCCTTTGGCTGATATGATATGTAATATTTTTTGTTTCAACAATGAACACAGTGACAATGACTAATGGTATCCTATGCATGTTGTTTTCCTTTTGTCCTCCCCTATTCACAAATGATTGCATAAGAAACCACCTAGGGAGTTCTTTGAGGAGTCAGTTGAAATTAGGTTTCTGAAATTAACTAAAATGAAAATGATATTTTAATTAAGTTAGGTGCTTGTTGCTCCCCTATTTATAAAGGTGATTTCATGGCTGATGTTAAGGAAGAGTTCATAATTTTGAGTCCAAAATAGGTCATTGTTCGAATCAGGGAACACTGAGAGTGGGGGTCAATCAGTGTTCTACAAAATTTAGCTTTATAAAAAATAAGTGTTTACAAATGGGGAATGCACATGCATTCATGCGCACTACGTAGAGCTCATTGTTGATATACAAAAAGGCTTACTACCCAAAGAAGAATCATAGATAGACAATTTGGAGTGGATGAACTATGAAATTAGCATCTTCTAATGTCTAAGTATAGTTCTGGTTAAGCACATTAATTGCTTTCTTCACACTTTGTTTGATTATGCACTTGAAACTCTATCTTCCTAAATTCATATCACTAATCTTTGCTCAGTGCAACTGAAACTGCGGACAATCGATCTATATTTCATCTAACTTTTGCATCATATCACAACACACACCAAAAATGATAGAAGTAATTGATTATATTATGTCATAGAGAAATGGCCCCTTTTCATTTTCATGGCCTTTTAGGTCTTGTGTCGTGGTATTTGATATATTTTGCTTTGAGGGTATGATGTACCATTGGCTTGAACATGTATATTTAGGTACTAAAATTCAAATAATGGCATCTTATGAAGGTGTTGTGAAGTGTTGTAAGACATTTCTATACGCAATTCTAGACTTTATTTATTATAATTCACCTAAAAATCACCTTTTTACACATCATTAAGTCCTATTTTGAAGTGTTGTAAAGTCTTGTAACAAGATTCCACACTTTTCTAGGCACAACTTCACTATTTATCCCTTTCTTATGACTTATTTGACCCCTTTATGCCCTCATATGCTTTTATTAAGTGTGTTTTTGAATGTAAGCCTGATAAATAGCATTAAACACAACTTAATTCCCAAAACTTGTTTTTAGGTCCTAGGTGGAACCCATTCGCCATGGGTGGCAAATGAGACCCCCTTTGGCCCCAAATTCAACATATTTTAAATTTATTTTCACTTTTTATTTAAAAAATCTTCATGTTGTTAATGTTATTAAGTAGCTTCGGGTTCATCCTTCCAGCCACGAGTGAAGACATAAATAAATGTAGCCTATCAGCTATTTATTTATATGTATCATTTAATGACAATATGGGCTTCTCTTGGCAACAATATAATTTCTCTTGGGCTGACCTTCCTTGTGACTTGTATTTATTTGTAACTATATTATTATATTCTAGCTGACCTTGTAATATGAAGAAGTACGACCTCTCTCACACTTGTATATATACAAGGTCACTTTCATCTCCTTATCATCAAGCAAGTTCAAGTATTTCCTTCATAAAAGTGTGAATTCTTCATGAAGCTGATTGTGAATTCATCCTAGTGCAAATCTGAGTCTAAGGAAGGGCAGATTGTTATCTATTATTGTCACCATTATTGGTGCTGAATTTTGGCTTTGTGACTAGCCTCATTGTAAAGTGAATTGTTGCCATTGTTTATATATATAAGAGTTATATTTGTTGCTGGGTTTTCCCAGGGTATATGCTGTGTTATTCTGTTTGATGTTGAATTAATTTTCTGTGCATACAATCTGATCATTAAAATTTATATGGTATCAGAGCGGGTCACTATCTATCTGACTGCAATCACCAGTCTAGGAGTCGTCTAAACAAGGAAAGATCTTTGTTATAGGGGAATTAGGATGCAGTGTCAATGGATATTGCCTTGGGGCCACAAAACACCTCTAGAGAAAATAATATCGACAACATTAGATGTTAGTCAGATCATAGTGTGCTAATTCTGGAGTGAACCATCCAATGAATAGTTTCTTGTGGAAATTGTAGAATATTCATTGAAGTCATTTTTTTATTAAAGTTTGTCACACTAGCGGAGGATCCTTATATATGTCAGGTTTGCATTTGTTTACTGTTGGAACTCTCTGGCTCTAGTGAGGGAGAATATCGTTGACATTTCATATTGCCTAGATGTCATCAGGTCATCTCCAGGTTATAGCCATCATGTTCATCTTCAAGTTATAGCCATCATGAGTGTAAATAATACATAGCAATTATATCTAGAATCTTAATTCTGGTTTATGCCCAAATTTGAATCATATCATCACTCCATGTTGATTATCGATGAAATTCTTCAATGCAAATCCTTTCGCATTTTATATTGCCACTTCATCCCTCTTCACATCACCACTGTTTGTTGGCATCATAGGAATTTTAAATTACGGCCAGGGATGGAGAACGCGTTGGATGGTGTTCAATTATATTACATTCACAAACCACAAAAGAGTGCCATCAATCGACAGACTGAGAAGGGCATCAGAGTGTTTAGCGATAAAGCGTTGAGACTTATGAAGAAGCCCAGGTTTTGGCATTTCAAAGTCAATCAAAACTCTTGATTGTGTGTCCCTAAATTAGTCATCATCCCTTGAATATACATGGGCTTGTGTCATCTATGCCATACCAGCATCTCGAGAGCTCTATCGACAACACATTTTTGAGCTTCGTTACATCACACAAATTTGGGAAGGGATTCAGAGTTCATTCACGCTAAAGATCAGATCCTTGTATCGAATGGGGCTCTTTTTGCACCTGTGTTCTATATCGGGGAGATCTCTCTATGAAGTCAACTTGTTACCAGTAGCGACAGAGCAACCTCATAAATTTTTGGTTATCGCCTGGGCGCATAAGGTGTTGCTCTTCATCGCGGGCTTATAAAGTGAACTGTATATCAAAGAATCCGCCAACTCTTGGGAATTTTTTTTTATCTAGCAGAATTCTTGTTGCTGAATGATGATGGGTCTATATACTCCTACTTCTCTTGTCAGATTTGTCTCCATCGGTGTTATTTTGTCTTTTTTGTGTGCTTTGGGCGTGACTGCTTTGTGCTTAAGACTCTTCTCATTGACGTCTTTACTATATTCATTGTGTTGATTCTAAGAGGTGTGACTCTCTTCTATTGCCACGTATCCTTAAGGAAAGAAATGATATTGCCATGTCATGAGATTCCTGGGTGGTTGCTTCATGTCAGTGAGTGAAGAACATACTATCTAGAAAATTCAGGCTCATTGGCAAAGTTCTATGATAGCGTTATCCGTAAGTCTATGTACATCTTTGTAGTCATGATGGACATCAATGGTCTTTATGACCTTGCAGTTAAGAACTCAACTATGTCAGATTGTGCTGCTAATGGTTGATGTTTGCAAAATGGCTGAAACCAAATAGAGATAAGTATTTATTTCTTTTGTTGTTCATATTTTTTTTTATGTGAAACTCAGTCTACTGAGTTGTGCAGATTTGATGCTGGTTATAAGTGTTTCACTGGGATAAGTTAATTGAATCTTATTTTGTGTTGGTTGGTCATTGAGTTTATGCTGTTTAGATGATGATCTGACACAATGTTCCAATCCCGTGAAGATTTCAACTCCAAAGTTGTATGATCAGTTGCAATCAAAGTCAAGTCTCCATTAAGAGTAGCAGTGATCAACACCACTGTAAAGGGTGGAGAGAGCAGATATTATGAACGTTGATATCGATCCCTCAGTTTTTGCATACATAATTCTAAATTCTTTAAGATAAGTATTGCATGGTTAATGTTCATGAATTGATGTATAGTTATTAATTCATGCTATAACATTGAGAGAGTAAATCATGCATGCTTCTAGTAGTGGTAGTTCTCTTCAAAATAGTCGAGTTATATGAACTATTAGTAATCTCTTCTTACTATGCATTAGGATGGACCAAGAGATTGCTTTCAAGAGAAAAGCATGAAGCCGCAACTTGCAGCCATAGGGCTGAGTATTTGATGGCTAGAGGGAGTTCACTTCCAAAAGTCTTCTTTGCAATCTCTAAAGCAAGGATCAAGAGGGAGTTTTGTGACTCACTAAGAAGAAGTGAAGGTTGCAGTGTTGCAAGGCCGAGTACTTAAAGATTCAGAGGGAGCCTATTGAACCTATAGAAGATGGTCGTGTTGCTGATTAAAAGAGCACCTCTGGATGCTATTTCAATTGAGGTCTGTGATGACTTCCTGGTGTAGCAGGAAGCAGTCTTCACTGGCACTGAGCATAATAGGGGTTGAGAATATTGCAGCTTGTGTGGCAGCTTGAGAAGCAGTGTGGCTTCGTAAGCTCCTTCCAGGATTGTCTGGACAATCAATGGAGCCTACTATCATTCATTATGATAAATAGTATCAGTGATCCTTGATAATGAGTTCTTCTTTGAGAGAAGTTTGAGGTGAAATCCCTTGTTAATGCATTTTCCTCTGAGATGGAGGAATTTTAGGTTCAAGCCCTTGTTAATGGATTTTCCTCTAAGAAGGAGGAATTTGAGGTGCAAGCCCTTGTTAATGCATTTTCCTTTGAGATGGAGGAATTTGAGGTGCAAGCCCTTGTTAATGCATTTTTCTTTGAGACAGAGGAATTTGAGGTGCAAGCCCTTGTTAATGCATTTTCCTCTGAGATGGAGGAATTTGAGGTGAAAGCCCTTGTTTCCACCCTCTGAATTGAGTCATGGTGGATGTTATGTGTGAGACTCCATGACATATCTTGTGCTTGTGAATGTCATGTTGAGGTGACAACATCACGCAAGTGATGAACACTTGTACACACCATAGTATGGTTGTAGCCATTATGGTTGATATCGTGTTGAGGTGATATCTAATATCACGTTGAGGTGATATTCTTCTTTTCACATCTGGTTGTAGCCAATGTGATGGGCATCATGTTGAGGTGATTTGTCTTGTGCAACTAGAAGTTCTCTCCCTAGTTGAGAGGGAGTGTTAATGTTATTGAGCAGCTTCGGGTTCATCCTTCCAGCCATGAGTGAAGACATAAATAAATGTAGCCTATCAGCTATTTATTTATATGTATCATTTAATGAGAATATGGGCTTGTCTTGGCAACAATATAATTTTTCTCGGTCTGACCTTCCTTATGATTTGTATTTATTTGTAATTATATTATTATATTCTAGCCGACCTTGTAATATGAAGAGGTGCGACCTCTCTCACACTTGTATATATACAAGGTCACTTTCATCTCCTTATCATCAAGCAAGTTCAAGTCTTTTGTTCATACAAGTGTGAATTCTTCATGAAGTTGATTGTGAATTCATCCTAGTGCAGATCTGAGTCTAAGGAAGAGAAAATTGTTATCTATTATTGTCACCATTATTGGTGCTGAATTTTGGCTTTGTGATTGGCCTCATTGTAAAGTGAATTGTTGCCATTGTTTATATATATAAGAGTTATATTTGTTGTTGGGTTTTCCCAGGGTATATGCTATGTTATTCTGTCTAATATTGAATTAATTTTCTGTGCATACAATCTGATCATTAAAATTTACAGATGTCGGCCTGTGATGAGGTATGAAATGTTAACTAAGGCACAAGTGTGTATAAATAAGTGTTTTTATCCTCATTCTACATTCTTCATTATTCATCCACCATTCTTTTATTTCAAGTCAAGCAAGTTAGGGCTTTCACATTGCAATTCATCAATTTAGCTTCCTAAGATATCCAAGGGAAGATTCTACATGTTTTATCACTGAATTTCAAGATCTATCATCATGGAAAGCTAATCTATTCCATTGTTGCATGTTTCATTCTATTCTTTCATCATTTTGGTTTAATTACATAAATGGGGTTTGACTAAGGAAAACCCCCATGCCCTAACAATAACCATTTATTCTTCTCTTCTTGTGTGTTTACAGATTTAGGTCCTTTAGAAGCTTGGAAATCATTATCGATAAAATTTCAAAGTTGTTAAAGTACTCTCTTCATTCAACAAGTCAAAGAATCAACAAAATCTCGTTTTTAGACCTGTAAATAAGAGTTTTGGAAGTAGACACCAGTAGAACATCAAAGTACAGATCAAAATCTTTGGAAGCCACTCTTGAATATTCAAAAATTCAAAAGTGGACTCATTTTCCATAGGTGGCGAATGAGTCTCATTTCAAGGCTAGTTTTGTGTTTTCTGCATTTTCTAACACCCTTTTAACAAAAACAAGTTTCGGCTCAGTTTACTAGAACTGGGGTTGATTCACCTAGAATGGTGAATGAGTCCCTCCAGGTCTGAAAAACATCATCAACAACATTTCAAAAGAATTTCTAGTCTTCTTCAACATTACAGGTGCACATTTTTAGTCTAATTCATCTCTATTGAAATTTTCCATTCATTTGTAGGTGATTTTTTTTACACAATGTGTTTTCAAATCTATTGTTTTCCTTTAGTTTCCATTAATTAATCAATCAATTTTATTAGTTTCTTGCATTTAAACATTACATCTAGGAATATTGCATCCTTTTTCTAGTCATATCACATTAATATTTGAATGTGAGCATAAGTATTTTTTGGACCCATCTTTCTCCTTTTAGGTGAAAAACTGTAGAAGTGCTAGAAAGCAAGTGGGTCCAAAAAATATATGTTCCATATATATATATATATATATATATATATATATATATATATATATATATATATATATATATACATCAAGAGATTACATCAACTACATGTCAACTTTTACAAAATATAAAACATGTACAAACTATCAGGTCAATCCATAAACAACTATTAATGTGAATAAACCAATGTCAGACACAACATAGTGAGGATCCAAAACAACATCCTTGAACATGAAAAACACCTCCATAAATTATTCTTCAAAGATCCAGAACACGCTACAATCACCCTATCAGCCTTTGTACACCATTAGACTGAAAATCAATAAAATGGATCATCTAACTTGTACACCAATCAATAAGAGGCTCGATGATTCAAAGATAAGAAAGTTCATACATCTAGTTACCTTCCCTAAGATCCACCACTCAAAATGATAACAAAAAATTGCAATGAATCAGTATACACAACTATGTTGGATGCTCTTTTTTAGCTTTGACAATTAATGCACATCTTCAATCTAATTTTTGGTATGAGCAATTACTAAAGTACAGATATGATTACTAACTAGGGTTTCCATCAATGACAACACCAAATGACTTGTGGAGTTTCTCTTGCCAACAATCTCCCCCTTTGGAATTGATGGCAACACTTAGTGAAAAATGACTAAGTGTCGGAATCAGTACCAACATGAATACACTACCATCCTCAAAACCTATAAAAAAATCTCCCCCTGAGATGAATATGAAATTATTCACTTTCCCACTCTCCCCCTTTGACATCAATGACAAAGACAGGAATCCGCATACCAAAAATCATATAAAATTTCTATGTATATGTACAAACATGCTTATCTAGCTTACATAGACTAGAATATGTCTGCAAAATTGTTCTTCAACAGGCTTAAACTAGTGTCCCACCCCTTTTTGAGACTCTCCAAAATAGTCATGTGACCATAGAATAGATAGGATTCCATCTCTACTTACCCAAGATTTTTTGGATCATTGACAGCCATAGCATCCTGTTCTTCCTTCAATGCACTAAGCATTGTCTCCATTTTAGTACCAATCAATCCTCTGAGATCACATACCCTTTCAACAATTTTATCTTTTTCAAGCTTCAAAATTTTAATTTTTTCAAGCAGGGATATGACTTGACCTTCTTGCTTACTCACAAAAATGATTAGAGGATCAAAGGCTTGAGAAATATCTGCTAACTATTTCTCCATATTCCTTAATTTTCTTCTCATTGACCTCAATGAATTTAGACAACTTAGATAAGAATGAATTGTAGATATTACAACCCTCAGATAAAGCACCTTGAATGTTCTTTACATAGGTGGCTAACAAATATTTATCATTTGCAATCATACCCTTCATTCTACTGAACTTTCTTGCATCAAATTCTTTTTGAACCTTATCCTCAACTGACCTTTCAAGAGACTCAAAGTGAGTACTTACAAAGTTGAAAAGTTTCTTCAGTTGACCAGAGGGAGAATTAGATGAGTCCTTGACATGTGTGGGCATGATCTTCTCCAAGGTACTAGATGCAAGACTTAGTAGTTCACTATCCTTAATGTGAGATTTTAGTATCTCCTCTGTTTCCTTTTCCTGAGCAAATGTTGCTACCTTGAGTTTCTGAATAGGAGATAGAGTGGCCAAGTTGATATGATTTTTCAACCAACTCAGGGTCAAACTCCTATTTTTCTTCTAAAAACTCCTTTACTACCTTGGCAATGTCGCTTGCTTCCAAAACAACCTTCTTTGCTTCAACCTTCTTGTTTTCACTCAGATTCTTGCTTGGCTTTGGGAATCTCTAACTCTTCAACTTTAGAAGCTTTAGTCTCCATAGGAATTTCAATGTCTTTCATATCTAGAGTATTATAAGTATCCTCAATTTTGTCTTCTTTTCCTTCTTCAATTAGTAGACCAGATGGAATATTTTCATCATTAACTTCTTCAAAAACAACATTGTACCTATTCTTCAAGAGAATTTCCTTAAGAATTTTTTAGTATCTTTTGCCACTTCCTCAATCTGTCTGATCATAAGCTTATTCACCCTCATTTTTCTCTTAAAATCCTTCTTAGCATCATTGAGGATCTTCTTCATTTCTTCTATTGATATTAATGAACAAAGATCAAAAACTATACATTCTCTCATTTGTTCTTCTTCAGTTCTTGCATTTACTCTCCTGATTTCCAAGACTTCATATAACCCTTTAGGTAATTATGACATTATTTCTATAAGATTTATATTAAAAATATTCAAATATTTTATTATGGCCTCTGCAAGAGTTCTCTGACCAACACTATCAAAAGTATCATACCACTTAAAAAGTGGTTTGAGATTACCATCCTTGATTAAAGCTTTTTCCACTTCCTCTATAGTCATACTTGATTTCTCAGTTTTCACCTTTTTCTTTGCTTTTTCTTCACGGGAGGGCTTGTCCTTAGAGACTTTTGATACCTTTGTTCCCTTATGCTTGATTTCTCTTACTTCTTCATCAAAGTTAGTTTCTTCATCATCTTCAACTGCAACATAGACTCTTGTGCTTTTATCCTTCTTCCTTTTACCTTCTCTCTCAGATATCTTGACTTGAGCTTTACAGGGCTTGATTTCTTTGTAGGAATGGATAAGGATGCAGAGCTCCTTGTAGATCTAGATCTAGTAGAGGATTTTGTCAAACTAGAAAATTCAGTTCTAGTAGGCTCCTCCTCTTCATCCTGTTCTCTTTTCCTCATAGCTTCCCTCACTATTGCATCTGATATGCCCCTGCTTTCTACAAAATCTTCAAGTTCCCTTCTCACCTTCCAGAATATCATAGGATTCTTCAGTTTTTCTTGCACTTGCATATCTTTCTCTTCAAAGGTACCAAACCTTTCTTCTATCAGATCCTGAGGTTTTCTCAATAGGTGTTGGGCATAAAAATCCAAACCTTGTTCTTCAACCTCATATCCCATAGGCATTATCCAAACTATTCTAGGTTCTACTACTTCCATCGAGCACTGATCAATGTCAACCATGAAGCAAATAGTGTCCTTGTATTTTTCAACAATAGATGTAGGAATCCTTTCCTTGGTTTGCATTTCACTCTGAAAGCTTTTGAAGTAACCCCAAATAGTATTTTTCCTTGCTTTGTTGTCACCAATTATATACAAGATGTCTCTAATTTGACTAGCTATATGTTTATCACTTCGCCATTACACTTTTCCAACTCCTGGAACTTCATTCATGAAGTAGAAGAATAGACATAATAGAAAATTTCCATACATGAAATATTTTTTATTGTCCTTGATTTTTCCAAGATTTTCAATTAGCTAGCTCTAGAGTAACTCACATAGGTTATATTCTACATTTTCCTTTACCATTTGATAAGTTGTATATATTGCAGTACTAGATACAGAGTTATCCTAGCTCGAGTGATATATTTTATAACCAATAACTGTAGAAGCAAATTTTACATCCACTTCAATGATTTCATTAATTTTCATGGCTCTCTTGTTGAAAACCTAACCGGTTGATTCAGTGACTATTTATTTCTTCATAGATTTCAATGTTGGCAACGCATTGGATGAATTCAAACTAGTAACAATCATTATAGCTTCTTTTGTGATCTTGAAAGGCTGAATTAGCCACATGAACTCGACATGGACTCAACTCAGTATGTATCGGACCCATTCATTTTCCTCAAACATGGGAAACTTCACAATCTGTGTGAACTTCTTCTCCTCCAAAGTCTTGAATTCAGGCCTTAAACAAAGATATTCTCCCACAATGTGTTTTGTGTATAGATTTAACAAGTGGGAGCTTCCTAATTCCTCAACATTTGCATTAATGTAAACCCTAATATCTTCAATATACAAAACACCATACAAAATGGAAGAAAATGCACCTAATGGTTACGTCTCAATCATTTTGAATGGGTGCCATTTTAATTTTGGATGGGGTCTATCCTTAATATCAACTACTAACAGAGTGGCCATTTCTAGAAATTTCAAATTCATAAGTTTTGCAAATAAATACCTTTCATTGGATTAGGGTTTGCTCAACAAATGAGCTTTAGACTTGTATCTTCACCAAAATTCATTACAGATCTCTCCAAACTTCTTCTTCTTGAAATGCAATGTGAGAAATGAGGAATAAAAGTAACCTTTTATCATTCGCACACCTAAATTTTTATTGCAATAAATATTTTTTCCCTAGATCTTCTCGATACCCTATTTTCATAGACTGAGAAAGAAAATTCTTCTACAGACCATCAATTTTGCATAAATTTCCTCCATAAGAGATATCAAAACATTTGTAGATCACTAATGTAGTCATTGCAATCTACCACATTCTAGTATCAACTACCAAGAGGGGTTTAAAAGATATTCTTGAGATCTCCCCCTAGGCTAGAGGCCTTAAACTAATTCCTGGAGGAATTTCCAATACCAGATTCTGGTGTGGGCTCATTTCCTGCATCAGAAGCACTCTTCTTCACCCATGTCTTCTTTGTTTGATTCCTAATCTCATCTGTAGTAACTTTTCCTTTCCCTTATCATCCTTTTGCATGTTTTTGCCTTTGTTGAACAAACCCATTCTACTTCTACATAATCTAGCAATGTGACCAAATTTGTTACAATTATAGCACAAAACATTTCTTTGTCCAAACTAGTTATTCCATTGATTTTATCTTGATCTACATTGGTTAGCAATATGGTCAAATGTATTGCAGGCATAATATCTAACATCTCTATTGAAAATGTTGTTTTTCATATTTCTGCATTCAACTAACTTATGAGCATACTTATTTCAATTGTAACACTGACCTGAGAATGATGGACCACTTGGATTCATTCTGCTTCTACATTGAGCAGCCATATGACCAAATTTATTACAAAAAAAATAGTATCCATTGAACTTTTGAGCACTAGGTTGTCTTACAGGATACCTTCTAGTTTTGTTCATCTGATTTCCTTTCCTAAATTTCCTTTGAGTAGATCTAGACCTTTCTCTTTTCTCATATCCAAGACCTTGTTTTTCATTTCCAATCTTTTAACTTTGAATCAGTTCATCAAGCTTGGATGAGCTAGTCTTGAACTTCTCCTTGTATTCATTTGTAGCAACATGTTCATCCCTCAGAGTAATAATCTATCTTTCGAGCTCTTCTTCATTGTTTCTAGATTGTTGCAATTCAAGCTCCAACTGATTGAATCCATCATTAATTTCATTGTATTCATCTCATTTTTGTTTCAAGGACTGAGCAACATTCTCTTCATTATTCTTTCTCTCTTCGATCTCATTGGTCATCCTCATCATAATAGATTCCATCTCATGCTTTAAGAAAACATTGTCTATGGTAAGCTTTCCACATTCTTTTGTATTTTCCTTCAAGGATTGACATAGGTGTTCATATTCCACACTTTCACTTTCCTTCTTCTTGATCTGATCACAGATTTCCTTTCTCTTTTCCCTAGACTTATTGATTTTATCTTTCAATGATTAAATGAATTTCTCAGCATTCATGAGGGTTGCTTGCAATTCCTAGACTTCAAATTTAGATTGATCAAGATCTTCTAGTGCCACCAAAATTTGTTTATGAGACTATTGAAATCCATTGAAACACCTTCATGGACCTTACCCAAGATATTAAACTTATTTCAAGGAACTATACTCTGATACCAAATTTTTGAATCGAGGAACACTAGCAAGGGGGTGAATTAGTGTTCTACAAAATTTAACTTTATTAACTTGATCTTTCAACCACTTATAGCATTGAACCAAAAGAAAGATGCAAGAACACAAGACAATCAACCAAAACAACATAACACAAGGAATTTTTATGTGGAAACCTTGTTAGGGGAAAAAACACGGTGGAGGTCAATCCATAATATGAGTATACTCAAAATAAGTGTTTACAAATGGGGAATGCACATGCATTTAGGCGCATTACCTAGAGCTCACTACTCAAATACAAAAAAGCTTACTGCCCAAAGAAGAATCACAGATAGACAATCTAGAGTGGATGAACTATGAAATTTGCATCTGATAATTCCTGAGTATAGTTCCTGTTAAGCACATTAATCACATTCTTGACACTGTGTCTGATTTTCCACTTGAAACTGTCTACTTAAATTCGAGTAACCAATCTTTGCTCAGCACAACTAAAATTGTGCACAATCAATCTATATTCCTTCTAACTTTTGTATCATATTGTAACACATACCAAAATGATAGAAGTAATTGATTATATATATTTGCATCAAGAGATTACATCAACTACATGCCAAATTTTACAAAATATAAAACATGTACAAACTGTCAGCTTAATCCATAAACAATTATTAGTGTGAATCAACCAATGTCAGCCGCAACATAGTGACGATCCAAAACTAAATCATCAAACATGAAAACACCTTCAAAAATTATTCCTCAAAGATCCACAACACGCTACAATAACCCTATCAGCCATTCTGCACTATTAGACTTAAAATCCATTAACCAGATCTTCTTACTAGCATACCAATCAATACGAGGCCTGATGATTCAAAGATAAGAAATTTCATACATTGAACGACCTTCCCTAAGATCCGCAACTGAAAATGATAACAGAAAATTGCATATGAATTGATATCCACAACTTTGTCAGATGCTTTGTTTTAGCTTTGATAGTTAACACACATTTTCAATCTAACTTCCGATATGAGAAAATACTAAAGTGCGAATAGGGGGTATGTATAGGATCATGATTGGCCAAAAAGTGGCAATATGATGTGTATTTTTAGGGCATGTGGCTGATGACTTTTTTTTTACCCAAAATTAATGAAATGAAAAGGGTTTTTAAAGGAGATTCTCAACTTTCTACCAATATAAATTATGCTTACTTTGAATTTTAAAAATAATTATTATTCATTTTCTATTCAAATTACTACTAAAGTCTTGATTGATTGGCTAATTGAAAAACATTTATAGCTTTCAAATCGTATCACATTTTTTGAATCCAAAACATGCATCACATTCTATTCTTCGTATACTATAGGATTAACAAAAATAAATTGAATTTCATGAATTTTTGACCAAGTTAAGGTGGTTAGACATACGAGTTTTATATTTTTTAAAAGTTGTAATAAAAAATCATAATTAATTATTTACTTGGAAAAAAATTATAAAAAAATATGCATCACATTGGGACATGAGTCCTCTACTTATATCTAAAATCTTATAAAAAAATATTATCATTTTATTGTGGTTAGGGTGGTCATACAAACACCTACTTCTTATTTTTTCCCTAAAATTTAAGTACTACTACATTGAAATTTAAAATTTTCACCAAATAGATTTTGTTTTAAAAAAATAAACCTAGTAGTTTAGAAAATACATTCAATTTGCTACAAATTCTATTCTTACATATTTTTGAAATAATATAGATAACTTATTTAAATTTTTACATCAAGTTGCCTAATTCTAATTTTTCTAAATTTTTTGCCACTTAAGGGCCTATTTTTTCCATGATGATCCTACACATACCCTAGGATTTCTGACTAGGGTTGCCATCAATTACAACACTAGATGAATTGTGCAGTGTCTCTTGTCTAGTGATGAGTTCTTTCAGTTGTTAGTTGAATTTAGGTTTTTGAAATGAACTAAAATGAAAAAGATATTGTAATTCAACTAGGAGCTTGTTGCTCCCCTATTTATAAAGGGGATTTCATGGCTGATGTTAAGAGAGTTCAAAATTTTGAGTCCAAAATAGGTCATAAGTAAATTGTATGCTCTCAGAGCAAATAGAATGTAAATAGGTATTTTAGTAAATATATCAAAAGAAAATATACGGTGAAAGTTATAGTGTATATAGATCCTAAATATGGTTTTACAAAGGAATATAAAAAATGAAGAAGAATGTTAGTTATAAAATGCTGCTTTCCTATGTATTTTCTTCCAAGTTATGAATGAAGTTAATTATGATTTCATTTGTCTTCTGTCATTTGCACTGAATGAATGAGCTTGTTTTATGCTCCAGTTCAATGAGTTGATTAAATGCTAAAATAAGGCCATTAGTTTGTGAGAAAAGGATATAGGATTTAGTAAGGAAGCAATATTCTGAAACATTGTGAGTTAGATGTTACAAAGTGGCATTCTAATAGTCAACTAATGATGTTTAATCAAAATTGTATTACCGATTAATTACAAGTTATTACACTTCTCCATCAAATACGGCACTGATTTTTTTATTAGTTTATCTTATGGCCAATTGAGGTAGTAATGAATTTGTTCTAGGATTCAAGATGATGACAGATTCATAAAATACTCTAAACTATATTTCCCTAGCTTTAAGTATACAAATGCATTCCTTGAAACTAGTAACAATTCCACCTGAGGTCTTCCAAGCCTTTGATGAGGTGAGTTTTTTGAGGTAGTGCATCTGTGTGAGGAAATACTCTTGATCTAATGTTAGATATAATGAATATGCATATGATTAACCTATTCAGATTCACATAGTGCGAAGAGAAGAAGTGAAGTACTAATTACTTTACTTAACTATTGGCCAATCCTCAACCTTTTTGATGATTGAGTTGTGAAAAATTCATAGGTAAGGACTGATATTAAGTTTGGTTCTTAAAAAATAATCAACATGGTTGTTATCTTGTAACATACTTTGCTCACTCTAGGGTAGTGGAACCTTAGTCTATCCACTAGGTGGGTTATCCAAAAATATGTGTATTCTTTTCTCACTCTGTTGTAGTGGAACCAAAGTATTTCTACTAGCTGAGTTATCCTAGGTGATGAGGATGAGCTCCTTGCATCAAAGATAATGATTTATAATAAGTGTAAAACAATTAATGGTGAGAATGTTTGAGATCCTACAACTATTACATGGAAATGAGTGAAATGCATCCTTCAAGGGACTATTTCTATGATGTCAAGTTATTTAAATATGAGTTTCAAGTTGTTTAAACATGTGTTGTAAAGCACGACAATCATCGGTACTATGTCCAATAGTTATTTGGTACCGACTGTAATACCCCTCCTGTTATTGTTTGGACTTGCTATCTTTCTATGCTTTTTGCTTGATACTTTGTGACTATGATAGTTAGTATTTATTGGTTGGATTGGTGGATTGGATAGTTTAGATTGATTGATGATTATGCTACTTCATTTGAGGACATGGATATTATTATATGACATTATGATTACATTTGGTTGGGTGATGTTAATTTGATTTCAGTAATTCATTATGATGCAATGGTTTAGTAATTATTTTATGATGTGATCAGTTAGTTTAGCAATGTTACTTTATATTTAATGTTGTAATTGATAGAATAGTTTTAGTGAGAGGATAGTGTAGCACCACCCATTCATGAGTGCCCTACTACGCTGCAATTCCTTCTCACAATGTAATGTTTTGAAACAGAGATGACAAGGAAGTCACCCCATCCCTTGTTGGTCAAACCATCCTGATTGAGTAGTATTGTGCATCTTTGACTTTTTTCATTTTTGCAATTTACTATAATTGTTTATGTGAGTGTACTTTTGGTATTTATCTTACATTGGTGTTTCATATGATGCTACTTATATAATTAAATGATGTTAATAAATGTTTATAATAGTATTGAAATAATTTGTATTAAAATATAAAAGTCTTATATTAAAAGTCATGTGATTTATTTAAAGTGTTAATTAAATTATTTAAGATTAGTATTTCGATAATTTAATTAAATAAGCATGTTGAGGTTAATTATGAAATAAATTAATTAAAGACATTGAATTGTGTGAATTACAAGTAAAGCTTGAAAAAAAGAAAAAGTGTTGTTAAATAGAAAAAAATAAAGAAAATAAAGAAAAGATAAAAAGGACTAATGAGTGTTGAGTTTTGGATGAAAAGCTGCGAATAAAATTAAAAAATTCTTTTAATTTGGATTTTTGGAGCTTTTGAAAAAGAAGATACATTTTTATTTAATAGAAAATTTGTGAGATTTTTTGATTCACGGGAAATTGACAGAAGTTACACCAAAGTATTGGAGTTTTGAGAATGGGATTCTCTCTGGTTCTTTTCTATAGAAATCTATTTAGTTTTTCATTTTTTTAGAGGAGAGGTTCTTCTGAAGTAAATTTTAGATTAGAAAATTGGTCAAGGGAATCGAGTGAAGAAGTTTTGAAGGAAGGAACGAGAGCTCTTTGAAAAGGCTATTGGGATCAAGCAAAGCTTCATCAAATTTTCAACAACACAAGACTCCAAGTTCCATTTTTGTACTTCCTTAGTTGTCTGATTCAAAAGAAAAATAAATAAATATTTTTTATCTATCTAGAAGAAAAAAAGATATTTGTTAGAAATTTAATTGTTATTAGATAGCAAACTAACATGAGAAAATTTCTGGGGTCTGTGAAAAAAAAATTGTTCCCCTCTGAAATAAATGATTTGTTTTGGAATATATCTATATATATATATACATTTTTTAAAAGATGTATATACATATATACATATATAAATATATCATATGTTGTACATTGATTTATGACAGAGAAAATTATATTTTGTTTGATTACACCAATTATGTTAATAAACCATTTTTTTTTGTTCAGGCCAACCCATGGCCTAACCGTACAAGGATGCATAGATTTTTGTTATCAAATAAAATACAAAATAAATTATAAAAAAAAATTTAGATAAAACAATTTTTTTAAGGGGCAAGGGAGGGACGATGCAGGCCGTACCCCTCCCCTCTCCCCTATGCCAGTTGATGGACTGGTAAAGAAATCCATGGACTGTTGTGCACAATAGTCACATGGACTGTGCTACACTTGCATGAGGCCCGTGGTTTTAATTAAATTTGTTTTTTTTTTTATATGTAAATTTATATATATATATTTATTTATAAATATATATATATATATATTTATAAATATATATATATATATATATATATATTTATAAATAAATTTAAAAAAATGAAAATATTTTTGATGATAAAATAATTAGAATAAGTTGAATGTATATTTATATATATATATAGAAAATAAATAAGCATAATGATATATTGTTTTATGTTTTGAAATTTGAATTTCTAGCTAGGATGGTTATTAATTTGAGGGAATAAATCTCATTAATGAATTGTGAATGAAACAAATCAAATTGAGGAAACTAGTAAAATTGATTTGATTATTTCCTTTATTGTTTTAGTTTATCGATGTAGAAACCCAGTTTGGTATAGAAACCTAATTTTGGATGTTGTGATCCTTAGTAATCCAGAGGTGTGATTATATTGTTGGATATTTATCCTCGTTCTTTGTGCTCTTGTTATAGCATGTTTTTTGGTATCATCATTGTGAAAGGATTGTACGAGATTTTTTGGAGACCTTGAGTATGTGTTTTAGTGAGATGAGTAATGCCTCGCACATCATTGTTTGTAATTTAGTGTCTTGTTCATTAAGGTAGAAGCCTTTCTTCGAGTTTGTTATGTTTTGGATTCTCAGGGAGAGTGGCTCTTCGTGGGGGTCGGCGCCTCAAAAGGAGGAAGGGCTCAAGATAACCCATGTAAGAGTAGATTAACAAGTGAAAACCTAATAATAGAACTTCAGGGGATGGGTAGTAAAAACATATGAGATAATCTTGGATACCTCGTCTATGCATTAGGGCTATCATAAACTAATGGTAGACTGAGAAGGTCATGGTCGAAAAAGTCATAACCTCATCCTTAGGAGAGCTTAACGGCTCTGCATGAGTCACCCTATGGGGTCAGCGCCTCAAGTAGGAGGAAGGCCCAGGATAACCATAGATGGGGGTCGGTGCCTCATGTTGGAGGAAGGGCCAGGATAACCCATGTGGGCTGTAAGGCCTCTCTATGCATGTGACTAATACAATCTTAAAGTGTTATATATTCCTCCTAAATAGATGGTTAGATATATTGCAAGCGATATGAAGATGATTGTCTAACAGTAACCTTATAGTTTTACATTATGTTATTTTACTTAATGAAGATGTATGTGCATGTGAATTATTGTATGAGATTCAAACTTATAAGATGAATTTGAAATAAGATAATTGTTGTGTCGTATTACATTGGAAGAGTAATTAGCGATGTAAATGATTCATGAATAAAGTTACAAAGATTCAATTTACAATTAATGTTGTTTATTAATATGTCTAATTGTGCTTAATTATGTTGTGCAGGAAATTAAATGAGTCGATGTGGGATTAACATTAAAGGTCGAGAAGATAACGGTGCTAGCATGAGAAGGGATAACCATCAAGTGCAAATCAAAAGACTTCTTGTTGAGGATATAAATTTAACTCCATCCGAGACCTAAAAGCAAGTAGAGTAAATGTATTGGAGGGCTAAGGAATCAAATATGCAAATAGGAGGATGGATAAATATTGGAATCAAATCAAATATATCTTTGGGAAGTTCTAAGTGTAGCCCTATTTGACTTAGAAGGGTTTGAGGTTATATTTTTGATTGGGTGATTATGTTTGAGTAGAATCCAATTGTAGGACATGTGATGTGAGTTTGGTTGGGGTTGGAACCCTTGGTCAGGATCAAAATTCGTATGGATTCTTTTGTGGGTTTTAAAAAGGGATTATTGAGTCAATTTCCTTGGTTTTTGAACAAGAATAGACCCCTAGGACCTATACCTATGGGTTTGGAACCTTTTTGACATGTGAACTTGTCCTTGGAGTGTGAAAAGACCCCTCAAAAGTCCACATTCATGAATGTGACGAATTCAAAAAGTGTTGGGGCTTGGGAAGTGTGACTTGTAACTCTCAACTTCCCACTCCCCAAAAGTTCTTGGAATTGGCACAAGACTCACACATGTGTGAGCACTTGTGGGAAAGAGTGTAGGTTTGGAAGATTCCTATATACCTCAAGAAGATGGAAGATTTGGGCATTGCCCACTTCTCCTCTTGGAGAACTCTAATGGAGATAGTAGAGAATGATCAAGATGGCTTGGTAGAGGAAAGAAGGTTCAAGGAGTTAGCCTCCTCATATAAAGAGATAAGTATTCTCTCCTACTACTATTTCCCTTTGTTATTGGTGGTAAGGATGTGAAATATGGAATGAATCATGGTGGAGAATGGAAGGTAGAGAACTTAGATACATTAAGTTTGTGCTATGTTAGTTTTATTTCTTTGTAAAAATGAGAAAAGACTCCATTTATCATCATGGAGCTAAAATAATTCCTTGCTCGGGGGTATGGCTAGAGCCCACGAGGCTCCATGACGCCATTACGGTAGGGTGGAGAGCAAGACCTTGTTCATGAGTTTGTAAGTCATTTGCTTCCTCAAATATTGTGATAATATTGTAATTCTAAAAGATGGGATTCATGTTTTAGCAAGTCTTATTCCTTTGTTTGTGTTCATTGTATTTCTTTTTAATACTATTGCAATATTAAAAGTTAGTATTTTGTTTTAGAAGGAAATTATAGGAAAAGAGCAAGCCTTAATTCTTGGGTATGATATTATTTTATTGCTAGTATTCATGTAAATAAATACAAATAAATAAAAGATTTTTATCTTGTTGAAATAAAATAAAAATAAATAAAAGGATGAGAGCAAGATGTTAGTCATTGTTATGTTTCTCATTGCATTTATAAATGTCCTTTGTAGTATGAAAAGTCTATGTAAGGAGTTTGCATCTTGTATTGTAAAGAGGGAATATATTTATAACTTTGGTTTAATTGGAAATGTGAAAAAACATCATATCCTTGTGGTTAGACTTTTAAAGAAAAGGATATGTTGTATTGTGTTTTGGAGGATAAGTATAATGAGATTATGTTGAAAAATGGGTGCTTGTAAAAGATAGTTAAAGACCTAAAAGAGAATGAATAGAGATTGCATGCATCAATATAGCTTTAAAAACTTATATAAACTCTTCACTTAAAATTTTGATTATGATATAATTACTTGAAATAGTAAAATAGTTTTATTTATTTTCCATATCTTAAAATATATATATATATATATATATATATATATATATATATATATATATATATATATATATATATATATATATAATCTATTAATAATCATATTAAATACATTTTAATGAGATAATAATTTACATATATGAATAAAATGAAATATAAGCCTTCACTGCTAAATCATGCTAATGGAAATAAAAGGTAGTAAAATACCATTTCCAGCAAAAATTAAAAAAAAAGATAGTAAAATATCTTTGAGCAAAAAGTAAAAGGATAATAAAATAGCTATTCCCAGCAAAGAAAAAGGGAGATAATAAAATGAATACATTATCTTCCCTTTAAAAATAATAAACTAAAATAAAATAAAACACAAAGACAAAATAGTCAAATATTACTTGGGTCTGTGATGAACACAGAGACCTCCCCTGTGCCAGCCAACAAAACAAATAAGAAGAAGCATGTATGTTTATTGTTCTAAAATGGTCAAGCATTATCCAATGTGCATTGGTTGTTTTAACAGGAGGACAATCATTTAAATAAAATGGGATCTAAATAGATTTGCAATTGCATTTAAAGAAATAAAAATGAAATATGTTGCTGGAAGTGTAAGTTGTCCCTATAGATAGAGGTTGTGGCCTCTCTACCTGTAATCTTGCTATTTTTTTATGTTATTAAAAAAAAAACTAAAACTACACAAAAGGGTATTATCTAAAAGAAAAAAATGTATACTCAATCTCAAACCAAAATAAATCTCACCCTTCAATCTGGCAGTATAACATTAAAGCATAAAATATAAGTGGTAGATGTAGCAATCTAATGGATGGGCCTCATTGCAGCACCACCCCTCATTCTTTATTTTTTTCCCTTTTCCTGAAACCATGAGTAGGTAGGTTATAGAGGCAACCAAAATGGTTTTAGGGTTGGAGCATCAATATCCTCCTTGTAGGGCTTAGATTTCATGGCCGTATGACCGTGTTTAGAGATTTTTGCCATAAAATACAATTAAAAAAATTTAAGAAGATTATATCAGATGAAAGGAGAGATTTTGGATAGACTGTCAAAATATATATAGAATTATAATGATATATATATATATATATTTGATTTATATATAATTTTACTTACATTAAGGTATATCATAATGTTTTAAGGGCACCTTTGAATAGATAACCATCATTAAAAAAAAAATGTTGACATGCAAGGTCAACCATCAAATTTAAGCCCTGTCCCCTTGGATATTATAATGGAGACCATGCTTTTACTCGGTGGATTTGCATTATTGTTGAACCTGTAAGTATTATTATTATTATTAATTAGGGATCAATGGATGTTAAATAATGAGAGGAAAATAATTACTAAAATAGCACTCTATCGGCTATGCTGGCCTGACATCTTGAGGTAAAATTATTAAATAGCATTTCACTTCTACCCACTGGTACCTCTTAACATTGGTTTTTAGTCATATCATCTCCTACCGAAGTCACTGTTTCTTTGAACTTTAAATATGGTTTAACTAGCTTGCTGAAGGAGGAAAAATTAAAAATATAATTAAAAAAGAAGAAGAACATCTTATTGCTGCCAAGCTGTCCATACTAGGATTTAAGCTTGCATATAATATTATGCATGTCAGATAAATTTAAAACATCCTCCTTATTTACTAAGAATAGTATAATTGCCTTAGAATCAAATATGTAAGGAGACTGCAATATTAATATCCAAAAGGTGTGGTGGAGTGATTTATAAATTCTATTAGATAATAAATAACCAAAATTGATCTAATAATAGTAAATAAAGAGAAATGCTAATGTGCAAGGTTAATAATTTTATATGTGACATAAATCAATATTTTGATATTAGCATTGGTTTAAATTAATATAGTTGAGAGTAAAATTAATAGGTAAAAGCATTTAATTAAGTGAATCATCTATTTTCTTTTTCTTGATGTGCAGTAAATAATACTATGCATGAGTAAAATGAGTTATGTATAAAGATTTAGCTATTACTTAATTAATTTTTGGTAAAATTAATAATAATAGTAAAAGGGAAAAATATTACTAAATGGTAAACTAGTAGTAAAAGTTATGGTTGGTGAAACTAATATTAATAATCAAGTAAATTTATATTACCCCATGAATAAAGATCTTGAAGTAAATAGAGAATTGGTAATATTAGTAAATTTACAATTAGTGATAGTGTTAAGGGTAAAATCCTATTCTTAGTGTTATTTTAGTAAAACTAATATAGGATATAATTATTAAGAGGGATATTAATATTAAATTGGGCACTTAATGAGGATGGTTATCAATATTTAATATTAGTATTAATATTGAGCTAGCACTAGGGTGTTTAGTAGTGTATGTGATGTAAATGATCATATTTGTTATGACAGTTGGTATCAACAATATTAGTGGGGGTGAAAAATAATAATACATTGTATGATATCTTGGAAATTGTAATAAAATCGCTATTTCTATCAATTGAAAGAAATACTAACATTGTCATTTTTACAATGGACATTAATAATAACACTGTATTGAATAATAA
The DNA here is from genome assembly GCA_007258455.2 of Sequoia sempervirens. Lineage (NCBI taxonomy): Eukaryota > Viridiplantae > Streptophyta > Pinopsida > Cupressales > Cupressaceae > Sequoia > Sequoia sempervirens. The sequence continues at coordinate 43,376,801 of VDFB02358134.1, forward strand.
TTATTCATATGTATCAATTGGGTTAGAAACATTAGTATCGTCAAGAATAAACTTACTAATAAGGCCTCTTTTGTAAGTAAATATTAACATTACTATCTTTCTTATAATGGGTTATATCTTAGTCATTATAATACTATCAATGTAATGCCTCTCCGTTTTGGTCGTTCTTGAAATCTAGGAAGTTGGTTGTTTGGTGGCCATGTCATTTTCCCTTGTTTCGTGTGGTTGGTGATTTGCTAGGTTATGAGGATTTTGGGATTGCATTATTTAATTTGATTTTTATGTTAGACAATATCATTCATATTATGGCTAGATGTAATTTATCAAATTAATCTAATCTTTAAGGTCACTTGATTTGGTTTGGGATCAAATAAAGAGTTAGATTTAATAATAAATTTTAATTGTATAATCAATGAAAATTTCTTATTTTAAGATGAAAGAAATATAATTGTAAGAAAATGAATTTAATAAAAATAATTATTGTCTAATGAGTGAATTTAATTAAGAAATTTAAAATTGAGAAGATATTAACATACATAAATTATTTAGAAAATTTGAACTAAAGGATTAAAGCAAGGAAATCAGTTGAAAATGGAAAAAGAATTGTTTATTGCTAAATAAATAAATAATAATAAAGCATCAGATTTTGGGAAGAGCAAAGGGCAAGAAAAGTTGCAAAGATGGTATATGTTTTATCTTCCTCTGTCTCACCACCTCCTAGGAGAGATTTCAATTATTGAAACTCATAAATTAGAATGGAAGAGTCACTCTGGGGGGGAATTCCATTCTACCTGAGATTGGGAGTAAGGGTGAAGAACACAATTTTCAGACATCACAGTCTACAACAATTTGAGAAGCGACATTTCCAACCAACATGGAGAAAAATAATGTTTCTTCTCAGCAATTCTATTATTGGTACAATGTTTCTTACCTAAATCTGCAAATAAATAAGTAATGCATATAGTTATATGTAATCCCATGATTCATTTTGCTAGAAAGTTTCTTCATATTTCAATAGACGCTTTTAGAGTTTAATCTGCAATCTTAGTCTTCTGTGAGACTTCATCTACTTGAGGCGTTATGCCAAATAGTTTACATGCCTGGTCTACGCCTTCTTAGAGTGCACTTTTTCTTTCCCTGCATTATGATTGCGCCCTCACATTTGTGGTTTTCTTATTTCGATGTTGAATAGACTTGACCTTCGTATATCATATATGGCATTTGAATTGTTTAGGTTGATTACTATATATCAAAATTCCAATCGGTATTATGTTGGAATTCACTAGGCTTGATTTTGATTCATATATTGTGGTTGATGGATCACTGCAATTACATTTAGTCTGAGGTTCAATGCATAATCATTGTTTGTTATCCACCTTACCCTCATGCGTCTTATTCTCTTGCTGGTAGTGTCAATTTTTTTAGCCTATGGGATGTGTTATGAAACATTGGGCATAATAGGAAGTTTATAGATTTAAATAAATTCTCTGATATCGTTGACAACTAGTCTCAGCCGTAGCACACAAACTTAATAGGAAGTTTGTAGATTTAATTAACCTGCTTGATTCTGCTGTCAATCTATCACAATTGCTGCACTTTAAAATATTATTTATCCTACTCTTAAGACACATATTTGCACCTCACCTTTCTCCTTCTTGTTCGCCTTGTGGATAACATGAGAGATTTGATAATAATGCAAGTAGATGGAAATATTTCCAAATTCCAATATTAACTTTCTTTTATGCTCGACATCTTGTCTTAGTTACAACATTTAGAGTAGAGGCATTGTACAGAATTAAATAGTCGCTCTGAAACCATTAGATGGTAAATTAAATAATTTCTCTGGTTTCCTTAGTAACTTGTCACAGTGGCGCACAATTCTTTTATGCAAGCCTATTCTTCAGATTGTTTCATTTTTCATCATCAATATTATTCTTTGAAATATCAAAGCTGTAAATTGATGGAAATGGTTCACATCTCTCAAACAATTTCTCTTGCATCAAACTTGGAGTGGAGTATAGCGGCGGTTTACATTTGTAGTTCTATGGTATCCCATACTTGGATTTCCAATTCATTGCCAGCTATTCTTTCTATTTATATTTGAACCTTTCCTTGACCATTTTGCTACCTTACCATTAAATTAGGGGTTGTTGTAAGGTCATAGCTTTACATGTTAAAAATTCGATTTGGATGCTGCCATTATCTCCATTGTAATCAACCATTTGTGTCTAGGGTTGTCTCTGCATACACTATATTTGGAGTATTTGTTTGTTTATGATTTTAATGGTAGCATACCTTCATGTTGCATTCGATTGGAAAGTTGCCTATAGAATTCGATTCCTTCATTGCTCTTGGCATGGCTCTTCTTGGAGTTGCGAATATTGTTTTCTTAGAGATGCCTTTGTCATGCTTTTGCAGGGAATTTATTGAGGACAAAATAACATTTAAATAAATCTTCAAAGATCTCCACCGTATGCTTTTAGGCGTGATGTTAATTGACTTAGGTAAGGAATCTTACTAATTGCTTCTTTATAATTTAGAAAACTGGTACTTCTTTCCTTTCCAAAACAAAAGAAAACATAGGGAAGACAAATTTAGCTTAATAAGAGCTTTCTTTTAGGGGGCCACATATATTCCCCATGAAAAGGCACTTTAATACTTAAAAAGACCTTTTTATTTACATACTCCTTAAAATAAAGAGAGGGGTTATATCCCATAACTTTAGAAAAGATTTTGTTGAATTAAATTTACAAGAGAAGGGCATAGATATTGTAATATTAGGGATTCTTTGAAAAGATTTACCAACTATTTATATTCCCTCCTCAAGAAATTAAAATATATAAATATGTAGTAAAATGTATTTATGTGTGTACATTAATAAATTTAAGACTTTAAGGTGGTAAGTTTTAACATGTAGTTTGAGTATTTAGAGTATGGTTATCATTATCATTTTAGAGTATAACAAATGGTCTTAAGTGGCTTTCACAATTACTTTAAAATATTGGAATTGAGTGTTAAATTAGTAAGATGAAGGGAATGTGGAAATAATGTTGTAATTGATGTTTTGTATATAAGTGGTTGTAAAATAGTAATGAGTTAACTACCCAACTATTAAGTAGTTTTCAATTATGTTGATAAAAGAAAGGTAAAATTTAATTGGATAGTTATTGGTGAAATGGGATTTAAATATTTTGGAAATTGACTCCCTTTATATTCATGTAATGGTTTATTTGTAAGTTCTCTTTATGGAGAGGTCTTTTAGAATACTTATGATGGTTATCATGAATTGTTTTAGTTAATTGAGTAATTTAGATGGGTAAGTTGTATAGTTATTTAGTTCTGGTCGTTAATGGATTGGTTATTAAATATTGTTCTCCTTTGAATTTTTGGTTGTTGTTTATTATGCGAGTGTTTTGTGGAGTTGTGAGTGGTTGTGTATTTAAGGTGTTATTTAATTTGGTGCCTTGGAAGTGTTGGTGAGTGTAGGATAATTTTGATGGTGTTGTCTCAATGTGAATTTATCTTGAGCTACTTCCGGGTTTTGAGAGGATTTCTTTTTCTTCAATTTGTGTTGTTAGTTGATTGGAAACTCTTACTGTTTTGTCTTACCCTTGTTGATGAGTCCTTGAGTATTTGATTTTTTTTTTTTGGGCTTCCAGAGGTGAGGGAAATCTTGTTGTCATGTTTGTTGATTTTGTCAAGGGTCTTTTGTATACCAACTGCACGAGTATCTTGTGAGGAGGAAATTGAGGTCTCCCATGGATGCCTAGTTGGTGGCTTTTGGTTTTTTTAAGTGATTTTTGTTGAATTTAAAGATTTATTTTCTTCTATGATTCCTTTTTTTTAGGTGACACCATTGTTGATATATGAATTTTTTTTATGTTTTAGAGTTGATTGATTTGTGGATGGGGTTTGATGAAACTTTCTTTGTGTGGCTTTCGAAGTTAATCTCATATTTGGGGGAAATGTTATCCTTGTGTTGGATTATTGAGGAAAAACTTGTGTTGCTTCATTTTACCCTTGTTTGTGGGTTTTCATTCTTTTGGCTTCCCAGGGCTTGAGATGTTTGTTAGTTGATGTTCTCTCTTTATGTGCCCTTGATGTGGCAAGTGTTTTGATTTCATGATTTTGAAAGGGTTGTACGAGAATCATTGAGGTTTTGATTATGTATTTATAGCGAGATGGGTAATGCCTCTCGTGTTTCTCTATTGTGATCTAATGTTCTTGTTAAGTTGTACAACCCTTGTTTTTCCTTTTGATGTTGTTGGGTCTCTAGGGAGAGTGGCTCCTCGTGGGGGCCAGCGCCCCGTTTAAAGGGAAGGGCACAGGATAACCCACGAGTGAGTTAGTAATCAAGTGAAAACCTAATAATGAATTTAGGAGGGTTGGGTAGTAATAGCATTATAAGATAAAAAAAAGGATGCCTTGTCTTCATTAGCGCTTCCATAGGCTAATGGAAGGTTGAGAAGGCCGTGGTTGGCAAGGTCATGACCTCATCCTCACGAGAGGTCTACGGCTCCGCATGAGTCACCCTATGGACCGGCGCCTCCAGTTGGGTGGAAGGGCACAGGACAGCCATAGATGGGATTGGCGCCTCTAGTTGGGAGGAAGAGCATAGGACAACCCATGTAGGACTATGCGATGACACTCTCCCCTAGTTGCCCATGTGTTTTATTTTCTTGTGTTCCTCTAGAAGTAGGTTATTGGAGTTGGTTTGGATTGTTGGTTAATGGATTTAAATTGATTTATGCTTATTGCCTTGATGCATCTTTGGTGTACTTTGTGGTCTTGTATGATCTCATTGATATTTGACTTATGACCGTGTACTCTTATGGTACTATGGTATGATGTTATTGTATTGTTTAATTGCAATTTGGAATTGTATTATGTTTATTAATTTAATTTTATTTGGAAGTGTTCATGATCATCCTTTGGTTACTTGTTTACTAGTTATTGTTTTGTTTAATGTGATGAGATTTATGACTTTAAGTTATTATGTTCACTCTTGGGTGTTGTTGATTATGTCATTGTAATTCTTGAGTTTTATGATACTTTTGTACGATGTGAGTCTTGTGGTTCCGTGTTTGGATGTTCTTGGTTGAGGTCTCTTTCTCGTCAGCTCCTAGCATGGGGGGTGGGTCTTTGGACTCACATGGTTGAGTGGAACGTGCTAAGCACCCCATTGGGTCCCCAGTCGAGGATCAAGAGGTGTGGATTGGTGTTGTTGCGGCGACTCCAGAGTTGTACCTATCTTGGAGCCAGTTATGATTCTATGTATTCCTCTATTCAATTGTATCATGTTATCTTGTTGTATGGTTTCCATTTATGTTTGGAAACACTATTGTATCATTGTACCTCTAGAACATTGTACTGTAATGTAATGTTAACTCGGTGTGATTTTTGACCATGGAAGTTGTTATTCATTGTGTTAAGTTAATCATGCATATGTTGTATTTATGTACTCAGATGGTTTCTTATCAATGATTTTTCATGTTAATGTTTAATTTGTTATGGATTATATCTTTGGATTTTATTCTTTATTGTCGTTGTGTGGATCTCAGTCTCGTAATGACTCCTTGTGTACCCCAAGGGATGTATGTGCTAATGAATCTACTTAAATGAAATTCATGTTATGATTTAATGTGTATTACATGTATGTTATGTTTACTTTTTTAAAAAAAATTGTGCTGTAATTATTGTTTAATTGTCCTTTGGGGTTCGCACGGTGGGGCGTTACAACATGGTATCAGAGGCTAGGTTCATACACTAGGCACTATGTGTGCTCACTATGTAACCTTGTGCTTAGACCCGTCAGTCTTGAGTTTCATTTTTCTTTTGTCCTTGTTGTGAACTTGAATTTCTTCCGTTAGATGGTGTCAGGTCGATGGTGTAGGAAACTGATGGGAAAGGATAGGACCCTCTGTGTAGTGCTCAATGCACCAATATCCTTCCTGTCAGGGATGCTCTATGGACCCTTGAGTTTTAGTGTGATGTGTTTCTTGGTGATGTGTTTTATGTGTGTGAATATGTCAAGTGTGCGTGAAATCTGTGATTTTGTTGTCCTTGAGTGATGAATTATGTTTTCTTGAATCTGTGAAGGTGTAAAATTTTACCCTTTTATTGAAATTGATGTGAGTTTTGGTGTTGAATAATGGTTAAAGTGGAGTTCCTTGTGTGGAAATTATGAGTTTTAACGAAAATGTAAGGTTTTGTGGATAATTATTCTATGATTTTTTTAGCAAAATATAGTATCTTGAGGTTAAGATGCAACTTGAATTATCGGTACTAATGTGCAATGCTCTATGGTAGCTTTTGATTTACAGGAAGTTGGCTTCAGAAAGCATAGTGACGAAGGTAATGTAATTGTAATATGTAGGTATAGATACTTATAATGTCAAGTAGTAATTAATTTTGATACAATATAGGAATTAGATTTATGGTTAGTATCGTTATACGAATATTTCCTAACTAATAAGAAGCAAATTGTTTATGAGTTACTAGAATTGTTTTGACTATTATGTGTTGTTTAGTGGGAGGGAAGGTGTGGTATCACTCGCTCGCGAGTGCCATACTATGCTGGGAGTTCCTCTCACAATGTATTTGTGATATATATGTATTGTGCACAACATTTGTTTGCATGCAGGATTGCAGGAACTAAGTCTTGATTCCACCTGCATTGTCAGGACAGGGCGAGCATCATAAACACCCAATGGGATTGACGTGGAAAAAAAATATAGGAACTAACAAGAAACTTTCCCCAACCTAGTTCGTCATCTGTCCCGGTGTTTGACAAATTGGTCTAGTTGCAACCCCATCACCATTTTTGTTTGGGTATCATTTCCTTATTTTTGGTTTCTTTAATTTTCGTTGCTTACTTGATGACATTTAATCGATGATTTGATATTGTTGCTAGTTATTGTGTTACCATGTTTATGATTGAGCTCGACTTCCAGGAGTAAGTCGATGTCTATGGGGGAGAGGATGTAATGCCTCTCTGTTTTGGTCATTCTTGAAATCTAGGAAGTTGGTTGTTTGGTGGCCATGTCATTTTCGCTTGTTTCGTGTGGTTGGTGATTTGCTAGGTTATGAGGATTTTGGGATTGCATTATTTAATTTGATTTTTATGTTAGACAATATCATTAATATTATGGCTAGATGTAATTTATCAAATTAATCTAATCTTTAAGGTCACTTGATTTGGTTTGGGATCAAATAAAGAGTTAAATTTAATAATAAATGTTAATTGTATTATCATTGAAAATTTCTTATTTTAAGATGAAAGAAATATAATTGTAAGAAAATGAATTTAATAAAAATAATTATTGTCTAATGAGTGAATTTAATTAAGAAATTTAAAATTGAGAAGATATTAAGATAGATAAATTATTTAGAAAATTTGAACTAAAGGATTAAAGCAAGGAAATCAGTTGAAAATTGAAAAAGAATTGTTTATTGCTAAATAAATAAATAATAATAAAGCATTAGATTTTGGGAAGAGGAAAGGGCAAGAAAAGCTACAAAGATGGTATATGTTTTATCTTCCTCTGTCTCACCACCTCCTAGGAGAGATTTCAATTATTGAAACTCATAAATTAGATTGGAAGAGTCACTCTGGGGGGGAATTCCATTCTACCTGAGATTGGGAGTAAGGGCGAAGAACACAATTTTTAGACATCACAGTCTACAACAATTTGAGAAGCGATATTTCCAACCAACATGGAGAAAAATAATGTTTCTTCTGAGAAATTCTATTATCGGTACAATGTTTCTTACCTAAATCTGCAAATAAATAAGTAATGCATATAGTTATATGTAATCCCATGATTCATTTTAGTAGAAAGTTTCTTCATATTTCAATAGACGCTTTTAGAGTTTAATCTGCAATCTTAGTCTTCTGTGAGACTTCATCTACTTGAGGCGTTATGCCAAATAGTTTACATGCCTGGTCTACGCCTTCTTAGATTGCACTCTTTCTTTCCCTGCGTTATGATTGCGCCCTCACATCTGTGGTTTTCTTATTTCAATGTTGAATAGACTTGACCTCCGTATATCATATATGGCATTTGAATTATTCAGTTTGATTATTATATATCAAAATTCCAATTGGTATTATGTTGGAATTCACTAGGCTTGATTTTGATTCATATACTGTGGTTGATGGATCACTGCAATTACATTTAGTCTGAGGTTCAATGCATAATCATTGTTTGTTATCCACCTTACTCTCATGCGTCTTATTCTCTTGCTGGTAGTGTCAAGTTTTTTAGCCTGTGGGATGTGTTATGAAGCGTTGGGCATAATAGGAAGTTTACAAATTTAAATAAATTCTCTGATTTCGTTGACAACTAGTCTCAGCCGCAGCACACGAACTTAATAGGAAGTTTGTAGATTTAATTAACCTGCTTGATTCTGCTGTCAATCTATCACAATTGCTGCACTTTAAAATATTATTTATCCTACTCTTAAGACACGTATTTGCACCTCACCCTTCTTCTTTTTTTCTACCTTGTGGATAACATGAGATATTTGATAATAATGCAAGTAGATGGCGATATTTCCAAATTCCAATATTCACTTTCTTTTATGCTCGGCATCCTATCTTAGTTACAGCATTTAGAGTAGAGGCATTGTACAGAATTAAATAGTCACTCTGAAACCATTAGATGGTAAATTAAATAATTTCTCTAGTTTTCTTGGCAACTTGTCACAGTGCCGCACAATTCTTTTATGCAAGCCTATTCTTCAGATTGTTTCATTTCTCATCATCAATATTATTTTCTGAAATATCGAAGCTGTAAATTGATGGAAATGGTTCACATCTCTCAAACAATTTCTCTTGCATCAAACTTGGAGTGGAGTATAGCGACGGTTTACATTTGTAGTTCTATGGTATCCCATACTTGGATTTCCAATTCATTGCCAGCTATTCTTTCTATTTATATTTGAACCTTTCCTTGACCATTTTGCTGCCTTACCATTAAATTAGGGGTTGTTGTAAGGTCATAGCTTTACATGTTAAAAATTCGATTTGGATGTTGCCATTATCTCCATTGTAATCAACCATTTGTGTCTAGGGTTGTCTCTGCGTACACTGTATTTGGAGTATTTGTTTGTTTATGATTTTAATGGTAGAATACCTTCATGTTGCATTCGATTGGAAAGTTTCCTATAGAGTTCGATTCCTTCATTGCTCCTGGCATGGCTCTTCTTGGAGTTGCGAATATTGTTTTCTTGGAGATGCCTTTGTCATGCTTTTACATGGAATTTATTGAGGACAAATTAACATTTAAATAAATCTTCAAAGATCTCCACCATATGCTTTTAGGCGTGATGTTAATTGACTTAGGTAAGGAATCTTACTAATTGCTTCTTTATAATTTAGAAAACTGGTACTTCTTTCCTTTCCAAAACAAAAGAAAACATAGGGAAGACAAATTTAGCTTAATAAGAGCTTTCTTTTAGGGGGCCACGTATATTCCCCATGAAAAGGCACTTTAATACTTAAAAAGACCTTTTTATTAACATACTCCTTAAAATAAAGAGAGGGGTTATATCCCATAACTTTAGAAAATATTTTGTTGAATTAAATTTATAAGAGAAGGGCATAGATATTGTAATATTAGGGGTTCTTTGAAAAGATTTACCAACTATTTATATTCCCTCCTCAAGAAATTAAAATATATAAATATGTAGTAAAATGTATTTGTGTGTGTACATTAATAAATTTAAGACTTTAAGGTGGTAAGTTTTAACATGTAGTTTGAGTATTTAGAGTATGGTTATCATTATCATTTTAGAGTATAACAAATGGTCTTAAGTGGTTTTCGCAATTACTTTAAAATATTGGAATTGAGTGTTAAGTTAGTAAGATGAAGGGAATGTGGAAATAATGTTGTAATTGATGTTTTGTATATAAGTGGTTATAAAATAGTAATGAGTTAACTACCCAACTATTAAGTAGTTTTCAATTATGTTGATAAAAGAAAGGTAAACTTTAATTGGATAGTTATTGGTGAAATGGGATTTAAATCTTTTGGAAATTGACTCCCTTTATATTCATGTAATGGTTGATTTGTAAGTTCTCTTTATGGAGAGGTCTTTTAGAATACTTATGATGGTTATCATGAATTGTTTTAGTTAATTGAGTAATTTAGATGGGTAAGTTGTATAGTTATTTAGTTCTGGTCGTTAATGGATTGGTTATTAAATATTGTTCTCGTTTGAATTTTTGGTTGTTGTTTATTATGTGAGTGTTTTGTGGAGTTGTGAGTGGTTGAGTATTTAAGGTGTTCTTTAATTTGGTGCCTTGGAAGTGTTGGTGAGTGTAGGATAATTTTGATGGTGTTGTCTTGATGTGAATTTCTCTTGAGCTACTTCCGGGTTTTGAGAGGATTTCTTTTTCTTCAATTTGTGTTGTTAGTTGATTGGAAACTCTTACTGTTTTGTCTTACCCTTGTTGATGAGTCCTTGAGTATTTGATTTATTTTTTTTGGGCTTCCAGAGGTGAGGGAAATCTTGTTGTCATGTTTGTTGATTTTATTAAGGGTCTTTTGTATACCAACTACACGAGTATCTTGTGAGGAGGAAATTGAGGTCTCCCATGGATGCTTAGTTGGTGGCTTTTTGTTTTGTTAAGTGAGTTTTGTTAATTTAAAGATTGATTTTCTTCTATGATTCCTTTTTTTTAAGTGACACCATTGTCGATATATGAATTGCTTTTATGTTTTAGAATTGATTGATTTGTGGATGGGGTTTGATGAAACTTTCTTTGTGTGGCTTTCGGAGTTAATCTCATATTTGGGGGAAATGTTATCCTTGTGTTGGATTATTGAGGAAAAACTTGTGTTGCTTCATTTTACCCTTGTTTGTGGGTTTTCATTCTTTTGGCTTCTCGAGGCTTGAGATGTTTGTTAGTTGATGTTCTCTCTTTATGTGCCCTTGATGTGGCAAGTGTTTTGATTTCATGATTTTGAAAGGATTGTACGAGAACTGTTGAGGTTTTGATTATGTATTTATCACGAGATGGGTAATGCCTTGCATGTTTATCTATTGTGATCTAATGTTCTTGTTAAGTTGTACAAACCTTGTTTTTCAGTTTGATGTTGTTTGGTCTCTAGGGAGAGTGGCTCCTCGTGGGGGTCGACGCCCTATTTAAGGGGAATGGCATAGGATAACCCACAAGTGAGTTAGTAATCAAGTGAAAACCTAATAATTAATTTAGGAGGGTTGGGTAGTAATAGCATTATAAGATAAAAAAAAGGATGCCTCATCTTCATTAGCGCTTCCATAGGCTAATGGAAGGTTGAGAAGGCCGTGGTTGGCAAGGTCGTGACCTCGTCCTCACGAGTGGTCTATGGCTCCACATGAGTCACCCTATGGACCGACACCTCCAGTTGGGAGGAAGGGCACAGGACAGCCATAGATGGGACTGGTGCCTCTAGTTGGGAGGAAGAGCACAGGATAGCCCATGTAGGACTATGCGATGACACTCTCCCCTAGTTGCCCATGTGTTTTATTTTCTTGTGTTCCTTTGGAAGGAGGTTATTGGAGTTGGTTTGGATTGTTGGTTAATGGATTTAAATTGATTTATGATTATTGCCTTGATGCATCTTTGGTGTACTTTGTGGTCTTGTATGATCTCATATATATTTGACTTATGACCTTGTACTCTTATGGTACTGTGGTATGATGTTATTGTATTGTTTAATTTCAATTTGGAATTGTATTATGTTTATTAATTTAGTTTTATTTGGAAGTGTTCATGATCATCCTTTGGTTACTTGTTTACTAGTTATTGTTTTGTTTAATGTGATGAGATTTATGACTTTAAGTTATTATGTTGACTCTTGGGTGTTGTTGATTATGTCATTGCAATTCCTGAGTTTTATGATACTTTTGTACGATGTGAGTCTTGTGGTTCCGTGTTTGGATGTTCTTGGTTGAGTTCTCTTTCTCGTCAGCTCCTAGCATGGGGGTGGGTCTTTGGACTCACATGGTCAGGTGGAATGTGCTAAGCACCCCATTGGGTCCCCAGTCGAGGATCGAGAGGTGTGGATTGGTGCTGTTGCGGCGACTCTAGAGTTGTACCTATCTTGGAGCTAGTTATGATTCTATGTATTCCTCTGTTCAATTTTTTCATGTTATCTTGTTGTATGGTTTCCATTTATGTTTGGAAACACTATTGTATCATTGTACCTCTAGAACATTGTGCTGAAATGTAATGTTAACTCGGTGTGATTTTTGGCCATGGTAGTTGTTATTCATTGTGTTAAGTTAATCATGCATATGTCATATTTATGTACTCAGATGGTTTCTTATCAATGATTTTTCATGTTAATGTTTAATTTGTTATGGATTATATCTTTGGATTTTATTCTTTATAGTTGTTGTGTGGATCTCAGTCTCGTAATGACTCCTCGTGTATCCCAAGGGATGTATGTGCTAATGAATCTACTTAAACGAAATTCATGTTATGATTTAATGTGTATTACGTGTATGTTATGTTTACTTTTTAAAAAAAAAATTGTGCTGTAATTATTGTTTAATTGTCATTTGGGATTCGCACGGTGAGGCGTTACAATCAAATAGTGTTAAACCTTAGTAGATAGGTTATGTTGCGATAGCAAGTTGTGTAAGTTGCTTCGGTTGAAGTAACCACATTAAAAGTAGGCATAGTAATTGTAGTGTCAATTACCTTAATGATTGTAAAAAAAAAAATTATGTATATTTTCTTGGCAAAAATTTTGGCATGACATGGGCTATGCGATGTCACTCCTCACTAGATTCCCTTATGCTTGTTTTCTTCATTACCTTTGGAAATGTATTATGATTGTTTCTTTGGTGTACTTTGCATGTGAATTATGGCTATTGCCTTGATTTATTTGTGATGAGTTTTATGGCTTTATGTTTATTATGTTTGACTCATGGATGTTGTCATTTATGTCCTATGTAATCCTTCATGTTTTTTTGGGGGTTATTGTACTATGTTATTCTTTATTGGAGTTTTTTTATGGCATTTGTGGTTGTGGTTACTTCCTTGTCACCTCTAAGCATAGGGGTTGGGTTTTTCTAAACCCACATGGTTAGGTGGAATGTGCTCCGCACCCATTGGGTTCCTCATCAATGTTCGTTCTTCATAGTGTTCTTCAGATGGAGCTTGTACCTATTATTCATCTTATATTTCAGACATTATTTGTACTATGTATTTATCCCACATGTATGGGAGATTTTATTGTATTCATTTATTGAGAACATGTAAGGTATTAAATGATGATGTATTATTCATGCACCTTTGTAATCATTCCTAGTTTATGGGATTCATTATGGTTGTATCATGTAATGTATTTATACTTGTACTTTTGGATTTAGGTATGTTATCTTTTGAAAATGGATATTGTAATGGTTATGGTGGATGTTAGATTAGTTAATTTTTTAGCCATATGTGTAATCTTTCATTATGTGTTGTTTATGCGATGTGACCTCGCGTGCCCCAGAGGACTTTATGTTATGATGTTAATGTGCAATGTAAATATGTTTTAATGTTTCGTTATATGTTTACTTTGTTATTAGAAAAAAAAATGTGTGCATTGTTTTGTCCTTTGGGGTTTACATGATCTACATAACAACTTGGTATCAGAGCCAAGGTTTGCAAACGCTAGGGTCTCTAGGTATTATGTCCAATAGGCAACCTTGTGTTTGACTCTTGAGCTCACTTGTACCTTTATCTTGTTGCACATAAATATGCCTCGAGGTAGAGGACGTGGCCAAGGAAGAGGCTATGGTGCTAATTGTAGAGCAAACCAGAAAATTCCTTTAGCTCCTAGTTCCCATGGTTCTAAGCATGAGGAACAACATAGTCTTCAAAGTAATCCTTCAGGTGGTCAGAACCTGGAACAACCTGGTTTGGACGGACAATTGCAACACATTCTAGGAGAGATTCTTGATCGGTTGGGACCCAGGCTAGAGGAGGAGCAATGGGTTGAGAGAGAAAGACAAAGGTTGTCGAGGCGGAGGGAAATAACTATGGATCAGGATGCAGTGATAGCTAGTCATATGACAGATTTGATGAGGGCACACCTACCTACATTCAATGGTTCTGGAGGAGGTCTAGAAGCAGAAACATGGTTAATTGATATGGATCGATGCTTCATGATGCACCCCTATGGTAGAAATACCAAATCTCGGTGCACATTCATGCATCTGCGAGGTTTTGTATCCACTTGGTGGTGGCTGGAAGAACAAAAGTTACATTTGGATATCAGCATGGTCACATGGGAGTTATTTTTAGATAGGTTTAGGGCTAGCTTCCTTTCAGATCATTGGAGGCAATGCAGGGCAGATGAGTTTCATGACCTTAAGCAAATTTCGATGCCCATTGAACATTATGAGTAGTGATTCTATGAATTGAAGCAGTATGCAAGGATCAACCATGATGAAGGGATGTTAGTGCAGCATTTTGTTCAAGGCTTAAATGCCCAAATTAGTGGTGGTGTGTGAGTCTTTGAAATGAAGACAATGGAAATTGTTGTTGAAAAGGCTCATTTGGTAGAAGATAATTTGGCCATGGCATTTGGAGGACACACTAGAGTTCAGATCGGCAGTGCCCCAACATCAAGTTTTGGTTCCAGAGGTGGACAACCTCAAGCTGCGGGGTACTCTAAAGGCCATCAAGCACCCACAAAGGGTGAGTAGCAACATCACTCCCAGTCAAAACTTGAAAACTATCACTCTTAATAGGGTGGAAATTCTCAGTTTCGTAGGGATCAGAACCAGAACATAGCTCATCAAGAGCATTTTGAGTAGCCTGCACCTAGTTTTCAGTCAATGCCGAGTCGAGGAAGCTTTTAGCAATCAAATGCTCCATCTGAAGCTAGAGGATTTGGTTGAGGTATGGGTTGCTACTCATGTGGGTAGCAAGGGCAGGTCACATTGAGCGCCTTAGGATTTAATCAAAGACTAGCCACTTCTGAGTCGATGGTGGGTGATGCGGGCAGGTCACATTGAGCATTTTCCATGGTTGACAATCGCCACGATGGGCACCAGGGTGCAGGTGTAGAGGCTTCTGGTAGAGGATGAGGAACTAACTTAGGAGCTCACAGGTGAGCTCGAGAGGGTCTGGCAGTGACCTAACATTGAGATCTTGGTGACATGGGAGGATTCCTCCCGTATTAGGGAATATTATTTTTTTTTTTTTACTAGCTTCAAGGAGTAAGCCGAATTCATGGGGGGGAGGATGCCATACCCCTCCTATTACTGTTTGGACTTGCTATCTTTCTATGTCTTTTTCTTGATACTTTATGACTGTGATAGTTAGTATTTATTGGTTGGATTGGTGGATTGGATAGTTTAGATTGATTGATGATTATGCTACTTCATTTGAGGACATGGATATTATTATATGACATTATGATTACATTTGGTTGGGTGATGTTAATTTTATTTTAGTAATACATTGTGATGCAGTGGTTTAGTAATTATTTTATGATGTGATTAGTTAGTTTAGTAATGCTACTTTATATTCAATGTTGTAATTGATAGAATAGTTTTGGTGAGAGGATAGTGTAGCACCACTCATTCGCGAGTGCCTTGCTATGAAGCAATTCCTTCTCAAAATGTGATGTTCTAATTATATATATACATGTACATGACCTTGTTTGTATGCAAAAATTGGAGGTACAGAGTCTCGATTCCACTTGCTTTGGTAGGATAGGGTGAGCATCAATTTAACCCAACATGCATGATGTTGAAATAGAGATGACAAGGAAGTCACCCCGTCCCATGTTTGTCAAACCGTCCTAATTGAGTGGTATTGTGTGTCTTTGACTTTTGTCATTTTTTCAATTTATTATAATTATTTGTGTGAGTGTTTGGTATGGTGTTACTTATATAATTAAATGATGTTAATAAAAGTTTATAATAGTATTGGAATAATTTGTATTAAAATATAAAAGTCTTATATTAAAATTCATGTGATTTATTTAAAGTGTTAATCAAATTATTTAAGATTAGTATTTTGATAATTTAATTAAATAAGCTTGTTGAGGATAATTATGAAATAAATTAATTAAAGATATTGAATTGTGTGAATTACAAGTAAAGCTTGCAAAATTAGAATTAGAAAGAAAAAGTGTTGTTAAATAGGAAAAAATCAAGAAAAGAAAGAAAAGATAAAAAGGACCAATGAGTGTTGAGTTTTGGCTTAAAAGCTAGGAATAAAATTAGAAAAATTCTTTTAATTTGAATTTTTGGTGCTTTTTTTTTTATTCAAGGGGTAAACGCTTTTGACTGGAGCTATGAACCGGAATACAACCATTCAACAATACCACCCCAATGGGGTTTGAACCTTGGTGACAAGAACAACAATGCCACCTATAAACCATCACACCATGCCAATACCGGCCAATTTTTGGTGCTTTCAAAAAAGAAGAAGATATATTTTTATTTAATAGAAAATTTGTGAGATTTTTTGATTCACAGGAAATTCACAGAAGTTACACCAAAGTTTTGGAGTTTTGAGAATGGGATTCTCTCTAGTTCTTTTCTATAGAAATCTATTTAGTTTTTCATTGTTTTAGAGGAGAGGTTCTTCTGAAGTAAATTTTAGATTAGAAAATTGGTCAAGGGAATCGAGTGAAGAAGTTTTGAAGGAAGGAATGAGAGCTCTTTGAAAAGGCTATTGGGATCAAGCAAAGCTTCATCAGATTTTCAACAGCACAGGAATCCACGTTCCATTTTTGTACTTCCTTAGTTGTCTGATTCAAAAGAAAAATAAATAAATATGTTTCATCTTTAGAAGAAAAGAAGATGTTTGTTAGAAATTTACTGGTTATTAGATAGCAAACCAACATGAGAAATTTTTTGGGGTCTATGAAAATGTTCTATATTTTCTTTTATAATTTTTTTATAAACAAAAAATAACATTTGTTCCCCTCTGAAATAAATCATTTGTTTTGGAATATATCTATATATATATATACATTTTTGAAAAGATGTATATACATATATACATATATAAATATATCATATGTTGTACAGTGATTTATTATAGAGAAAATTATATTATGTTTGATATATTGATGTATATATATATATATCAATATATATATATAATATATAAACATATTATATTATTACACCTGTTATGTTAATAAATCAATTTTTTTTGTTCGGGCCAACCCGTGGCCGAACCGTACAAGGATGCATCGGTTTTTGTTATCAAATAAAATATAAAATAAATTATAAAAAAGAAAAATTAGATAAAAAAAAATTTAAGGGGGAAGGGAGGGATGGCGTAGGCCGTAGCCCTCCCCTCTCCCCTGCGTTGGTCGATGGACCAGTACAACAGTCCATGCAGTCACATGGACTATCATGCGCAGTCCTATGGACTGCGTTATAATTGCATGAGACTCGTGGTTTTAATTATTTTATTTTTTTTATATGTAAATTTATATATATATATTTATATATTTTTTTGTTTTTAAATAAATTTAAAAAAAATGTTGATAAAATAATTAATTGTTTTTAAATAAAAAAAAAAGAAGATTTTGTTGATAAAATAATTAGAATAAGTTGAATGTGTATATATATATATATAGAAAATAAATAAGCGTAATGGTATATTGTTTTATGTTTTGAAATTTGAATTTCTAGCTAGGATGATTATTAATTTGAGGGAATAAATCTCATTAATGAATTGTGAATGAAACAAATCAAATTGAGGAAACTAGTAAAATTGATTTGATTATTTCCTTTATTGTTATTTTATTGTTTTAGTGTATCGATGTGGGAACCCAGTTTGGTTTAGAAACCTGATTTTGGATGTTGTGATCCTTAGTAATCTAGAGGTGTGATTTAATTGTTGGATATTTATCCTCATTCTTTGTGCTCTTGTTATAGCATGTTTCTTGGTATCATCTTTGTGAAAGGGTTGTATGAGATTTTGTGGAGACCTTGAGTATGTGTTTTAGCGAGATGAGTAATGCCTCGCATTTCATTGGTTGTAATTCAATGTCTTGTTCATTAAGGTATAACCCTTGCTTCGAGTTTGTAATGTTTTGGGGTCTCAGGGAGAGTGGCTCTTCATGGGGGTTAGCACCTCAAAAGGGGGAACCGCTTAGGATA
Organism: Sequoia sempervirens; assembly: GCA_007258455.2. Taxonomy (NCBI): domain Eukaryota; kingdom Viridiplantae; phylum Streptophyta; class Pinopsida; order Cupressales; family Cupressaceae; genus Sequoia; species Sequoia sempervirens. The sequence goes on from VDFB02358134.1 coordinate 43,394,921, forward strand.
ACCCATGTAAGAGTAGATTAACAAGTGAAAACCTAATAATAGAACTTAGGGGGATTGGTAGTAAAAACATATAAGATAATCTTGGATACCTCGTCTATGCATTAGGGCTATCATAGACTAATGGTAGACTGAGAAGGCCATGGTCAGAAAAATCGTAACCTCATCCTCAGAAGAGGTTAACAGCTCTACAGGAGTCACCCTATGGGGCTGACACCTCAAGTAGGAGGAAGGGCTAGGATAACCATACATGGGGGTTGGCGCCTCAAGTTGGAGGAAGGGCCAGGATAACCCATGTGGGTTATGCGATGACACTCTCCACTAGATGCGCTTATGCTTGTTTTCTTGGTTACCTCTAGAAATGTATTATGATTGTTTCTTTGGTGTACTTGCAATGTGACTTATGGCTATTGCCTCATTTTATTTGCGATGAGTTTTATGGCTTTATGTTTATTATGTTTGACTCATGGATTTTGTCGTTTATGTCCTATGTAATCCTTGAAATTTTTTTTGAAGTTATTGTATTATGTTACTCTTTATTGGAGTTTTTTTATGGTATTCATGGTTGTGGTTACTTCCTTGTCACTTATGAGCATGGGGAGTGGGTTTTTCTAAGCCCACATGGTTGGGTGGAATGTGCTCCACACCCATTGCGTTCCCCATCAATGTTCGTTCTTCACAGTGTTTGTCAGATGTAGCTTGTACCTGTTATTCATCTTGTATTTCAGACATTATTTGTACTATGTATTTATCCCACATGTATGGGAGATTTCATTTTATTCATTTATTGAGAACATGTAAGGAAATAAATGATGTATTATTCATGCACCTTTGTAATCACTCCTAGTTTATGGGATTCATTATGGTTGTATTATGTAATGTATTTATACTTGCGCTTTTGGATTTAGGTATGTTATCTTTTGAAAATGGATATTGTAATGGTTATGATGGATGTTAGATTAGTTAAGTTTTTAGCCATATGTGTAATCTTTCGTTATGTGTTGTTTATGTGATGTGACCTCGCATGCCCCAGAGGACTTGACGTTATGATGTTAATGTGCAATGTAAATATGTTTTAATGTTTCATTATATGCTTACTTTCTATTATTAAAAAAAAAATGTATGCATTGTTTTGTCCTTTAGGGTTTGCATGATGGGCATTACACCTACAATGTCAAATATTTTCATCTTTAGGATATAGTTTAGGTGTTTCTCATATGGGTGGTAATTTTGTAAGTCCACAGTGTAGAAATATCTATAAATTACTTTCAACTACAGTTGGTGGATAAGGGAATAGAAGTTTCTTTTATTTATAAGGCTTCTTGCACTTGCTAGATTCTCCTATGTCTTATCTTTGCTTGATAGGTTCACCAATTTCTCTAGGTGGATGTAAAGTAGGAGGAGTCAAGATGACCATGTCTTCTTTATCATTGTCATTTAGAGGAAATGGTTGCTCTTTAGGAAGAAGAATATTTATGTCATGAGGATAATCTAAGACAATCATGTCCTCATTACGAGGTGCTAGTTTTTCTTTAGAAAGGAAAACAGTTATGTCAGGATAGGTATCTTGATATCCTAAGCCTTTAGTATCTTCAAATGTTATTTTCTCTAGAAGTTGATGAATTTCACATTTACTTGTGGTGTTACCTTTTTACTTAAGATCGTGAATTCTTTGTGATATATTTCTTCAAGGTTATTTGATGTGTTTGTTACTTTATTGATATAGGATGGTTGTTGTTCACTTCACTAGAGGTACTAGGCTCAACTTGTGTTTTAGTTTTAGGATGTAAAATTATAAACTCCTCAAGTGATGGAATGGTAGGGGGTGTTGTTCATTTCAGTGAATTGTAGAAGGATGCATTATCCTTAAGGTTGTTTAGGAAATCATTTATGAATTCATTCATGCTAGCATCATCTTCTCTAATGATGTAAAAATCATGAGGAGGAAATGTATTAGGAGTTGTATGAGCATGAGTAACTTCAATTTCAATAGGGTCATTTCAAAAAACACAACTTGAAACAACAACTAAAGAGAACAAGGAATTCCATGCATTGCTTAAATAGTTGTCCACTTTTAGAATTTCATATATAAACATAGTAATTTGGTGATTACATAATGCAATAAATTGAAAATACAATTTTGATAATCCAGTGAAATGAGGAAATTTAAGCTAAATGTAATGAATTTGATGAAACAATAAATTAGAAAACTAAAACAACAAAGTAACAACAACAAACAAAAGCCTAAAATTGAGATTTTAACTTCCAAAAAATGTATATCAAGAGCTAACAAGGGCCCATTCACTAGTAAGTGTGAAAGGGTCCTGATTAGGTTTTTTTGAGATGTTTTTGTTGATGTTAGAGTGATTTTTAATGCTTTTTCAATTGCCAAAAGCTTCAAGTTTTACCTAACAAAGGAATGATTCTCTAGTAAAGGTGAATGAGTCCTAGTTAGGTATTTTTAAACTATTTTTGGAAGATTTTCAAGAATTTACTAATTTTTTTCAGTTCCAAATCCAATGAGTTTTAGTTTCACATTTTCCAGAAATGCAATGTGAAAATGCAATGAAAAGATCAATGCAAGGACCTAGTTTGAATTGTAACTTTTTATTATTCTCAAATGTAATTTTATGAGTTCTAAATGATATGAATAATGACTAATTTGGTTTTGTATTTTTCATATTTAGAAAGATGCAAAATAATGCAAATCTAAACCTAAGATGAGATGCAATTTTGAATGCAAAGCAAGAAATGCTAAATGAGATCTAATTCAATGTAAATGAATGCAAGATATAACCTAGAATGTAATGCAAGACTTCAAAATCATAAAATTGCAATATTCAATAGGTCAAGTTCACCACCACATTGAATGGATCAAAATGATGAAGCCAATAATTCTCACTATGAAACATTCAACTATAGAGTCAAAATTCCAAAATAACGATTAGAAACTAACCCTAACTATTATAGAAACTATGAGGGGAGTTTTTAGAGCTCAAAATTGTGTGTACCTTGTTGCAGGAAGCATGTTTTATGACACAAAGGACTCATTCACCTTTAGTGGAAAATGAGTCCCTATTATGGTTACTAAAACTAAGATGTAGGTTATTTTCCTTGATGTCTACACTCACAGATCCGTGACTGTCAGCTCCCACAAACCTGTAACAAATTATTTACCTTTAATTCTCTGCTCTTGCACTATGAAGGTCAATCTTGCAACTTGACAACCTTTATAGTCTTGCTTCAAACTTCTTCTCTACTTGATATTCAACATATAAATATGAAACAAACACTAAAGGGAAGAAAATATTGTTGATTGTTAGTGAATAGGGGTTTGCCTAAGTCAAACCTCTTCTAGGTAATTAAAAAAAATGATGAAATAATGAAATTGAAGCATAAAACATGAAATATGCGATGTTGATACCTTGGAGGTTGTCTTGGAGTGTAAATATGCAATCTAATATGTAGTGGCCATGAAGAATGTATATCTTGATCCTTGAATAAGATATGTAACAATTCTTGCAAGTAGCTCTTTAATGCTACATCAACTATCTTAGCTCAACAACATGTAGGAATGCACTATGCCTTAGACATGATGAAATGACCTTGAGTTGTTGTAATAGACTCCACTAATCTGCCTTTAAATCCATTTGAAATGCTCTTGTAAACTCTTGTGTATGTTCTCTTATGATAACTTGAACATGCTATATTTTTTTAGGAGAAACAATGTGAATTAACCCTATATTTATACTATTAAATTAAGAGATTAAATGATAGAAACAAGGTTGGATTGAGTCAATCACCGGTTCAATGCTCTAGGTCTTCAGTTGATAACCCTTGGTGTTTCTCTCCACCATTCAACCTATAGGTCCCCTGCTAGCTTAGGTACCCCTAGTTCATTGCCAACCCTGCTATCAACACTAATTTGCTGCTACCAATCAGTTCTTGGTGATTTTTCACTCTGATGCTTCTTAGCCTTTAATCCTTCTAAAGACTAACCAATCTCTTTTTGCTCCCCAACTTGTTTGCAGGGGTGTGGTATGTCTCCATGGCCTCAAAATAGTCTTGGGAAGGTTCTTGTTCAGTCTCCCTTCACTATTTCTCTATCGCTATCCGAAAAACCTTGGACTAGGGTTTGGACAGGCTACAAGGGTTGAGCCCCTTTTAGGCCTCCTTGCACAAATGAACAGGTTATATCTCCTCCCCTTTGACAAGATTGTACCAAACACTCTTCTGACACCCTGCCCCAAATTCCAAGCTCTGACAGATTTTTGAGGTTTGGGACCTTTTCAGTCTGTACAAAGCTACAATCTAGATTTGGTAAGAAACTAGGGTTTCTTTAGGCCTTTTTCTTGGTCTGTTCTACTTTTTCCTACCTCCATTGGGTCTGACAAGGGCTTCAACTCTCCTGAAAAACTTCTTGTGACCTCTTTCAAACACTACACACCCTGCACTGTATTACTTGTCACCCCTACCACGTTGGGGTTTGTTCTAGCTATCTCTTCCCAACCGAGCAACACAAACCTCGCCTAGGAAATGATTATAATGTTGCCTTCACAACTCACAAAGACTCCCATATATACACTATACACAAAGGTGGAGTCTAGCTTAAGTTCCACTGCTTCCATACTTCCAGGTATAGGCAAGAACCAAGCTAAAACCCCATTTTTTTGATTTTTACCAGTCCAAACTAAATTAAAAGAAAGACGCAGAATTTACTAAAAAGAATAAAGTGATGGGAACACTAACTAAAATGACAAAACACAAATGCAAAGAGGATTATTTACATGCCAGTAAACCACCAAAATTCTTTATTTAATTCATTCCTCTGCTGTTTCAGACGCAAGAAACAAAAATTTGTATTTTATTCATCAAAATCACTGTTCTATTCACATTCTCCTAAAACTGCCAACTCAAAAAAACCTTTTTCCACCTTCAAAAGTTGTGAGTTTACATTCCCCACACAAGGAATCAGTTAGGTTAATTTTAACGAGCCTAAGAATAGCAAAAATCATGCTGTTTGAAAACACAGTGTGTTTTCCAATTTCTGCCCAAAACTTTGGAAACAACCAAAAAATGATTCCTAACTTATTGAAATTTTCACCTAAGCACCAAAAAGGTCTGCAACCAAAATCCAAATGGTATTTTAAACCTTGCACCACAAAAACAAAATGATTTTAAAACAATACTTCAAAATGTGCTTGTATTTTGGAAGTGCTCCTGCGCCATTCTCCCCCTCTTAGCACAAAGATCAAGGAACTTGAGGATATATAAGTGATAAATAAATTCCTTGCTTCTTGAAATCTACCTCTTCAACTCAGGTAGCCTCAGATTCAGGTTTTCCTTTCCACTTGACAAGGTGTTCCATGTAGATTTTGTGCCTTGTAGACTTTTTCACCCTGGACTCTAAGATCTGCTCTACCTCAAGCTGCTCTTGACTTGGTAGGGGTACATTACTGATGTCCTTGAAGACCTCATGAATTTTCTAGACCTCATCACTGACTGTGCCCTTATATTTGATCAAATCAGCAATGTTGAACACCAGGGATATGCCCAAATCTGATGGTAACTCCACCTTGTAGGCATTCTTGCCATATTTGGCCAACACCTTGCATGGTCCTACTCTCTTCATTTGCAACTTGGTGGACATCCCCTTCTGGAATCTGGATTTGTTGAGGTGAACCATCACATAATCACCCACTTGAAACTACACATCTCTCCTTGACTCATCAACTTTATCTTTCAACCTTTGTGTTGCTGCTGTAATTGTCTTCTTAACCTGCTAATGAATCTCCTTCATGGTATGAGTGAAGTCTTCTGCATGTCCACTCCTATTCTCCATTGTTCCAAGGTCTTTGAGTTCACAAACTCCTCTTGGGTGCATCCCATACACAACCTCAAATGGACTTTTCCCTATAGTTCTATTAACACTATCATTGTATGCATATTCAGCTTGGGAAATCACCATATCCCATGTCTAACCATATTCCTTTGTCAAGCACCTCAACAGGTTACCTAACACTCTATTAACCACCTCTGTTGGACCATCGGTCTGAGGATGGTATGCTGATCCAAATGACAAATTTGTTCCCAATCTACTCCATTGTGTTTTCCAAAAATGGTTCATGAATTTCACATCCCTGTCTGATACAATGCTCAATGGCAATCCATAGATTCTTACTATCTCCCTGAAGAAAAGATGGGCTATGTAACTTGCATCATGGGTGGTTTTGCAAGGAATGAAGTGACTCATCTTGTTGAATCTGTCCACAACTACATAAATACTGTTAAAACCCATTTTGGTCTTAGGAAGACCTACCAAAAAATCCATGCTCAGACACTCCCATGGTCTGTTAGGAATAGGTAGGGGTTGATACAACGCAACATTGCTAGCTCCCCCTTTGGCTTTCATGCAAACAACACATTGTTCTACATATTTTCTAACATCTCTTGCTAACTTAGGCCAGTAATAAAACCTTTGAACTAGCTCTAAAGTTTTGTTAATACCAAAATGCCCACTAAGACTGCCATTATGTTTCTCTTGGATCAGATTTTCCCTCATTAATACTCTTGGAACACATAAAAAATTACCCTTGAATAACAATCCATTTTATAGAGTATACTCAGCATATTGACTATGAAAATGATTTGCAAAATCTGAACATACCTTGTAGGCTTTTGAGAAATCTTCATCCTCATCATAGAGATCTCTAAAACTCTCTATTCCAATGCTTTTCAGCTGTATCTCTTGGACTATGAACATTCTCCTACTTAATGCATCTGCTACTTTGTTTTGTTGTCCCTTCTTGTGCTTAATGGTAAATGTAAAGGCTTGGATGTACTCCATCCATTTCAAAAGTCTATTTCTTAACTTCTCTTGGGTGTTGATGTAACTGAGTGCCTGGTTATCTGTGAAAACCACAAACTCTTTGGGTAATAAATAATGCCTCCATTTCCTAAGGGACTGCACTAAAGCATAAAGTTCCAAATCATAGGTGGAGTATTTTTGCTTGGCTTCATTAAGTTTTTAACTAAAGAAGGCTATAGGCCTACCTTCTTGACTAAGGACTCCTCCTACTGCTACTTCACTTGCATCACACTCAATTGTAAACAACTTATCAAAACTAGGCAAAAAAAGTATAGGTTGGGTTGCTACCTCTTGTTTCAGCTTTTCAAACCCTTTATCAGCCTCTAAAGTCCACTTAAACTTTGTTTTCTGACCCCCCTTGATTGTATCTAGCACTGGTGCACAGATGCCACTAAAATTCCTTATGAACTTCCTATAAAACTGAGATAAACCATGGAAACTTCTTACCTCTATGGCTATGGTTGGTGTAGGCCAGTTTAGGATGGCTTCCACCTTGCTTGGATCCATCTTCAATGTTCCTTGGGATACTACAAAGCCCAGATACACAAGTTCTTATTTGAAGAATTCACACTTCTCAAGGTTGATTGCTAATTGTTCTTCTTGCAGCCTTTTAAGAACCATCTCCACATGTTTCAAATGTTCTTCTGCTGTCTTACTGAAAATCAGTATGTCATCCAATTAGACTACCACAAAATTCCTTGTAAAATCCTTAAGCACCTCACTCATTAGTCTCATGAATGTGCTAGGGGCATTTGAGAGGCCAAATGGCATCACTTTCCACTCATACAAACCATCATTTGTCTTAAAAGTTGTCTTCCATTCATCACCCTCCTTAATTCTAATTTGGTGATACCCGCTCTTAAGATCTAACTTAGTGTAATACTGTGCTCCTCCAAGGAAATCCATTAAATCTTCAATCCTAGGTATTGGAAATCTATACCTAATGGTGATCCTATTAATTACTCTAGAATCAGTACAAAGTCTCCATTTACCTCCTTTCTTTGTTGCTAAAACAATTGGGACTGCACAAGGGCTGATGCTCTTTTGAATTAGTCCTTGATTCAACAATTCTTCCACTTGTCTAGCCACTTCAAGATTCTGATCTGGTGTGAGTTTATATGCTGCCTTGTTGGGTAATGAGGCTCCAGGTATGAAGTCAATTTGGTGAATATTTGTTCTCTTTGGTGGTAGAGTTGTTGGTGTTCCATCACTCACTATGCTCTTGTATTTATCAAGCAAGTTTTGGACTGTTTTTGGTAACACTATCCTTTCAGTCTTTTCCTCTTCTTTGGGCTGCATCATGATCACATACCCTTCATTCTCTTGGTGTAGATCCTTGATGAACTCCTTGCCACTGCTCAACATAATGTTAGGAACCTTGGACTGTCCTTCATCATCCTCAATCAATGATTGCAGCTTGAAGGTTCTTCCATCCTTCTTAAATTCTATGGTGTTCTCCTTTCCATGATATATAGCACCTCTATCATACTACCATGGCCTGTTAAGAAGAAGATGGCATGCATCCATGGGTAGTACATCACAAATTAGCTTGTATTTGTAGCCTCCAATTGAGAATTCCACTGTAACCTGCTCATTCACCAAAACACTCTGCCCTTTATTCAGCCATGTGACTTTGTAAAGATTTGTATGAGATACCTTCTGCAATTTTAACTTAGTTACCACCTCCTCAGAGATTATAGTGTCTGTAGAACCAGAATCTACAATGACCTTGCATACCTTTCCCAATATCTTGCACCTTGCTCTAAACAAAGCTCTCCTTTTCTTGGGTTCTTCCTTGACCGGTTGTCTAATTAGCACTCTATTAAACATCAGAATTTCACCTACTTCTGATTCTATATGACTGATCTTAGGTGATTTGACACTCATGTTGTCCTCTTGCGCATAAGCTACTCTTTCCTCATTGCTAGATGAAGCTTTCTCTGGGCACCTATAAGCTAGGTGACCTAGCTAATTACAGTGATAGCACTTCATGGTGGCAAAGTAGGAGTTACTTCTGCCTGCTCCTCTTCCTCTATTTGAACCTCCTTGAGGTCCTCTTCCTCTGTTAAATCCTCCTCTTGAAGATGTTTCACCTCCATGCTCAGTAATCTTAGATTCTCCTTGGGTTCTTTGATCATTACCTCTTCTTTGGTAACTTCCTCCCTGTCCTCTTTGATCTCTGCCTTTACCTCTGCCTTTAGAGGATTGATCATGCTTCCTTTTATTCCTTTCTTCAATCTTTATAGCTAGCTGATAACATTGGTGGACTATCTTGGGGCTGAGTAAAGCCATCTCTTCTTCAATGTTCCACTTCAAACCATTAAGGTACCTAGCCACTTTCAGGCTCTCATCTTCTACCACATTTGATCTCAAACAAAGCTTCTGGAACTCTTCTGTGTAAGTGTTGAAATCTTGATCTTTTTGTCTGAAACTCTACCTCTTCTTGTGGAGTTGGATCTCATAATCATCTGGCATATATGCTTCTTTCACCTTAGCAACCATTCCCTTCCAGGTTGATATGGGCTGCTTGCCTTCTTTCTCCCTTTCAGTCTGGACAAATTTCCACCAAGTCAAAGCTGATCCTCTCAACCTTGATTTTGTAACCTTCACTTTTTGTGCTTCAGTGACTCCATCACACTCAAAATGGTTCTCCATGCCATCTATCTAGTCCATGACAAAATTAGGATCCATCTTTCCATAGAACAATGGTATGCCTTCAAGTCCTTTTCCACTCAGGGCTTTCAATGGGTTCAAGAAAGGCTCCTCCTCCAAAACAGGGTCAGGTTCAGGGACCTTGTCCTCCTCTGCAACCTCTTCTTCCTTTGGCACTATTCCTTCCAACCTTGCATTGTTTAGTGCCTTCTCCAATTTCTCAATTCTTTCTTTCAGGGACTTGTTGTCCTCTTCTTTCTATTTAACCTTCTTGGCTAACTGTGCATTTGTCACCATGGTTGGAGTTTCACTAGACTCAACTTCAGACATATAAGCTACTTTCCCAAATCTTTCACCGCTCTGATACCAATCTGATAGAAACAAGGCTGGATTGATTCAATCATTGGCTCAATGCTCTGAGTCTTTAGTTGATAACCCTTGGTGTTTCTCTCCACCATTCAACCTATAGGTCCCCTGCTAGCTTAGGTACCCCTAGTTCATTGCCAACCCTGCTATCAACACTAATTTGCTGCTACCAATCAGTTCTTGGTGCTTTTTCACTCTTATGCTTCTTAGCCTTTAATCCTTCTAAAGACTAACCAATATCCTTTTGCTCCCCAACTTGTTTGCAGGGGTGTGGTATGTCTCCATGGCCTCAAAACAATCTTGGGAAGGTTCTTGTTCAGTCTCCCTTCACTATTTCTCTATCACTGTCCTAAAAACCTTGGACTAGGGTTTGGACAGGCTACAAGGGTTGAGCCCCTTTTAGGCCTCCTTGCATAAATGAATAGGTTATATCTCCTCCCGTTGACAAGATTGTACCAAACACTCTTCTGACACCCTACCCCAAATTCCAAGCTCTGACAGATTTTTGAGGTTTGGGACCTTTTCAGTCCGTACAAAGCTACAATCCAGATTTGGTAAGAAACTAGGGTTTCTTTAGGCCTTTTTCTTGGTCTGTTATGCTTTTTCCTACCTTCACTGGGTCTAACAAGGGCTTCACCTCTCCTTCCAACCTTCTTGTGACCTCTTTCAAACACTACACACCTTGCACTATATTACTTGTCACCCCTACCACGTTGGGGTTTGTTCTAGCTATCTTTTCCCAACCGAGCAACACAAACCTTGCCTAGGAAAAGATTATAATGCTGCCTTCACAACTCACAAAGACTCCCATATATACACTATATACAAAGGTGGAGTCTAGCTTAAGTTCCACTACTTCCATACTTCCAGGTACGGGTAGGAACCAAGCTAAAACCCCATTTTTCTGATTTTTACCAGTCCAAACTAAATTAAAAGAAAGACACAAAATTTACTAAAAAGAATAAAGCGATGGGAACACTAACTAAAATGAGAAAAAAAAACTGCAAAGAGGATTCTTTACATGCTAGTAAACCAACAAAATGCTTTATTTAATTCATTCCTTTGCTATTTCAGACGCAAGAAACAGAAAATTGTATTTTATTCATCAAAATCATTGTTCTATTCACATTCTCCTAAAACTGCCAACTAAAAAAAACCTTTTTCCACCTTCAAAAGTCATGAGTTTACATTCCCCAGGCAAGGAATCAGTTAGGTTAATTTTACCGAGCTTAAGAATAGCAAAAATCATGCTGTTTGAAAACACAGTGTGTTTTCCAATTTCTGCCAAAACTTAGGAAGCAACCAAAAATTGATTCCTAGCTTATTCAAAATTTCACCTAAGCACCAAAAAGTTCCACAAACACAATCAAAATGGTATTTTAAACCTTTCACAACAAAAACAAAATGATTTTAAAACAATACTTCAAAATGTGCTTGTATTTTGGAAGTGCTCCTGCACCATTAAACCCAAAATTCAAAAAGTTCAAGCCGACACTAGATCTAGAAATAAACATTATTAAAATCCCACTATAATTAAATTCAAAAAGGGGATCCTCATTAAGGGAGTACCCATTCACCACCTAGGGTGAATGGGTCCTAGTAGAAGTTTCCATGACCATGCCTTTGGGGGATAAAAGATCATAAAAAACCCATGTAGAATCTGCAAAAAAGGGGGGTCCTATAGAAAGAGGACCCATTCGCCACCTAAGGAGAATTGGTCCTAGCACCATTTTCTAGGACCTCAAATTTTTGCAATTAATGTTTTACAATTTGAATTATGGGTGTTAGGATAGATCTTCAGAAGGTGTCGCAAATAAGGCTTAAATTTGAATTAAAGGTTCTAGTTAACTCTAATTAACCATAATTAATTAATGGAACCCTAGATATGTGTGAAAGTGCGTTACAACACTTTACAACACCATAAATAGGGTACAACTTAAGTACATTTTATTAAAATGGGGCCAAAGATCAATGTGAATGTGTTATTACAACATTAAACCTAGGAAAAATTAGGTTAATTCAATGACAATTATTCCAAAATTGGGTAAGGAAAAGGCATACTTTTTCCATTACTAGACAGTTATGAATGAGGAAAAACTGCATGAGATAATAATTAATTAATTTTTATTTTTTTGAGGAATGTGCAATTAGGAATTAGATATATAAATTAAATATTTTATTTATTGTTAGTGAATAGATAATATTTAGAGAAAATAGGATAATTAAATAATTAGAGTAATTATTTAACTTAGAAATATGATAATTAAATAATTAAAGTACTTATTTAATTTATAAAGTGGGTGAATGTTAATTAAATAACTAATCATAATTATTTAATTAATTTATAGGAATAAGATAACTAAATACGTAATTAAATAAATACGATTTATTTGATTAATCATGAAGATTAAATATTAATGATAAAGTGAATTAATTAAATAACATAAAGACATTTAATTAATAGTGTAAATATGTTCGTAGGTAATAATTAAATAATTCAAAATTATTTAATCATTAGGGATAGGACAATAATTTCTGTAGAAGTTTTATTTGTAGGCTAGGAAAATTTTGGGTATCTATATTTTGCCTCTTTGATACAATGTATTTTATAACGTTGTGTCAAAGAAAATTGAAAAATTCATGATTAGGACATGCCCTAGTATGCCCTAATAACAATAGGATAGCATAGTGCCCCCTCGATAAATTTTGAAATTTAAAAAAAAATCCAAAAAATATGGAATTTTTTTTAACAAGCTAATTTCATAGTGTTAAGTACATTTGAAAGAAAAAAATATATTTTAGGTCATTCTAATCATTTGTATTAGTGTTTATAATTCATGGTTAAGGCTTCTAGTCATAAATGGGGGATCCATAATGCCACAGAAGGTCTATAAATAGGGCTTAGGTGGTCCAAAATCTTCATTTGTACATTTTAGTATTAGAATTTTATTTGGAGAGGAATGTGAGTCTCGAGGAGGGCTTCAGAGCAATGCCTAGAGTTCTAGAGAGCTCACACTATAGATGGCATGTTCAAACCTATAAGTAGTCTAAGGGATCAGGAAATGTAGTATGTATCTATTTTTTATTTTTTTATTTGTTTTTTTCAATAGATTTTAAGGTTTGAAATAGAGAAAATAGATATGGTCTAGTTTTTGCATAGAAATTGTGGCTATGTTCACTAAAATTGTAGAAATATGTGACGCATATATAAGGTACACTGCATTTGTTCTATGGAACCAAATTTGGAGCTGGTTCACAAGTGTTTAGAGGATTGTAATTGAAATAGCATTGCAAGTGTATGAAACAACACCACTGAACCATATATTTTAGGATGGTGGGATGATATTTTTCTCTTTTGCTCAATTAGGGTCTTTCACCTCAAGGAAAGAGATGGATCCCACACCACAAAATCCAGGTGGTTCACTCAAACTAAAGAATGTATGATGAATTTATGACTATGATCTAGATAAAAAAATTTGATTAAATTGATTGATTAAATATACAAAACTAATTAAATATGAAGTGTTTGAAAACACAATGTGATATACAGAAAACACCTAGAAATGAATGCAAATTGCAATAGAAAAGGATGAATCTAAAAGTGTGCACCTGAGATATGGATGGAGATTGGAAATTAATTCTAGAATGCTGCTGGTCCTGATTTTTAGGCCTGGTGGGACTCATTCACCATTATGGGCGAATTAGTCCTAGATTTGTTTAATTGTTTTGAAACCCATTACGGACAAAAGGGTATCTATAAATGTAGAAAACCAAAAATAGGCCTGGAAGTGGGACTCATTTTCCAACCATGGTGAATGATTCCATTTTTGAATTTTTGAATATTCAGAGGTGGAAACAGGATCTTTCGGTCTTCACTTTCTACTTCTTTAGGTATCCAATTCTCAAACAGTAAGATTCAGGCCTAAAAGTGAATTTTTGTGGGTATTTTTACTTATCCAATGGAGAGATGACTTGAAATTTTTTGTAATGGAATATTCAATGATTTCAAAGCCTCCAATATGTCTAAATCTACAAACACACAAGACAAGAAAGAGAAATATTGGATGCTAGGGCATGGGGGTTTGCCTTCGTCAAACCCCTTTGTAGGTAATTAAACCAAAATAGAGAAAGAATGTAATGAAGCATGCAACAATGAGGTCAATACCTTTCCATGATGTTTCATCATGAATTTTTGCAGTGATGGAGGAAGATTATGCCCTTAAATGTCCTTAGAAGCTTTCTTGATGACTTGCAATGATGAAACCCTTGCTTGCTTGACTTCAAGGAGAAGATAGATGATGAATGAATGATAAGAGAAGTGTGAATGAGTTAATGAATATAAATTAGAGTTTAGAGACTTTATTTTATAGGAAATTCACCTTATTTTCCTATAAATTGGATCCCCAAGGTTGACATGAAGAAAAATTCAACTTAAAACCTAATTTTTCCCTCTCAAAAGTAAAAAATGGTCCAAATGGAACTCATTCTCCACCTTGGTCTAATCAGTCCCACCTGGCAGGGACTCATTCACCACAAGTGGTGAATTACTCCCATTGGGGCCCATTTGATAGCTCTGATGCTAGGAAGTAAGAAAATTAGGTTTATATATTGACTTTGTCAGTTATTTCATCAAAATATGCCTCAAGATGCACAATACGGGGTCATACGGGCTATTAATGATTATGTGAAGGTCAATTAGCGCTTGGGACACACAATTCATGTGTGAACGTATGATTAAATACACTTTACAACAGTAAAATGAGGTCCACATAGCCTAGAAAGGCACAACACCCAATGTGAATGTGTAAAACACATTACAACAATAGAATAACATTAATTTTATTTTACAAGCCTTATAGATTGATGTGATAATATCATTAAACACATTTTATAATGTTGAATTAAGGTAAGATGTGTTCATTAAGTCTAGAAAAGTGTGAAAGTATTTTACAACACTTTACAACACCTTTGCAAGACATCATTAAATGCATTTTATTCAAATTCCAAGGGTCCAAGACCTAGTGTGGATGTGAAAAATACCTCACAACACTGAATCAAGTCCTCATTAAGTCCAATTTATCATTAATTATTGTCCAAATCAAGCAAGTTTCCTTTTTTTTGTGGTACAACCACATTTATAGGGTATCACTACATATGCATGGAAGTCCACCACATGTGTTAATGTGCATTGTACATGAAGAAAAGTGTGACACATCTGATTGTTGGCTAATTAAATGTAGCCTTATGACAAATTTTAAAGGGTTGAAAGGTCTAATAGGTTGATCTATGTGTCCAAATTGACATAATGTGTTGTTTGAGTGTAGGTGAGGCTATTATTGATCTATACTCGTGACAGTCAGTCATCATACACAAATGATTACTTTACATGCATTTGGACTATACTGTGTGATATTTGAGCCTAAGCTCAAGATAATTAAGGACTGTTAACTGCACTAGATGAGAGATGGTACTCAGAGACTAGTTCATTCCATTTGTTGAATTGAGAGGCCAATTTTACACTCAAGGATATATGGCAAATCTTATGGATCCTAATTCATGGCGAGAGGGTGGTGTAGTATCCTGAATTTGGATTACCTTCTATGCAAATGTGTTTTGAGATAGAGGATCTCATAGTTTAGGAGTATGATATTTTCTAAGAAATATTGGTAGAATGTTATGAGTCATTAATCATTGTGGTATGTAGTGTTATAGCTAGGGTAGTAGTGCCAGACTAGCAAGGTCATGATTTTCCAATTGGATGGGGTCAAATTCTTATGGGGATGATTGATGAGGGTATCATTTATGTATGGGGCCCTTGTGTCTTGGTGATGCTATATTTTTTATTTTCAATTATTTTAAGAGTTCTTATTTTAAATTGGATTATCATTTAGATAATAATTAGGAGTTTCATCATTACATCATTATTTTAGAATTATATAGTATTGTCTATTTTCTTGTCAAATTTTATCATTTTTTTGGATTATATCACAAAGACAAAGTGTCTTACATTTTTACATTTGAGAGTTACACAAATTAACATTTTTGAATAAAAAAATCTTAACTATAGAAAGAAAACCATGATTTAAAAAAATATATATTTTACATTGATAATTTGTGATAGTTCCTATGCAAATTATTATTATTTTATTTCTATAAAATAATTACAATGTTTTATGTCATGTTCTAAATATTTATTAGTGCATTGCTTCTTTCATTATAATATTTTCACTGAGTGACTTTTTCTCATAAACTATAGAACCAATATCTAGAATATATACTTTCTTATTTATTTTGTATTTATATATTATTGATTACAACATAATTTTTTGTATATACCAAAACTAATTATTTTATTGAAAGAAGCTTATCAATATCAAGGCATTTATTATTTTTCTTTTAATTTTCCCTGGAATTCCTTTAAAATGCTCTTGTAAACTCTTGTGTAAGTTCTCTAATGATAGCTTGAACTTCGTAGATTTTTTTAGGAGAAACAATGTGAATTAACCCCATATTTATACTAAATCAAGAGATTAACCCTGAAATTCAAATAGTTCAAGCTGACACCAAATCTAGAAATAAACATTATTAAAATCCTGACATAATCAAATTTGAAAAGGGGGTCCTCATTAAGTGAGGACCCATTCACCACCTAGGGTGAATGGGTCCTGGCACAAGTTTCTAGGACCATGCCTTTGGGGGATGAAATATCATTAAAAACCCATGTAGAATCTACAAAGAAAGGGGGGTCCTATAGAAGGAGGACCCATTCGACACCTAGGGTGAATGGGTCCTAGCACCAATTTCTAGGATGTCAAATTTTCCCAATTAAATGTCTTACAATTTAAATTGTAGGTGTTGGTATAGATCTTCAAAAGGTGTCACAATTAAGACTTAAATTTGAATTAAAGGGGCTAATTAACTCTCATTAACCACAATTAATTAAGACACTAGATAAGTGTGAAAGTGTCTTACAACACATTGCAACACCATAAATAGGGTACAATTTAATTACATTTTATTAAAAAAGGGCCCAAGATCAATGTGAATGTGCTACATCACATTACAACATTACACCTAGGAAAATTTAGGTTAGTTCAATGACAACTATTCCCAAATCAAGTAAGGAAAATGGATACTTTTTCGATTAGTACATTTTTCCCCCACTTTAGTGAGAGTATGACCCCATGTCAAAATCACACTAAAGTAGAAATTCAAGACACTTAAGTATGTAGCAATAACAAAGATACATAGCCATACACTATCAAAGGGAAAGAAAAAAAAAAAAAAAAAGGATCAAGCACAACCATTCCAATGTATGTGGTATGGGGATGTTTCTTTGTAACATGCTCTTCTAACTCTGGGGTAGTGGAACCTTAGTCTATCCCCTAGGTGAGTTGTCCCAAAATATGTGTATACTAACTCTATGGTAGTGGAACCTCAGTCTCTGTACTAGGTGAGTTATCCTAGGTGATTAGGATGGGCTCCTTGCATCAAAGATAATGACCTACAATAAGTGTAAAACATGTAATAGTGATAATCATAGATATCCTACAACTGCTACATGGAAAGGAACAAAATACATGTTTTAAGGGACGATTTCTATAATGTGAAGTTGTTTAAATATGTGTTTTAAATCATGACAATCATTGGTACTATGTCCAAGAGTTCTATGGTACCAACAATGTTAAAGATTTTCATCTTTAGGATATAGTTTTGGAGTTTCTCGCATGGGTGGTAATTTCATAAGTCCATGGTGTAGAAGTATCTATAAATTCCTTTCAACTGCAACTGGTGGATAAGGGAATAGAATTTTCTTTAATTTATAAGGCTTCTTTCATTTACTAGATTCACCTATGTCTTATCTTCGCTTGCTAGGTTCACAAATTTCTCTAGGTTGATATAGAGCAGAAGGACTCGAGATGACTGTTTCTTCTTTATCATTTTCATTCAGAGGAAATGGTTACTCTTTAGGAAGGAGAACACTTATGTCATGAGGAGGATCTAAGACAATCCTACGATTGTTATGAGGTGTTTTTTGTTCTTTTGGAAGGGAAACACTTATGTCGGGAGAGGGATCTTGATATCCTAACCCTTTAATATCTTTAGTTGGTATTTTCTCTAGAAGTTGATGAATTTCATGTTCACTTGTGGTGTCACATAATTTTTTACTTAATACAATGAATCCTTTGCCATATATTTCTTCAAGGTTAATTGATGTGTTTTTTACTTTATTGACATAGGATGGTTGCATGTTCGATTAAGTAGAGGTACTAAGCTCAACTTGTGTTTTAGTTTTAGGATGTAAAAGTATAACTCCTCGAGTGATGGAATGGTAGGGGGTTTTGTTTGTTTTAGTGAAGGTTAGAAGGATTCTTTAGCTTCAAGTTTGTTAAGGGAATCGGCATGTCCAGGATCATCATGGAAAAAACAGGCAAAAAATTCACAAAAATTAGACTTAGGCAACTTGATGTAAAAATTTGAATAATTTATCTATGTTATTTTAAAAATGTGTAAGAATAGAATCTGTAGAAAATTGAATTTAGTTTCTAAACTACTAGGTATGCTTAAAAAATAAAAAAATCTATTTGGTGAAAATTTTAAATTTCAATGCAGTGGTACTTAAATTTCAGGGAAAAAATAAGAAGTAGGTGTCTGTCTGACCACCCTAACCACAATAAAATGATAAATTTTTTTATAAGATTTTAGATATAAGTAGAGGACTCATGCCCTAGTGTGATGCATACTTTTTTGTAATTTTTTTCCAAGTAAATAATTAATTATGAATTTTTATTACAACTTTTTAAAAATATAAAACTCGTATGTCTAACCACCTTAACTTGGTCAAAAATTCATGAAATTCAAATTTTATTTTTTTAATCCTATAGTATGCGAAGCATAGAATGTGATGCATGTTTTGGATTTAAAAAATATGATACCATTTGAAAGCTATCTAGATGTTTTTCAATCAACTTATCAATTAGGACTTTAGTCATAATTTGAATAGAAAATGAATAATAATTACTTATTAAACTCAAAGTAAAACATAATTTATATTGGTGGAAATATGAGAATCTCCTTTAAAAACCCTTTTCGTTTTATCATTTTTGGGTAAAAAAATAGTCATCAGCCACATACCCATCATATTGCCACTTTTTGGCCCATCATGATCCTCCACATACCCCAATCATTTATGAATTCATTCATTCTAGCATCATCTTCTCTAATGATGTCAACATCACGAGGAGGTGCATTAGGATTTGTGTGAGCATGAGTAACTTCAATTTAATTAGGGTGATTTCCAAAAACACAACTTGAAACATCAACCAAAGAGAACATGGACTTCCATGCATTGCTTAAAAATAGTTGTCCATTTTCAGAAATTCATATCTAAACATTGTAATTTGTTCATTACATAATGTAATAAATTGAAAATGAAATGCTCTCAATGCAATTTTGATAATGTAGTGAAATGAAGCAATTGAAGCTAAATGTAATGATTTTGATGAAACAACAAATTAGAAAACTAAAACTAAAAAGTAATAGTAGTAAACAAAATCCTAAAAATGATATTTAAATTTCCAAAAAATGCAAATAAATAGCTAACAAGGACTCATTCACTAGTAAGGGTGAATGGGTCCTGAATAAGTTTTTCTGAGATGTTTTTGTTGATTTCAGAGTGATTTTTATTGCCTTTTCAGTTGTCAAAAGCTTTAGGTTTGACCTGACCAAGGACTGATTCATTAATAAAGGTGAATGAGTCCTAGTTAGGTATTTTTAAACTATTTTTGGAATATTTTCAAGCTTTTAGTAATGTTTTTTAGTTCTAGGTCCAAGGTAGTGAGTTTGAGTTTTAGATATTCTAGAAATGCAATGAAAAGATGAATGCAAGGACCTAGTTTGAAATGTAATTTTTTTTTAGTTCTCAAATGAAATTTTATGAGGTCTAAATGATATGCACAATGACTAATTTATTTTTGTATTTTTTAAATTTAGAAAGATGAAAAACAATGCAAATATAAACCCGAGATGAGATGCAATTTTGAATGCAAAGAAATAAATACTTAATGATATCTAATTGAATGCAAGTATAAATTCAAATGAATGCAAGATCTAACCTAGGATGTAACGAAAAACTTCAAAATAAGAAAATTGAAATATTCAACAGGTTAGGTTCACCAAAATGTAACATAGAAAAATAGGGATCACCACCACAATGAATAGACCAGAATGATGAACCCAATAATTTCATTATGAAACATTAAATTATAGAGCCAAATTCCAAAATAAAAATTAGAAACTAACCCTAACTATTATAGCAACTATGAGGGGAGTTTTTAGAGTTCAAAATGGTGTGTACCTTGCTATTGGAAGCATGTTTTAGGGCACAAAGGATTCATTCGCCTTTAGTGGTGAATGGGTCCCTGTTAGGGTTTCTAAAAATAAGATTTGGATTATTTTCCTTGATGTCTACACTCGTAGATCCTTGATTGTCAGCTACCAAAACCTAGAAAATTTTGTATAGCTTTAATTCTTTGTTCTTCCACCATGAAGGTCAATCTTGCAACTAGACAACTTTTGTAGTCTTGCTTCAAACTTCTTCTCTACTTGATCTTCAACCTATAAATCTACAAAAACACACTCAAGGGAAGAAAATATTGTTGATTATTAGTGAATAGGGGTTTTCTTAAGTCAAACCCCTTGTAGGTAATTAAACCAAACAATGAAATAATGAAATTGAAGCATGAAACATGAAATATGCAATGTTGATACCTCTAAAGTTGTGCTAGAGTGAAAATATGAAATCTAACATGTAGTGGCCATGAATAATGTATATCTTGATCCTTGAATAAGATGTGTAACAATGCTTGAAAGTAGATCTTCAATGCTACATCAACTATCTTAGCTCAACAACATGTAGGAATGCACTATGCCTTAGACATTATGGAATGACCTTGAATTTCTGCAATAGACTCCACTAATCTACCTTGAAATTCCTTTGAAATACTCTTTTAAACTCTTGTGTAAGTTCTCTTACAATAACTTGAACATGCTACATTTTGTTAGGAGAAACAATGTGAATTAACCCCAAAATTTAAGCAATTCAAGTTGACACCAGATCTAGAAATAAACATTATTAAAATCCCAATAGATTGAAATTTAAAAAATGGATCCTCATTAAGGGATGACCCATTCACCACCTAGGGTGAATGGGTCCTAGCACAAGTTTCCAAGACAATGCCTTCAAGGGATGAAAGATCATCAAAAACCCATGTAGAATCTGCAAAAAAAAGGGGGTCCTATAGAAGGAGGACCCATTCGCCAACTACAGTGAATGGGTCCTAGCACCAATTTTTAGGACCTCAAATTTTCCCAATTAAATGTTTTACAATTTGAATTATGGGCATCAAGATAGATCTTAGGAAGGTGTCACAAATAAGGCTTAAATTTGAATTAAAGGTGCTAATTAACTCTAATTAACCATACTTAATGAATGGAACTCTATATAATTGTGAAAGTGTGTTAAAACACTTTACAACACCATAAATAGGGTACAAATTAAGTACATTTTATTAAAAAGGGGACGAAGATCAATGTGAATGTGTTACAACACATTACAACATTAAATCTAGGAAAATTTAGGTTAATTCAATGGCAATTATTCCCATACCAAGTAAGGAAAAGGGATACTTTTTCTGTTACTACAGTTATGAATAAGTAAAAACTGCATGATATAATAATCAATTAAATTATTATATTTTTGAGGAATGTGCAGGTAGGAATTAGATATATAAATGAAATATTTTATTTATTGTTAATTAATAGATAATTTTGAGAGAAAATAGGATAATTAAATAATTAAAGTATTTATTTAATTTAGAAAGTGGTTGAATGCTAGTTGTATAACTATACATATTTAATTAATTTATAGGAATAAGATAATTAAAGATGTAATTAAATAAATAGGATTTATTTAATTAATCATGAAGATTAAAGATAAAGACATAATTAAATAAATAAGACCTATTCAATTAACTTGAAAGATTAATGATAATGTGAATTAATCAAATAACATAAAGTCTTTTAATTAATAGTGTATGTATGAAAGTAGATAATAATGAAATAATTAAACATTATTTAATCATTAGGGATAGGACAATAATTAGTGTAAAAGTGTTATTCATAGGCTACGCCAATTTTTGGTATCTATATTTTGCCTCTTTGATAAAATGTATTGTATAGTGTCGTGTCAGAGAAAACTGAAAAATCCATTATTAGGACTTGCCCTAGTATGCCCTGGTAATAGTAGGATAACATAGTTCCCCCTCGATAAATTTTTATTTTTTTTAAATCCAAAAAATATGGAAAATTGTTTTGACAAACTAATTTCGTAGTGTTAAGTACATTGCAAAGAAAAAATATTATTATAGGTTATTCTAAGAATCTATATTAGTGTTTGGAAGTCATGGTTGAGGCATCCAGTCATAAATGGGGGATCCATAATGCCACTCAAGGTCTATAAATAGGGCTTAGGCAGTCCAAAATCCTCATTTGTGCATTTTAATATTAGAATTTTGTGTGGAGAGAAGTGTGAGTCTCGAGGAGGGCTTCAGAGAAATACCTAGATTTCTAGAGAGATCACACTATAGATGTCATCTTCAAACCTTTAAGTGGTCTGATGGATTGGAAAATTCAATCCATATCCATATCCATTTTTGTTTTAATTTTTTTGTGTTTTTTAATAGATTTTAGGGCTTGAAATAGAGAAAATAGATATGGTCTAGTTTCTACATAGAAATTGTGGCCATGTTCACTGAAGTTGTAGAATTATGTGACGCATCTATAAGGTACACTAAATTTTTTCTATGGAACCAAATTTTTAGTTGGTTCACAAGTGTAGGAAACAACAACACATTTGTAGGGTAACACTACATATGCATGGAAGTCCACCACATGTGTTAATGTGCACTGTATTTGTAGAAAAGTTTGACACAACTGATTGTTGGCTAATTAAATATGGTCTTAGGACAAATTTTAAAAGGTTGTAAGGTCTAATAGGTTGAGCTATATTTCCAAATTGACATAATGTGTTGTTTGAGTGTAGGTGAGGCTATTACTGATCTATACTCGTGATAGTCAATCATCATAAAGAGATGAGTACTTTACATGCATTGGGGCTATACCTTATGATATTCAAGCCTGAGTTCTAGGATAATTAAGGATTTTTAACTGCACTATCTGATAGATGGTACTCAAAGACTAGTTCATTCCATTTGTTGAATCAGGATGCCAATGTGACTCTCAAGAATATATGGTGAATCTTCTAGATCCTAATTCATGGCGAGATGATGGTGTACAATTCTGACTCTTGATTAGCTTCTATGTAAATGTGTTTTGAGATAGAGGATATCATAGTTGAGGAGTATGATATTTTCTAAGACACATTGGTAGAATGCTATGAGTGATTAATCATCATGGTATGTACTGTTATAGCTACAGTAGTAGTGCCAGACTAGCAAGGCCATGGTTTTCTAATCAAATGGGGTCAAATTCTTACAAGGATGATTGATGATGGTATTGTTCATGCATGGGGCCCTTGTGTCTTGGTAATGGTATATTTTTAATTGCATGATGTGGCTTACATAGGTGCTTGCTCTATTTGTTGTAGGACTACTTTCCTCATCGTATGGGCATGGGAGTATATCGTAGTTTCTCAACTAGCGACTGATCAGGATATTTCGCTTGAATTTCCTTACATATTCATTATGGAAGGGTAGCTACTGAGATAAATGTCAGTAATGTAGGGTACCAGAGGCACGCTATAGACTTGTTAGATACTTTTACATGGAGACCCTACATGTAGTGTGTCACATGGGATCATGACACAAAGAACCTACCTTATTATTGGTAGACTCAATATCTCATTGATCGTATTGTATATATTTAACATATCATTGAGAGATAGTTATTAGATATGGTGTTGTGGTAGTCTAACAAGCGACAATGTGAGCTTGTTGGATTGTTAATTTTTTCCTAATTAGCATGAGAAGTAGCATAGTGAGAAATTATAATTAGCCCTTAAGTTTTCTTCTAATAATTTGATCAATTGTATCCTATGCAATGGGGAGAAGGTTTCGAGGTTGCAAGTGTGTGCACTACACCAAATTATGATGCCTAGTGGGCACAACACAGGCTAGTGCCACTTATAGATCTTAATTTACTTGCACCTATAGAGAGACTGAGGAGAGGTTCGCAAGGAAACTACGAGGGAGAGGTTTAGTGAGGGATGATGATGGAAACAGACATGGAGGGTGAGGGGATACTGATGGTGGTGGAGGTGGTAGTGGTAGATTTGGAGGGAGAGGCAATAGGAGGGGTAGAAGTAGTGTTCCACCAATTGTTCTAGCATGTCTACCAGACATTAGGGAGGAGGAGGAAATGAGGGAGGAAGATATGCAAGATGTGGAAGTTTGAGGGAAGGAGAATGTGGTTTCCTATGAGGAAGAGGCTGCATAGGATATGTATATTGATGAGAGTTTATAGGATGTTCTAGTTATAGAGGCTATCATAAAATTTTTGGAGGAGGTTAAGGAGAGGGCACTAGATCTTTATATGGCTTCTCTACAAGAATATATTTAGGCACTACAAGTATAGGTATAAGGGTATTAGGGATAGGTTGCCTAGTTGACAACATAGCGTGGTACTGTGGTTATTTAGGGACAGAGGGTTGAGTAGTGGTTCCTCAATTTTATTGAGATAGATAGTGAGTGGATCTTATGTCAAATTTTCTAATTTTTTTTGTCAAGCTAGTAGTTAGGATCGATACTATCAAGATCTATAGGAGCATCTAGTGCCACCATCCCAAAGGGCACCAAGATACACATAGAGCTAGAGTTAGAGTAGGTCCCATTCGAGAAAGTCACATAGCAATGGTGGGTTACCTAGGTCGAGGGAGTCACCATATCAGAGAGAGAGTAGGAGAATCCTAGGCCATCAAGATCAAAACTAAGGTAGGATATGTCATCTTGAGGATATGAGGATATGGGAAACTTAGGCTAGCTTGATTTTGTATTATATATAGATATATGCATCTTTTGACTAAGCCTACGAGCTCTATTTTTTATATTTACTCGATATGGATATATGGACAATTGGATATGTGTACACCAAGTTGAGAAAAACTTTGGTATCAATGTTATAATTTACTATCAAATATTTAGATTCATTAGACAAAGAGTACCAAGATTTATACTAGTAATAATAGAACCTTATTGGAATATGTGAGGAAGTAGCCATAGAGTATGTTAATCTTGATGCAAGAAGGAATTAGTTGACCTTTCAACTTGCATAGGAGGTTTTGATTATGAAAAATGGAACCTCAATCAAAAAAAAGTCCCTTAGTTACCCCATTCATATTATCAAGACACGCCACAAAACATAAAGAAACATCATGGCCCATCATCGCTCATTTAATCCACTTGGATATCCTTGAGTAGTACAGGAACATGAAACACAATAAATTAGATAAGACTTAACTATAGAAAATTCTTCCATAGCCATTTCTATCTTCTTGTCTATTGATATGTGTTTGATATGATTCAAAAGAGCATGTATTATTTTAAGAGTGAAGCATCTCATATAAGATGCCTAGTTTGGTTTTGATAATGCAACAATCTAAACGAAAAAATATTTTTATTAGGATAGGTAGTGTTGATAGATACATAGATAATTGTTCATCCAAGTTGAAGGCTATTTTGGTAGTTTCATCTATTATTCCATGATTTTTTAATCTTAGTTTGCATAATATGTTCCATTTTTGTTTTACCAACATGTCAGTTCTTGAAAAATAATAGTTTTATTATTGAATTTGAATTGTTATAGATGAAAATTTATTATGATAGTACTCTAATTGATATACCTAGGCCTTGGGGGCTTAAAAATAATGGCATTTCCTACGTATACATGTAGTGGCTATGTAGTTTGATTATTTGGACTAAAATTTGTATATGCTTGATAGCCAATGTTGTTTTTGAAGTTTTGAAATTTATGACTATTTTGGATTTTTCAAGGAATGCTTCACTATTTTGGCGTCTTTATATTTTTGAGGAATATTTGGATGCTTTAGAATTTTACTATGATAATGTCCTTTGATACCATGTTTAAGATATTTTTGAAACACTAGGTCAAGGATTTCCCCTAGTTAGCTACAAGAATAGTTATTTATACAGAGGATGAATCTGATAAGTGGTTGACACTCAATTTCAATCATTCTTAGGCCATGAAAGGAATGAGAAAACTTTATTATGAAGGAGCTTGTGATTGGTTTATTAAGAATGGAATTATATAGAATAGTGATAGATGTTAGAGAAATAACTGACTACACATGACACTTGTTTGATAGGTTTCCTCCGTGGTACTTATCCAAAGTGTTACCAAAATGGTTTTCACTATAGGAAAAACTATTTCTCTTTTCCTTTTCTTTTTTTAGTTTCTATTTCCTTTTTTTATTGGATCTCTAAAATTCATGTATAATACTTACAAAGGTTCCTACTAAATTGATAGGATCAAATAACGGTTTTACTTCAACAGTAGAAAGTTGATAAGTGTCAGATCCATAAGCGGCAATAATGATGTAGGGATTGAAAAAGATAGGTTCAAACTTTCTTGGTTTTTCTTACTCTAGTTCATTTGTGGGGTTCTCTTTTAGGATTAGATCACTTACGTAGAATTATCAAACTTTGACCTTTTTTTTTGTAGATACATTAGAGATGATTCCAATATTCCTTTAGATGGACCAATGTAGTTTGTCTTCTTTTATCTAACAGTTCTAGCTCATGTACTATGGTAACCCAGTAATATTCATCATTGATGAACTACTACATAGAAATTCTCAATGATGGTAACTTGACCTTGATGGGAAGAATTTATTATTAAAAAAATACTAGGGAATAGGGTGTAGCACTAGTATGATTGTGAATGCTTATACTGTAAGCTCATAAGGCTAGATTTAGTTGAATATGTCGATCTTAGCCAACATCATTGACAATATTTTTAAAGATCTTTATGATGGTTTTATTCAATGCCTCCACTTGATGTTTCCATGGAGATAATAAAAAGTGGAGAAGTGATGTTGAATATGGTACTTCTCAAATAATTCTTGGAAATGGGTATATGCAGGATCATGATGGGCCAAAAAGTGGCGATATTATGGGTATGTGTAAGGTATGTGGCTTACGACTTTTGTTTTACCCAAAATTGATGAAACAAAAAGGGTTTTTAAAGGAGATTCCCAGCTTTCCACCAATATAAATTATACTTTACTTTGAATTTAATAAATAATTATTATTCATTTTCTATTTAAATTACAACTAAAGTCCTTATTGATAGGCGGATTGAAAAATGTCTATAGCTTTCAAACGGTATCACATTTTTTGAATACAAAACATGCATCACATTCTATGCTTTGCATACTATATGATTAAAAAAAGAAAAATTAAATTTCATTAATTTTTCACCAAGTTAAGGTGATCAGACATACAAGTTTTTATATTTTTAAAAAGTTGTAATAAAAAATTCATAATTAATTATTTACTTGGAAAAAAATTATAGAAAAATATGCATCACATCCGGACATGAGTCCTCTACATATATCTAAAATATTATAAAAAAATATTATCATTTTATTGTGGTTAGGGTGGTTAGATAGACAACTACTTCTTATTTTTTCCCTAAAATTTAAGTACTACTACATTGAAATTTCAAATTTTCACCAAATAGATTTCTAAAAAAAAACTTAGTAGTTTAGAAACTACATTCAATTTTCTACAGATTCTATTCTTACATATTTTTGAAATAATATAGATAACTTATTTAAATTTCTATGTCAAGTTGCCTAACTCTGATTTATTTGAATTTTTTGCCACTTAAGGGCTTGTTTTTTCCATGATGATGTTGCACATACCCAAATCCTAGTTTTTTAAATGATGAACGTTATTTGTGACTATACACAAGGTAACACCATATTGGCATATGATGTAGTTTAGGATAAATCTCACAATTTTCTTATCAATGATGTAGGTCATATGTATGGCTTGAATCCATTTGGTAAAGTTTTCAGTCGCAGTAATGATGAAATTGTGGCCATTAGTAAATATAGGGTATATAATTCCAACAAGGTTGAGTCCCCATTGAAAGAAGGGCCATGGTGATGTGATCGGGTGTAGTCCTTATGCTAGTGAATGTACGATATCTTTATGTATCTGACATTGTTGGCATTTCATCATGAAGTTGTAGGAATCCCATTCCATTTTTTACCAAGAGTATCAAGTCCTAATGATCATCTCAGATAGGCTAGGACCACTAGAGTGAGCTCCACATATACCATCATGTACCTAATTTAAAATCATTTGTGCTTCTTCCACTAAGAATTCACATTGATGCACATTGTTAGGTATGTCCTAGAGAGATATGATAGTATCCATTGCTTTGCTGCCTTGTTTTTGCACCCGTGGAATGTGCTAAAATATGATTTCATCAAATTATTTCCTAAAATTGTCAACTATTTTCTTCCAAGACACAATTTTGTCATATTTTATCTCATATTTGTTATTTACATGTCAAAAAACCAACTATGAATCTCCATAGACATTTAGGTGCTTGATTTTAAGTTTTATAGGTTTTCTAAGACATGTTAGCAAAGCTTCATACTCAACAATGTTATTAGTTTAAGAAAATTATATCATGCAAAACTTAGGGATTATATCTCCCTATGGTGTTATGAAGCGAACTCATGCACCCAAACCATAGTGGGTATAGAATCTATCAATGCATAGCTTCCATGTGTAGATGTGTCTAGTCTAAAAGTTGCTTCATTGGGAAATTTTGATACCAAGGGTTGAAATACTGGAGTAGGAGCATCGACAATCCAACTTGCTAACATCTATCCTTTTATAGCTTTTCCTTCCACATACTTGATACCAAAATCCCTAAGGAGAATTACCCATTTTACCAACCTACCTATTAGAGTTTCCTTATTGAGTAAGTATTTTTAGAGGATCTATCTTTGTTATCAACTTAGCCTAAATATAATTCTTGAGATTTTTTGTTGCAAATAATAATACAATACATGCACACTCAATAGTAG
This sequence comes from Sequoia sempervirens, assembly GCA_007258455.2. NCBI lineage: Eukaryota > Viridiplantae > Streptophyta > Pinopsida > Cupressales > Cupressaceae > Sequoia > Sequoia sempervirens. The sequence continues at coordinate 43,423,945 of VDFB02358134.1, forward strand.
AGTAATTGAGCTCATACACCATAAGTTTATGAATGATGTTTTATATCAATATTTCCTTACCATTTTTATCATTTTTTGCTAATAGAGCTCCTAGTTTTGATGATGTTACTAATACATATAGGATAAGTGGCTTCCTATCAATAGGAGGCATAAATACTAGTGGTGACAAGTAATCCTTTATTTTCTTAAAGGATTTCTTATAGTTCTATCCATTTGAATGGAAATTCCTTCCAAAAAAGATATTTAGAGGGATGACACTTGTCTACTAGTTGTGCAATAAATTTTATGATTGACTATAGTTTACCTTATAGGCTTCTTAGTTGAGTCAAATTGGAAGGCAGAGTTATTTCAGTAATAGCTTTTACCTTTGCAAGATCAACTTTGATGTTTCTATGAGAAATATTATATCCAAGGAGCTTCATGGATATTACCCCAAAGACACATTTTTTAGGATTAAACCTTACTTTGTACTCTTCCAACCTTGTGAATATCTTATTCATAATAGACAAATGATAATCTCTTGTAAGGGATTTTACTAGTAGGTCATCAACATATTCTTCCATTAGTGTGTGCATCATGTCATGAGAGATTGTAGTCATATCCCTCTAATAGGTAGATCCAACATTTTAAGGCTAAAGGGCATGGCATTCCAATAGTAGGTACCCCATGGAAAAGTAAAATCTATCTTATGTTGATACTCATGTTTTATTTTGATTTGGTTGTAACCAAGGAATCCATCCATTAGTGACAACATCTCATATTTTGTTGTGAGGTTTACAATCATGTCTATTTTGAGCAAAGGGAAATCATCCTTTAGAAAATATTTATTCATATCCATAAAGTTGATGTAGATCCATATTCCCCTAGTTGGTTTGGTGATTGATACTAGATTTTAAATCCATTCTACATAATCTATTGGCCTTATGAAACCAACATCTAACAATTTATTCAATTCAACTTTGACTAGTAGGGTGATCTGTGGCTGCATCTTACTTAGCTTCTTAAGAGTTTTTTCATTTGGTAGAAGGGGTCAATGGTAGAGGAATAACATAGGGTTCAATATTGGCATATCCACATAAGATCATGTGAATTAGATCTAACACTTGGTAAATTTTTTTGGTGAAACTCAGCTTCTTTGTATCTGTCATAGATGTTGCAAAGTGTATGATCTTTATGTTCTCTAGTGTATTGATGCTTATTTCTTCTAACCTAACCACAATTAGTTGGGATTTCACTTGAACTGTGTGTAGTGGAAGTAGCCTTCCATCCTTAGGTGCCTCAGAAAGGTTTTTTCCCTCAAATACATCCTTTATCTTAATTTTTTCTGTCTAAAGGTGCCTCCCAATTTTCACCTAGAGACTTGTTCTTTTTTCTTCTATCTTGTGACTGAAAAGTGAGATAGACTCCTTGAAGTATCAAATAGTGTTGAGTTCTATAGTGAAACCATCCTTTTGATCCCCATGAGGAATACCTTCTCAAAGTCCCATGAACTCGGTGATTGATTCATTATTTTTCAAAATATTTAAGCTTGGTGAGCCTTGTTGATCCCCATCAATTAATTAGGGGTAGACTAATGGCATGTTATCATCGTTGTTTGTAAGGATTAAATATGATGTGGAAATGGTACAAATTGAGGAATCATGGGGGTCGTAAAAGGTATCTATTTAGGCTTGGCCATTAGTAGTTTTATTGATAGGGGATTTAGGTTCCATATTATTCCTAGAAGCCTCAATAATTTTAGAAATGTTAGTAGCTTTCTTTGAAAATAGCATAGTACAAGGAGCATTCACTTTCATTTGTTTCTACCCAATCCCTTTATTCTTTGCTAGTTTTCTCATTAGTATAGATTATTCTTCTCTTGTTTCTATACTCCAAGGCCATTGTGACTATGATATCCCTTTTGTTGATGATGTTAAATCATTTTCCATACTTATTAACATGTAATTCAACATGTATTTCATCCTCTTAATCTTTGTAAATCCATTTAGAGAGGTCTTCACCAATACATTATTTTCCTAACTCACCTCACTTAGTGAACGTCATAGGAGGGTGATACTGGATTGTTACTTTAGGATCCTTTTTAATATGGCATGGCTTACCATAGTTTTTTTGGTGCAACTAGTAACATTCCTAAATAGAATGGGATTTTAATGTTGTACTCTCCACATCTGTCGTCATGGTCTGGTACCTTGATTTCAAAGTTTTTTTTAGGTAAATCCAAATCTTTTGATAAGGAAATAGGCTTAATATAATATGATGAGGTGGAAGGTGAAGCTTGACCATGTCTAGGTACTTGACATTCAAGGGGAACCCTCAAGTTGCTATAGTATTGGAATGGGTAATGATCACTAGAAATAGTAATATTTGTGTCATTATATGGAAATTTATGACACTAGTGATCATTTGATGGGATGTAACCTTCATGGATGAATCCATGGGCATCCAAGTAGAAGGTTATAAGGTAAGTCAAGGTCTAGGAACTGAAACACCATGTCTTGAATAGTAGGACCCACACTGATTGGAAGGACAATTACTCCCTTGGGTAGAAACCAGCTTCAAAGAGTCCAATGGTAGTAACTATTTATAAAGTATAGATGTTTGATCAAGCTCAACCATCTATTAGAACTCCTATTATTTTATGTTTGTTAATGTATACTTGAAGGTGTAAAGGCTCTTTGTGATTAGGCTTCTTTGAAATACAATCATGCAATGTGTATGTTACATGATGGGTGGTAGCTAATAACCCTACCATGACCTAATTTTTTTTTACATTTAGGTCAGTTGGAATAGAAGAATCCTACAATGTTTTATCTAGGATTACCTTATGCTTAGGAGAGATGCATAGAAACTCAATAATTTACATCTAAGCAAGGGTTTTCCCTAGATGATCCAATAAGTTATATTCATGTGTTGGCTATGACATACAAGGGGATTCTCACTAAGTCACCTTTGATCATCAATAAGTAATTGCACACTCAAGATTTTATTCTTTATGATGATGGTGGATACGTTGTTATCAGATGGTCGGATATTATTAACCATGTGTTTGTAAGCAATGCTAGTATAATTATCTTTGTCTTTACCACCTATTCTAGAACTAGAAGCTTTCCTTAATCTATGGTTTTCTAAAGGATCTTTAAATATTGTGTGATGTATGTCCAAGAATCCTAGTTGGTTGTCAATTTGTATATCTCCTTGCTCTATGTGATCTTCGATAATTTTTTAAAGTTTAAAGCAAGAAATTTGTTTTTGTCCTTTAATTTTGTGGTACTCACAGAAGTTATTTTCATTCCTCTAGGATGGTTTAAATGGTATTAGTGCACAATTTCTCATATTTGATAATTGAATGGTATTATTTTGTAGTAGTTTCTTTAAAATGGTCTCAATATATTCCACTAAAGGTGTGTATTTCTTCATGGATGGGTAGCCCTTAGAAGACCATGTGGTTTTTCTTTCCCAAACACATTGGTTTTTTGCTCATGTTTTTGTGGTGGGTTACTCTTCTTTGTCATTCTAGGTTCTTTCAAAATTATCATAGGATGAGCTTTATTAATGACTTTATCATCTACTATACACCATCATTTGTCATATTTTTATTGTGCAACCAAAATTTTTTCTCATCATTTGAATGGCTGGGATAATTTTTTTTTCTCCTTAAAAAAAATAACTAGCCCTTTTCCAATAAGGGTTTTTGCAAGAGAGAGAATTTTTTTTATGGCCTCCTTGAACATGTTTGAATAGAGGATTTTTAGATGAAACATCACCTCCTTCTTAATATTTTCCATGAATATCTCTATGAATTGTTTCTCTAGTATGTGGAATAGACACCTAGTAGGAATGATTCTTCACCTTTTCAAGAATGCAAGGAATATTTTCCCATCCTTTTGTTTTTTGTTACATAAATTGATAATGTTTATGTTATTTGGAATGTTATATGAGAAGTGTGCTATAAATTTTTCCATCAGTTCACTCCACATTATGATGCTTGGAGGTAGATGTGCAAAACATTAAGGGGCTTGAGCTCCAAAACTTTATGGAAGAATTCCCATTAAGCATGTGTGTTCATATGCGACATCCAAGGAGGCCATACAAAATTCTCTTATGTTTTTCATAGGATATCCTTTCCTTTTATATTTGTCATATTTTGGAATGATGAAGTTTGTTGGAAATGGAGGTGTCTAAATGCTCTTGTCAAATGGGTAAGGATAGAAGTCCTCTACTGAGTATGTTTTCTTGTTTTTAGTTACTTGCATATTTAACATTTTTTGTTACAGGGTTTCTAGCTCTTGAGCTATAAGATCCATAGGCAATGGTGTCATAGAATTTTTGTTTGATTGAAAATATTATGTCAAACCTCTAAAGGGTTTGTGAATTGGTTGGTGTTCTCATGATATGCATTGGAAGAATATCCATGCATATTTTGATTTATTTTAATGAAGTGTTGTCGTTGCATGGGTGGGATGTTTTGTTGAATGTGTGATGTGAAAGTTGAATTAGGATTGACTTATGGTGGAGGTTGACTAAATTAAAATATGAAAGTGGAATGATGATTAGTAGGTTTTTGTGGTGGTTTATTGAATTTAGAATTTTGACTTCATTTTAAAAAGGATCTAGTATGTGTCAGAGGTACATTTGTGTTCCTACAAAGTAGAAATTGTGTTCACTTGTAGTCTTGAAAATGAATAATTTTTCCTTTGTATTTTACTGGACAAATTGGGATGGGTGACTTTCAGTGTTGCAGGTGTAGTGTTAGTTTGGTGAACTATAGTCTAAGAGGTGGAAGCAAATAGATTTATTGTTTGTTTCTTGAATGTGGGTGTTGGTGGAATGTTAACAGTTGATGTAAAGTGTGAAGTTTTACCTAGTAGTAGACTTGTGTTCAACTGTTATGAAGCAGTATTAGATGATTGAGTGGTGCTGTTAATACTACCTTATCCTTAAGGTATGGTTTTTGGTGCTTCCCCTATGATGGTAGAAATGTCAAAGCTAGTGGGAAGTTGAGCTCTACTTTATGCAAGTGAAAAGAAATATTTATTAGGGTCAAAAACTATTAGTTCATCCATGATTCACAAGTTCCTAGGATCTTATGAAGCTTTATCTATTTCTTATTGTGTTAGCCCTTGTTCTACATCATGTAAGGTATAGTCATGAAATAGAGGTAGAGTTTCTGAGTGAATTTTTTTTTTCATTAGAGGTTGCCCCAATTCCATGTCATTAGTTGAGTTGTATGTACATGATCATACATATAATCCATCTCTTTATGTTTTCTTTGCGATCGTGAAACAACCATAAAAGATTCTATTTTGGACTTTTATCTTTCTAGATATTTTGGTGTTTTTAGACTTTTTGTGTTTTTGTATTTTTTATTTTAAAACATTTTTAAGATTCTTGATGTTTTAGGAATGAATACAAGACTATTATGAATTTTAATCCATGTTTTTTACATTTTTGGAAATATTTTACAAATGTAAAGAACTTAGATTTTCTAACTTTTGACCTTAAAAGGAGAGTGCTTGAAAAAATTTGTGACTTGGACTAACATAATCTAATGAAAACCCTAAACCTCAAAAAATATTTTTTTTTGATCATTTATAAAAAGATGAATTTCAACAAGACTTATGAGTAAAAACATTCTTTATCGATGAGATAAATTTATGGAAATACGAAGTTTCAAGACTTTCAAGAGATGACTCTAGACTGATAACTAGATTTGTCTTTTTTGCCTTTTTTAATTCTAAAACACTAAGATGAATTTCTTAGACTTGAGATGACACTAAGGATACAAGTTAAGAGCTTGGAAAAACTGGAAATTTTTCTAAAAATGTTGGATTAAAGCTAGAAAAAGCATGTGTTTTGATATTGGTTTTTTTGGAAAGAAGATCAATATTTTCTACATTCTAAAATAGACTCTAATTTATCTATGTAACAAATGTGGTAGAGAAAAGGACAATAGTGTTGTATACTACAACATATGTGTTGCATAATTTAGTAATTGTGGTATAGAAATAGATCGATTGTTAAATTAAAACATTATAGGTTAACGAATTTTCTATTGTTTTGACTAGAAATATGGTTCAATTTTAGATAGTTTTTTTGTAGACTAAGATAGTTGTAATATTTTAACAAAGATAGATGTGTCACAAAAATTAACAAATGCATGGAAGAATTTTTATGTTGTAGAAACATAGTTACAACACATAGGCTAACAATTGTGGTGCACTATCTTTTGTTTCAAGTACACTTTCCTCGGTGATCCTACAACTTGTACTTTATCAATTTTGACTCGAGACAATTGTAGGAATATAGAAAATAGTATATAGAAAACAAGAATAGTTGTGACTCTGATTATTGGTGACAATGATAAATGTCATGTGTCTTGTTCCATAAGAGCACACTAATTAGTTTCACTAGTATTAAAAATAAAAATAGATCATTGATACATAACCTATTTAGTTGTATATTATGTTTGGCAAGTTAAAAGAGACCAATTGATAAAATACCTTTCAATGAATGGACAACTAGAGTATGCCAAGGTAATGTACCACCTTGACACCTCTTACCCTAGAAGGAAGATTTCCTTGTAGGGAGTTTTGTAAAATTGAAGCTTGAATCACCCTTAGATTTGAGAAGGATTTTTACAAAACTAAAGCATTGATACCATGTTAGAGTCACTCAAAGACTCAAGTTTCTAGGATCATTTGCAATCATCAACAATAACCTTCTACAAGAGGAGAAGCAATAACATAAAATTGCATAAATGGATACAAGATATGGACAATATTCAATCCTCAAGATTGCGGTAATATATTAGACTTACAGAACTAAAAAATATCCCACCTTCACTTGGTTGGATACAATGTATAATATGAAACCTTTCTTATATAGGCAAGGGTGATGATGCAGAAACTTTTAATTGTTGTCATAATTAAATGGCACAAGCCAATATTAAATAACCTAGGATACAAGCATTAAATAAAAGACAACTAGATAAGATAAGTTACAACTAATGTTTAACAAGAAAGGTTCCCTCCTATGACCTAAGTAGACTTACAATGTAAATAGGACCTAGATAAGACTAGATAGGAAAAAAACCTATTTACACCAACAAGATTCATATTTACAACACATCAAGTTTTCAATTGAGTTTATTCATGTGTTATATTCATTTTTTTTCAAAAACTAACACTTGTAACACATCAAATCAAGAATCCAATTCTCCTAGAAGCAAATGAGGATATTGACTTAAGTCCATCCATAATTCTAATATGAATTGCAAGTTGAATTTTTTTTAAATTTATCATTATTTTATCAATTTTCCTCTACTTGATGTAGGATAATCACTTTCTAACATCATCATAGCCATTGTGGAGGTAGAAATACCAAAACAAGGTTTGACTTAGGAAATCCCCTATAAAACACAACCCTTTCTCCTCTTCCTTGTATGTAGGTGACTGATTTCAAGGGGATTTGGGAAAGGATTCAAGACCTAATTATTCATTGAAGCATTCAAGCCTCACAAGTAAAAAAATTAGGGGAATTTTAAATTATTTATTAATTCATTTTTCTTTCATTTACATCACCATTACTATAGATTCTTAGTTTAAATAAAATAGTTAATTTAACAACTCTTTCATTACCATGGTAAATAATATACATACAATTAGTTAAATTTTTATCTTTTGTGTTGAATATTAAGTGTACAATTTAGTCTTATTTGAGTAAATTCACATTTATCTACTAATCAATCATTTTAAGTCTATAAAAAAAAATTTGGCAAATCAAAATGTTTTATGCTCCTTCTAGGGTTTTTCACCTAAATGGAGGTAAGTTTAGGTGCCAAAATGCAATGTTACATTCAAATATTGATGTGATGTGGGTGTAATGTGCCTAGATGAGATAAAATAAATGCATAAAACTAATAAGATACATCACTAATTGAATGTAAACTATGAAATATGAAGTGATAGAAAACACGGTGTTGTATGCAAACATAATCTAGAAACATGCACAAATGAAAACATAATTGAATGAAACGGAAAGGGGTTCACCTAGAGGTTGAAAGAAGATTTGAGAATATTTTGGAATGCTGTAGAAGTCAATGTTGATTACCACTTGGAATCATTCGTCACAGATGGTGAATTAGTCATGCTTCTAGTTAAATTTTCCAAAACAGGTTTTAGGATGTCAGGAAAATAGAACTATAGAAAACTCTTTTTCAAGCCTAGTAGTGGGAATAATTCACCACTGATGGAAAATCAGTCCACCTATAGAAATCTACAAATTCAAAGGGCAACTCGGTGGGTCCCAATCTACACTTTTCTGCTTGTCGGGTTGTCGGATCTGAATTTGTAGAAAACAGGCTAAAAAAGGTCTTCAAGCTCCAATTAGCGTTATGTTGACTATGCTGACTTAGATGACTTATTGAACACTTTTCAACACCTCTCTCCTTGAAAAATCTTCCTATAATACCTACAAACACACATGCAAAGAGGGGGAAAATGGTTAAGGGTTAGATTATAGGGGTTTTCCTTGGTCAAACTCCACTTTGGTAATCAAACCCTTGATAATAAAATGAAAGGGGAAGGGAATTATGAAAAAATAACATGCAAATGTCATAGACTCACCAAACCTTTGTTGAAATTTGAAGATATGTCAATGGTTGCTCCAAGATGCTTGATAATTGCTTGATTGAATAATGTTATGATGCTTGAATGCTTAGATGGATTGAATGAAAGAATGAATGCTTGGATGAATGGGGATTAAAATGAATTGAAAATCATGCATTTATGCAAACTTATGCCCTAATTTCCCAAAAATACAACATCATAGGCCGACCTTAGGTCTTTAGGAATAAAAACCCACCAGTAATTTAAATTTATTTTGAATTTCCTACCAAGAGGGACTCATTCGCCATCTTGGGTGAATGGGTCCTTCTCAAGGCATATGAGTGGGTGCTGAAAATTATATTTTCTTTAATGATGTTTTTCGGGTTTGTACTAAAAAATACACTTAATTAAGGCTTGTAAGTGCATAAAGGGGCCAAATAAAGCATAAGAATGGTGTATTTGTTGATGAAAAGCATAGAAAAGTTTGAAGGTATGTTACAATACTTTACAACACTTTAGAATAAGACTTGGTAAGTGATAAAAAGAGGGTATGTAGGTGAATTATAATAAGAAGAATGTAGAAAAGTGTGAAAATGTCTTACAAAACTCCGCAACACCTTTACAAGACATCATAAATTCTTAATAATTCATAAAGACTCAAGACCTAATGTGAATATGTGGGCTATATTACAACATTAAATCAAGGAAAAATCAAGCCAAATAAGCACAAGGAGGGACAAAAAAAAGAAAAAGTAAAAGGCTTACTTTTTTGTGTCCAGAGTTAGCCCCCACTTTAGGGAGAGGATGAATCTGCTTCAAACTCACACTAAAGTAGAGTAATGCATCTCAAGAGGGGTCCAAATGTACTAATGCTTGGTAAGATGAGACAACAAAAATCAAGAGGGAGGACCAAGTCCCCAGGATCAAGATCCCATGGAAAACCAATCATGAGCACAAAAGACCACACATGAAAGTGTTGAAAAGGAAAGTTGAAAGTCAGATGAAGCTTCGATCATCTATGTGGCTCCTTTTGGATTAGATCTAGGTTGTTTATTTGAAACAATAAATGTGTACTCACTCTAGGGTGAGAAAACTCATGGTTATCTTCAAGGTGAGAAGGCCCAAGTATACTCACTCTGGGGCCACAAAACTTCTGGTTATCCGTGGGGTGATAAATCCAAAACATACTCACTCTGGGGCCATGAAACTTTTGGTTGTATGTTCAGTGAGAGATCTTGAAAGGTGTCTATGGGGAAATTCATGCCTCAAAATGAGCTTCCCGATCAACCATATCAAAGTTATATCTCCCGATAACTTTAATAAGGTGCCACAAAGGACCATGTCATTTCAGGCTTCATGAGACAAGCAAAGCTTCGTATGCTTAGAACTCATGAACAAATGAAATGGCACCACAAGCATGAAATTTGTGTTATGCAAGGTGGCCATGTAAATGCAAAATGTAACATGCAAAAGAAATGTTCAAATGAGTCTTGCTTAGTTCATGCAAGGTCTTAACTTAGGGAACATTGTATTTAATGTCTCCAAGAGAGGACCAATCAAAGAATAGAATATTCACAACTTAGGGGATATAGTGCATCGCATCAACCATCGGGACATGAAGAGGAATGTAATATTCTAAGATAGATCATGCTTATGAAGGAAATCACACCCAATGTTATCCATAAAGTGACAAATGCATCGTATGAAGTAAGAAGGCTACACTGAGAACCAAGTAAAAGAAAAATACAAATGAATAATGCCAATGTATGCCCCCACTTTAAAGGAATTTCTAAACAATAGTCTATGAGAAATTAATTTAAATTAGCAAATGAAAATTTCAAAAAAGAAACAAGACATGAGAGCCAACTTGGAAAGCCCCTATGCCAAGTCATATGTTTTTGAGTAAGATTGTGTGATGTGAAGGAAAAGGAACAAAAGAAGGAGGGGTTCGACCCCAAAAAGGAACACACCAAACACATAAGGGATCTATGGACTTGGGGTAAGTATGTTCATTGCTACAATGTTTTTATTAAAGAGCTCAAAATTGTCATCATTCCCCAAATACATTGAACTAAAAGACTAACACAAAGAGAGTGAAAAAAAAGAAAAAGAGAGTTCATTTTGGGTCAACATGGAAGAGAAATAGGGCATCTTGATGGTTTGCATCATCCCCAAAAGGAAAACACAAGCGAAAAGAAAAAAAATAAAAAAATCTTTTGGGCCAACATGAGAGAGACATTGTGGTCTCAATGCCTTGTGTCATCCCCAAAAGGAAAACACAAAACAAAGGCGAAAAAGAAAAGTAAAAGGACTAATTGGGTCAATATGGAAGAGACATAGGGCATCTCTACGCTTTGCGTCATCTCAAAAGGAAAACATAAAACAAAGGTGAAAAAGTAAAATAGAAAGACCTTTTGGGTCAACATGGAAGATACATAGGGCATCTCTATGCTTTGTGTCATACCCAAAAGGAAAGAATAAAACAAAAGAAAAAAAGAAAGGAAATGTACAACATATAGAAGAGTGGAGGTAAAAATAGAGGAAGTTTACAAAGAGAGAGAAAACATCAAACATCACATCACTGGGGAACAAGATATGCACATGCAAGAAAAGAAAATGCAAAAGACTAGTAAGGCACATGCAAGTCAGCCGATGGGTAAGTCATTCGCCTCCCAATCATGTTTATTGTATCGCAAGGGTGGTTGACTATCCAAAGGGACAATTGCAAGTGCGAAACTAGGGGAAGTACTAAGTTCTACACTTGTTGTAGAAGGTTTTTCATTTAAGCTCATGGAAGAGGAAAATAATGTATTCAGATCATTATGCACCTCTTCATCTATTTTAGAGATCTCATCATCATCATCTAGATTAATCACGAATAGAGGACATATGGTAATTTCCAATGGAGGGTGTGTCAGGAGTTGTGGTTGTTGTATCAGATCATTTTTTTGTGATTGGGAAGGAGGGTCGTTGGGTAGTGCTTCTATCAAAGGAAGATGTTGATTTTCTTTGTTTTATTCAGTTTGTAATTGACAAGCAAGGAGACAACATCGACGCCTACACTCCCAAGCACCTCAGTTTCTTTTGATCATATTTTGAAGTTATGTTGGTGTAAGAGTGGGTTGATCCACCATAGGCTTTGTTTCTTCTCAAAGGGGAGGAACATAAGGAACCATGGGAGGTGATTCAAACACTTTCTTTTTTACTTTATAGACTTGTTTTATGCAAGGGGGCATGATGAAGTTGATTTCATTATATCTTGGACGTTTGGATGAGGAAGGTGGAGTATTTATTTTTGGCTGATCCGGAGTTGGTGGTTCAGGTGCAAGTTGAAGCATTGTCTCATCGAGGATGGGAGTGTTGAAAGTGGATGGGGATTGGTTGTAGAGGGATAATTCAACAATTTTCTTGGATTTAAAATTTTGATAAGAAATGAAAAAGAAATATTTACGAGGTGTTATGGGTTCCATGGGCTCTGTCCAAAAGGCTTCTAAGGAGAAATTTCCTTTAGAAGACAAAGGGTTAAAGGCACTATGGTGAATAGTGAATATGTCATTTTCATGTAGAAACTTTAAACATTTGTGTATGACTGAAGGGACAAATTTCATCAAGTGAAGTCATGGATGGCCTAGCCACAAACAAAATTGATCCAATCGTGGAATGATGGAAAATATTACATCCACTGCCTTAGGTCCTATTTGTAATGGAAGGACAATCTATCCTATCGTAGGGCATGGAAAACCATTGTGTGTTTTGATCCATGCTCATGGATTTCCATAAATATCTTGATAAAGATCATGTAATATCAAAAATTCCTTAGTGATCACATTCTCACCATAGGCAGAATCTATGAGTATCCCATTAGTGGGCTTTTCATAAATACAACTAGCTATACAAAGATGAGCATCAGGAAGATTCAAAAGAATATCCTTAGAAGAGAATGCAATATCAAGAAATTTCTTAGGTTGGACCTTACGAGGGATAACGTCTATAGCTCCTACCAAATCATCCATAGGATTAATAGAAGTGTAATGTGAAATAGGATCAAGATGCTCACTAGTTTTATTAACAGTCATCACATCATTGTTTAGAGTTTCAATGTCTTTCACGAATGAAATGGTATGTTTTGGCATCGTATTGGTAAGAACTTGCGAATTTTGATTAGGTGGGGCAACATAAAGATTATCTTTAACATTAATATTTGAAACAGATAGACGAACATAATCAATGAGGTCTTGTACTATGTGTTTAAGACTTACACTATTATGTGTCATGTCCATTTTGTCTATGATAATGGCAATAAGGGTTGGGTTGAAAGGTTGGAGGAAAAGGTTTAGTTGGATCCAATGGTTTAATAGTAGGTAAAGTAATCACTTGTTGCTGCAATAGTTGGGTCATGGTGTTATGAAGAGTGTCTGGTAAAGGTTTAAACTGTCTCTTTGGCTCACCATAAGTAAAAGGTATCATAGCTTTAAAAATTGTTACTTGGTTGTTGACAGGTTGAGGTGATTGTTGTGGAGGAGGGTTAATGTGTAAAAAAATTTTGTTTGGTTTTAAAAACGGTTGTGAATTGTTTGAAGTGCTAGGTTCATATTTTTTAGTTTGGTTAGTAGTGGACTTGGCATCATGACTACTAATCGAATTGTGATAATCGTAAAGGGTTGTACACAAGTGCATGAAAGAGAAAAATTTCATCATGGTCAATTTATCTTGGATGTGATTTTGTAAATTTTCAATAAACATATTTTGGAGATGTGGATTGGGAACCTTGACATTGATTTGGGCATATAGTGAGTAATAGCATGAGATTAAATTAGTTACTTTTTCATCCACATTTTGTTTACATCTCACTAAATTAGCCAATGTCTTTTTGGGAGTCATGTGCACTTGAAAATCATTGAATGAATTAATTGAATTGTTTGGTAAGTTTGGAAACCACTCCAAGGAAGTGTCCTTTAAGATCCTAGGAGACAATTTGGCCAATAGTTTACTGTCAAGAACAAATTCACTGCATAAGGCTATGTAAGCATTAACATGATTAGTAGGATCACCCTTCCCTTCGTACTTCTCAAATCTAGGTATCACAATTCCTTGTGGCATCAATGTTCTTAATATTTCTAGAGATAATGGGATGTTATGGACATAATAGGCGGGTGGAGCATTTTGACTTTGGATTATGGTGGATATTTGTTGTTGTGTGGAGGAAACGGTTTGGAAAAGTTGCATGATGAGAGGGTTAGTGTAAATGGCATGAGGTGCAAGAGATAGTGGTGATGGAGTGTATGTAGTGGTAGGGAAAGTGAATGGAATGCTAAAAGGTGGTATGGTGGAAGAGTAGAGAACATTTGATGCCATAGAAGAATTAGGAATGCTAGTAGGAATAGTCAAGGACAGAATCACATTACTAAGCTATTGCATTGTGGTTGTGACTTGGGGAGTGGTATAGGTAGGTATGGATGCTACAGTTGAAGGGGGAGGAATGTAAGGTCCTCCATGGCTAACCACAGTGTTTGTTGGTTGATATGTACTAGAGGTGGAAGGAATGTGTTTATGGTATATCTCAAAAATTTGTTTCATAACATCTAACCTTTCCTTACATTCAAATAGATGATGGATTTGGTCTATAGCAAGAATTACGGTGGTTGAATTGTTTTCAAGAGACATGTTTTGTTGCAAATGTGCTAGATCCTCATGAATGTTAATGATTTTTTCTTGCGGAACATGATCATTTTGTGTGTCAACTTGCATGTTATGGGAAGGTAAATTATTTCTTAAGGTGGGATCCATGCCTAATGCACTATTGTAAACACCAGGAGTAGTAGCTCGAGACAACCCAAGGTCCACAATGACTATGTTATCATAGGATGCCACGAGTCAGGAACTTCTTCTCACTAAAGTATTGTCAATAGGGAAACAAACACTCATACAAGGGCTACTAAAGGTGGGATGGATTCAAATGAAATGAAAACTAGGAGTAATAAGATGCTAATAACAAAACTTCTAGAAATTGTAATAGAGATGTAATAATAGAAAACAAAAATGCAGAAAATACCTAGAAAATGCCAGAAAATGAAGTTCAAAATGTGCAATTGGACTGATTCGCCGAGGGTGGTGAATGAGTCCAGGGATGATTCTTTTGAGTTTTTTCAGATATTTGAAATGCAATTTGATGTGTTTCAGATTGTGTTATGCAGAATTATGATGCAGATGCAGAAATGTACTATTTTTAAATGATTTGAAATTCAAAAATGAAAGTTATGTGATGTTTTCCCTAATGCAATTTCTTGAAAACCCTACGATGCAAAACAATGCAAAACCTAATGCAATGTGATGCAAACTAAACCTAGGATGCAAATACACTTGAAATCAAAAGTATAAATGTTCTAAAGATGGGTTCACCAAAATGTAAACAAAGATTTTGGCAAACCAAAATGTTTTATGCTCCTTCTAGGGTTTTTCACCTAAAATGAGGTAAGATTAGATGCCAAAATCCAATGTTAAATTCAAATATGGATGTGATGTGGGTGTAATGTTCCTATATGAGATAAAATAAATGTAGAAAACTAATAATATAGATCACTAATTCAATGTAAACTAAGAAATATGAAGTGCTAGAAAACATAGTCTTGTATGCAAACATGAACTAGACACATGCACAAATAAAAACATAATTGAATGAAACTGAAAGGGGTGCACCTAGAGGTTGAAGTAGATCTGAGAAGATTTTGAAATGTTGTAGAATTCAATGTTGATTCCCAATAGGACTCATTCACCACAAATGGTGAATCATTCCTTCTTTTGGTAAAATCTGCTAGAACGGGTTTCGAGATATAGGGAACACAGAACTGCAAAAAAATGTTTTACAAGCCTAGCAGTGGGACTCATTCAGCACTGATGGAAAATTAATCCACCTATAGAAATCTTCAAAGTAAAAGTTCAACTATGTGGGTCTTGGTCTACACTTTTCTGCTTGTCAGGTTGTTGGATCTGAATTTGTAGAAAATAGGCTCAAAAAGGTTTTCAAGCTCCAATTACGGTTATGTTGACTATGATGAATTAGATGACTTATAGACCACTTTTCAACACCTCTCTCCTTGAAAAATCTACCTATAAGACTTGTAACACACATGCAAAGAGGGGAATAATGGTTAAGGGTTAGAGTATAAGGATTTTCCATTGTCAAACCCCACTTTGGTAATCAAACCCTTGATAATGAAATGAAATGAGAAAGGAATGATGAAAAAATAACATACAAATGTCATATACTCACCAAACCCTTGTTGTTGAAATCTGAAGATATGTCAATTGCTGCTCCAACATGCTTGATAATTACTTGATTGAATAATGCTATGATGCTTGAATGCTTAGATGGATTGAATGAAAGAATGAATACTTGGATGAATGGGGGTTAAAATGAATAGAAAATCATGTATTTATACACACTTATGCCCTAATTTTCCAAAAATACATCACAGGCCGACCTTAGGTCTTTAGGAATAAAAACCCGCCAGTAATTTGAATATATTTTGAATTTTGTGCCAAGAGAGACTCATTCATGACCCTAGGTAAATGGGTCCCACTCAAGACATATGAGTGGGTTTCAGAAATTATATTGTTATTAATGATGTTTGTTAGGTTTATACCCAAAAATACACTTAATTAAGGCCTGTAAGTGCATAGAGGGGCCAAATAAAGCATAAGAAATGTGTATTTGTTGATGACAAGCCTAGAAAAGTATGAAAGTATGTTACAAGACAACACTTTAGAATAAGACTTGCTAAGTAATAAAAATAGGGTATGTAGGTTAATTATAATAAGAAGAGTCTAGAAAAGTTTGAAAATGTCTTACAACACTTCACAACACCTTTACAAGACATCAGAAAGTCTTAATGATTCATAAAGATTCAACACCTAATGTGAATATGTGGGCCATATTACAACATTAATTCAAGGAAAAATCAAGCCAAAAAGCACAAGGAGGGACAAGAGAAGAAAAAGTAAAAGGCTTACTTTTTTCGTGTCCACAAAGCTACTTAAACAAAACTCTTGAGTGATTAACTTATTAGCTTATTGAGAATTGGTGCAAGAGTCATTATGAGTTCCTAAATTTAACTACCAAACATGGTTTTTACTAAGAGGCACAAGTACAACTATGTTACTTATAGTAATTTGAATGCATGATATCAAAGTGACATTCATGAGTACAAAGGAAAGATTGGTATAGAGCTTGTATGTTCTTGCACTACTACACCTTGCCATATGCAAGTTGATAAGTGTATTGGTCCAAGACAAGGTAGAATGGGTGTCTTTAAGAGATGTGAAAAATAAAGTAAAAAAAATATATAGAAAAAACATAAGTAAAAAATTATATAAAATTATTTTTAAAAAATCAATTAA
The DNA here is from genome assembly GCA_007258455.2 of Sequoia sempervirens. NCBI lineage: Eukaryota > Viridiplantae > Streptophyta > Pinopsida > Cupressales > Cupressaceae > Sequoia > Sequoia sempervirens. Next base: position 43,440,948 of record VDFB02358134.1, read on the forward strand.
AAATATTACATATAATACATAAATACAAACCAACACTACAAATCTAATCTTAACAAAACTATTTAATTATCTTATTCAAAATCTCACATATTTGTTATTAATCAAAACTATTATTCCCAACTATTTAATAAACTAATAACTCATATATTTATTAATTAAATTGATAGATTTAATTACAAGAAATAGAGTGTAACAATATGAATGTATTAACAAGAACTATTAAAAATAGTATATTTAAACAAAACTACAACAAAAAAATTACTTTTAAATTAATAAAAAAATTATATACAGACTTTCCAAAATATATCCTTTTATATAAATAAATCATAATTTTAATAAATTTAAATTTAAATAAAATGTAAATATTTTTAAATAAATATATTTAAAATATATGTAGTAATTTATTGTAAGTTAAATTGTAAAGTGTTCAAATAAATTGAAGACTATTTCCGTTTAAAAAAAGAAAGATGGGAGCAAAAACACAATTGAAAAAACTTAGATAATTTAAGGAGAAGTAAACATATATTCCTTTTCAAGATAATTCTGGAAGTAGTAATATATTTTCACAACCCTTAGATAATATATTCCATTTAAAAAACTGTTCCGTTTAGAATATTTCGAAAATAAAACCTATACAGTTAGTTAGCCTTAACTTTTATTCATGCAAAGGGGGCAACCAACATGTGTCTCAGCAGCAACCACGAACGTTCATTTCAGAGCACTCCATGCGGAGACTGCAATTAACGGTGTTTCTTTCCACCTTACAATTATGGCCCGCCTATATGGCTCGAGAGAATAATGTTGTCCGGAAGCATATTCTCCAAACAACAATCTAGCCTGATGCAAAGCTTGAAAGCTAAATTTCTTTTCCCTGAACCCTGCTTGCTTGAACAAACAATTCCAGACATCAGTTTTAACATGCCTAACAGTCCTCTCCTTCCCCTCACACACTATCATATTCCTTATCGCAGTTCCATTAAACAACTCTTCATGCTTCACCCTCCTAATATCATTTCTGTCTGGCAGGGTAACATCCAACAGATCAAAATGACCGATGTTTTGAAAAAGCACCTCGCTGAATCTATTCACAAAACATGGAGAATTATTCTGCGCTTCAATTTCGACATTCATCATTATCCGAGGCCTCAGCTTCTTCATAACACTCAAGAGATTGTAAAGAAGGATCGGATCATATAACAAACTTCTGAGAATAATCGGAGCGTACACTGCCAACGCTTCACCAAATTTAACGCTGAATATGCCTTCCTTAATCTCCTCTATGTTTTGGATCTCCACCATGTTGTATGATAACGGAATCGCCAAAGATCTAGCGAGCTCGTGAAGTCTTTCTCCACATTTTCTAAGCTCTTCACCATTCATCCCGACTGCTGTAATCTTGAGAAGCTCAAGCGGAGGGAAAGAAGAAGAAACAGCTCTGTACACAAGATACTCCATTAACACTGCCCATTGCGACCCGGTTCGTATCGCGAGATCAATTATATGAATTTTCCTTGCATTCCCCACGGTTTCTATGATTGCCTGCACAGACGTGAACTGGAAGACCCTGATATAGGGCAGATCTCTAATATAGTACGGAATGAGACTATGAAACTCATTTTTGTGAAATTTACTGTTGATATTGAAGGCAAAATGTTCAACTGGCTTAGCTCCGTTGTATAATATGCCGAGAGTCTGACGTTGGATTCTTTCCTGTAGGGCGCCGGTGATATAATAGGCGAGCCTCTGTATGGGATTCCCTAGGTGACAAGACAAATTCCTGCATTTGCTCACCAGCCGAGTAGCCTGATCATGTTGCCCTTCACCTATCATTCGTCCGGAGGCTAACAGAAGTTGAACCAATTCCAGCGCCTTCTCTTTCTCTCCATGCAGAGCCTCACGATACAGGAGATCATTGGCGCGCGTTCTTAAGCGCTCGTCTCCTTCGAAATTCAGGATTTGGTCAGAGGACAAGATATCCTCCTTTTCTAGCACCTCATTACGAAACTGTCCTCCGAGCACAGAAATATCATCTGCCGTTTGGGAATTCTCTTCTTCAGAAGGCTCATTCAACAACTCGGACATTTGATAATTGTTTATCAGCTCCTCCTCCAAAGGAGACATTTCATGGTCTGTCAGTGCAATGGTGTTGTCCATGCCCATCGCAAGATATTGGTCAAGCTCAGTACCATCTGACTCGCAGACGAAGGCGTCCAATGAATAATCCCATACAGATAAAGGAGGAATTCCATCGCCAGAAACACTCATCGTCTTTTTAATTACTGTAAATTGGCTTTCAATGTTCACTCCAGGAATTGGAGGAGTATTTTACAGTGTCTTAATTAAGGGGTCAGGGAGGAAAACGCTAGCTTTAGATGACAATCTACACGAGACAGATTGCAATGTTAATGTCGCCATTACAACAAATACAGCGAGATAAATACAAAGTCTTCGCTATTGTTACATTATATCTACCAGCCGCCTTACTATTCTTGCACAGTATTTAGTTGAAACGGTCAAAGATTAATATCTACATAATTGATTATATTCTTTAAAAGGGATAAAATGTAAAATTGATATTGACATTTTGGATATTAAACAGTATAACATTGAAATAAAATGTTAGGAAGTCAAATAATTACAAATATTTTGATTAGATGTTTGTATAATAAACAATATCTTCTAGAATAATATTACTCATAAATTCCATAATTTTAGAGAATTATTATGAATCAAAATTGAATATTTTTAATGGTTCAATCTTGTGAAGGGTCAATGTATGGCTTCATTATATAGTGATAGTGGATATGGGTGAGAAGTGGTATTTTGAAGCTTTATTGAACTATCTACTTATAAAGGTAGCAAATCCATCTACTTCGACATTCTTTTTTTAGAAGGTTTTATTGCAAATTTATATCAGTTTTATAATTTGATATAGGGACAAGAGGCCAAGTCAATACCTGTTTATGTGAAAGACTAAGAGATATCCATGATTCTAGGATAGTTTCTTGAGGCATGATTCGATCCTCATTCCCTTATTTATTGCATATATAGGGGATTTAACCATTGGTAGGCCCTAGCATATTGATGAACACAACACCACCAATAAACACATTATGAAATACACTTTTCTCAAAATTGAATTATCATTTATAGTTCTTTTCTACATGAATTTTTCTATAAGTATTAATAGCTTTAAATTGTACAATATCATCTAGAGTAAGAGTAAATCTATTATGCATGATTTCTAAAAGAATATTTTAATTTTTTCATTGATTATAATGAAAAAGTGAAAAAGTTACATACCTTACACTTTCCCTTTCTATTAGGGGCCCCTCTTTTATTAAGATAGTAATAATCTAATGAATATCACACAAGTGACACATTATAATGATCTTTTTTGCATATATCATGAGCATTTAGTTTTTATCTACATATATCTCTTAATATATTATTTTATCAATATCCTATCTCAAGTCATATTGATGGATGTATAATTGATTGACACTAGTTTTATAAGAACAGTCTAATTGTTAATCTTGTAAATTTTAATTTAAAAATTTAGACCAAATGAACTCCTTCAGGCTACCGATTTGATCCACATGAACCTTAAATTTGTGAACTTGTGTGCTAGGGTGTTACATTTAAAGATAAAACCTACTTCATTATTAATCATGGAAGGTATCTCATTTTAAGTAAGACTACCACAAAGATAATTATCCACTTTAATATTGCATAATCACCTTAGACCATCCTATGAATCACTACATGCTTTCCTAATAACTCCTTGTGATGTTGAAAAAGAGATCCTAAACCTAACAAGTAGATTATACTTAGATCAATCTTTCATTGCATCAACATAAGAATCCAAGCCAGCAAGAGTGTCAAGATTAGCTAACAACCTAGAAGGAGGGCCAATCTACCCTAGACTTGGTTCTTTTGCTGCTTTGAAAATTAATTATCTTTTTAACATAAATTTATTGACCTAGTTAACTAAGAAACCAATTTTGAAAATACAAATTATTCACACCAAAAAAAAAATGATAAAATGAAAGAAGATCTAAGAAGGGAAGAGGTTTGTGCACCTATCCTAAAAAGTTTGAGTTGAATTGAGGGTTCAATGGTAGTGGTTCCCTTGACTAGAAACAATGATTTAAGATCTTCAACTTTTAGGTATATAATATACAATTCTGCATAATCCTATTGAAGGTAATGATTAAACTGTACAACACCTAAAAATCACTGGAAAGCAATTATCCTATCACAAAAGAGACATCAAAGAAACAATTTTTTTATGCAACCAAGAGATAAAAGATTGAATCTAAAAGAGAAATGATATGTGCAATTTATTAACTGAATGGTTCCTAATTTTTAATGATTATAATGAATGTGCAAGCTTTATAAAAGAATGCAAAAGAAAACCCTAGATGAGGATTGCATTAGATTGTGACAAGTTTCTTAATCTCATGCAATGAGATAACTAGACCTATAATTAGCCCAATCTAATAATAAAAATGTACTCCTAAGTTTAGCTTAAGTGAACTAAAGTAATAAGGGACTTAATAATTAATTAATGAATAATTAATCATCAAGTGATTATCCTAATTACTCCAATACCCCCCTTAATATCAACTTAGGGAGAATCTATAAAACCTTGATGTTGAATGTAATGATGAATGCATGTATGGGTCCTAGATACAAGTCTTGTTGAGGTACCTATTTACAAATAAATGAAACTCTCATAAATAGAGGAAAGGAAAACACCACATGGGAAAAACCCCTCTCCAAAAGAGAAAAAAAGAAATGATTATAGTAGTGAAAGAAGGATAAAAGGAGGACTAAATGTGACACCCCAAGGACTGATTCTATCATGCAAGTACAATATATGTCCCCCTGATATGAGAGATAATATAAAGATATGAATCCCCACATAAAGAAAGAACTCTTGTTCCAAGGGTAAATGATTGATGACAAAATATTATCCACTGCCTGCAAACAACATTTCTCCCCTTAGGAAGAAAAAATCCACTAGTGATTGTAGAATCCAATTCAAAAGGATGGTTGATACTGGAATCCAAATCCAAATGATGTGTTCCTTTGAAAAGTGCTCACATATCCACATGTCAAAAATCAATGATGTCGATCTAGAATCTTTTGAAGAATGATGGAGAACAAGATGCAAAGGCTATGGAGAGGGTTTTCCAACAATGATGTTATGTCTGTCAACAAAGAGGAGATGAATTTTTTCAAAGTAATCCTCCCGATTGCAATATAGGACTATACAAACAAGGATAATATGCTTGAAAGATACGTATCCCAAGTAGTTTTGTTTGGAAGATGTATGATGTCATATTGCCCTAAATCAATAATGACCAAAGATGTGGCAACGTCAAATTGATCAGGAACAATAGATGATGATGATGTAGTCTCTATCTCAAGACTGGGAACATGAAGACAAGTCTCTAAACCTTTTGAACATGCAAGACCTGTTATATACTCAAGCTCCTTTAAAGTATGGAATTTGCATCTACAAGATGGATGAGACAATCTGCAATAGGATCCTCTAGGTATGAAGAGATATGAGGGTCTCCACGGATCTCCCAAATTCATGTCCAAAGTGTGTGGGCACATTCAATGTTTGATACAATACACAGTGTCACAATCAAAACTAGAACATATCACTCCTACAATATGATCTATGATTATGCTCCATGTTGATAAACTCCTTGGTATGTCTGGTGTAGGTATGAGTCCATATAGATGAGGAAAAATCTCAAGCCAACCTAGATGTGTGAGGATGCCATTTTGCCAAGAATTATAGTTATCTAGATTTCCAAGTTGATCACAGAAGGATGAAAAGAAAACACCATGATACTCGCTCAAATGAAAAAATTAGATATGAATAACCTCAGTACTGAAAAAGTAGACCAAATGATGTCATCCTATGCAAACAAATCCTTTCCAAGTGCTAAGAAATCCAAGTAATTAAGTAGAATGTGTAAACACAGAACATTTAATAAATCATACCTAGGGTAGATTCTAGAAAAAGTGCATGAAAAGATCTTAATATCTCTAAAATACCTTTCCAATGCCACTTGAATTGTAAAAATAAAAGATATAGGAAAAAATTTACAATCTCAAAAGTACAAAATGAAGATCTAAATTTGACTATGAATAAGAGGAACCAATAGAAAAATCTGATAATGAAACCTATAGCATAGGAAAGATATCTGAAATAGCTTTGTGACATTATATTTTTTTTCCCAATTTTGAGACTTTATGCCTAATCTATTACCGATTTACAAAAATAGGTCAAAAAGGGCCAAAAACCTTGCCTAGTGGCTATTGAGTGGAGAAATTTTTTTTAAATCCTTTTTTTTTCTTTTTTGTTTTGTTTTTTTTTCTTTTTCATTTTTTTCTTTTTTTATTTTTATTTTTTTAAAAATAATTAATTATTATAATAAATGTGCAAGCTTTATAAAAGCATGCAAAAGAAAACCTTAGATTAGGATTGCATTATATTGTGACAAGTGTCTTAATCTCATGCAATGAGACAACTAGACCTACTTTAGCCCAATCTAATAATAAAAAGATACTCTTAAGTTTAGCTTAAGTGAACTAAAGTAATAGGAGACATAATAATTAATTAATGAATAATTAGTTATCAAGTGATTATACTAATTACTCCAAAAAATCCTTTCCCACTTTGCAACTTATTGTCTTTGCATTTAACTAGCAAAATGATAACAAAGAGAGGATAAATGGTGAATATATAGGAAATTTTATTTGTTAAACCCCCAATTTGGTATTTCTAATTTGAAAAATAGTTAATTTACAGATAGATTAAGTGTGTGTCCTTTGAACCTTAAGTGTGTCTAATAAGGGCGTAACAAGATAAAATACAACATAAAGGATAAAACCCTAATCAAATTTCTTAGATGATTTTTAAATGACATAAAAAATTATTGACATGAGAGAAAGTAAAATACCCTACTAAAAATAAAAAATATTCTAATACTACCAAGGACATCAAAGCCTAAATATGAGAGCTTTCAGAAAACAAATCATTAGTTGCTTGAAGTGATCCCAAGCTATCTCTAACCCTTGATTCCATCGAGTTCTTCCATTGACATCAAACTCCAATAATTGTGCTAATCTTGATCAAATCTAAAAATTGCTTTAAAATTTTATAAAATTAAATGAGCACTTTGGTAGAGCTTTGATGTAATTCAAATTACTTCCTGCCTTTTGAAATAATAACCCATATTGACATAGTAGAACATAGAAATAAATGAACTTGTAGGCCAACTCATTTAATTTTAAGTTTTTAGATTAATTTACCAACATTTCTTGAGTTTGAATTCAATTCTCATAAATTAGTGATTGACAAAAATGAAAAATCAAAATTATCTCAAAAAACATTTATTCTAGGGTGGTGGTGCCCTAGTAAAGCTATTGGTGCCCTAGTAAAGCTATTTTGCACACTTATGTTTGATTCAAACATTTAAGGTCTTCTTTATTAGGATTCATTTAGAAAAAAAACACTTTCCATGGTTAAAATGGTAAACTAGGATCAAGAAGGAACTTTGAGGGTATCATTGACCCACTTTCTTGATTTGAAGGGTGTTAGCATGAAGGGTGGGGAAGTACAGTCTAGATATTTATACCCCAATAATTTTTATGTAGTCAGTATATACCTTAGAGGATACAATAAGATAAATAAGACTTTGTAGTAAACTACTAAGATGAACATATAACACCTACTATGTTAACAACAAAAGAACCATTCAATCATTCATAATATATGCATAGGTAAACTCTTATATATCTCCTTATATTATATTATAATTGTATACAAAAGGAAGGTCTTAGTCTCTACTCTTATAACAAGTTGCAAACATATCTCTCCATTCTTCACATGTGATTTATATTATATATACTTTCCCACTAATGGACATCACTACTAACTGCATCTAATGTATTCTCCTTTCTCTACAGACTATTTGTGGTAGTCTATGATAATATCTACTTTCACCCTTGACCTTCTAACATCATCAAACCTTTTAAAATGTTGTCTTGTCATCAATACATGTTGCTCAATTGTAAATGAGATGCTTGTATGTTTCTCTAATGTGATTTAATGACCTTCCCCGCTATTCTTTTTCCTACTATAGTGTGGAGATGTGACTTTTAATATAAATTATTGTGGCCTCCGCCTCATCAAGACTACCAAGGATTTAAATAGTTTTTTTTGTTTCTTGTGCTTCCTCTTGTATCCCTCATAGGTGTGTTATATGATTTCTTATAGTATCTGTCATCTTGTTCATATGTTCTTTGATATGCTTCCTTTGAATGTGGTGTTGTTGTAGTTAGTTATGGAGAGTTTCAAAATGGGGCATTATTGTTCCATTTTGTCTTGGAGAAGTTTAAAGGTTTGTGCTACATGTGTTTTCTAATTCTATAATTTGGCCATTTGGTACCTTAGACTCTTTGTTGTTATAGGCTATTGTAAGTAAAACTAGTAAATCACTCTTTATTTTGTAATAGTGTTTCTTGGCCCCTTGATTTTTCCCTCCTTTTTTTTTTTTGTGATAGCACACTTCTTGATGTATTCCTTTTTTTCCTTATTTATCACCCCTTGTTGGGATTATTTCCTTATGTTATCCTTGGTAGAGGATAAATCTCCTTGTAAGGTGCCCACAAACTATTTGAGTTATTGGGGTAGGGAAAGTGAAGTATCCTAGGGTAGGTGAGGAATGGCTCTCTATAGTATGTCTATTGTGTCTTGTAGTTTCTCTACATTGTTCACATATTTATTCAGTAGTTCTTTTGTTATAGTAGAATGAAGGAAATATCCTATCAATATCTTCCACAAGGGTAAAATACTAGACAAATGAACTTGTGAACCCACCATTGGAAACTAAAAAAATTCAAAGTCATTAGTCCTACCTTAAATAGTAATTTTATTGATTGTAATGATTTCTTTCAAAAATTATCAAATCCATGAATAAAGAGAGTTTTAAGTTTAATGAGATATATATACACTCATATTATCCAATTTAACAATGCTACAAACATTGAGACTTAATCCATTATTAATTAGAATATACTTAGTTCTATTTTGGATAATCATGACAAAAATAATGATAGCATCATGTTATTTTTAATTTCAAAATAAATTTTAACTCACATTGACGAAATATAATATCTATTTTCCTTTATACATACATTCAAAACAATGTCTGATAGATGGTTGTACAAAAATATTTTGTAAGCCCTCTTAGAGAAGCCCATGGTATGTAGGAGAATTCTTTATCAACTTTTAAATAGAGATATTATCTAGAGTAGTACAAATTTGGTCAACAAAATCATATTATTTACCACTATGTTGAGGATGATGATGTGTAGGAGGAAGAATAGGTTGGGGGAAGGGAATTGAAGTGGGAAAAACTAGTGTTTGTTTAACTTGTTTATTATTTTGAGTATTGTGTGTGTGAGAAACTACATAATAATGTGATTTCTATGACACATTTTGGTGTATATAATTATTTTGACTAAGTTCTTTTGAAAAATTTCTAGGATGTGATCAATATTTGGCCTAGTTTGAAACACCTCCAATAGTGAGAATAGGTTTAGTGTTTGTTTCAGGAAAATCAAAACGAGCATGGATAAAATAATTTTCTTTTGATGAGTCTATTCCAAATTAATTTATGATATATATAGTTTTTAGGATTCTTAGATGATGATTTTGTTGACATGAATTCATGAAGGGATTTATCTAGCATATCAAAATTATCACTACTAAAAGGCTCATCATATACATGAAAATTTTGTAGAAAGAGATGCAAGATGTTTGGATTATTTTAATAGATAAAAAGAAATATTAAAATGATTTTTTTCTTATGTTTTATTTTCTAGAGTAAAATGATCAAATACGACTAAATATAATTGTTACATAACAAATTATTGGAGAAAGAGAGAAGATGTCAATAGAAGGTAAAAAGGGAAACTTGATACTAAAATCTAGTCCAAAACTAATAGGACAAGGGCATTGGGTGCTCTATTCAAGAAGTGAAAATTTTAAGGTTGAAAAGTATGAATAGGTGAAGTAATATTTGTAGATCTCCAACTAAGAAAACTCATATATGAAATCTCACAAAACTAAGAAAAAATAATATTTCTTCATTTGACTATATAAACTATATAAATACATGAATTAGTGTTTTAAAGTATTCCAAAGAGCTAATAGACTCAATCCACTTCACAAATGAACTTTCCTAGAAGAAATACTATGAAAAAAAATGATAACCAATCTAATATATTACTAAAATGGTAAAATAATGTTTTAAGTTTGTTATATTTGCAAAGAATAATGAATTTAAATGATTTATTTTTCCAATGTAAATATAGAATATTTGTAAATTTAAATCACATATTTTGATCCAATGCCTTAAAAAATAACTCAAATTTGAGATTATGTAATTAAAATTACACGATATTGCAAATGCAAGATATGTTGGATTCACAAAAACGTTAAGCATAAAAGGAGATCTTAGATCTAACTAATAGATTAAACTAGATCAATCATTTTTTTCTTAATAGTGGAACATATTTACCAATAAAGGAATGAAGATTGGATAGCTAACTAAAATGAGATCTAATATGCTTGGGTTCTGTTAATTTTATTGCAAACAGGATAGATTGATTGAATGCGACCTAATTAATATAGAAATTTAGTCTAAAAATTTGAAATAATTTATACAAACTAAAATAAAAATTGATGAAACTATTTCATATCTCAAAAGAGTACATAAAGTGGCACCTATGATATGTTAGATTAAATAGAATACTTACCTAGTTAAGTTTACTTAGGCATAATGAATTATAGTTTACTAATACATTTAATTAATTGGTAGTTGTTGTTAGTTAGATTTTTACTCGATTACCCCTTGCCTTTATAAGCAAGGCCAATGTACATTATTCTTCATCTAAATTATTATTCACTCATTGGTAAAATAACTTTGCTTCTCTCTTATTTGTAAAGGTTTATTTTGTAGATTGTTCTCCTGAGAGGTGAATTCACACCAACATGGTATTAGAGCCAATTATCTACAACTCTTTCCACTGAGAGTTTTCATCAGAGTATGAGATCATTTATTTAGTGGAGGTTGTTTGGAATTTGGAATTTGTTAAATTTTAAAGTTGTCATTTTTTCTAATATTCTTTTTCTTCTTCAATATTTGTGAGATATCTGGTTCATTTGGAGAAGCACAATTTTTTTCCTATTGAAGGGAGGTGTTATTTTTAGTTTGAAAGGATTTTGAATCTGACTTTGGAATGACACATTGTTGAGAGACCTATGCAGTATTGGAGGGTGTGATTTTTCTCATTTGTAGGGCATATATTTGTGCTCTGAGGTGTGAATTGTCTCATTTGTAGGAAACTTACCTATTACCTCTGGTTGTTGTGAATACACTTGTTTATGTTGTGATTCAATCCTCTCGATGTAGTTGTGAAGGGCCATGTTTTTTATGTGAGGGAAGCTAGAGAATTTATTTTTTTGCAAGCATTCAAGTAAGTACATGATCTCCAACTTGGAGCAATGAACTAGTTTACAAGTGCATGCCTATAACCATTATTTTCCCTCTACCCATATTTTCTACTTGTTTGTTCCAATGATTTGTGCAAAACTTGGTGAGGTGGCTATTGTTTGAAAGGCCCACATGATTTCTTCCTTGGAAGGAATTTTTGGGTGAAATTTATTTGCTTGGTGAAGATCTTAGAGTTTCCTTCTTTCTTGGCATGAAAAAGTTCACTATTTTTTTTAACTTGGTTGCAAAAAATTTATCCCATATTAGTGGTGTGATGCAGTTTCTTTCTATTCATATAGCCTCTTACTCCCCTCATTAGAGTGACCAAAATCTCATGTGGTTGTGAAAAATCTCTCACACGCGGTGATTGGTGGTTTGTATGTTATTGACTCGTGATTGTGCTCTCTAGGCTTGATGGAGTTTTTTTGGTGTTGGCATGGAGATCAAGCAATGGGCCCCACAAATTATTGCACCAAATTAGGTTTCTTAACCTTATAATTATTGTTTGGAGGTTTTATAAATATCTTTGAATGTTTTGAAGAATTTTTAGTTATAATGGTTTCTTTGGAGAAAGGGAAATTTAGGCAATGGAGTGATTTTATTCTCACTCATCTTTGTGAGCTTAATCTATTGTCATATTTATATAAGAAATTTCATATTCTACACACATGTAGTGGTTATATTATTCAGAAAGGATATACGGATAAAATCTTTAGAGTTATTTTTTAGCATATAAATGATGACATTTTTGAATCACTTATTCATTTTGAGTGCCCTTGTGCTCTTTGAACTTACATTCGAGAATCATATGGAGATCATGATACTCTGCCATCTCTTGATGATCCTCTTTCCAATACCAATGTTCCTTGTTATTCTTTATAGAAGATAAACCTTGCTTGTGATCCTTTGGAGGTTCTTGAGACTTTAGATGAGGTAATAGTTGCTATAGACATTCTTGATTCTTTGACATAGATAGTTGATCAAATTTCATTAAGTACTTCCATCATTCGTGAGCAACATGAATATCTTTGTCTCCCTTATTCAGATTCCTATTTTCAAGATAGTGGTTCATTATTCATAGAATCTCATATTTCAGATTTGGAAGACACATTTGAAGGATTAATTTTTCTATTTGATGATAGCTATGGTAAAACTATTGTCACTCTATCTCTATCTTTGGAGAACATTCAAAATTAGTTTTTAGTGCTACCGTGTTTGTCACTTTCTATTTTTATTGGGCATGTTTCTGATTGGTTTATGTCATCATCCTCCAAGGTCTTGGTGACACATGAGCAGATTTTAGATACATTATCATCCTACATTTGGATTTCGCTTGTTAATTCCTATCTAGAATGGGAATCATTCTTGAATTTTTACTTGGTTTATCTTCTTCCCAAAGGGAGAAATATTATTTGTAGGAATTAGACTATTTTTTTCCTTCAAGCACTTGCCATTTATGCAAGACATTATTCATTATGGGGCATTATGTAGTCTCCTTCTATCCTTCCTATCGAAGGATCATTGATTGTATATACATGATCTATGTAGTCCTCGGGAGGTATTATTGATTCATCCATCCATTCATCTTGTTTCTCTTTTCTCTCTTTTGGGGAGGAGTTTTCTCTCACAGGATTTTTCTCCATTTCTCCGTTTGTGAGAAATTGCATTCCATTTTGCATTTCATATTACATAATAATAACCCTAGGTAGCACTTAAGGTGGGTGTTAGATTAAATTGGATATTTACCTATTTAATTTTACTTAGGCATAATGCATTATAGGTTATTAGTGCATTTAATTAATTAGTATTTGATTTCAGTTACATTTTTATCGACTTTCCCCTTGGCTTTATAAGCAAGGAAAATGTACATTATTCTTCATCTCAACTATTATTTACTCATTGGTGAAGGAGCTTTTCTTCTCTTGTATTTGTGAAGGTTTATTTTGCATATTGTGCTCTTGGGAGGTGAATTCACACCAACATGATAGAAAAAAGTGCTTGAAATAGTCAGATAGGGGCACTAAACATGTAGTCCTAGGACTTTGAATACTTTGAATTAGGATTTTCAAGCTACAAGTCTGAATTACACACTTACATTATGAAATCTATTTTCTTTGCACTTAAACATACAAAACATTAGAAAGGAGAGGATATGAGTGGCTATCTAAGATTTTTCCTTTGTCAAACCTGCATTTTTTATTCTATAAATCAAAAAATAGTCAATTTGATACTAGATAAAACTGTGTGTGCTATGAACCTTAAATGTGTCTAAGATTGTGTAAATGAATGACATATAAAGTAATTGATAAAACCCTACTCAAGTACATTAGAGTGGAGTTCTATCTGACACAATTAAGGAAATGTAAGATGCAACCCAACAGAAAGTCAAATACTCAAACGAAAGGCTCAAATAAAAATACCTCAGTTAGGATAGTAAGGTGATCAAAGTTTGAAGATGGGAACCAACTGAAATAATTTTCTAATTTTCTTGTTGGTTGTCAATGCAATCCACAAACCCTATGTTCTAAATTGTTCTTAAAATTGCTTAAGGCTTAAATCATTGTGATAAAACTTCATAAATCTATAAAAATCGCCTATATTGTGGTAAAATATGATGTCAATTTTGACAAAGCTTCACTATAATTGTCATTGTGTATCTTTACAATAAAGCTTATTTTTTAAATAGGGAATCATAGTAATTAACTTAAGTGTTGATTGTCCAAACATAACTTATTCCCTTCTTTTTCAGGAAAAGCACCAAGACTAGGCTATCCAATGCCCCTATTTAGGTGTTTATCACTCATCGAAATGTGGGTCGTTAGCTCAAGGTCCCCTTACTTAGGACTTGCCAGAATTTTGAGTATTTCTTGGTGTTTTAAAGGTATAATGTCATGAAAAGGTGATTTTATGATAGTATTATCAAATTGTCTTGAGATGGAAGTTAAATTCAATTCTAGGAAATGCTCTTAATCATGAACGAAGGAAGTGGACACCAATGAAAGCACCAAATAAAGTGTCAAAATGTGTGTTTGTCATTAGGGTGCACAATTTGTGATGCTACAATTAGACTAGGGATTTGTGCTTTTTATTGGGGATTTCATTCTTCTCCATCTTCAATGCATATGTGTAATGTTATGTTTTAGTCAACTTAATTTTTAATTATATCTTAGTAATTATGTAATAAATTAAAGCTAAATTGATCAATTAGGTGAGTCATTTATTTTAGCTTCTTAAATCTATGTCTATAGATTGGAAGTTAAATTTTATTAATATTTATTTATCATTTAGAGTCTCATTAGTTCTCATAGAGATATTTTTCTCATAGTCTAAAAATCAAGTAAATTATTGAATATTATAAAAGCATTTCGAAGTCAAGTTGTATATGATCTATCTTTTGAGGCATTAATGATTGTGTTATAAAAAACATGTTAATCAAAGAACAATTAAATAACATATACATTTGCATACTTTTAAATAGAAAATCATATTATTATTTAGAGCTCATTTTGGAATACACAATACAACTTTTATAAAGCCTTTCAAATATAACTTCAAAAACTACTTTTTTATAAGAATATAATTATTTATAAAAAAGAAAAAATACACTAAAATCATTTTATTAACAAAAAAAATTAATATTTGAACATCATCAACCTCGAACCAACACATTTCAATGATTTAAATATCACATATAATTATTAATAAAAAATTTATTTACATTATTTCAATGAACGGTAAAATTTCATCATAACAACTAAACAGAAATTTAGTGGAAATTCTCAGCTACCTCTAAAATTTAGTATGCTCTACTATGGGGAAAACCTGCACATTTATGAGTTGCAACATTGGATAGAAGGGGAATTCACTTTTCCTTGACAAATCAAAGTATTATCTGATCTTTACACGTCAAGGATAACATACGGCCAGGGTTGAGATTCCTAAAGTTAAACTGGAGCGTTTTATTATATATCCCATCTGCGTATTGACGGACATAAGTATGAGGAATGGTTCTACACATTATACACAATCGTTGTCGCCGCCTGCAATTGATGCCGAGCATGCGAGCAATGGTCCCGCTTTCACAAAATGCCAGGAATACAGTTTATCGGATGAGCGGCCATATCAAGCTAAGAACAACCGTTGTCGCCGCCTGCAATTGATGCTGAGCGTGTGAGCAATGGTCCCGCTTGCACAAAATGCCAGGAATACACTTTACCAGATGAGCGGCCATATCAAGCTAAGAACAGCCGTTGTCGCCGCCTGCAATTGATGCCGAGCATGTGAGCAATGGTCCCGCTTGCACAAAACGCCAGGAATACACTTTTGCCGGATGATTGAGCGATTCGTCAGCGGCCATATCAAGCTAACAACAACCGACATTTTATTTGTAAGCAGGATGTGCCGACTAATTAGAGATTCCGCACTGTTTCGACCGCTTTGTGATATGGTTGAAAGGAACGCAAAGCTGCCGAAAATGACTTTTTTAATACGTTGCATTCTATGTATGTCATTATTTATTATCGATATAATAGAACTTCACATCAGGGGTTTCTCACACAAGTTCAAACTTCTACGAAATGACCAATAGCTATGTCTCTTCTGTCACTAATGGCGATTGATGGAGTGTGTATATCTTTTCTAAATGTGTTTTTTTTGCTTAATCCCAATTTTCAACTTGGTTGGTGATTGTATGGAAGAGTAACAATTAGTTTCCTCAGTTCAGTTTTCACCCAGAAGAAGGCTTTCAGTCTCGTCGCTCACAGCTGTTATATGAAAGGACGGTTTTGTTTTTTGCAGTAACAAATCTAAGGGAATGCATGTTGGCATCTGCAAGTTTTTTTTGGTTATTTTGTATCTCTATAGCTACTAGAAGGTTTTATGTTAAAACAGTAAAAAATTGCAAACTCTTCTGGCATTTTGCCTAATTTCTAGAGATACAGATGTTATACTTTATTATATAATATATAATATATAGGCCTCCAAGCCTCTTATTTAAAAAAAATAAAAAATGAATTAATATGAATATGAGATTGTTAATTTGTGTTGTACTTACAACATTGCATCATCATTTTATAATTATGATAACTAGCAGTTCCATGTAGTAACATGCAATAATGAGTCGATAGGCGACACACGACATGAAAGGGGAGTGATATACAGACACTGTGTGTGGGGAAATATTCGAATGTGAATGGCATGAGTGGGCACAGTAGCTATATGCAGATGCAGAGAATATAGTTAGACATTAGGCAATCTAGCAAACAATACAATGGTTTGCTAAATATATTATGCACAATAATGAAAGTGATTGAGTGGGAACAATATTGTATCCCTTTTTTCCCTTACGGTTTGAACTATAATGGGGAGTAAAGGAGGGTGTTAACCCTAATGGGCTGTAAGAAGGATATGTATATAACGGTTACAATGTGCAAGCAATAGTTGGTGAAGAAATATATTTGTAGATTATACATATAAACACATATAGAGGGTTGGTTGATGAACAATTGTATTAACGTTCAATTAGTAATTTGGTGATAAGATCACCTTTATTGGTAATTGGTTTGGTGGCACAAATAATAATATTATGTGGTTAAGTTCTTTATTAAAGAGAAATGCTATAATTATTTTTGAAATGATTTCATTAAGTAATACAAATATCATTAAGTTTTATTAGTTAATCAAAATATAATATTATTGTGCATAGGATTCAATGTCTAAATTGTTGACATTACTAACATGCAACTAGTTGCAAAATAATAATGTTTACATTAAATTAGATGAATTCATCATTATATAACCGCACCGCATAATTTAGTGAGCAACTAACAAAGAACGCTACATAAACTATACTTAAAAATTTAAAAGTAATATTAATATCATTAGGTTTTATTAGTCAATCAAAATATAATATTATGGATAAGGTTGAATGTCTAAATAATTGATGAGATTATTAATTTGTATTTAGATGGGAAATAATAAATCTAGCATAGTACTAATTAAATTCATAATTATCTATGAACACCCCATAATTTGACAACTGCATCATTATATTAGCCCACCCCATAATTTAGCTATTGTATCAATCTAAATTATATCAATATCATTAAGATTCATTAGCTAATTAAAATAGAATATTATTATGGATAACATTGAATGTCTAAATAATTAATGACATTAGTAATTTGCATTTAGATGGGAAGTAATAATTGTGGCATAGTATTAGTTGTATTCATGATTACATGAGACCCCATGATTTTGCAACTCCATCAATTGTTTTTGAAAAGGAAAAAGCAGGTTTTACAAGGACCTGAAATCGCAGAGTTCAAACAACAAAAGATATAAAATAAGTCCAAACAAGCAGATGGCTATCCCAAAAAGGAAATGACAGCACAAAGAGACAACAGGGTTCGAAAAAAGGACTGCCCAAAAAACCAGAACTAAACACTGCCGAACTACTCCAAGGTGTTCAACAACTCCTCAGCCTCCTTTTCAACATCCTTCATATCCTATAACCCCTGCTTGAGGATTTGAGCCATATGTGATGAAGTTGGGGTCTTCCTCTTAGAGTTAGCCCAGGTGAGAGTCGAAATCCCTTCACCAACAGATTTGCAGCCACCTCTGTCCGCATCCAAATCCTCAACCAACAAACCCTTTTGGTTTTTTTGAGCTTTTCCACCATAGCATTGATGATAATGGTGTTATGCCTAGCAATTTTATGATTTTTCACCACAGTGGCCCTTATATCTTGGCCTATCTTGGACATATTGCACTAAATCCTAGTCAATCTTTCCTCCTACGAATGCGGTCTTTTCCTTGGTAAGGGGGTTTCTTGTCCTTCATTCTCTTTACAGCTCCAGCTAATCTTTTGTTCCAAATCCATGACCCTGTTGCTTAAATCTATATTATGGCCTTTCAAATCATGGACTTCCTTCTAGGTCCACTTAAGAACAGTGAAAAGGCCATCTGTACTTTTTTCCACCATACTCACAATGTCCTCAGGCTTGAGCTTATTTAAGGTCAAATTAATTTCATCTTGATTAGGGGAATCATTAGGGGCATTCCCAAATCTTCCAGACAGAGAGGCGCTAGGGACCGACTCCTTACTGACCATAGGCTTATCAGAGAGAATTTCCATGGAATTCCCAGAATACGAAACAAGTTTCGTAACAGAGGTACCTTTAAAACCAGAGACCAAACCTGAAGTAGGGCAGCCAGGAGACGGCTGGGGATTGAGATAGGGCAGCGAGGCAAAACCCAGGCTAGGGCAATCATGTAGAGGCTACAACTTAGGGCATGATGGCGGAGAAGAATCCTTAAGGGCATTCTGACAAGACAGTGATTACAAAGCAATGGTATTAGGACCAATAGGGGCACAAGCAGGGGGGGCCCAGGGGTCGTTCTCCCTACTACTTTCTGTATCCTCATCATCCAAATCTCTGATTTCAACAATTTTAGGCAAAGTAGGTAAATTTTGATAATGCTCATATATGAGCCTGACAAGACTAGGGTGGATAATAGAAGTCCTCCTAGGGTTTCTTTCAACTTCATCAAGGAAATTCGTCAAAGAAGAGAATAATTAAAAAGATAAAGAAATATGAACCTTGTGACGGAAGTGGTTCAAAATGGCAAAGTGGTAACCATACGCTCTGGTGAAGCGCCCGTCAATCGTGATATACTCCATAATAACTCTTAAAACTTTCCTCCAGATAGATTTGATGGACTCCACATCAAAATAGCTATTGGCAACCTTAACCAGCTTAGCCTTCTCCTTGTCTTTTTTAGGAAATTTAATGACCGCTTCATCAGAGAACCGACGGTCCCGATAGAATTTCACACCCTCCGTCGAAAGACCAGTTATCTCACCGATTAAATTCTCATTCCACTTAACATTCCTGCCAAACAACACGATCTCATCATTTTTCCAATTTTTGATAAAATAGTCCAGCATCCCCTCGTCAGTACCATGGAGCTTTTCCAAATATGGGACTAAGCCTCCATTTTCAATTCTTTCCCAGGATTTGGCATACTTTCTATGCTCCTGAAAACTGCTCGGCTCCACACGTTTTCTTTCTCCCCCCATTTTCAAAGCTATGTTAAACAACACTCTATAGTTGTTCTGGGTCCCGTTTAGGCATATTTTATCAAACACCCAGAAAGCATGCCGAGGACTCTTCTTGAAAAAGAAAATGACATTGGTCCCATCAAATCTAATGAAATAGACGTACCTAATCTTTATCCACTTCATCATGACGAAGACAAACTTCTCTTCCATGCAATGAATCATAATAAATTAGCTCTTTCACTACAGGATGGATGTAGTCATTCTTCCTCCACGTGTTTTCCCCTCCCTTCTTAAACCCTTCATTGGAAAAATAATTAGCCACCTTATTGGCTTCTCTATAGGTGTGGGACACTTTCACTTTATCGAATTTACTTAATAAGATTTTTGTATCTTCGATCCACTTTTTGATGGTCCACGAGGGAGGGGTAAGCCCAAGAATGCAATTTATTATATTCATTGAATCACCCTCCAACCAAAGACATTTCGTGTTCATCTTGATAGCTAAGCTAACTGCATGATAAGCCCCTATAGCTTTCGCAACATGATTATTTTGGATGCCGATGTCCATAGCAAAAGCCGCAATAAAAGCCCCCAAATTGTCCCTTAAAACACACCCACTGCCAGCTTTCCCAGGGTTGCCTTTAGCTGCACCATCAAAATTGGCTTTCACCCAACCCAAAGGTGGCAAAGACCAACTAGCATTCTCCCTCCCACAATCAATCGGTTTGAGGACATTTGACGCCACTAATTTTGAGTTCCACTTTTCAGCCATAGCAATATCGAAAGGAGACCAGTTAGCTTTATCAACCATTTTTCTTGGAATTAAAGATGAATTTTCCTTTATAGCCCTTATGATTTTAGCAAGCAAGTCCCCTTCCAACATCTCTTTATCCCTAAACACTTTGTTGTTCCTTTCCTTCCAAATATTCCAAGACACAAAAGGTAGAATGAAAGACCATAGCTTTCACACAAAAGGATTTTTTGAAGGAGATTTCCATTGCATGAAGAAATCTTCAACAGAGGCAGGGGAAACCCAAACCACATCAAGAAGCGCAAAAATTTTGCCCCAAATATTCGAAACAAAAGGGCAATGAAGAAAAAGATGATTAACAGTCTCAGCTTCATTCCTGCACATATAGCACCTGTTTGGTAATTGAATTCCTCTTTTACCAAGATTGTCCAAAGTGAGAATCTTATTATGTAGCATTATCCAATATAAAATATTGATTTTAGGAGTTAGATGATTGATCCAAGCCTTAGCCCAGAAGGGTGGAGGCTCCATTGGACTAACCAGCATAGACGTGGTAGAAGAAACTAAAAAAATACCAGACGGGATGTTTAACCAGACAGCAAGATCCTCCACCTGGTGTTGAGCTGGTCTTAGGGCTCTAAAGGCCGACTGAACAGGGCTAAGATCCTGACTGATGGTCTTCAAATCAACTCCATCAATTGTTAACAATACAAATAAAGGATCTTTTCACAACCACCAACAAAATGTCATAGAAAAATTTTAGTTAAAAACAAGTTAATAATTTGTGTGATATAGAGTATAAGTACGGGGAGACTAATCAACAATGCTTAATGGAAAAATGAAAAATACTGTTGAAATTATAGCCGAGCTAAAAAATAGGATGGCAAGACACAATGCCATCATCATCAATGCCATGACTGAAAAATTGGACAAAGCTCAATAGGGGTCTTTGGTGGTTGATCTAGAAGAGGTCAATGATAAAAACTAGGATGAGGATGTTGGTATTTCAAAGAGAACTAGGGATAATTTGAAGAGGAAGGCTCCTCCTATGCCACAAATGATTCAAATCTTCAAGATGGGTGTTCAGGACATGCAAAACCTAGAGGCTGAGACCGAGTCTATTTTGAAGACTCTGGGTTAGTTGTGGCTAGTCTTTTTGTTGGCTTTTTGACTGGTTTTTTGTCTCACCCTCTTAGTCTTTTGTGGGTGGCTACTACTTTTTCTAGTTTTTTCCTTTTGTGCAGCCTGTTTTTACTATTGGAATTTTTAGTCCTTTCTCTTTTGTTGTAAACTTGGTGGTTTCGGGTTCCTGTAAAACCCGTTTTTCCCATTATAAAAACAATGCTCAATGGAATGTAACATAAAGTGTATAAGGTCAACTACTTTAGTCCATTGTAACCATAAGCTTAAACATATAATTTTTTTTCTGAACCCCATGCCAGTAAGATGGCAATTTGTACATACAAAATACAAAGTTAAAGTCAACACAATGAGGATTGCTCTCTACCCTACCATATCGAGTCATGGAGCCTCATGGACCATCACCAAACCTTGAGCAAGAATATAGATTCACAACCACTATAATTAGTGGTGAAATGAATACTGTGTATGACAATCAATATAGAGTACATTAGGATATGATTGTCTATTTAAACATTATTACTGAATTTTACAGTCACTAACATTATTTGGGAAGGTTTTTTTGTAACACATTAGTGTATGGAACACTGTATTATTGTTGGAGCATGGTCTGCAAGGAAAAAGAAAATGTGTTAGTGTGATAAAGACACAACATTGATACATAATAAATAAATTAAAAAATGTAAAGCCTTATAAATTAATGACAGAGATGATGCAATACAGTGGCAATAGAACATAGTAAGTAAATAAAATCTAGTCATATCTTGTGTAGGGAATGAATTGAAGTGTGGACATAGAAAATGAGGTATGCTCTCCATCCTACCATATTGGCTAATGGTACCTCATCAACTATTCTTGCTTGGGAAAGGGAGTTCAAGAATTGGGATGTAGATTCATAACCTCAATTACAATCACTTGATCTTCATAGTTGGTTGAACTTCGCTCACAAAGGCCATCCATCTATTTACCATCTAAAATCAAATATTAAGACCCAATTTTTTGAACTATCTCTCCCAAGCAAGAACGATAATGAGCTGATCAGCAAGGCAATTTGAAAATCCAAGCAAAAAATGTGAAGTATAAAAAAAGATCAAGAGGGAATTGACAACAACCCAACACAATGCTAACTAAAATTGAAAGACCATAGCCTTTTTTATAGGACTTTGTCAATAATCACATGCTTTAGCTTACCCAAGAGAACAATAATCAACAATGCCTAATGGAATCTAACATGAAGTGTATAAGATCAACTACTACACTATTTTGTAAGCATAACCTAAAGAGCATGATATTTTAATGAATCGTATGTTAGAAAGATAGCAAATTGTACATAAGAAATATAAAATAAAACTCAACACAATAAGGCTTGCTCTCCACCCTACCATATTGGGTCATAGAGCCTCGTGGACTCTCACCAAACCCTTGAGCAAAAGCATACATTTCCCACCACTCTCATAAGTGGTGAAATAAATATTGCCTATTACAATCAATATATATAGTAAATTAGGATCTGATTGTGTAATTGGAAATTGTTACTAATTTCCCAGCCACTATCATTATTATGAAAGGTTGTTTGGAAGAAATTAATCCATTAAATACCACATTATGGCTGGACTATGGTATTAAAAAATAGCATAAAACTATGAGGTTTACTATGCCGATTATGGAAAAATAGAATGAACTACATAAAATTAACAATCTTATTCAATTATAGCCATTGTAGCAGAAAGCTAAAAATTGATGGCCACATCCCAATGCAAAAATTTTACTACAAAGGCTAGACCTTCTTGTTGCAATGCATTGAGGTGTGTAGAGAGAAAAGGTGCCATACTCTCCACCCTACCACTTTGCATCTTGTAGTGTTATCGACTATCAGTAGACCATTGCAATTACTTACTATAAAGAACAACTTTTACTGCCTACTTTCTAATGTTGGATCGCTAGTACTCTGATAAATGGTGATATGAATATTCCCATTGTATTAGCCAGTCTCATAAACTCTTCATCTTCATAGTTGGCTAAGACTTTGAAAAAAAATCAGAAGCACATATGAGAAGGCGACTGGGCATATGGTCAACAGACAAAAGAGTTCCCTTTCCTTCTTCAATATCCTTGAGCATAGATAGGTCAAGATTGCAAGAATACTTGGTTGCATAGTGGAATCCTTACCTTCTTTTTATCTTCAACTTTCATTACGTCTTAAATCTTTGGAGTCTTTTTGGTGTTCGTTGGTTGATAGGTTCAGAAAGAAGTTGGCAGGATGGAAAAAAGCTCTTTTGAGCCAAGTTGGAAAAAAAAAATTCTTAAAGCTTCTCTTCAGAACCTCCCAGTTTATACTTTAAGCCTTTTCAAAATTCCTGCTAAATATGCTGAGGCCATTGAAAAGATCCAAAAAATATTCATTTGTTCTGGTGTGGAGGAAAGAAAGAGATTGCCTCTTATAGGGTGGGATTTTGTTTGCAGACCGTAAACCTTGGGGGGTTTAGGTCTTGGAAAAATCATAATAATTAATAAGACTCTCCTAGCCAAAAAAGTATGGAGATCCTTCTCGTCTGAAGGAGAATGAAAAGGAATTTTAAGAAGTAAATATATCACCAATTGCATGTCCCTTAAAATTTTGCTGGACTCTGCAAATCTACCTCGTGGATCAGCTTGCTAGAGTGATATGATTGGTGGTAGAAAAATTTTGGAATCAGGGATAGGATGGCATATTAGAAGTGGAAATCAAGATATATTTTGGGAGGATAGATGGCTTTTTAAGGAACCCCTCATCAAAGTTGACAGATTCAATAGATGGGATGAATTATGCAAAGAATCTTCTGGGGAGCTTTTCAAAGATTATTAGTATGAAGGAGACTGGGTGGACTTATCTATGATTAGTTAGGAGTTGGCTCAGCTTCAATCTTCCTTAACGGCTGTCAGTTTGGGATAGTTTCAATAGGATAATATTCTTGTTTGGATGGACAACCCTTTGGGTAACTACTTTATTTCTTCAACTGTCTCTTTTTTGTCCCTTTCTCAAGCTCCCCCTCCCTTCTAGTCAAAAGCATGGATAAAACACTTGACTCCTAAAGTCAATATCTTCTTTTGGATTTTGCTTTAGAACAAGGTGCTTACTGTGGACAATCATTGTAAATGGAGATTTCAAATCCCCAATAGATGTTTCCTCTGCAAGTGTGAGGCGAAGTCAACTAACCACTTGTTTCTCCACTACCCATTTGTTTCCATAATCTAGGGAAAACTTTTAGCCTTCTGGAATATCTCTTGGGTGTTTCCCCTCTCCATTGAAGATTTATTTTTACAATGGAAAGCTCCTACTCAAAATCCCTTCACTCGAAGGTTATGGGATTTTATATTCCCTTTTATTCTTTGGGGAGTGTGGAAGGAACATAATAATAGACTTTTTAGTGATAAGGATATGTCAGAGAATAATGTTTTTGAAAAAAAATTAAGCTTATAAATGAAAACTTCAATGTGATTCCACAAAAAGCTCTAGACCTTGAAGCAGTGGTGTGTACTCCCTATGAACTTATGATAGCAAAGTATTGGAATATTAAAATGGATATTTCTTTTGCATCTAAGTCAGCTAAGAAAAGTATGGAAGGTGTGTGTTGGACCTTTCCTCCTATTGGCTGGTCTAAGGCAAACTTTTATGGCACTGCGAAGGGAAATTCAGGGATGTCTGGAAGTGGAGGTGTGTTAAGGCACTCAAATGGTAATTTTATGGGAATTGTGGCCATTTCCCTAGGTCATCAAACCAACCATGTGGCAGAGGCTATAGGAACTTTTCAAGTTTTAAAGTTAGCTCATAATTTGATTATTAAAAATTTATCACTTGAAGGGGATTCTAAAAACATCATTGATTGTCTCTTAGGTAGGACCCCCCCTTTTGGTCGATAAAGAATGGGATTGATGAAGATAATTCAATTCTTGACAATTTTGATAAAATAAAAGTCTCACACATCTAAAGGGAAGCAAATAGAATGGCAGATTACTTTGTGAATGAAGGGGTAAGGAGGCAAGGATTGAACACGTAGTAGAATTTCAGGGACATGAGAGTTGAAGTCAAGGCCTTACTAGATTATGATGTTACACATGGGAAAGAGGAAAATACATTTAATGATTAAAAGGAAAAGGTCTAATTACATCGAAATCAAGAGATTTGATGGGGTTGCGTCATTTTACTTAGATGGGAAGAAAAAGTGGCACACTTTGTGGGTTCATTGGAATAACTGCATAAATTTGCAACAGGTGCTCGGTGCTAGTAGAGTCTGTAGTAAGGTGAAAAAAATGGGGGATAGGAAAAGAGTTGAGCCAAATAGCTATGAGGTGCACACAAGGAATGATAAGGTTTGGAAGTAGGTAGTAAGAGGTGGGCTAGTTCCATTTCTAGAAAAACTTCATGGGCTTCATACTATGGGCATGAAATATTTTGAGAAGAATTGGAACAATGGTGAAATAATCCTCTTTGGGAGAAAGGTGAAACTAGATGAGAAAATTATAGAGGAGGTGACTGGAATGTCCACTGAGGGTGTGAAGTTTTATCACAATAGAAGGTTTTCTGACAAGGCGGTAATCAAATTCTTTAAGAAGGAAAAGGAGAAAATGAAACTGGTCAAAATTTATAGCAACTTTTTTTAAATTGACACCATCAAGGTGCTATGGAGAAAGGTGCGTCATGTTATAATAGAGTATATTACCCTGGACGGGAGATTCACTAGAGTCTATGGTCATCATTTTTCCATTATTAACCACTTCTTCCATAAGGTACAAATTTCTTTGCTCCATTATCTGTTCTATTCATTGAGTAATAGCCTTGAGGACCACAAGAAAAATCTCAGGAGATACCCTATTCTTCAAACTAGTCTTATTTGGTTAATATATGAACACTATCAAAGTCTGCTAGCTTTGTCCAAACCTGTTGCCTCCACAACATCTAAGGACTATGACATGGACAATGGGGGTTCGGAGAATCAACCTTACCAAGAGAGAATTGATGAAGCCCACCCATCCTCTAAGCTTTCTAGTAAGAAAACCAAGCTTAGAAAATGCTAGCTTTCCAAAGTTAACCCTGAGACCTACCCTGACTGCCCAATCCCTTTAAAGAATCCTCCTCTCAAGAGCTCCCCTGCCAATAAGTTGGTTTCCTACTCTACAAACTCTCTGGAGGACAAAACTGAGAACCCTAAAGTTAGCAGAAACTTTGTGCCCTCCCCTCCTACCTCTTTCAGAATTGATGATACCAAATTTCCTAGCTCCCCCAAACTGGATGATATTAACCTTATTTTAGACTAGGTTTAGTCTGGCGATATTCTTTCCTCTGCAAGAAATGGCATTAGTGACATTTTCAGGGTTTTGAAATGGGCCTATCAAGAAATTAATGGTCTTAATCAAAGAAATAGGGTTTTGAATAGCAAGTCGATGGAACTGGAATTGAAGTTGACCTCTCTTAGCAATGAGGAAGGGAAACGGAAAAAGAACAATACTGGAACAAGAGAACATGACACTGAAGAAAAGTATAAGAATCTCAAAGCTGAAATTTTCAAAATAAAAAATAACATGAAAAATATTGTGGAATAAAACCATAAAATGGCTAGGCACAATGCCATTATCATCAATGCAATGTCTGAAAAGTTGGAAAAATTGCAACAGGGCTCGCTGGTTGTTGACCTGAAAGAGGACAAGGATAAAAGAAAGAATGAGGAATTAGGTATATCGAAAAGGACCAGTGCCAACCTTAAAAGGAAAGCACCTCCTACTACCTAGATAGTTCAAATTTTAAAGAGGGGGGTTTAGGAAATGAATGATTTGGAAGCTGAGACTATGAAAATATTAAAGGCCCAAATTTAGCTAATGCTGGCATTTTGTATGGTTTTTTGGTTATGTGGCATTTGCTGGCTTTTTGGTGGCTATGGCTTTGTCTTGTTGTTGCTTTTATAGCCTCTTTTTTTATGTGTCTTTGATGATCCTATCTTTTGTTTGTAAACTTTGTGGTTTCGGGTCCCTGTAAAACCTATTTTTTCCTCTTTCAAAAACTATATTGAAATATCAACATCTCACTTGTTGAATTGTCTCTCCTAAAGGAGAAGAATGCTTTTTCGAGCAACTGTGAATATGAATATATTATAGAACTAACTAAGACCAAGCAGATGATGGGGGTGGAAGAATAAAAACTATACGCCTCTTCATGCTTGCCTCAATTACATGTCTACCCGCTTGCTATCTCTTTCCTCTGTTCTTTCTCTAGAACCTACAAAAACTATACACAAATTTATCAAAAACTCATAGCTTTTGAAACTATAAATGCATGCAAACAATATAAGATAACATCTAATCAGCTTCTCAAAGATTGCATAGCAAATGAATGTAGTTCTACCCCCAAAGAAGGTTGTGATGCTCACTGACAACTACCTTCAACAACAAGAGAAACATAGACAATGAAACCAAACAATATGCTATCGATAACTGGGAAAGCATTTGTTTTGTATGTTAAGGAATTTAAAATAGATGTTACTTGAACTATTACCACTACATGGAAACCATACAACAATTAATGTTGATGATATTTGGCTAGCCTATACAATGACCTTCAACAAGAACATAAACCCAAAGAATGAGACCAAGAAATATGTTATTGATAATTGCAGAGACAATCATTTTCTTCTCCAAGCACTTTAAAAAATATGTTACTTGCACGATCACCAGTACACATAAACCATACAAGAATCAATGGTGATGACATTTCGCTGGCCTCTTGTATAGCCACTCTATATTCACCACCTCCTCTATGGAAGGATATAGCTTAAGCAAGAAATCAGTTATCAACAATGGTCAATGAAAGCTAAAATAAAGTATATACTTGGTAAACAATTTTAGTAGATTCTAACCACAATCTTAAAGATTTGATTTTTTTGTAAATGTTATCTCAAAAGGATATCAATCTATAGATGAAAATTATAAAATAAAACTCAAGAAAATAAGGCCTGCTTTACACCCTACCATATTAGGTCATGGAGCCTCATTAGCTCTCACCAAACCCCCAAGCAAGAATATACATTACCCACCACTCTGATCAATGGTGAAATCAATATTGCTTATGACAATCAATATAACTTACATGAGGATATGATTATCTATTTGACCACTGTCACTCATTTTCTAGTCACTAACATTATTTTGTAATGTTGTTTCTAATAGATTAGTTCATAAATTACCACATTATAGCTGGAACATGCTCTGCATGAATTACAAAAAAAATGTGAAGCTCACTATGGTGATTATTGAAAAATAGAATGGAGCACACAACATTGACCATTTCATTACATCATAGACATGGTGGTGGGAAGATAAAACTTATAGCTACAGTCCTCTCGAATGGAGTAACTATATTTTAGCCATACCTAGTGTGTGTGGGAGAATACACTATTCCCAAAACAAAACAAGGCCCAATTTCCACCCTACCATATTGGCTCATGGAGTAGTGTGTGCTCTCAACAAACCCCCGAGCAAGAGAATAAACTATCCACCACTATGATCAATGGTGAGGCCAATTTTTCTCCCACTAATGAGTGAATAAAAGATCTAATCACATGGTAAGGCCTATGAAGGACAATTTTTTTTTATTAGTAGAGAACAAAGAAATCACAAAACATAAAGACTTATAGAAATGATTACAAATGAGAGGCAATGGACTTGCAGTAGAATAAAGTAAGTAAAAAAAATGTATAATTGCCTTGTGTATGGAATGGGTTGGATTATGCACATAGAAAATAAATCCTACTCTCTAGTCTAGCGTATGAGGTTATCGAGCATAACTGGCTATGACCAAACCACCGAGCACTAACATTAATTATGCACCACTTTGGTGAATTTTGAAGGCATTGCTATTACATCTGAGGGAATTTGTTTAGTGGAATTGAACATTATACATTTTCTATAATTTCACATGGATCTGTTAAATGAGAAATGGGAAAAATGATATTTAGCTTTACATTATATAGATATGGAATGAAAGTGAAGGACATACAACATAAAAGCAAAAAGGGAAGAATATACCCCAATTTAGAGAACAATAATCAACTCTCACTTGGATAAAAGAACACAATCTATAGAAGTTGAGCTTTTTGATTTGTATGCACACAGGAAGGAAGCGTCACTTTTCCCAGTCTATAATAATTTCCATTTAAAACTCATCAAAATTATTAGGTAGATTGGCATAGTTTCAAGAACACATTGTTGAGCACTAAGTTCTGGATTTAGCTCCCTAACATACACAACATACATTATAGACAAGAAGCATATTGCATGCATATCCAGCATGTGACTATCATTAGGGATTGCAAAGCAGTAGGAAGAACACTTGGTAAGCATTAGATGATTAGCTAGACATGATAGTCATATAGACAAAAACATCATTGACACAAATATATGCACATAACTCTGTCAAGATATTCTATCCACTATGAACATTGTAATCAAAATAAAAAGAACATTCTCATTACAACAACTCATAGGTAGTTGTAAATATTTAATTTTGTATACATATATGCATAGATATCTAACACGTGAACCAATATATAAACACATGTGTACCAGGAAGTTGTATAACACAGGGATATATCAATTGCATGCATGTATATTTATGTATATGCATATGTAAATGGAGACATATATACAACTATCTACAAAAGTAGATATATGAGTTGGTGTAGATAGCAATACTCCCCCTAAGAAGAAAAATAACTCTATATAAATAAACAGTACAAAATTAAATCAGGGTATGTGCAAGATCATCATGGAAAGAACATGCCCTTAAGTGGCAAAAAATTCAAAAAAATCAGACTTAGGAATCTTGACGTAAAAAATTGAATAAGTTATCTATATTATTTCAAAAATATGTAACAATAGAATTTATAGCAAATCAAATTTAGTTTCTAAACTACTAGGTTTATTTTTTTATTTTTAAAATCTATTTGGTCAAAAATTGAAATTTCAATGCAGTAGTACTTAAATTTAGGGAAAAATTAAGAAGTAGGTGTCTGTCTGAACACCATAACCACAATAAAATGATAATATTTTTTTATAATATTTTAGATATAAGTAGATGACTCATGTCGATGTGATGCATATTTTTTTGTAATTTTTTCTAAGTAAATTATTAATTATGAATTTTTTATTACAACTTTTAAAAAATATAAAAACTTGTATGTCTGACCACCTTAACTTGGTCAAAAATATATGAAATTCAATTTTATTTTTTTTAATCCTATAGTATGTGAATCATAGAATTCGACGCATATTTTATATTCAAAATATGTGCTACCGTTTGAAAGCTATAGATGTTTTTCAATCAACCTATCAATTAGGACTTTAGTCGTAGTTCAAATAGAAAATGAATAATAATTGTTTATTAAATTCAAAGTAAAGCATAATTTACATTGGTGGAAAGCTGAGAATCTCCTTTAAAACCCTTTTCATTTTATCAATTTTCGGTAAAAAAAAGGTCGTCAGCCACATACCCATCATATCACCACTTTTTGGCCCATCATGATCATGGACATACCCATCACAAATATAGAATTAAAATGTAAGGAAATTAGAGAAAACATAATTAATAGAAGAAAAAAAATTTATATATTTTTTACCTAGAGATTGTAACTTATCCTTCATTGTCTTAATAAATAACCAGTGAAACAGAGAACAAAGCAATAGTGATAGAGAGTAAAGCTCTTTTTTCTATGACAAGGAGTGTGAGGGAATTAAACAAAATAAATGTCCAAACAAGATCAACTTAAATAAGTATACAAAGTCCCAATTAGCTATACTTCTTTTTGTATTCAAAATGCAACACAACAACTAAATCTAGAGCCTACTACACCGTGGCAAAAATAGCATACAAATCTTATAGTAACAACTTGCACTCAGCTTCAAAGTTAAGCTTAGCAATCTTTACTATTGTTGTTTTCAATATTCTTTCAGAATTATAAGTTTGGGTTTTGATTAGAACTGTGAAAACAAATGTCATGTAGGTAACAACATTGATAATAGACTTGACACTCATTTTAGTGGTTGACTCATATTGCAAAATGTAAAGCTCTTTTGCTGACATTTATAATAGGCTTGTTTCAGCCTCATCAAAATCAGTTGCCCAAAGCTCGCCTATGTGGTCTTCAATCTCTAGTTGCAATAAATATCAGAAGTCATAGTCACGTATTGTTCTCTGGCATTTTTGGAAAAACCATTTATTTTTGTTAGATTGTTCACACTTTTTTTTGCACTGCCTACCATTCACCTCCAATGGGCATTCAACATAATAGAATGCATCAGTTTTTATAAATTTTATTGTTGCCTTGAGAGTAGCTTGCAAAGTCTCTAGCAAGCCAAGGCAATGGTTGAACATGTATGCAATTTAGTGACTATCCCATTTTCCAAAGCAACCTTTCAAGAGACTAGATGAGAGGAATCGATAGTAGGTGGATCAATATAGCTTCTATCGATCAATGGTTGTGCCTCCAGAATGTCAAGGATTATATACAAAAGAGTTCCTATGACTATCTTAAGAACAACTCCACTAAATTACCGATCACATGCATTTTTCATAGCAAGGATGAGAGCTAAACTAGGGGTGTACAACATCTCTAACCCATGACCCTTTGCTTCCAAAGCTAAGCCCGATAAATTAACATCAATTGAGAAAGATAACAAATCATTAAGTTTAATAGTTCTTTGAACTGTTTGGGACTGATCTTTTCTTTGTATAGTCAAAACCATTCCCACATGCACCAAAGTTCCAATAATGTCAATTAAACTATTATTAGTGCAATCTACAATTTGATTTAATGGTGTGAAACAAAACACTTTCTCTCACACAAAGGCCTCATCATCACAACACTTTAACATTTAACTTTGATCTAGAATGATTTCCATCTGGTTGTTTAGCTTATTAAAATTTCTATCTGCTTGTCTCACTAATCCCTTTGACACATAGTAAGTACATCCCACCTCAACTTTATCATAATGCATGTTTGCAATCTCATTAAATCATGTAATCCATATTTTTGTGCCCTCATCATCAATGATATCAAAGCTGAATACCTACCCCTCACGACCTTGCTTGCTATAATGGTGCATGTCCCTCTTTATTGTTACATGACCTTTTATCATCCATCTTGTTTGGTAAACATTCAACCCTTTCACATGGATGATTTTTGTAGGGGCATCTTGCTGCCTTGGAAATGTATTAATTCCAACTATGGAGGCTCATTTTGATGGGAAGGGTGACTCACAACCAACTTTTTGTTCTTCTTGATCTCTAAATAAATATTTAGGTTTTCAAATTAGCTGGCAATCTATCGTCTTCACATCTAGGGACAGTATGACAATTTCCCTAGAATGAAATGAAGATTAAATACTTTAAAATGTAGCCCCCACAAACAAGGAAGCATAAAACTACAATAACAAGGAAGGCACAACTATATCAAACCTCGATTCTCGTAGCTTTCTAGACAAATAGTTTGTCAAGCACACAACCGAACCTATTTTCAATTCTCTTGTAAGCAAAAGGTCATTGTACTTTGCAAGTAGGGTTCCCATCTGCATGTGGGATCTATCAAGTAACACGACTTTGTATCGATCAACTAGGCTTTGATCACCTCCTATTGTTTGGTAAGACATTAGTTGGAGCACTGTAGATGGGACAACATCCCCATCATCTATGGAGCATAGTGCATCTATTGTTAAGGTTGTATTCACATTTGTAGCCTACAAAGAAATTAAACTCAACATAGTGGCAACAATGAGATCTCTATTACTATGACTCAACTCTAAAAATAAACAAAAATATTGACGCATTTGTAAACCAGGACATTTTTCCCTCTAAGATTTAACTTACTCCAAAAATGACAATAAACTAAATGGGAAACAATACATACAATTCAAATATAAATAAGTTAGAACATATATAATAGTAATTATTAACGTAAATGAAGTATTTCTTTGATTTGTTTTGCGTACTTAAGAAACTGATAAGGAAATTGGTAGCAACAATAAACTAAACAACAAACAAAATCATAGGAGTGTTGCTTGAGGATTGTTCCCCAGCCTCATAAGAGCTAGAGACCACCGACATTGCTCTATCTGCTCTTTTTAGGAACAAAGAGTTACAATGCCGACGGGTGACTAGGAGGTCTATGGCTTCAAAACACAACATCAGCTCTTCATTTTTTTACACAGCCATTAACAATATGGCAGAAAATAATTAATAATAACAAGGTCTTCAATGATTCAAATAATACTTAACATACAATTTTTTACTCCAAGTTCACTGTTTCAATATTAAAATTCCCGCTTTTCTCCCCTAGAAACACCAATAGTACAAAGGAAAGCAAATAATTAGCAAGACAGGCTTCAATGTTCTATATAATAGTGATATGAAGTATAACATTTGAAGTATGTCATGTTAAGGTTCATAGAAATAACTATTTTTAGTAAAAGAATAAACATTGGCAAGAATAGAAATGCACATTGCTTACATCTGCTTTGGTATACATGCAAATCTACACAACAAAATATAATATTGTCTTATTTATGGCTTTTCTTGTTTGTAAATGATTTGAATATACTTAAATACTTTGTGTTCTTCTCCATAATACATCCTAAATGAGAAGAATTAGCATTTGGGCATGGGCAACATTGGATGGAATTTTTCCCAGCTTGCATGTGCCCAGGCCTCCGACATCATATAACAGGTGTTGTTCTATTGTTTTTTTTTTAAAAATTTAAAAGATTTTGGTGCAGCAATAGAGAAGGCCAACAAACTGGCATCAACATTAATCATTACATGGTTTCCATGTAGCGATTATGGTACAAGAACATATGCATTTAAATCCCCCAAGGAACAAGGTGAATGCCTACAATTTTCAACAACATACTGTGCATTTATATATATTTACATATATATACATATGTATACATGTACATATATATGTATATACATATACATATATTTATACACAGAAACACACACACAGAGTCAGACACACACGTATATAAGAATTATCACAACGCACACCTTTAGAAACCATCAATGCTTGCAATGAACAAAAGATAACAACCAACCACCTTCACAAAATTTCTATAGCTGGCGTCGATTGTGGGTATGTGTAGGATCATCATGGAAAAATAGGTCCTTAAGTGCAAAAAACATTAGAAAAATTAGAGTTAGGAAAATTGATGTAAAAATTTGAATAAGTTATCTAGATATTATTTCAAAAATATGTAATAATAGAATCTATAGCAAATTGAATGTAGTTTCTAAACTACTAGGTTTATTTGAAAAAAAATCTATTTGGTGAAAATTTGAAATTTCAATGCAATAGTACTTAAATTTCAGGGAAAAAATAAGAAGTAGGTGTCTGTCTGACCACCCTAACCACAATAAAAGGATAATATTTGTTTATAATATTTTAGATATTAGTAGAGGACTCATGTCTGGATGTGATGCATATTTTTTGTAATTTTTTCCAAGTAAATAATTAATTATGATTTTTTTATTACAAATTTTAAAAATATAAAAACTTGTATGTCCGACCAGCTTAACTTGGTCAAAACTTCATTAAATTCAAATTTTATTTTTTTAATCCTATAGTATACGAAGCATAGAATGTGACACATGTTTCAGATTCAAAAAATGTGATACCATTTGAAAGCTATAGATGTTTTTCAATCAGCTTATCAATATGGACTGTAGTCGTAATTCAAATAAAAAATGAATAATAATTATTTATTAAATTCAAAGTAAAACATAATTTGTATTGCTGGAAAGCTGAAAATCTCCTTTAAAAACCCTTTTCATTTCATCAATTTTGCGTAAAAAAAAGTCGTCAGCCACATGGGCCATCATATCACTTACATATTGCCACTTTTTGGCCCATCATGATCCTACACATACCCTTGTGATAGTTCTATGCTCATCTATAAGAAGCTATCAATATGGGACAAAGGGAAGAAAAACCATGTGGGAAGAGGTGCAATTGAAGGAAATCAAGAGAGGTGCATATTTTTAAAACCATTCATGTAGTATTTGTGAAACAACTTATCTTAGTGTGAGGCCCACCCCTATGCTACATCTAGTACTTGGATTATTTTGAGTTTGGTTATTTTCTATGCCTATTGATACCATTAATGACAAAATATTTAAGTGTTTAATTCCATATGATGATTTGATTTTGATTATGCCACATGTTTAGTAGTCTAACTATGATGATTGATCTAATTTTATGTTGATTACTGATTTTGTTTAATTTGAATTTGAAAACCTAATGATGAATGTATGAAACAAGTTGTGTGAAGCAATCATGTTTTAGTTAGATGAGTATGAAAATTAAGGTTAATCAAATGGGATAAGATAGGTGGCTAATGATTTTTCAAGTATGTTATAGGATCTTTATGCTATACAAATTATTAAACTTGTGTGAATGCAATTGTGATTCAAATGGTTTGATTATTATATGAACATGGTTTACTTGGATGGATTAATGTGTGCATCGAGTGTGCAGGTCCATTTTCCATGGCCAATGGAAATTGGAGGCAACCCTGAGTAATTGAACCAGTGAAACCGAACTAGAGTCCATATGGAGGGACTATAGTTCCATTATGTCATGTATTTTATTCATGATGTTATTAGTGAATGTTTGTAAATTGTTTTTGATTTCCATGTCAATCCATCTAGGAGATGAGTTGTCCATCCAATTGGACAAACTCGGATTTGAACTTTTAGGCACTTTTTGGGGATTCAAAAATGATATTTTTTAAGTGTTTTTATGGGTTTAAGGTCCCTATGGCAGGTATGTATGGGTTAGGTACATTTCTAGCTCAAAATATTGGGTCCACCTCAAGATTGGGCACTCTTTTTGAAGCCTTAAAGAGGTTTGACGAAAATAAGGTTTTGGGAAGTGGGATGGGGACTAGTCTCTTTCCATCCCCACTTCTCCAAGTTTCCTTGAAAGGCTCCCAAGATCTCACACGTGTGAGAACACATGGGTGGGTGTTCCTGGGAGAGTGAATGGGAGGTTGACAAATGTCAGCTCCCTATTCAAAGGAAATCAAACTTGAGTTCCTATAAAACAAACTCAAAACAAGGGTTATGGGATTCTTTTTGCATTCTTGATTTTGGTTGAATTTTGGGGGTTGAGGAGTTTGAAGAGAAAGCTTTGAAGAAGAGGAGTTTTGTGGATCCTCAACCCATCCTTCTCTAATTTTGGTTTTGAGGTAGATTCACCTCTTTTTTTGTTTCTCTATGTTTTTATTTGAAAGATTACATGTGTATGTAAAAATGTGATGGGTACTTTATCTCTTGTATTTTGTTTGTATGTTTATTTCAAAATGCTTTTGGTTCTTGTTTTCTTGTATTGTTGAATGTGGTTTATCTAATAGGAAAACGGTTGTATAGGGATAGCCTCACCCAAAATTTGGGAAGAGCATCCCTTGTTGGGGATGGTATGGAGTATGAACCTCCATGGGGAAGTATAATCCCTCCTTAAGAGGAGAGGCTCAAAAAGTGTATAAGTACCCATACATAATTGTGAAATGGTAGAAATGGTTTTGGTAGTATGGTTTTTGGAGAAAGAGGAGATATTAATGAAGAGTTGTATGTGAAATGATGGGAATATGATATTGAATTATTCTTGTTGCTATTATTATGAGTCCCCATATGGAGTGTGTAGTCCACCCACCCAACCCCCACTTTGGGTTCTTGAGGAAATCCTAAAGTTATGTGAAAATCCCTAAGTTGGTGGGTGTGAAAATAATCTCTTGTGTAACATGTGTGTGTAAATACTTCTTTGCTTGGTTTTTTTTGTACTTGGTTCCCTCAGTTGCCTCCTAGCTCAAGGGTGGTTGGTTTTCCAACCAAAGGTTGGGAGGTGAGCACTACCTTGGCCATGGAGAAAATATTTATACTTTGTGTAGGTTGGAGAAAGCTATGAGGATCCATCAAGTTTTGGAAGGGAGTACCTAGTTGGTCATATCATAACACGTATGAGGTGAATATAACCTCACTAAAATGTAACTATCTCTATTGATAGAGGTGGGAGAAAAGTGTATGTGTGTGAAGTGTTGTATATTCTGCATGGTATGGTAACTCTATATCTAGAGGTCAAAAAGAGCACTCATTATATCAATTGCATTCCCCTTTTTATTTAAGAGAATATGCTTTTCATTTTAGCAGAATAAATATTAAACTAGAAATGGATTTCTTACATTCAAATTATTTGCTTAAGGGTGTATGATACATTCTGTTAAGAAACATAAATGTGTATTGTTAGGTTTAAAGCTACTGGTTCGTAAATGTCACCTTCTTTGTTCTATGAATATATGTATTTACCTTGGAAGAAAAAAAAAAAGGGGGGGATTATTCTAAAATTTACTAGTTACATCTTTTAGAATATGAACAGACATTCCTCTATAAATAAAGTTATAACAAATTGGACAATGAAGTAGTAGCAGGTAACATATGTAATTTCTAGTCTTAGATAATGTAGAATATGAATGATTAGAAGAATAGAGGTTAGGAAAAAGATAAATAAACTAGATTGTATACATATAAGCAGGTTTAAAAAATTAGATACAAGACATATAAGCATTCTTCCTTGAGTTCACTTATGATTGTCATTTCATTTATAAATAAGGAAAATTTGGGCAATAGTTACAGGTATTTATTTTAGAGTAAAAATAAGTAAATAAATAAAAGACATAAAGTTAAAAAATAGTAAAAGGTTCTACTTCTAGAAATATTGATATCCTATATTTTGTTAACATGGAACTATTAGGATTTATTTCACGTGAGATGTAGATTTAATAGTATTATAGTTCTTTGGAGGTTACAATAGTATAAAAGAAAAATATATACATTCAGTACATAGTTGGCAAGCATTTTTACAAATAGTTGATAATCCTAATTTGTATACAGCAGAAAGGTTTCCCCTGCTAAAACCTTCTAAACCCAAAAGTAAAATAAAAGAAAATAAAATGTATTTGCTTATGATTCAACCGCTTTCCCTCTAAAATTCTCCTTAGCCAGGCTCTCTGTAAATCAGTAAAAATATGTGATACACCTCATTGAGATATATGGTCATATCCTTTCTCTTTCATTGTGGTTCCTCTTGGTAGGAGTGTGTCCTTCGCAAGGAACTCACGTCTGCAAGTACAGTTAAAGAGAAAATAAAAATTAAAAAAATAATGCTAGAATGATAACAGTGCAAAGGAGACAAACAAAAGAGAATGAAATAAAGATACCTCAGCACTGGCATGATATTTAGAGGGCCAACATTGTGAAGCTCTATTGTATTACCATCTACACCCCCTTAACTTGGTTTCAAATTCAATCACTCCTTTTAAATTTTCTTGAGAAGGATTTAGGATACTGGAGGTAAATTTCTAAGCAGTGAGATCAACATCTCTTCGTCAACTTCTCTCTATCTTGGCCAACGCCTTAGAAAACTGTTAGTATAACTAGGGATGTGTCTTAAATATCACCTAAGATAATATATTGCTGATAGAGATTGGTACATACTGCTATCTCTTTTCCTCAGTCACTCCAACACGTTGCCTAGTTTTTTAAAAAAAAGAGAATAGGCTGTGCACTTCAATATACCGATTTATTAAACTAGTTATTATTACTATTGACTCATTGAGGATATAAAAATACTAATACCCTGCATTGGTTAAATAATAATATCATCATAATGTGTTTCTGGAAAAGAAAATTGTTCGTCAATAAATTACCCTTGCAACCTTGTGCGCTGTCCCATCTTCTACACTGCCAACTGAACAACCTATTATAATGCATCAAAATGGATTTTGTTCAAACTAGAAAGATATATTATTTCTACCTCAAGATCACGGGATTGAATCCACAATGGATCTTAGTCAGTGGAGGCTAAAGATTAAAGGTCGGTCTAGCCTGTTTTCCCTTCTGTACCACCCTATAAATGGTAAATTTGTTTTTGTCCTTGGAAAAGAAGAATTGGCATGTTAGTGTGGATATTTACTAGACTCTGGCATTCTCCTTTGAGTCTTATGCAATGTACCCAGTCTCCTTATGAGTGCATGCATATACACTTCTCATGTTTAGGTTCTTCATGAAACATGCATCTGAATGCCCTTGACTATGTAGCCAATCATTTCTTCTTGGACCAACGTTAGGGGATGCTATTGTCACATCCTATACCTAGATATCATAGCTAGTTTCCCATCTTTATTATCGATTCGTGCTAATTGTTTGACCTGATTCAACCTATCCACAATTCCACCTTTGTTGATTATCACTTCCTGAGAACATACTTGTAAGCAAGAAATTACAAAAAAAAAAGTTGTGGAGACTGTTGTGTTGCATTCAACTTCCTCTAGCCCACAAATATGTGTCCTACAACAAGTGTAGTGGAGTACACAATATTTATGTCTCTGATGGCATAAAGAGAACCTCTCATGGTAGTTATCACTACTCCAATTTAAGTTAAGATCGAAGTTAATAAATCAAAACAATGTTGAAATGATGGGGTCCATTTGGAATATTTTCCTCATCAGACATGAAGAGTTGTTTCTCCGCAATGCATTTATTCTAGAGTTAGTCAAACTATTACTTGTTTTGTACATAGATAGTGCTTGTGTCTTGAAGCACTACCCTTGTTACTCTAGCTAGGCACATAGAAATGGGGTGTAGTATAGACAAGTTGTTGAGTCAGCCTCTTATTTTTAATCTTGTGCTTATGCCATCATTGTACCATGGGGATTGGTAATGCCAAGTTGATTTTATAACAAAAAATTAAAATTCCCATAGTAAAGTCATGTTTCTTTAACTATATAAAATGTATAATCATTGTTATTATCGTCGGAAGAAATTTCAAATATATATATATATGTGTGTGTGTGTGTGTGTGTGTGTTTGTGTGTGCAAAACCATCCAAATGTCTTAACACTATCTATAGCATATTAAGGAATGAGGAATTATGGTGCAAGCGTAGAAGTTTTAAGTGGGCACTATCTTCGAGGAATGTCACTGATTAAAATTTTAGACCATGCTAACTTCTTACAAAAGAATGCACCCCCTTCAATAGTCCCTAAATCGTGCCAAGATATTTTTAAAATGAACTTAGTTCAAAAAGGATAGAGATCTTCTTAGAGTTGCCATGTTTTCACTAAGGAGGCCCATCTTTAACATAAAACACTTTTTCTAATATTCCTCCTAGCTTTTAAAATTATAATAAAAATCCCACTCCCCCTTGAAAAGTAGGGGGGAAGTATATTGATTTTAGATAAAAATTAATAAAAGAAATATAATAAGTTTTAATAATACATTTAAAAAAAATAATAAAAAAAAAGAGGGGAGACTTCTTTTAATCACAATTCTTGTAATCATTTAAATTCATGTTAAAATAAATAAATTAATTTTATGAATAATATATTTATTTATATACAGTAGTAATTATTCACATAATTATTCATATATATAAAATAAAATAAAAGGATAATATATATTTAAATAAATAAATATCTTATATATAGATAAGAGATATTTCATTTCGAAAATGTTCATATTATCAATATTAAAAGAAGTATTCATATATTAACATTATCATTGTTATGGTAGATGTTAATACAGAGGTTGGCATTAGTATTAATATTAATGGACAAGACTAATATTAATAATCACAACAGAGAAAAATGTATACAAGTAAAGGAATTAGGTTCCTATAACAATAGTATCCTTCTTACCTACTGGTCTATTGAATCTCACTATTGTTATGAGAAAAAGAATGCAAGTTAGCATTAGGATGATTGATAGATTCTTGTACTACATCAAACCAATCGTAACGTGACCCTATTTGGATGTCTCCAGTGTGAAAATTTAAACACAATATTTTATCCTAGCATTGATACCCCTAAATGGTGAATGGGTAACCCTGCATAACTTGGTCAATAGATTTGTTCATTCATCAAACATGGGTGCGCATAATGGACTCCTCGCTCACCCATCCTAGTACTCTCCCAGAGGTAGTGTGTCACCGATGTCATTGCATGAGAAATTTCATCTTAAGCCTATAGTTAGTTAACATAAGATACATGGTAAAACTTGTAGCATGTATTTAGTATCTCTTACAAAAAAAAAATGTTAGTAAGGTTTTTTCCCTACAGTCAAAACTGGGCATTACAGTTAGTTTCAAAAATAGATTGCTAGTTGTTTCTTTGTAGGTTGCTAGAAATCATTTGGTTTATGAGTTATGTCTAGCCTCCATTGGGTGCAAGCAATAATGTTTCTTTTCTGCATTTGATGTGTTCCATACATTAAGTACAGTATACAGGAAGCCCTATCTTACATCTCACAACTTATATACAATTGGATAAACAAGAGCTACAATCAGAAGTATTCCAGCCACATGCAAACCATACACAAGCAATCTGAAAACCAGCTAGCATTCAAGAGACCAGACATCCACACAACA
The DNA here is from genome assembly GCA_007258455.2 of Sequoia sempervirens. Classification (NCBI taxonomy): domain Eukaryota; kingdom Viridiplantae; phylum Streptophyta; class Pinopsida; order Cupressales; family Cupressaceae; genus Sequoia; species Sequoia sempervirens. The sequence continues at coordinate 43,482,987 of VDFB02358134.1, forward strand.
TTTTCCCTCACTTAACTAGTTGAGAAGGCTACAAATTGAAATATTTTGTTTCCTATAGTTATTCCTTGCTTTGGGATGCACAACATATTATAGCCAAGAAAATATTTGAATTCCTAGCCTTCTCAGGTAGGCAAATGAGGGAAAATTTAGTCTAGATGTTTGTGCTCTTTCCACAAGTGTTAAAACAGTGTGGGCTTATGGGAATTTTGGCCTAGATTTTTTTTAAAGGGAAGGCCATTTGCAACCTTAGCCTTGGAATGTCGGAAGTTGGAAAATGAAAAAGGATTGCACAAATTCCAACCAAAGTATACAAAAGAGAACCAATAGGTAAGAATACATAAGACAACATTCAAGATAGGCTATATAGCAATGACTATTTAATTGGATTGCAACCATAGGGAGTAAACAAAAAGGAAAAATTAAGCATAATAGGTTTCAAAGTTTAAAAGCCATGCCAGAAAAATAAATGTTGTTGCGGGTATGTGCAGGATCATCATGGAAAAAATAGGCCCTTAAGTGGCGAAAAATTCAAAAAAAATAGAGTTAGGGAAATTAACGTAAAAATTTGAATAATTTATCTATATTATTTAAAAACTATGTAACAATAGAATCTGTAGCAAATTAAATTTTGTTTCTAAAATACTAGGTTTATTCTTTTTTAAAAAATCTATTTGGTGAAAATTTGAAATTTCAATGCAGTAGTACTTAAATTTCAGGGAAAAAATAAGTAGGTGTCAGTCTGACCACCCTAACCATAATAAAATGATAATATTTTTTTATAATATTTTAGATATAAGTAGAGGACTTATGTCCTGATGTGATGCATATTTTTCGTAATTTTTTTCCAAGTAAATAATTAATTATGAATTTTTTATTACAATTTTAAAAAAATATAAAAACTCATATGTTTGACCACCTTGCCTTGGTCAAAACTTTATGAAATTGGATTTTTTTTTTCTAATCGTATAGTATGTGAAGCATAGAATGTGACACATGTTTCAGATTCAAAAAATGTGATACCATTTGAAATATATAGATGTTTCTCAATCAACCCATCAATCAGGACTTTAGTCATAATTCAAATAGAAAATGAATAATAATTATTTATTAAATTAAAAGTAAAGCATAATTTATATTGGAGGAAAGCTAAGAATCTCCTTTAAAAACCATTTTCATTTAATCAATTTTGGGTAAAGAAAAAGTCGTCAGCCACATACCCTACACATACCCATCATATCACCACTTTTTGGCCCATCATGTTGTTGCACATACCCTTGAACCTTTTCCCACTCACTTCAAACAAACATCTTCTTGCCAAATTGTCTGCACAAGAATAGGAAAAATACTATCACATTCGACACATTTCTTTTGCATTTCCAACCACCCTCCCTTGCAAAAAAGTAAAAATAATGCCCTCCCACCTTTGCAGAAGCTGTAGAAAACTTAATCCAGCTTGCACCCTCATAAAAGCTAACCGTCATTGCTCTCAGCTCTCATATCAGGTATACTAATAAAATGACACCAAACAATGCCTCATTGAAAATTTACCAACATTCATTTTGTTCCTTGAGGCGTTAAAGGGCAGTTGTTATTATGACAATCCCCAGTACACACGAAGCATACAACAATTAATGTTGATGCAAACAAACATTTAATTTCTATAGCCTTCTCTATCCACATGTCCCGATAAACACCACCCAAATCCCAAAGTAGCCAACAACCGGCTCTTCCACATTTTTTGCAGTTACCAAAGGCCAAAAAATCCACGAGATTGATGAAACTTCTGGCCGAACTTGACACAAACAGCCTATTGGCTAATAAATATATATATATATACACATATACATATACATATATATACATATACATATACATATTCATATACATATACATATATCTACATATGTGTATGTACATGCTATACATACCACACATATACATAGATATACACATATATACATATATGTATGTACATACAATGCATGCTCCACATATACACATATACATTTAGATATACACAGGCTATATAATTTTTGTGAAGGTGGTTGAAAGCTATCTAGTATTTTTTGCATGCGTCGATGGTTCCAAAGTGTTTGTATTGTATACATACATATACATACATACATACATATATATATATATATATATGTATATATATATACACACATATATCTACATGTGTATGTACATAGTATACATGTACATATATATACATATAGATATACATATATATACATATATGTATATACATATATATGTATACACATAAGCTATATATGGACTGGCATTTCACATGAAAGCCTTTGTATAGGGCTAAATATGAATTTCAGCATTATATGACAATGGTTACAATGCGATAATTTAGTGAATGTTATGGAATTCATTCCATTGATTTCCACCTTAGTCTATATTGTTTCATTTATGGCTTCCATTTAGCATCTATAGTTGCAAAAAAACAAAATAATCAATGTTTTGGTTGCTATGTATACATATATATACATACATATATATATGCATATTTATAGATACATATACATATATCATATATATATACATATAGACATATATATTCATATATATTCATATATATATATACATATAAATACATATTTATGCATATATACACATACATATACATATAAGTACAAACACACACACATATATATACCAATATATATATATATATATATATATATATATACATATACATACATATAAAAATATATCAAACTAGAGGAAAATCGCACAAGCAGGAAATTAGTAGGGGAAAACAACCTAGATTTGTGGCTTCCATTTACCATCTATGGTTGCAATAGAACAAAATAGTCAGTGTTTTGGATGTTGTATGTACATATATATATATATATATATATATATATATATATATATATATATATATATATATATATATATATATATATATATATATAATGCATATAAACACATAGATATACACATACATACATATATACACACACAAACACACACACACACACACACACACACACACACACACACACACACACACACACACACACACACACACACACACACACACACACACACACACACAAACACACACACACACACATATATATACACATATATATAGATACATACATATATCTACACACATACATTTGGTGAATGTTGAAATTGAGATCTCTTGTCTTTTGTGGGTTTTTCTTAAAACAATTGAATTTTTTTGTAAATTCTATCTAAGAAGGATAGTAATGTGTACATGTAAACTATAAAATAAAACTCAAGACAATAAGGGTCTTGTGTGAATGGCTAGAAAATAGTTAATGTGTTCTATTTTTTGGTGAATCACCTGATCTGGCTTACAGTTTAAACCAATATTGATTCATTTAGGGTTGGAATTTTTCTGGTGAAGGTTTTGAGTCAATATGTTACTGGGAGCTATATGTGTTTTGTGGGTTTTGTATGTGAGGCATTGTTGGAAGTTGTTTTTTTGTTTCTATTTAGAATAGCTCGCAAATAGTTGTAAATTTTGAATTGTGTATGGATATATGCATATATATCCAACATGCGACCAAATATCTACACATATGTACTAGGAAAATGTATAGGACAAGGAAATGTGAATTACATGCATGCGTGTTTATGTATATGCATATGCAAATAAAGACATAGATACACTATGTTCACAGGTAGATCATATATGAGCAAGTGTAGATAGCAATACTTTGTCGGCAGTGATATTGTTTGATTTATGGTTCAACTTTTCTATGTATGTATGTCTATGCATTTGGCACTGCTATTTTTAGTGTTTTATAGGTTTGACCATCTGGGTGAGTGTGGATAACAATATTGTTTACATCACATCTTTTTTTTTGTGGTGATGGTTGGAATGCAGTAAAATAGTTAATGTTATTTGCTCCATATTGTTTTGCATAAGGGCTTCACTGTTGTTGTTTGTGTTAGGCTAAATTGTTACATTTATGGATTCCATTTATCATTGGTCTTATTAGGACCATTTCCAATACATGCAAAGCATAAATTAATTAATGTTGATGTGAACTAGCATTTAATTTTCACAGCCTTCTCTATCCACACAGCCTAGAAAATGCCGCCCTATTCCTAAAGTAACCAACAACTACCTCTGCCACTTTTTTCAAGGGTATTGGAAGGCCTAAAAAGTGGGAGGTAGACAAAAATTCTAAGTGAACTTATAAGCTATCCACCACTATATCTCTTAATGTATATATATATATACAAATGTATATTTATGTATATGCATATATAAATGGAGAAATATATAAAACTATCTACAGAAGTAGATATATGGGAGGCTGACCAAAATTTTGAGTGAACTTATAAGCTTTCCACCACTATATCTCTTAATGTATATATATATATATATATGTATATATGTATACAGATGTATATTAATGTATATGAATATCTAAATGGAAACATATATACAACTATCTAAACAAGTAGATATATGAGCAGGTGTAGATAGCAATATGCCCCCCCTAAGAAGAAAAATAACTCTATATAAATAAACAATACAAAATTAAATTAGAAATATAAACTTAAAATGTAAGGAAATTAGAGAAAACATAATCAATAAGAAAACAAAATAATTGTATATTTTTTACCTAGAGATTGTAACTTATACTTCATTGTCTTAATAAATAACCAGTAAAACAAAGAAAGAAGGCAATAGCAATAGAGAGTAAAGGTATTTTTGCTACGAAAAGGAGTGCAATGGAATTAAACAAAGTAAATGTCCAAACAAGATGAATTTAAAGAAGTATACAAAGTCTCAATTAGCTATGCTTCTTTTGGTCTTCAAAATGCAACATGAAAACTAAATTTGGAGCCTGTTACACTATGTCCTGCTGCACTATGGTAGAAATAGTAGACAAATCTGATAGTAACAACTTGTACTTAGCTTCAAAGTTAAGCTGAGCAACCTTTACCATTCTTTTTTTTAGTATTCTTTTTGAATTATAAGTTTGCATTTTGATTAGAACTATGAAAAAAAATGTCATGTAGGTGACAACATTGATAATAGACTCAACACTCATTTTAGTCATTGACTCATATTGCAACATGTAAAGGTCTTTTGCTAGCATTTGTAATAGGATTGTTGTAGCCTCATCAAAAGTAGTTTCCCAAAGCTCGCCTGTGTGGTCTTCAATCTCTAGTTGCAATAAATATCTGCAATCACAATCACATATAATTCTCTAGAATTTTGGGATAAACCATTTATTTTTGTCAGATTGTTCACATTTTTTTTTGCGCTGCCTACCATTGACCTCCAATAGGAATGTAGCATAACAAAATGCATCATTTTTCATAAATTTTACTGTTGCCTTGAGAGTAGCTTGCAAAGTCTTTGGAAAGCCAAGGCAATGGTCGAACATGTATGAAATAGTGACTCTCCCATTTTCCAAAGTGACCTTTCGAGGGACTGTACGAGGGGGCTTGATTGTAGATGGAGCAATATAGCCTCTCTCGATCAATGGTTGTGCCTCTGGAATGTCAGAGTTTATATACAAAATAGTTCTTGTGGCTATGTTAAGAACAACTCTATTAAAGTACCCAACACATGCATTTTTCACAAGGATGAGAGTTGAACTAGGGGTATACAACCTCTCTAACTCATGACCCTTTCCTTCCCAAGCTGAGCCCCACAAATTAACATCAATTGAAAATTTAGATAGATCATTAAGTTTAACAATCCTCTTAATTGTTTGGGACTGATCTTTTCTTTGTAAGGTTGAAACCATTCCCACATGCACTAAAGTGTCAATAACATCAATTAAACTATTATTAGTGCAATCTACAATTTTATTTAATGGTGTGAAACAAAATACTTTCTCTATCAAAAAGGCCTCATCATCACATCACTTTAACATTGATTTTTGATCTATAATGATTTTCATCTGGCTATTCAGCTTATTAAATTTTTTGTTTGCTTATCTCACCAATTCCTTTGACACATAGTAAGTACGTCCCACCTAAAATTTATCATAATGCATGTTTGCAATCTCATTAAAGCATGTAATCCATATTTACCTTCCCTCATTATCAATGATATCAAATTTGAATACCTTCCCCTCATGGCCTTGCTTGCTATAATGGTGCATATCCCTCTTTGTTGTTATATGGCCTTTTATCATCAATGTTGTTTGGTAAACATTCAATCCTTTAATAGGGCTGATTTTTGCAAGGGAATCTTGCTACCTTGGCGATGTGTTAATTCCAAACATGGATGCTCATTTTAATGGGGAGCGTGACCCACAGCTAACCTTCTGTTCTTCTTAATCTTTAAACAAATATTTAGGTTTTCAAATTAGCTAGCTATTTGTCATCTTCACATCTAGGGATAGTATGACAATTGCTTAGAATGAAATGAAGATTAAATACTTTAAAATGCAACCCCCACAAACAAGGAAGCATAAAACTACAAGAAGAAGAAAGGCAAGACTATATCGAACCTTGATTCGCGTATCTTTCTAGAAAAATAGTTTTCCAAGCACCCAACTGAACCTATTTTCAATTCCCCTATAAACTAAAGGCCATTGTACTTTGTAGGTAGAGTTCTCATATGCATGTAGGATCCATCAGATAACACAACTTTGTATCAATCAACTGGGCTTTGATCACCTCCTATTTTTTGGTAAGACATTAGTTGGAGCATTGGAGATTGGACAACATCCCCAACATCTATAGAGCCTAGTGCATCTGTTGTTAAGGTTGGATTCACATCTATAGCCTACAAGGCAATTCAACTCAGGATAGTGGTAGCAATGACATCTCTATTAGTATTATTCAAATCTAAAAGGAAAGAACAATATTGACACATTTGCAAACCAAGACATGTTGCCCCATAAGATCTAACTTACTCCAAAAATGCCAATAAACTAAATGGGAAACAAGAAATATAGTTCAAATATAAATAAGTTAGAACATATATAACAGTAATTATTAATGTAAATGAAGTATTTTTTTGATTAGTTTGGTGTACTTGAGAAAATGACAAGGAAATTGGCAACAACAATAAACTAAAAAACACACTTACAGGAGTGTTGCTTGAGGATTGTTCCCCATCCTTAGAAGAGCTAGAGACCACCAACATTGTTTTGTCTTCTCTTTTTAGGATCGAATATTTGCAACACCAACTGGTGGCTAGGAGGTCTATGGCTTCAAACCACAACATCGACTCTTAAGTTTTTTACACAACCATTAAAAATATGGCAGAAAATAATTACTAATAACAAGGTCTTCAATGATTCAAATAATACTTAACATACAATTTGTTATTCCAAGTTCACTGTTTCAATATTAAAATTCATGCTTTTTTCCCCTAAAAACACCAACAATATGAAGGAAAGCAAATAATTAGCAAGAAAAGCTTTAGTGTTCTATATAACAGTGATATGAAGTATAACATTTGAAGTATGCCATGTCAACGTTCACAAAAATAACTATTTTTACTGAAACAATAAACATTGGAAAGAATATATATGCACAATACTTACATCTACTTTGGTTTACATGCAAATCTACACACAACAAAATATAATATTGTCTTATTTATGGCTTTTCTTGTTTGTAATTTATTGCAATGTACTTACCTAATTTGTGTTCCTTTCCACAATACAACCTAAGCAAGAAGAATTAGCATTTGGCCATGGGCAACATTGGATGGAATTTTTCCTAGCCTGCGTATGCCCAGGCCTCCAACACCATATAGCAGGTGTTGTTCTATTCTTTCTTAAAAAATAAAATAAAAGAGTTTGGTGCAGTGATAGAGAAGGAAAGAAAAATGGCATCAACATTAATCATTGCATGGTTTCTGTGTAGTGATGATGGTGTAATAACATATGCATTTAAAGCCCCTGAGGAACAAGGTGAATGTCTACAATTTTCAACAACATACTGCGTGCATATATATATATACATATATATACATATATATACATCTACATATATATATGCATATACAAATACATATATATATACACATATATACAAATTTATATTTATATATGTACATATATATACACATACATGTATATATCTATATCTATACATATCTATGCACATATAATTATACATACATACATATATATATATATTGCAACTTTTTGGCCCATCATGATCCTACACATACCCTAAAGATTTAGTATTTATTTTCAGGAGTAGAGAAATTTCATGCACAAAGGGGTTTATAGAGCACTGAGAAAAGTTTTAGTTTGAATTTCAAAGAATATAACTGTATACACCTAAAAATGGTTTGGAGAAATTTGATTAATTAAATACGACTTATTTAATTAATTAATCCTTAAAATCCTCTACTATTAAATAAATAGGAAATATTTATTTATATAGTTCATCATATTTCTTCAATCTTAATTCAATTATTTTTGTCTTATTTAAATATATATATTTTATTTAAATATCATATTCAAAGTCATCTACTATTACATACTTATTTAAATAGTTCACATTTTAAATTCTCCTATTTCCTCAATTTTAATTAAATAAACAACTTTATAGTTGGCATTATTTAATTATTACATCATATTTAATCTTAATTAAATAAATAAAGCTTTATACTTTATTATTTAATTATCATACTTCTATTTAATTTAATAAACAAACTTCTATAGTTTATTATTTATCTCCCTTTTTGATAAATTAAATAAATAAAAAATATTTAAATAAAGGCAAAAATTAAATATCCCTCTATTCACAAACCAATAAAATTATATTTTTCAAATCTAATTAATTTAACTAGCATTCACGGGAAACACTTCGTAGACAAACCTACAGGAAATCCATTCAATCTTCTTCCTCAAATATTTCCTCTCATCTTACCTGGTGCTTTCATGGGGAGGAGCAATCCCCATAATCAGCTCCACCTTCTCATCACTTACCATTCAAATCTCTAGATTGAATCTCAGCCTCTACTGTGTTACCCCTATGCAAAACTGCTACCAGAAATCTATATATACAGCCTTCTAAAGCAAAGAATGGACCCTGATAATTATCATCTTTTATGCAAACTTACTTTGTAGGGTTTAGCACTCAAGCATCTTAAGCTTTATCATTTTCATTAACATCAATTATCATTTAGCATATTAGCATAGCATCATAGCATCAGTAGATTTAGAATCATGGTAGCATCATTAGTTTTTATTGTAGCTTCCATTCAGCAGGTCTCATGTCGGGATAGTTTATGGTAGCTCCATATCATCTAGGAATCATTAGAAATCATCACATCACATCATTTAGCATCATTTCATTCTCGAGATAAGAATTTTAATAGTTATGGTGCTTACAAATCTGAGAGCCTTTGTAACTTGATAAATCTTTGGAGATAGGAGACAATGGGACACATTCAAGCTTTTCTCTGTTTTAAATTAGTTTAATTCATGATTAATCTTAATAAAATGTTTCATTAAGAGGTGTATTTAATTGTATTTAGTTCAATTTTTCCACACATACATTTTGGAACCCATCGTGGGGCCGTACCCCATGTTTTAAATATTTTTTTGAAATGCTTTCGTACAAGAATTTGGCATGATTCTTTTAGCACGATTGGAAGATTCTATAGTGCTTCTGCCAGAAACTATAGCACTTTTGTCTGTTTTAGCATTTCCAACAAAAAATGTAGCATTCCTAACCTCTGTTTTAGTTCTTTTAATGAAGTAGTCCTTCTGATAAATTTTGTAGCACTTCTAACCTCTATTTTGATGCTTTTGGCTGTTTTAGCACTTCTAATAAATTTTGTAGCACTGCTGACCTCTGTTTTAGTGCTTTTGAATATTTTAGTGCTTTTGTTAAATTTTGTAGCACTTTTGCAGTCTGTTTGAGCACTTCTGATTGTTTTAGGACTTCTAATGAATTATGTAGTGCTTCTAACCTCTATTTGAGCACTTTGACAATCAATCTTAAAATGGCCCTATCTTGGTCATACAAAGGTCTTTTTTGAAACTTTTTTTTTGAAATGGTGTAGAATTTCATAAGATATGAAATGGTCTAGGTATTTCTCACTGTTTATAGACTTAAAATTTTCAATTTTATATTTAAATTCAAATCACATTGTAACTTGGTCTAAGTTTTAGGGTTTTTATGCTTAATCATTCATCTAACCCTTATATCTTCTTATTTCTTGATCTCATCTAACATTTTTGAGAATTTATTATAGGTTTTAAGAAGAAAATGGAGCATTGAAGTGAAATAAAAAGCATTTGATATCCATTATAATACTGTATTCAAACACTCTTAGGAAAATAACCCTTCATATGTTGTTTTTCATTCATACTTTAGGACCAACTAGCATTAATTTGGGATTAAAAATAACCTTCTACACAAGATTTATCAAATTTGGTTAAAAAGAACATTAGAAACTCAATAGTTTTTGGATTTGGATTAAAATGAACCAATCCTAGGGAAGTCACTTGATTAAAAATTTATCAATCTAGGGTAGTCACCAGAATTTTCAATTTGGGATTTAAAAATGAACACCATGTCTTTTTGTGAAGGCACATATTCACTGTGAAGCAACATCTTCACATAGATTAGAAAAATGTAGTTTGGGCTCTAAAAATTTAACAACTTGATTTATGTGTTTGTGTGGTGATAAGCATATGCTCTCCCCTTAACTGGGTGATCCAAAAAGTCAGACTCATCCTTTTTATGCATTCTTCAAGTTTTATTACATCCTTTAGAAGGCTTGTCGTAGTGGGAAAAGGTACTCACCCTACAGGAACGACCTAAGTGGGTTCAAACCAAATCCAAGTTTTTTAACCCCACTATAAAATTTAAAGAAAATTTGGGGAAACCCACTTTTGTTGGAAGTGTGCAAGATAACCATCCCTAAAACCTTTGTTCTAAAGGTTGCGAGGTCTCCTGAGGGAGTTTATTATTGTTGCTCCAAATGGAAACCCTTTCTAAGAACCTAGTGTAGTATCCATCTAAGTTAGTAACCAAACATTATAACACTCACAATGCAAGGGGAGGGAAGAATCTTCCCCCAAGACACTCACCATATAATTTCCAAGGACTATTTGCTCAAGGGATCGAGAAATCTAACCTTGAGTGTGCACCTAGAAAAGACAAAAAAATGGGTGCCCTCTAGGGGGTGACATGGCTATGTGAGTCAACACAATTTTAAGCTATGGGCTATTGAGTATAATGATGACCTTTTGACCTTAAGAGTGAGTCTATCTAAAGTGCATTTTTGTTATCAAACCAGTGAAAATAGGACCATACATGGTTCTCTTCAACTTACACTATATTTTTCGATTACTATTCTTAAAAACAACTATCTACATTTGATTGTTGTGTATTTCACAATCATTAAAATCCAAATAAAGATCATCCAAGAAAAAAACACAAAAGATTCAAAACATAATCAAACAGTGAAATATATGATTAGGGATTGAAAATCCACAACATTTGTCAAGAAATCCCTCACAACAAGAGTCAAAAATCCAACGAACAAGAAATTGAAACTCAAACCACCATGGATGAAATAGATGAGGATCAACTGAATGCTTTAATCAACAGATGGAAAACCTTCAACAACAATTCCAAGACATACAAAGAGAAACCACAAAAAGATATCTACTGCTAGAAATCTACCCATATCCTCTTGACCAAACAATGAACATGAGACCTTCTTCACCAAAAACTACATCATCCAAGTTCAATGTCATTGAATTTTTACAAAATTTCAATAAGCCCAAATCTAAATCCTCAAACACAAATGATATTGAGAAATCCTATCATGTCATGCATTTATCTACATCCACCATAAGCCAAAATAAACCTTAAGATTCTCTCACTCAATTCAAGAATTCCATCCAATCATCCTCTTCTATCATATCTTCAACATCCAATGATTCATGTCAATATCTCAATCCAAAGCATGCTAGCATAGACTCCCCTACACATCAAGATCAAAATATTCTTTCCACTCTATCCAATGATATCAAAATTCCACAAATTCTTCCAATCTTTTATCATGATCCCATTTCTCAAGAATCATATGACAATCCCCTCCTTTCACTTTTCATCCAAAATAATTCCCTTCCATCTCAAGAGACAAGTATCCTTCTAATTTCTTCTTCCACATCATCTAATCAATCCATACCATCTTAGGATTATATTTCATCACAAGAACATGATAGTTCTTCCATCCTATCTAATGATGTCTTACCAACTAATGGTCAAGATATGCTTTCTACAAAATCTCATGATTCCCTTCCTCATCAAGACCAAGATATGCTTCCATTCAAGGATACCCTTTCATCCCATGAAGATGATTATCCTTCTCATGATCAAGATATGCCTTCCATACCACTTCATAATCCTTTTCCAAGTTAAGATCAAAACACCCTATTATCTCTCAAGAATGTAGGCAGGATTCCTCAAGAGGCTGCCAATCTCTTGATAGGCTTTAGGGTAACAGACAAGGTATAAAGAATTAAACCTTCTACTCTTCAGGTGTTGCCAGACCTAGGTGGGTATACCTATCTAAATTGGGTAGACTTAACTTATGATTATCCTTCTTGCAATGATTTTTCCATAATGGCAGATGGAAATGAACAAATGAATTCAAGCACAATAGCAATCTTCTAATCTAAATCCTACTATGCTCAATTAAAAAATGTAAAGAAAATAAATGATGAAATTGTAGAGACTAGTGCCTTGTTGGGTATGCGGAGTTGAATGAAACAGAAGTGGGCAACTTATTCTGGCAGAAACTCAAATTGCTAGCATATTATTTGTTTATAACTTGTATAAACATGCAAGATTATGACTACTAAGCTCTACTTTAATAATCCAGATGAATCTCCCTGATTAGTGTGATCAACCAAAAGGATTTAATCTCTCCTTTAAAGAACCAGTCAATTAATCACATAGATACAACAAATGTGCATTGATAAACTAAAAATAAACTTGTTAGATCAATTTAAACAACTAGAAAGAATCAACTTGGAGACAACTTAGAAATACTTTTCAATAAACTTAACATACAATTGACACCATAAATAACTTGCCACACCAACTGATTTTCATTGAAATCACCATTTGAAAACATGCATCATAGTCTCTGATATGAGAACTTTGTTCTACTTTATCCATTCCTAATCTACCTACTGTAATCTAATCTAATAATTTCTAATGATATCCTTTGAGAATTTATACATCTGTATCTGAAGAGACATGTTGCTTCATATTCCAACGTCAGTGAATAGTTGCAATCGGGCTCATTTCATGTCGGCTAGCATCATATGAATTTTATTAATCAACACTGGAACAGTCACTGAGACATCCTAGTAAGTATGCTGAAGGCAATTATAACGTTGTCACTCACCCCATGTTCCTTGTGTTTTGCTATAGCCTTGTGATATCGGAGAGACCTCTCACAAACCAGATTATGTTTCACCGAAAGCCCTGTCCATCTCGTGTGTCACTGTGACCAAAAAATATTGGGGAGACATCTTGAAGGTTATACTTTTGTCTTACTGAAACACCCTGAGCACACTTGATTGCTGAGAGAATTCAGTTCTTATACCGATAGAGACTTTTTGTATTTTTTATCGGTGAGACCCAACGAAGTCACCAAGACCTCCCTTCGAATGTCAGTAACTCTTACTGATAAGCCAATCCTTCCACCGTCGGTCAGTGAGAATAAAAACTTGCTATGACCTCACACCTAAAACAACCCGCTTGGCCGAAGAGATCCCATAATGTATTAGTTGATGAGACATTTGAAATTCAATAAGACATTACCCTGACAACTTGACTCCCACCGATGAACCTTTCCATGCATTAGTTGGGGAGACATATTGAATTCGATAAAACATCATCCTGACGGTATAACTCCTGCCAATAAGTATCATCCTCTATCACTGAAACCATGAAGAGGTCCTGTTGAACGACCTGTAGGTAAAATCCAATCGTTGTGATATAAAAGGATTCTTGCCGATAGGCAACACAGACTCCTTTTTATAAGAATACTCAATGGGTCAAGGATACCATAATGAACTCACGCTGATAGGAACAAGAATGTGCAAAATGTAGACTCGATGGATCCATGGGATAAATATATGGAAAATATGGGGGAGATATGCACATGCTAGGACCAATCTGGAAATTTATGAGTGAAATCAACATGTAAAATCATCAATTTTTTACAATTCCAATAGTGGCTCTGTCTAGGGATGAATGATAGCAAGATCATTACAAGGATCCAAATCTTTGGGTGAGTAGACTAGACACAGAGTGATGAGAAGTGAGCAGAGTGGAAATGGACATGTAGCATGATGGAATGAAAGGAAAGTGAATGCAAAATGGAGGTGAACGAAAACCATAAACTATTGTGCATGGAAAAGAAATTTAGAGAGGATAAGCAAGAGTTGTCCATGCACTGGCAACCCTTAATCCTCTATGTTTCCACTTCACCTGTTCTGAGCTGTTACAATCTAAAACTCAAACCACACTTTCCCCTATCAAATACCTAGTTTTGTCTTGATTTCATCATATTTATCTTGAATACATTCATGCAACCTTTCCTGTCACTTTTATTGCAAGTTTTTAGAGAATCATCGAGCTCAATTTGGTCCCAAATCCCTACACCATCCTACAGTTCAAATTCATCATCATCATGGGACAGACCCCTATTATCTTCAATATATAAAATGTATGCATATTCAATACAATATTTTATATTATCTCTCTCATTGTTATGAATTGTGAAACATTCTCCCAGTTGTATTGAAAAATCATCATCAAAGTGCCTTTCTTGAGAAACAAAAAGTTCTGTTATATCAACGTTGTTTGAAACACACAAATCTGAAACCTTTTGGACTTCTTCGATACTATCATTTGGAAATGACATTTGATTATGGCTCATGTCTTTAATATCATGCAGATACGAACCAATCAATGCTGGACCTCTATCATCCTTGGCATGCAAATAAAATTCTTCTCCACATGAGTTAAACATTTCAAAATCACATACCTTATCATGAATAGACATAAACTTTTGATCAACTTCAAAGGCTTCTCTATCAACTCGAGAAATGCACTGAGAGTCACGTGAATCATTACATAGAGAACCTTCACTGTCAAAACAAATGTAAGCTAGACACAAGACTTCAGAATCATCCTTGTGTACACATCTCTGATATTCAAGAGTTAGCAAATCTGAAATTTGCTCACTACTAAGTGAACATGTTTCTACATTTTCATCACTACAGTTATATTCTTCACTGTTGTCATCATCAAAAAGAGGCCCAGGATCATCAAAGAATGAAGAATCAAAAACATTATCAGTGCATTCATTTATTCCATCATTTTGCTTGTCTAAAATTATCTCCTCTCTATCATAAAGTGGATTTGAAAATACTTGAAGTTCACTCTTGGACACACCTTTGTAAAATATCATCTGATCCTCTTTTATCACTTCATCATACAATGGGTTTGAAAAAATTTGGAAACCATTTTCAAATGTACAAACCTCTTCTTCATCGAGTGTATCTTCGTAACTTTCAACTATAGCTGGAGGTATCGTATACTCATTATCAAATGAATCAACATTACCCATTGCCTCTTCATCCTGATCTTCATAAGAGGTAGAAGAATCCCTTGACTATAGATCAAAATGCTCAAGTGCATCTTCACAATCTGAATACTCACTAGATCCCTCATAACACACACTGCCTTCCCTATCACAATTTGTTATGCAAGAGAGATATCTTGTACCTTCATCTTCATTATGCAAGTTATCACAGGAATCATACTGACTTGCACATATCTCATCTTCTATTGGATACATTGTTTGATCAAATTCTCTATACTCATTAGAAATACAACTATTGGATTCAACATTGATAGTGTTCTCATACCTTATCCTCTCCATGGCATCAATGAATTTATTCACTCGATCAAAGGTATGTTGCTTTTCTGGCCAAAAACTTATTCAGGTTCCCATGCTCTTATAAATTGCTCAATAAACATGGCCCTTGTTGGCCTACAATGAGAAGGTACCTACATACAAATATTTGTCATTCTATTGTATAGACAATCCAAATCTTCTCCTTCATACCTCCTTACATCAAGAAATGCATCCATGGGGGAAAATTTGTATCTTGATTCTGTGATGAAGTCTTGGCTTTGAATATACTCATCTTCTTCCGCTTCAAATTGCTGCTCCTAGCATACATATTGCTGCAAATTCTGATTTTGAATCTATACGAACCTATGGGAAGCCTAATTTGGTGCAGACAAATTTCCATATTGCTCAAGAAATTGATCCTGAAAACCTTGGAGAGATTTAATAGAAGCAAATGACAGGCCTATTAAACCAATCCCTAACTTCATGAATGAGTGACATCATAAACAACCTCATGTGTAAATCTTCTTATGGCACATCTATGTCTTTGATAAAAGCATTGAAGCTCCTTAAATTATCTTCAACAATGATGGGACTACTCCCCATAAACTTTGTAACAAGACTTCTCCAACTGCCATTTATAGGGTAAGGGTACAATTGAAACCCTGTTAGATCAAACTGCCTAATTATCATTGTTGCATACTGGTGAGGGGGAGGGTTAGGTGGGTGTTGATATTGGTATGGTGGACTATTGCATTGTGCATAATGTTGTGGGATATAATGTTGACCATGAGGTGACTGTGTGTATGCATGTTGTGTGGGAATATAAGGAGGATGATTTGGCTGTTGGGCTTTCTACAACTCAGCTTTAACTTCTTCTATCTCCATCCTCCGAGATTCAAACAGTTCCTTGACCTCATAAGTTAAAGATTCATAATCATCATGTGGAGCTTCATGATCAATAGGTCCACTCAGATTACCCTCCATTTTCAGATCATTGTGTGTCCACTTACTGCTTCTAGGAGGACCTCCAGTATGACCTCCCTTGTATCAAGATCCTCCTCCATTCATGTTTGAACAAATGCAATGTTTCTTTCACAGTCGCCACTCACTTTTTTCACAAGTGAGAAAATATTTGACATTTCTTATTCCCAGCAGAGTATGTATAAAGTTCCCGACTCTATGATTAAGGCCTTGATTCTAAATGTATTTCTTATCCCCAGCAGAGTCACCAATTTGTTAGCTCTCAAAAATGCAGGTGGGATGCCTCAAGAGGCTGCTAATCTCTTGATCTGATTTAGGGTAATAGACAAGGTCTAAATAATTAAACCTTCTACTCTTCAAGTGCTGCCAGACCTAGGTGAGTATACCTATCTAAATTGGGCAGACTTAACTTATGATTATCCTTCTTGCAATGATTTTTCCCCAATGGCAGATGGAAGTGAACAAATGAATTCAAGTGCAATAACAATCTTCTAATCTAAATCCTACTATGCTCAATTAACAAATGTAAAGAAAATGAATAAATCTAAATGATGAAATTGTAGAGACCAGTGCCTTGTTGGATATACAGAGTCGAATGAAATAGAAATGGGCAACTTATTCTGGCAGAAAATCAAATTGCTGGCATATATTTTGTTTATAAATTGTATAAACAAGCAAGATTATGACTACTAAGCTCTAATTAAATAATCTATATGAATCTCCCTGATTACTATGATCAACCAAAAGGATTTAATCTCTCCTTGAAGGAACCAGTCAATTAATCACGTAGATACAACAAATGTGCACTGATAAACTACAAATAAACTTGTTATATCAATTTAAACAACCAGAAAGAATCAACTTGGAGACAGCTTAGCAATACTTTTCAATAAACTCAACATGCAATTGACACCAGAAATAACTTGCCACACCAACTAATTTTCATTAAAATCGCCATTTGAAAACATGCATCATAGTCTTTGATATGAGAACTTTATTCTACTGTATCTGTTCCTAATCTACCTAATGTAATCTAATCTAATAATTTCTAATGATATCCTTTGAGAATTTATACATTTGTATCTGAAGAGACACATCGCTTCATATTCCAATGTCAGCGATTAGTTACAATTGGGCTCATTTCATGTTGGCTAACATCATATGAATTTTATTAATCAACATTGGAACAGTCATCGATACATCCCAGTAAGTATGTTGAAGGCAATGATAATGCTGTCAGTTGCCTTGTGTTCCTTGTGTTTTGCTATAGCCTTGTGATATCGGAGAGACCTCTTGCAGATCACATTATGTTTCACCGAAAGCCCTGTCCATCTCGTGTGTCACTGTGACCAAACAAAATCAGGGAGACATCTTGTAGGTTATACTTTTATCTTACTGAAACACCCCGAGCACACTTGATCATCGAGAGAATTCAGTTCTTATACCGACAGAGACCTTTTGCATTTTTTATTGGTGAGACCCAATGAAGTCATGAAGACATCCCTCTGAATGTCAGTAACTCTTACCGATAAGCCAATCCTTCCACTGCTAGTCAGTGAGAAAATAAAACCTCGCTATGAACTCACACCAAAAACAACCCACTTGGTCGAAGAGATCCCATAATGTATTAGTCGATGAGACATTTTACATTCAATAAGACACTACCCCGACAACCTGACTCCCATCAATGAACCTTTCCATGCATTATTCAAGGAGACATATTGATTTCGATAAAACATCATCCCGATGGTATAACTCCTACTGATAAGTATCATCCTCTGTTGCTGAAACCATGAGGAGGTACTGCAAATGACCTGTAGGTAAAATCCAATTGCTGTGATATAAAAGGAGTCTTGTGAATAGGCAACATAGACTCCTTTTAACAAGAATACTCAATGGGTCGGGGAGACCATAATGAATTCACGCCGATAGGAACAAGAATGTGAAAAATGCAGACTTGATGGATCCATGGGATAAATATATGCAAAATATGGGGGAAATATGCACACGGTAGGACCAATCTAGAAATTTATGAGTGAAATCAACATGTAAAATCATCATATTTTTATAGTTCCAACACAACCCATCATCCCCATGTCAGAGCCTATCACACCTATTCAAGCTATCCATGAACACCACACCTATAAATTGGAATCCTCCACCTTTATCCATTATGGTTTACTTCCAACACCTATCCTCTCATCCATATCATATCCTCCTCATAACGGACTCACATCTTGTTTCACAAACAATACATATCCCACTTGTAAATGAATGTGTCACAGTATGAATTACAAAGGAAAAGGATTAGGCCTTCATGCGCAAGGTATCCTAGAACCCCTTTTTGTTCAAAGAAACGCATATCACCATGACCTTTGTTATACACCTAAGTGTCCTAGCCCATCAAACCTACCATCTATCTTAGGTCCTCATCCTAATCCACTAAAAATTCCATCTATCCTAGGTCCTCATGCTAGTCCATCAAACCTCCCCCCTATCCTAGGTCCATATCCTATTTCTCAAGAACAACAAAGTCACACATCCTTGATGCCCTTTCAAAATTATACCCACAATAACTCATCCATAATACCTCCATATCATTCATCTCAATCCACCCCTCCTATTGTTCTTCAAAGCAATTTGGGTGCCAAATATCAAAAGCTTCTATATGAAAATCCACATGTATCAAAGGATCAACATGTCTCCTCTAAGAGATATGCAAAAATAAAAGAAAATTTGATCCAAAATCAAAAGAAAAATCTAAAAGGACACAAAGGCCCAGCAAAGAAAAAATGAAATTTGCAAAGACCACAAAGGTCCATAAATCAAAAAGAACAATGTCAAAGGTCACAAAGGCCCACAAAGAAAAAATCAAAGTCAAAAGTCATGTGGATTCATAAAATTCTCATAGAAGCAATAAAATCTAAATTGGCATTGAAATTTTCTAATCCAAAAGCTTCCTCCAATTTTCCATCTAATAACCTATCACCTTTGAAATCCATTTTTCCTTCATCACTCCACCACCCTTCAAGGTGTGTTCAATTGTTGATCTTACCATCCTTTCCATCTATCCATCAATAGGCCTTCCAAACTCCTATCCATTATCCAACATTCATCCCCCATCATTCTCCTTTAATCCAATAAGTCCTTAGATTCTTCCATCATATCATTAATTTTCAAACATTTAGGAGTTTAATTCCCACTTCCATGGTTTATTAGAGGGATATTTGGTTGTGAAACTTGATGCTTAAGTCCTTCCTCTATATCCCTACCATCCATATCCTATCTTCCATATTCCTCTTGCACTCTACACTTAGGGACAAGTTTTGTCCATCTTATCATTCATGGTCATTATCCTTTCTATGCTAATTCTTTACATTTGCACCTTTGATCTTGAAAAGGCTAAGGATCTTCTTGAACATCATATATCTTATCTTATACACTTTATCCATACCTTCCATACCATATCTTTCATCTTATCCATATTCCATCATTCTTACTAAATACATCCTTTTCTTCCTTTCCTCGGTCTTGATGAGGAATAGGGGAAAAATACTTGGGCCTTGTGTCTGTATCTTATCTAGTTGATCTTGATCATCTCCATTCATTACCTTTATCCTTGATTTCTTCCATTCCATATATCCTATCTTATCAAAATCCATGTCATCATGTCCCTTTGCAACCTTGAATCTTATCATGCACATCATATTTGACCCTAGCTACAAAATATTATCCAATCCTCATATTTTTTGTCAATCAATCATCAACAATCATCAATCTTATCATATTTAGGGTAATCCATGATCCTAAGTACTTATCATCATCATGCCTTATGGAATCAATCATTCCTGGCATCTTAATCAATCAACCATTATCCTCTTTCGGTAAGATATATGTTGCTTGTGTGACATGTTTTTTAGTGAATCTCTCATTTTGATCTATCATTTATCCATGGTTGCATTACCCCTATTGTGGGGCATCTTATTCCTTAAATCAGTCACATTATATCATTCCAAAAAAAAATCAAAAAAATCTGAAAAAGTGCAAGTAAACCTCATGTACATATCATATCACATGGTCATGTCTCACCCTAGCTTGGGGGAAAAATATTTAAGTCACTGGGGGCAATAAACATTGAGCTTAATCAAATAGACAAACAACGGTTGGCCAAAAGCAACAAAAAAAAAATCAAAACACAACCCAACATCGAATATCAATCACCATCAAAAATGTATCAAACATCCATATTACATCGGAAAATCCAAAAACAAGTCGAACGGGTCAATATCGAAAATCCAAAAACATGAGTCTGTGTTAGTCAAACTACGTTGTCTCTGCCTGTATAATGTAGGCAATGCTAATCTTTGATCATCCCTCAAGGCCTGTAGGACAGGTCTTTAGGCTAGGTTTGATCCAAAATCTCAAAAACACAAAAACATCACAAAATCAAGATGGATGATCTAATATAAATAATGATTGAAATACTTTAAGAAAAAATTAGATATGTTCTACTTTGATCATTGTTATCATTTCTTTGGAGCAACTCGATGATGTATTGAACTAGAGAAGCTAGGAAGAAGTATGGTTAATGATATCAAGTTTCCACAATCCATATTGTATTGTTCCAAAGACTTCTGGATTTGATTGTGTGCAATTTTTTACATCAATGTTTCAGATCACACTCTGTGATCCATCATCAGTATGAGAATCTTCTTGTGTGCAAGAAGTATGGTGTTTTCTTTGTATGTTTTTTGTGATTTAATCATCATTACTGTGTGTATTGTCACAAGATGTGCTCTACAAAGTATCATTGATGACATTCCAATTCACATATGAAAGTGGTTAATTCTTGTCTATTTATGCAAGAAATGCTCAGGTCATCTCGGTTTAATTATACCTCGATGCTTGTATTCACTTACAATATCAAAAATCATGAGAGTAGTACTCAAATCATCATTGGTTTACATTATACCATTGATGCTTGTACTCACTCTCAACATTTTAAAGCTCTATGATGATATAAAGCATAATAAAAGTATTGTTAAGATGCCAATGCTTGCATATGTAGATTTGCATGGTTAAATTAGATTTCATTCATATTAGTTTTGCATCTAGATTATATATTTTCTACATCGACTGATGATATCTATATCAACCTACACCAGATGCAGAATCATGTCTTACATCTTTGGGAAGAATTCTAAAATCCTCCTATGATCATAACATATTTCAAATCAACAATATTATCAAATAAAAAATCAATCAACCTATCAATCTAATTTGCTCGGGTGATACTTTGATCAAATCTTGTGAGAATCTATCATTGATCCTCACTAATTATGAGGAAAATCATCAATCTATCAATGATCCTTGCCGATCATGAGGATAATCATCAATCATTGATCCTCAACTATCATGAGTTCAATCATCAATCTATCAATGAACCTCGTCGATCATGAGGACAATCATCAATCTATCATTGATCCTCACCTATCATGAGGTCAATCATCAAGCTATCATTGATCCTCGCCTATCATGAGGGAAGTCATCAATCTATCATTGATCATCGCCTATCATGAGGAAAATCATCAATCTATCATTGATCCTCGCCTATCATAAGGATAATCATCAAGCTATCATTTGATCCCCACCTATCATAAGGACAATTATCAAGTTATCATTGTACCTCACCTATCATGGGGTCAATCATCAATCTATCATTGATCCTCACCTATCATGAGATCAATCATCATCATCCTATCATTGATCCTCCCCTATCATTAGGTCAATCATCATCCTATCATCAAATCAAAAAATCAGCTAAAGTGATTATCAATCATCAAACACAAGGAGGCAAAACAGGGCATCAATTTAATCAATTTTGTAGAGTCAATCTTTCTTTTTCAGGAGATAAATTATTTCAATATAAACTCTTCATCAAATCTACATCAAATCATCATAAAATCATAAAAACTTGAAAAATTCCAAAAAAATTCAAAAAAATAAAAAATTCATCAATTAATCTCCCAAGGGGGCATATATATCCTTCAATCACCTAAAAATCATGTCTGGAGCATTCTAAAAAAATTCTCATCAATACTAGTAGCAACAACACAAAATTTTCTTTGAAGCAATGCATAAACATATCACTTCAAAGAGGGGGAAAATGTATACACCTAAAAATGGTCTTGAGAAATCTGATTAATTAAATACAACTTATTTAATTAATTAATCCTTAAAATCCTCTACTATTAAATAAATAGGAAATATGTATTTATATAGTTCATCATAATTCTTCAATCTTCATTCAATTATTTTCGTCTTATTTAAATAAACAAATTTTATTTAAATATCATATTCAAATTCATCTATTATTAAATACTTATTTAAATAGTTCACATTCTAAATTCTCCTATTTCTTCAGTTTTAATTAAATAAACAACTTTATATTTGGCATTATTTAATTATCACATCATATTCAATCTTAATTAAATAAATAAAGTTTTATACTTTATTGTTTAATTATCATACTTCTTCCATTTAATTTAATAAACAAACTTATATAGTTTATTATTTGTCTCCCTTTTAGCTAAATTAAATAAATAAAAAATATTTAAATAAAGGCATAAATCAAATATCCCTCTATTCACTCACCAATAAAATTAGATTTTTCAAATCTAATTAATTTAACTGGCATTCACAGGAAAAGCCTCAGGGAAAAACCTACAAGCAATCCTCTTAATCTTCTTCCTCAAATATTTCCTCTCATCTTGCCTGGTGTTTTCATGGGGAGGAACAATCCCCATAATCAGCTCCACCTTCTCATCTCTAGATTGAATCTCAGCCTCTACTGTGTTACCCCTGTGCAAAACTACTACCGGAAATCTATATATACAGGCTTCTGAAGCAAAGAATGGACCATGAGAATTATCATCTTTTATGAAAACTTACTCTACAGTATATATCACTCAAGCATCTTAAGCATTGGAATTGTAATTAATATCAATTATCATTTAGCATATTAGCATAGCATCAGTAGATTTAGAATCATGGTAGCATCATTAGTTTTTACTGTAACTTCCATTTAGCGGGTTTCATGTCAGGATAGTTTATGGTAGCTCCATATCATTTAGGAATCATTAGCAATCATCACATCACAACATTTACCATCATTTTGTTCTCTAGATAGGCATTTTAAATAGTTACGGTGCTTACAAATCTGAGAGCCTCTGTAACTTGGTAAATGCTTGGAGATAGGAGATAGTGGGACGCATTCAATCTTTTCTCTATTTTAAATTAGTTTAATTCATGATTAATCTTGATACAATGTTTCATTAAGAGGTGTATTTAATTGTATTTAGTTTACTTTTTCCACAATTACAATAACTACAAAAATGTAAAGGCTGCAATGAGAAAGGTCTAACTTGGAGTGGATTAAGAACTGCATGTCATTGCATCAATGCTTTGAGCATAGTCACTTATGTACTAGTTTCAAGAGCATCACTTTGATCCTAATAGATCTTACATGAGAATAAATGACACCAAGTGGGTTAATTCCTTTCAAAATTAGCTAGATGGTTTCTTTTAACTTGATTAAGACAATAAAAGTGAAAAAAAAGATTGACGGGGTTGCATATGCATTCTCACCACTATCACAGTTAGTCATTTTTCATTATTGGAAGGTTTCTCTACAAAGGGAGAGTAAGACCACAACTTTAGAATAATCAATTTTTGAGATGGAGAATGAATTCCTTTGATAAGAAATAGTTTTTGCCTAAGCTTCATGTATGCAAGGATGCTCTTTTTGCGAATAGATGAAGAGAAGATATATTTTATTTCTAAGATGAATTAATATCATATGTAGATGGAGATAACCTTAAGAAAAGCTTGAATTCCCATTTCTTTGATAGGTGTATGGAACCCGTTGAAAATGTTAGAAAGGAAAATATGCAACAGTTTCAACAAATAGAGTAGTCTATTGTCTAAAAATAGTGCATTTTAAGAGTTGTAGAAGTCTTATAGATTTTTTCATAAATCCTTTTAAGGCTCTTTCATGTTTTCAAAGTTTATGGATTTATGTGTCATTTTAGAGGGTTCTTTCATAAAGGTTTTGTCACAAAGGAAAGAAATAGGGGAAATATTAGAGGGGATGTCAACATTGAATCAGAAAGAATAGTTGGATGATCTAGTTAGATCAAGGTGAAGAAATGGTATTAGTGTTTCGATTCAATCGAGCTTGACTCATTGATGTTTAGAAATAATTATTGTTGCATGAGACAACGAATTTTTTAGGATAGATAGGTGAAAGCTCAAGGCATTCCATTACAATGAGACATGTCAAGTGTGAAAATTTAAGTGACATTAAGCATAGGTAGAATAACATGATTATTGGAGAATCTTAAATGAATGGTGGTATCTTGTTGTGTCTACCCTGATGGACCCGTATCCTAGAAAAAGGAACATATCTTGCTTGGGATCAAGGAAGTGACTGCTAGCAGTTTCACGGTGTAGTTGTGTGGTCACATGAAACCATTCTTACTCAATGGGATGGAATTTTTCTTCCCTAATGCCTCTCTCTATGTGCATGTTGCTTGGTATAGTAGAATGTGTAGCTATTAGAGAGTATGTAAGATCATTGGATCTCTTAATGGTCAGTTTTCCCCATGAAAATCTCATAGGCCTTATCATTTCACTTGTCTAACTGAATAGATGTGTTCCATCAAGTGTTGAGTTGCTTGAAGCATTGACACCCACTTTTAGGGTGTCAGACAATAGTGTTTGAGATGAAGTGTTATTTCACAGAGGTCATCTTGTATGCATAACATTTTCTTTGGCCATCTTGAGTATTTTCTCCATAAAGGATCACAAGTAACTAGATCCATAACATGTTCATAGATTAACTACACAAGATCATTCTTTACAAGGGAAAGAATGCACAAATTCTAAATCATTAGTATGTAAATGGGATGTATATCATGTCTCAATGATCTTAAGGATGCATTTATTTTAGGAGGAATAGTGCCTATCAACTTTTGATACTAAGACAGGTGAGAGATAACTTGTGAACAACAATAGATTACCTTTACAGGGCATGTTGAAGAGCTTGTTAGGATGCTTGGTTGTTTCCTCTATTATGCATTATCTCCAAAAGCATGGGTCAGTTATACAATCACCAACCCTATTCAATGGATTCATCACTTTTGGTAGCTTTATCTAACTTTCCAAGATAAAGACCATGGTTTTCATCACTGAAGGCTAAGTATATGATGCAAGAGGGAAGTGATTCAGTGGAGGATCAGATCTATATCTGAGAATTTTTGTGTTTGAAGATGTTCAATGGGCTAAACTTGTGAGGAGGTTGATGAAGGACACTAGAAAAACCAATGAATCACGTAAGTAATGAATTTTTCATATCTCATTCATTTGAGTATCATGAACTTGTTTCTGAGTAGTGTAAAGTTGTGTTCATAGCATAGTCATGACAAATAAAGGCTCTCAATAAAGTCAAAATGAGTAATCATCAAGATAAAGTTGGCAATGTCACCACAGTCAAAAGGAAGAGAAGGTTCAATTAGGAAAATCACTATGTTCATGACTATGAAGTTCATTTATATTCATGGATGAACACTTCAAAGAGTAGTTTATGACTGTTATTTATGTTTATAGTTATGACTATAATATGAAGACAAACCTAGACCACCAATCCTATATGTTCCAATCTTCCATTGGATAGTGCATGGAGAAATAACAGGGGAGTGAGATTCAAATGAATATGAATGAACATGATAAGAGCTTGAGTAGAAGACAAAGAGCATCAATTTGTAGCCAATAAGAGGGAGCAGATGGGTATTTTAATAGAAAATAATGTAGTTATATCTTCATTCCATGAATTTGGTGCTAGAAAAAGCTTTCATTAAATTTTGAATGCTCACTATTATGAAGTAGTCGATGATGATTGATAGATAGCAATAAAATTTCTAAAGGTTTAAGGAAAAACAAATGAATATGACAAAGCGTTTATGAAAAAGCACCAGTCAATCTACTGATGACTGTCATAAGGAAAGTGTCAAATGAACATAATAAAGAAGTTAGAAGTTGGTCAAATGGGAAATTCAAATTATGAATTTGATCCAATGAGTGCCTCATTCCCCTACATGTTCAAAGAGAATAAGATGTTTCAATTTTATTGCTTTGGAGCTTATTCTTTATGGATTAATGGACAATCAGATCCTTGATGATCAAAATTATTTTAGTGAGCCTAATATGTCTTTGGAAAATCCTATTGATCATTTTATTGAAAGGACTTCAATGAAAGTTAAAATCTTCAAAAAGGGAGGATACATGAACAAAGACATTGAATCTAAAAAGTGCATTTGGTTTAGTGCAATCAGCTAGAAGCATTTAAGATTCTAAGTGCACTAAAGAGGATGACACTAGAGACTATTTTACTTGAGGAAGGTTCATTTAAAGGGTCCAAAATGGCATATGATGAAACTAGTGACAAAGAGTTAAATAAAAAAAGAGGACTGTTATAGTGAATTAAGTGAAAGGTCTTCTTTGAAAATGATAATTGCATTCCATAAGACAGTGATAAAATAGTCATTTTGTAAGAGGATAGTGTTGGAGTGTAACTTAAGAGATATTATGGATTGCATATCATCAGTGACTATAATGTCACTTCATGACAGTGATTTATAATGTATGATAGTTGTAAAAATATGCCATGAACATAATGAAGAATCATATAGAATATATAAAGACCCTTGATGACACTTCAAAGATGAGTTTGGGAATGAATGGTGATAGCAGCAAGTGCACAAAGGTCAATTGATTCAAGAGTGACTATGATCAAGAAAAAAGGTGCTATGAGAGGGTAACACAAATATGAATCTCCTACTACTTCAATATCTCCCATATCCTCCTAATGTATTTGATCATCTCTAAACATTTTTGCATGCTCCATAAACATTTTTTTCATTGAGGAGGTTAACCAACAAGTTGGAACATATTTTGGGAGTAGTTTGACACATTAAAAGGTATAGGAAGGCATCTAGGAGATGTGTTAGGGGTCTTAGTTGATGGAAAAGGTCAAGGGAGGAATTTTTCAACACTCAAACAACCTTTTGGAGTAGTTTGAGGGGCTAAAAAGTAGGCATTATTGTTTTGGACGACTAAAAGAGATTGAACCCACAAGATGATGTGAAGGGTTATCTTTTTCTCTTCCACACATGTTCCTATATTCTTGTAAGTTATTGAACAACATAAAGGAAAGGCCTTAGGTAGTCTTTTTCACTAGTTCTCTTCTCTCTTGGAGTATTGTATTGAAATTTTTTTTGAGTTCTTTCATATTGGAGCAGTAGATGTAGCTCATTTTCAAACTTGTACAACTTTGTAAGCACCTCTTTTATCAATAAAATTTAGTAGTTTTTCCTTTTCAATGGCTTTTTCATTGTGTGTTTATGAATGATTGATACTTATTTCTATGATTTTATGTATAAATCCTCAAGTTTGTTGTCTCATTCTAGCAACTTTAAGTAGAAAAAATTTCTTATATAGGTCATAAGTTATTTCATTGATTTTTACACTCTTTATTTGTGAAAGATATATCTAGTCATCCAACTAAAGTTGTAAAAATATCAAATTTCTTATGAAATACTAATGTAGGACCATGTTAAACAATTGAGCTGTGTGAATTTTAACTAGATATTTTGGAAAATTGTGTGTTAAAATAGTAGAATAGGTTTGAAAACCTTTTTGGTGTATCACCTTTTAGACTTTAGGTTCATTTTCATTTTTTCTTCTTACTGTTTTCCTTAGCATCATTATTTTACCTAGTTTAGGTGATACCAAGGGAACCAACCCTCTGTTGAGGTTCTCTTCAATCATAGGTGACCCAAAAACTTGGAAGAGATCCAATGTTTAACCAATAAGCTATGTTATGTAACTTAGCAAGGGTGCATTATTTTGTGATAACAATTTTTGGCATTCCCGGTGGGACTGATTGAACCATCTCAGTTCAATATTTTTTCTTTTTCTACTAATATTTGGTGTGTATATCAATAGTTTCTTCCTTTGGGGGAAATATTTCTCACACACCTAGTGACTCCAACTTATTCTATTGGTTTCAAAGAGGCCAAGTGTTGGTATTTACTTAGTTTTTACAAAAAAGATTAGACTTTATTATTTTTATTTTTTGAGCTCATGTCTATGAATATTCAATGAGTTTCTAGTTTGTTTATATTTCACACTATGTCTTCATTTCATGGGGATATGTTTTATCATCAACCACTCCATGAAAATTTTGTTCATATACCCTTCAACTAGCCATACCTATCATGAAATACTACTAGTTTTGTCTCAAATGACCCTATAACAGTAATTCATCAACATTATTATCATGCTTACCACCCAACCACCCTTACTAAATCTTATTGCAAGATTTTAATCAACCCCAAGAAGTCATTCCTATGCCAAACGAACATGGTTTCTCTCCTAGCCATCTTCCAAATACTGACAATTTAGAGATTAGTTACATCAAGTAGTAATTGGAAAAAAAAAATTGATTTGCAACTATAGGAGTTGGCTTATTAATTCTACCAACATGAGCAGGAGTTATATTATTAGAGGAAGTATTATGAGGAGCCTCTTGCAAAAGATATTTCTAAAAAACAAGATCAGATGAATCTTTTGCTTGCTCAAGTGCAAAGATTAGAAAATCAATCATCCACTTGTGTTCCAAATCAGCATATAAAGGAAGAGTTTCCCAAGTATGAAATCTTGAGTTTCAAACAAGTTATTCCTTTCAAGACTTCAAGCCAATCTTCTAAGTTTGAAATTCCAAGTTTTAGGGACCTACATCTTCTGCAAAAGCCTAATATCCCTCAAGAAAAACCTTCTCCAAAATGTATACTTCCCCAAGAAACCCAACAAGACCTTTATAATCATCCCTCTTGTCCTATCACTGTTTGCCTCTATAAAGGTGGTTCTATTGTTTACCAAGATAATTGGTTTAGTAAGAAATCAGAGAATGTTTTCAGGGAAGAAGAAGAGGTATTTTTCTATTGATATCATTGCACATGAGGTAGATGGGGAAAAAATATATTTATTGCAAGTGTTTGATGAATGTGATCAGTTAGGAAAACAAGTTGAAGATCATGGTCTTTTGGGGCAGTAGGCTAAAGGAAGAAAAATAGGTACTAAGTGTGAAGTTTTGACAGATTTATTGAACTTCCATTTTTTATTGAAGAAAAGGAGATTATTCCAATGACTATGATAACAAATTAGTTGGGAAAGTAAGACAATAAGCAAGAAAGAGGTGATGTAAAGGAAGTTGTAGCATTCTCTTTTTATGAACTTCCATGTTTTTTTGATGAGGATGAAAAGATTATGTGAGTTGCAATGACATTACAAGTGTTAGAGAAAGTGGAAATTAACAATTAGCATGAAGAGAGGTTGGTTTTTAAGGAGTAAAAATGAGATAGCCTTGTTTCATAAAATATAGAAGAAGTTGATACACACAAGGGTTCTGGTCAAAATGAATATGATGTCAAAATCAGTCCTCCTATATAGAAACGTAAAGAAGAGGTTGAAGAAGATATTTTTTGGGATGAATCGGAAACATTTTGTTTGAATCTAGATTCCAATATAGTAGTTATGGAAGAGGAAAATCATCCCAAGAAGCAAGACAAAAAGGCATAAATTTCTGCATTTTTGTCAAAAATGTCACAAGAGATTGTTGTCAAAAATCAGCAAGATGATGAAGTAGCAGCTTACAAGCATAAAACTAGCATGGATACCTGAAGGTTTAACCTTTCAAGAGGTTTTCCTATTACACAACTAACAATAATGGAGGCCACTAAATAATTGCAATTCATTCTTGCACCCAAACATGAAGTTGCAATTGAAGGAGAAGGAATTCAACCCACTTATCCATCTCAAATAGCGTGTATGGCCAACATAAAGAGGTAAGTGGATGTGATTTCATTTTTCAAGAGTAATTGCAGCCATTGGTTAAAAATTTGTTTAATTTTTGTTTCCTTTTTTCCACAAATGAACATGTGAAGCACTACAAAATAATGATGAACAATGTGGGAAATGGGGATGCTTTATAACCTAGGTCGTAAAACACCAAACTTCTCCAATTATCACTAAAATATGTCCTAGGTCCCAAATTTGATTGACTATCAACCCCACATGTGAGTCAATTCTCAACAAGGAATACCTCGAAGGGAGTTATTTAAGATTTGAGGGGTTCACCACCAAGCAAAAGCTTGGAAAAGACAACTTAACATTCAACTCACAAAACCTAATTGTGCAACCTAAATACTGAGTGCAAATGCTGAAATTAAGCAACAACAAGTTAGGATGTGTGTACCTGGGAAGTTTGGAAATGTGATGAGGATTCTAAAAATGTAAAAATACTATCAAAATATGCCAGGGAGGAGTAATAATCCTTATTGTTGTCTTAGTCCTACTGCTATTTTTGGGAAAAATGCAAAATCTTCGGATGTTGAAAAATGATCTAAAATAATCTCTACAAAATTCCACTTGGAGGACTAAGAGACCCTTGCTGCTGACATAGTCTCATCTTGAATTTTTGAAATCTCTAAATGTGATACTAAGGCTCAATGTCTACACTTCCTTCTTCTTGGATCTCAAATTTTGAAACTTCCAAATCTGGCCAATAGGTGAGTTTCCATGAAGATGACAACTTTGTAATGCAATTTTGCAACTTTGCACTCCAAATGATCTTAACCTAAATCTGCAAACAAAAACATGCAACAGAGGAAAAATATGTTGTTTGTTAGTAAATGGGGGTTTTCCTTGGTCAAACCCCTTGTTGGTAATTAAACCTTGGAATGAAATGAAATAATGGAGGGAAATGATGAATGAACAACATGCACTGTTACGAATCACCAAACCATTGTTATGAAATATGCAAACTTGTTCACAAAATGGCTAGCTTGAACGTGGATCCTGAAATGCTTAAATGCTTAATAGATCTCGACTTCAATTGCCTAATTGAATCAAAATCCTACATCACAAATGTTAGCTCACAAAAACACATGATGCAAGAATATCCTTAATATGATGCTTGAATCCTGATGATGGCTCCAAATGGTTGATGAATGGCTCTTGATTTTTCTTATGAAGTCAATTGTGTTATTAGGAATAATCTCACAAAAGTATTATATTCTTGGATGAAAAAATGAGTGAAAGAACCTTGTATTTATACTTATCCATGCTTAATATCTCAAAATTACACCACATCAAATTGACATATGAATTCATTAATTAAAGGAGACTAAATCCCACCAAGATTTGAAATTAAATCTTGAAAAATAACTAAAGGGGGACTAAGATTTCCTAGGTGGCATCTGAGTCCTGAGGCATGAAACCCAGGGCACAGACTCCAAAAAGGGGACCAATTAAGGTCCTTTTGAAATTAGTCTCCCAATACCTTTGGAGGAAAAAGACACCCTAGGTGGAATCTTTGTCCCGACCTAAAAATTAGGGACACACAACTAAAATCATTAAATTATCATTTCCCCTTTGATGATTGTTGAGATTATCCATAAAAAAATACCATTCATTAGGCTTGTGGATGCAAAATAGGACCAATTAAGACATTTAAATAAGGATAAATAAAGCAAGGTGGGCCCAAAAAAGTGTGAAAATGCAAGGTTGTGCATTTTCTTTCACTAGAAATGAGAAAATGAAGCTATTTCAAGGAACCAATCAATGGTTTTTTGTGAGAAAATATTCTTGCTATTTAGTATAGATTAGGATATATTCCTTTCAAGTTAATAGGTGTTGTTGCACAATTCTACTTTTCCTTTCTCCAAGTGATAAGGTACAGTTAGTTTAGGTGTTTTAGTTAGTTGTCCCTGAGGTGTTGCAATAGTTTTCCAAGTTTATTTTCAGGTTGTTTCAGGTTTTTCTTGACTCCATGGATATCTTAGGCTATTTGTCTTAGATACTTAGCAGGAAAGCATTTCACAGAGGTTGCCAAAGATGTTAGTCTATTTTCAGGAATTTCGTTCAAATAGCTTTCTAAACATGTTCATCATGATGTTCACCAATTATTTGAAGAATGTTGGGTCATGGCTAGTATAAAGAAGTAAAAAATTCACAAGATAGGGTCTTATATATCCAAAAGCAAGTAAATAGAATTACATCTATCAAACCATGTTTCTATTTTTGGAAAAGGGAGTAAAGTGTGTCTTTTGAATTCCTTTGAAAAATTCAAGGTCATGTTACATGCTTTGGGAGGGAAAACATTAATGAAAAGGTTGGATTTCTCTTTGACTAGTTCGAGACCATTAGGATTTCCTATTATGGTTGCTTTACTTCCACATTTTGGCAATGTATAATGGTGTTCTGAGCACTTATGAGAGCAACCAGGGAATTTATTGACCATCATGGAACAATTCAAGGTCGTGAAATTGGTTAGGAAGCTTGTAAATATTTAGTATTTCTTTTCAGAAGCGAAGTAGTTTCATGCACAAAGGGGTTTGGAAAGCACTAAGCAAAGTTGCAGTTTGAATTTCAAAGAATATTCCTATAGAAACTTTAAAGGTTGTAATGAGAAAGGCATGAGGGTATGTGTAGGATCATGATGGGCCAAAATGTGGCGATCTTTTGGGTGTGTAGGGTATGTGTCTGACAACTTTTTTTTAACCCAAAATTGATGAAACAAAAAGGGTTTTTAAAGAGGATTCTTAGCTTTCCACCAATATAAATTATGCTTTACTTTGAATTTAATAAATAATTATTATTCATTTTCTATTTGAATTATGACTAAAGTCCTGATTGATAGGCTGATTGAAAAGCATCTATAGCTTTCAAACAGTATCACATTTTTTTAATATAAAACATGCATCACATTCTATGCTTTGCATACTATAGGATTTAAAAAGAAAAATTGAATTTCATTAACTTTTCAACAAGTTAAGGTGGTCAGACATATGCATTTTTATATTTTTTAAAAGTTGTAATAAAAAAATCATAATTAATTATTTGCTTGGAAAAAAATTACAAAAAATATGCATCACATTTGGACATGAGTTCTCTACTTATATCTAAAATCTTAGAAAAAAGTATTATCACTTTATTGTGGTTAGGGTGGTCAGACAGACACCTGCTTCTTATTTTTTCCTTGAAATTTAAGTACTACTACATTGAAATTTCAGATTTTCACCAAATAGAATTTAAAAAAAAAAATAAACCTAGTCGTTTAGAAACTACATTTAGTTTTCTACATATTTTATTTTTACATATTTTTGAAATAATATAGATAACTTATTCAAATTTTTATGTCAAGTTTCCTAACTCTGATTTTTCTGAATTTTTTTCCACTTAAGGGCCTATTTTTTCCATGATGATCCTACATATACCCATGACTTGTAGTGGATTAAGAACTAAATTTTATTATATCAATGCTTTCAACATAGTATCTTATGCACTAGTTGCAAGAGAATCTCTTTTCTACTAATAGATCTTACATGAGGATAAATGACACCAAGTGGGTTAATGCCTTCCAAAACTATCTAGATGGTTTCTTTCAACTTGATTATGACCATAAAAGATAAACAATAGACTGAAAAGGTTGCATATGGGTTCTCACCACTATCATTGTTAGTCATTTATCATTATTGGAGGGTTTCTCTGTAGAGGGAGAGTAAGACCACAAGTTTAGAATAATCAATTTTTGAAATAGAGAATGAATTCCTTTGAGAAGAAATAGTTTTTGCTTAAGCTTCATGTATGCAAGGATTCTCTTTTGTGAATACATGAAGAGAAGAGTACTTTATTTCCAAGATGAATTCATATAATATGCAAATGGAGATAACTTGAAGAAAAGCTTGAATGTGGATTCCTTTAGGAGGTGTATGTAACCTATTGAAAATGGTAGAAAGGAAATTATGCAACTCTTTTAGCAAATAAAGTAGTCTATTGTCAGAAAATAATGAATTTTAAGAGTTTTAGAAGTCTTATAGTTTTTTCATATTTTCAAATTTTATAGATTTATATGTCATTTTTGAGTGGGTTTTCATAAAGGTTTTATCACAAAGGAAAAAAATAGAGGAAAAAATAGAGGGGATGTCAACATTGGATAAAAATGAATAGTTGGATGATTGAGATAGGTCAAGGAAAATAATGGGTTTTACATGCAAAGATATGGTATCAATGTTTCAATCCAAGCGATCCTGACTCATTGATGTTTAAAAATAATTATGATTGCAAGAGAAAATGACTTGTTTAGAATAGATAGATGAATCTCCAAGAATTCCATTGCAACGACACATGTCAAGTGTGAAAATTCAAGTGACATTAAGCATAGGTAGAAGAAAATGGTTACTGGAGAAACTCAAATGAATGGTGGTATCTTGTTTTGTCTACCCTGATGGACCTGTATCCGAAACAAAGGAGCATATCTTGCTTACCAGTCAAGAAGTGACTACTAGTAGTATTAGGGTGTAGTTGTGTGGTCATTGGTGACCTTTCTTATTCCATGGGCTACAATTTTTCATTCCTAATGCTTCTCTCTATGCACATGTTTCTTGGTATAGTAGAACATGTAGCTATGCTTTGCATGCACAACACAATCTCAAGGTGGTTTCCTCATATAAAGTGTGTAAGAGTAGTGGGTCTCTCAATTCCTAGTTTTCATCATGAAACTATCATAGGCCTGATCATTTCACCTATCATAGTGGAATGGATGTATTCCATCAAGTATTGAATTGCTTAAAGCACTAAGACCCACTTTCAGGGCATCTGACAATAGTGTTTGAGATAAAGTGTTTTTTCATAGATGTTTTATTGTATGCACAATAGTTGCTTTGACCATCTTGAGTATTTTCTTCATCAAGGTTCACAAGCAACTAGATCCATAAATTGTTAATAGATTGACTACAGAAAATCATTGTTTACAAGGGAAATAATGGAAAAAGATTGAATCAACAATATACAAATGGGACATATCTTTCCTGCATGATCTTAAGGAGTGAAACAATGAAAATAGGGGAGGTCTCTCTACCTTTGAGGAGATAGGGTTCCTCCTATTTCTTGTTCTCTTGTTTCATTCAAGGAAACCATAGATATCTCAATCTAAGGATAGAGTGAAGGAAAGTGATCTTCTAAAGGTTGTCGTAGGTTATGATTAATGAGTAAAGAGGGGTTCACCACCAAGCTAGGGCTTCGAAAGACTAGTAACATGCAAAACCTAATTATGGAACCTAATGAATGCAAAACTATAAGAATTGACCTAGAAATGAATGGAAAATAAATAAAAATAATAATAAATTAGAATGGTGCATGTAGAAACATGAATGTGCCTAAAATAACTCTGAAATCTTGAAGATGCAAAATTTAGGTCACACTAGGACACATATGCTAGGTTGGGCATATAAGTCCTTATCTAGGGTTTCTAGGCTAAAATAGGAATCTGGCAATGTTGAATGAAGATCATCATAAATATGGAAAAAAATTTATACTAGATTGAAATGCCACTTCTAGCATATCAATCCCATTGTGCTTTTTTTAAAATTCAAAGTACATATCTGCTCTCCAATCTCTATTCTTTATTCCCAACCTGATTTCTTGATCTAAACTTGTGAAAAGACCTGCAAAATAGAATAGTGTTGGTTTTCTTATGGGGGATTTTCCTTGGTCAAACCCCTATTTCAATAGTTAAACCTTAATAGAAATAATGGGTCTTGAATGTAAATGTGAACATAAACCCTAACCTTAAGTTTATCCAAGATTAGGAAATTTGAAAAGCACTGCAACCTTATTCTAATGTGATATAATGAGATGCATGAATGATAGAATGAAGATGAATGACTCACTTAGGGAGATCTCTAATCACCCTAATAATCCATAATAATTTATTTACCTTCCTTATTTTGAAAATAAAGTGATAATGAATGATGGAATCAATTAGGAAACAAGTCATAAGGCTTGGCTTGATAGCTAGTTGGATCTCCCCAACCTAGAATCCATCATGATTCATCATAGGAAACCATACTCAATCCTTGACAATTCTATATCTTGAATGGAAGTGAGTTTGAAAACCTACAAAAACACTATAATGTTGCTCCAAGACTTCTACATTTCTTGCTACTTGCTTTTGTGAAAGAATTCTTGAGTGCTTGTGAATGCTTAGATCTTGAATTGCTTTCTCTAGATTCAAAATAATGAATTAGAAGCTTGTTTATATAGGCACTATACCTAATTTATTGTTTATTATATCTCAAAAGCTAACATCAACCAAATATTTAAATTAAACACTTGAATTTCTTTCTCAAACACTAAAAATGGGCCACAAAGGACTTATATGCCACTTGTGGCATATGGATCCCACCTACAGGGACTCATACACCCAAGGTGGCACTAGGGGTGGGCCAATGATGGGTTATAAAATTTAATACTTTTGTTGATTTTGTAAGGATTTTAGTTGAAATAAGGCTTGAGATCCAAAATAAAGGGTCTTATGGGCCTATTAATGATGATTTGAAGGGGTCATGAATGCAAGGGTACCAAAATAGGTCCAAATTAGGTAAGGGATTATACCATCTCCAAGAAGGGAGTACATTTTTTGTTGCCACAAGGAGACAATTATTTTATAAGGAATGGTGCCTACTAGCTTTTGATACTAAGATAGGTGAGAGAAAACTTGTGAACATCAAAAGATTACCTTTATAGGGCATGTTGAAGAGCTTGTTAGGTTGCTTGGTTGTTTCCTCTATTATAAATCATCTCCATGAGCACGGGTCAGTTGTACAATCATCAACTATTTTCAATGGATTCATCACATTTGGAAGCTTTAGTGACCTTGAAAAGATAAAGACCATGGTTTCTACCACTGAAGGCAGAGTTTATGATGCAAGAGGGAAGTGATTTAGTGGATGTGAAGATCTATATCTAAGAATTTTTTTGTTTGAATATTGTTAGTGGGCTAAACTTGTGAGGAGGTTGATGTGTACTGGAAAGATGAATGAATCATGTAATTAATGAATGTTTCATATCTCATTCATTTGAGTATGATGAACTTTTTCTTGAGTAGGGAAGAATTATGTTCATAGTATAGTCATAACAAAAAAGGATTTCATATTTTTCCCCAAGTTTTTTGAAATGTCACCGAGTAGGAAGAATCCTTTGCATGGTGAGCTATAGATAGTTTCCTGCATGGTGGGTGTTTTTCCTCATATTGAACATCAGTTTGATCACTATGTGGTGAGCACATGTCCTCTGGATGGCACACTTTTGGTGGAGGTTGTTGTGTGGGTTAGTGTGGGAGGGGGGCATATTCCCTCTCCTCTTGACATATATGACTACCTACAGAAATCATTTTTCTGAGGATGCTCATGCCCAACTTCCTCCTACACCTCTGGCTAAGGTTCAGCCTTTTCCATGCACACGTGCATCCCTTGTTGTGGTTTGTGGACCAA
Organism: Sequoia sempervirens; assembly: GCA_007258455.2. NCBI lineage: Eukaryota > Viridiplantae > Streptophyta > Pinopsida > Cupressales > Cupressaceae > Sequoia > Sequoia sempervirens. Next base: position 43,521,315 of record VDFB02358134.1, read on the forward strand.
AGATACCTAAGAATGAGGATTTTTATGTGCGTAAGGGTGTGGTCTATATTTTCAATGGCTTGTAGCCCTCCCTTCTTGATCTACATGAGTGGGTTTCCATTTCCTGGAAGTCTATTATTTCTAAGCAAATTGACCTCTATCCCAGTGCTAGAGTTTTTTTTCTCTACAACCTTTTCTTCCTTTGAGGATCATGAAAGAGTGTTGAACTGGGGGTGGATGTGGGGTGTTCATTCATTATTCATTCAGTCTTGGTCTCACTTTTTCAATCCTCTTACAAAGCCACTAAATATCAGACCAGTTTGGGTCTGACTGTCGAACTTCCCTCTCCAATTTTGGGAGGATTCTTGTTTTGAAGCTATTAGCAATGTCATTTGTTACTTTTTGAAGGTGGAATCGACATTTTGGGATCTTGGGCATACTATGGTGGGTTGTCTTTTATTCAATTCTGAAATCTCCAAACCTCTTCATGGTGATGTGGCCTTGATGGTGGAGGGCAGATCTTGGAAACAACTTTTGGACTATGAGGGGATCCCCTTTTTGTGTAAGAGATGTTTCTCCATTGGTCATCTAGCCTCTAGCTACCCTCCTGCTCACTACAAGGGCACTATTACTTGGTGGAAGGATGCTCTCCCAAACCATCTCACAGTGGGCTCTCCCTCTTGAAATGGTTCCTTTGGGGAGGACATCCCTTCACCAATTCTTCTTTGGAGGTTGGGTCTCCCTAGGATTCTCCTTTGACTATCCCTTCAGTGGGACCATTATGCTGGTAGAGCCTCCCTATCCCTCGATGAACACTTATGTTGATCCTTTGAATGTTCCTAACTCCTCTTTTGTGTTGTTGGCTTTGTTGTGTGGTGGCTCTCTATCCTTGGTGGTTGTTGGGGAACCGCTCATCTCGCCTCACTTGGGGGACTTCGATTCTGAACCTTCATGGTATATTGTGTAGAGAGAAAAGAAGAGACTCCTCAAACTAGGGCCTTGGGTTTTGGGATTTAGATATGTCCCCTTTGATTCTGGTGTTTACTAGGCCTCGTTCTTCTTCCGTCAGACTATCTGTTGTCTATTCATGTTTTATTTTTGTTATGTGTGTTTCCTGTTAGGACCATTTTTCTTCTCTTTCTAGTTCAAGTCCTATTTTGAACTAGCTTCATTTTGGCCCTCTAGGCTCTCCATGTAAAGGAACAATACCCTATAAATGCTACTTACTTTATCAAAAACAAACAAAGGCTCTCAATAAATTCAAAATGAGTAACTATCAAGATAAAGTTGTTAATTTCACCACATTACAAAGGCAGAGATGGTTCAATTAGGACAAAGACTATGTTCATGACTATGAATTTCATTTATATTCATGGATTAACACTTAAGATAGTAGTTTATGACTCTAAATTAAGTTTATTGTTATGACTATAATATAAAAACAAACCTAGCCCACCAATCTTGTACATTCCACTCTTCCATTGGATAGTGCATGGAGCAATAACAAGGGAGTGAGCTTCAAATGAATAGGAATGATAGTGATAAGAGGTTGAAAAAAAGATAAAGACCATCAATTTTTAGCCAATAGACAGGGAGTAGTTGGGTATTTTTTTAGAAAATAATGAAGTTATATCTTCATTCCATGAATTTGGTACTAGAAAGAGTTTTCCTTAAATTTTCAATGCTCACTATTATGAAGTATTCCATGATGAATGATAGATAGCAATAAAATGGTTGAAGGATTAAGGAAAATCAAATTACTATAAATGAGGGGTTATGAAAAATCAACAGTCATAGTCTAATGATGACTGTCACAAGAAAAGTGTCAAATGAACATAATAAAGAAGGAAGAAGCAATTCAAATGGGGAATTCAAATATTGAATTTGATCCAATGAGTGCCTTGTTCCCCTACATGTTCAAAGAGAGTAAGATGGTTTAGTTCTATTATTTCAGAAGTTGTTCTTTGTGGTTTAGTTGACAATTAGATCCTTGATGATCTAAATTATTTCCTTGAGCCTAATATGTCTTTGGAGAATCCTATTGAGCATTTGATTGGAAAAGACTTCAATCAAAGTTAAAATCTTCAAAAAGGAAGGATACAGGAACAAAGGAATTGACTCAAGAAAGATCATTTAGATTAGTGCAATAAGCTAGAAGCATTTAAGATTCTAGTTGTACTAAAGAGGATGACACTAGAGACTATTTTACTTGATGAAGTTTCATTTAGAGGGTACAAAATGGCATCTGATGAAACTAGTGACCAAGATTTTAATAAAAAAAGAAGACTATTATAGTGAACCAAGTGAAAGGTTTTCTTTGAAAATGTTAATTGAAGTCCATAAGATAGTGAAAGAATAGTCATATTATGAGGGGATAGTGTTGGAGTGCTTAAAAGACATTATGAATTGTATATCACCAATGAATGTATTGTCACTTCATGATAGTGATTTTTAATGCACGATAGTTGTAAGAAAATTCCATCAACATAATGAAGAAGTAGATAGAATATAGAGAGACCCTTGATGATAGTTCAAAGATGATTTTTGTAGTGAATGGTGACAATTAGCAAGTGCACAATTGTCAAGTGATTCAAGAGTGACAAGGATCAAGACAAATGGTGCTATTATAGGGTAACACAAATGCCAATCTCCTAATCCTTGAAGATCTCCCACATCCTCCTAAGGTATTGTATCATTTTTACTTATTTTTCATATGGTCTAGATAAGTAGTTTAAGAACATTATAGTAGTTTCAAACATTGAGGAGGTTGAGTGAGTTTTTCAAAAAGCTGGATCATATTTAGTGAGCTTTTTGACACATTTTAACACATTGGAAGGAATCTAGGAGTTCTTTTAAGGGTCTTAGTTGATGGAAAAGGTCAAGGGAGGAATTTTTCAACACTCAAACAGCATTTCAGAGCAATTTGATGGGCTAAGAAAGTAGGCATTATTTATTTGGACATGCAAAAGAGATTGAACCATCAAGATGAAGCTAAGGGTTATCGTTTTTCCTTCCACACATGTTCCTATCTTCTAGTGATTTGTTGAACAACATAAAGGCAAGGCCTTGGGAATTTTTTCACTAGTTCTCTTCTCTCTTAGAGCATTGTATTGTAACTTTTTCTTCATTCTTTCATGTTGGAGCCATAGATGTAGATCATTTTTCAAACTTGTACAACTATGTAGGCACCTCTTTTACCAATAAAATTTAGTGGTTTTTCCTTTTCAATGGTTTTTTCATTATGTGTGTATGAATGATTGATACTTATTTATGTGATTTTATGTATAAATCCTCAAAAAAATTTATCTCATTCTAGCACCTTCAAGTAGAAAGAATGTCTTATATAGGTCATAAGCTATGTCATTGATGTTTACACTCTTTATTTATGAAAGATATCTATTCTTACTTACCAAGTTGTAAGCATATCAACTTTCTTATGAAATACTAATATAGGAGCATATTAAACAATTGAGTTGTGTGAATTTTAACTTGGTATTTGTGAAAATTGTGTGAAAAAATTATCATAATAGGTTTGAAAACCTTTTCGGTGTATCACCTTTTAGAGTTTAGGTTCATTTCATGTTTCCTTCTTACTCTTTTCTTCAACATCATAAGTTTACCTAGTTTAGGTGATATAATGGGAACCAATCCTCTGTGGAGGTTCTCTTCTATGATAGGTGACCCGCACACTTGGAAGAGGTCCAATATTTCAACAATAAGCTAAGTTTTACAGCTTAGCAAGGGTGCATTATTTGGTGATAGCAGTTAGTTAAGTTCATCATCAAGAAAAGGACACTTATCATTGTTATGTTTACAAATGACTAGATCCTTTCATTTGAATAAATATTTCCAAATGTTATGGAAACTAGGAAGGAGAGAAATCATATGGATATTTCAACACCAACATGTCATCCACACAAATGAGATTTCCATGATCTTTCTCAATTGTGTCTTCTTTTAGTAAAGTGTTCTCACAAGTGGGGGAATTGTTGAGAGGGGAATGTAGATTAAGTAAAATAGTTGCAATGATCTCATATTCTGTATCATCACATCTTCCCAAGGGGGGATGAGGAGAATGAAAAGAAAGACTTTCACAAGCATCATTGATTGCATCTTCTTTCACCAAGATACCTTCATCACTAATAGGAGAGGTATTAGGAGGACAACTATGATCTTCACAATTTTCTATGCTTGTATCTTCTCCTATCACATCATTCCCACAAATAGGAGAGATAGGGGGGGGTGTTGAGTTAAGGATGGTGTCAACATTTTCATTCTCTTGCACTAAGAGATCCTCATAACTAGGAAATGTATTGAATGAATGACTAACATGCTTATTGACGAACTTTTTCTTTGCAAACTTGGAAAATAAAGATACTAACATGTGTGAAAAGTAATCTATACAAACTTAGTGACCTAGAATGAAATGTACAAATGCAATTTTCAAATTTGAAACAAGGTAACTTGTTGATTATACTATGCAATAATCTAAAACTAAAATGTTGTATTCAAATTTTATTTAAGCCATGCACACAACAAACATAATTAAGCTAGAACCAATGAAATGAATGAAACAAAAATGCAACAAACAGAAACAAATAGCTATTAGTAGCAAATACAAACACATAAATGATGTTTCTAATGTTGTAAAAGTTACTTTTAGGTTTGATCTGGGATAAATCGCCCAAATGGGTGTATGAGTCCCAGTTAGGGTTTTTAATGGATTCAAATAGTGAAAAATAGTCAACATAGAATTCCCAAAAATCTGGAAACCCACATGTACAGGGACTAAATCACCCAGAGGGGTGAATGAGTCCCAGTTACAGTTTTTACACCAAATTCAACAAATTTTGAGTTGATTCTAAGGCTTGTAAGTTGTATGTTGACTTGAATGTTTGTAATTGCAAAATTTCGATGAAATTAAGTGGTCTAAGATGCAAAAATGCAACCTATATTCACTTTTTACTAATGCAAATTAAATAATGCAAGACCTAATGCAAACTTAATTTAAGGTAGATCTAGGAATATGATGCACTCCAAATAAGAAAATAAGGTGTCCAAAGGCTGCGTTCACCAAAATGAAACCTCAAAAATAGTGCTCCACCTTTTGGGAGATGGAACTAAAGGGGGATTAAGGGTCCTCCCCCTATTTCACTTATGTTTCATTAAAGGAAACAAAGATCCCTCAACCAATTGGCTTGATTGAGGAATGGGTTAGAGTTTAAGAATAGTTTCCTTAAGTAGGATTAAAGAGAAAAGGGGCTTCACAACCAAGAAAAGGCTTGAAAAGCATGAGATGCAAGGAGTATACAAATCTAGCTATGCAACCTAGAAAATCAATAGCATGAAATCAGACTAATAAAATAGAGTGAAACAAAATGGTACTTGGAAGAAAGATGTGGTAAAAATAAGATCTAAAACCTTGAATTTATGAATTTTGATGATCACTAGGACTCATACGCTAGACTAGGAAATTTAGTCCCAAACAAGGGTTTCTGGGCAGGAACTAGAATCTCTCAGTGACAAGACTAGATCCACTAAAATGTAGAAAATGTGTAGTACTAGGATTCATACACCCAAGGTGGTGATTTAGTCCTAGTATTAGGGTTTTTTTGAAACTCTGGTATCCTCTAGTTATCTACTATATCATGTCTCCTACTAGATCTCTAAGTTTGAAAGCTTAAATTCTAGCCTATAGGTGACTTTCTGTGAAGATGACAACTTCTTGACAACTTGAAAACTTTCCTCAATCTTGCAACTTAGTCTTCAAAGGGTCTTCAAGATCCAAAACACCTAGATCTAAAATCATGCCTATAGGGAGAGAAAAGAACTTGTTGATTGTTAGAGAATATGGGTTTTCCTTGGTCAAACCATGTTTAGGTAATTAAACCTTATGATGAAATGATGTAACATGAACATGAAATATGAAACATGAACAATGATACCTTGAATGATGTCTTGAAATATAAATATATAGTGTAACATGAAGAGGCCATGAAGAATGTAGATCTTGATCTTTAATTAGATGTGGAGAAATTCTTAACTTGGATCTTGAATGCTACATCACAACACTAGCTCAACAACATGCTTGATGCATTATGCCATTGACATGATGATGGATCTTGAATTGCTGCAAAAATCTTTCATAAATCTTCCTTTCAATGCTCTTAAAATACTCTTGAATACTCTATAATGCTCTTGTGAAAGTACTCTTGATTGATTATGAATTTTGAGGATGAAACTGTGTAAAATAACCTTGTATTTATACTTATTTATTCCAAATTTCTCAAAATTACAATATTACAAGCCGACATTAGATCTAGGACAATAAAATCTTGACAAGAATTGAATTCAAAATAGTTCCTAGTTAATGCAGGACTCATATGCCAATTGTGGGATATGAGTCCTAGTAGCTAAAACTTGGGACATAGATTTCTAGGAATGTCTTGTTCAATATGAAATTTAAAATCAAGTCCCAAGACCTTGGTGGAATGCATATACCCAAGGTGGTGTATGAGTTCTAGATCACCAGATCTAGAACACATGACCTAAAACATTGAATTATGATTGGTCATTTAATAAGGTTGATAGACGTCAAATAGAAGCAAATAAGACATAAATAAGCCCAATTAATTAATGACGCCCTAGATTAGTGTGAAAGTATAAAGATACACTTCAGAACACCCTAAATAAGGCATAATTAGGTCCATTTAGTTTAAAAGGGTTCTAAACTTACTGTGAATGTGTAAAACACATTAAAACATTAAATCAAGGTGACATTAGGCTAAATTTAATACTAATTATTACTAAATTAAGTGAAAAAGGGATACGTTTTCCTACATTACTCTTTCATGGGTGGTAATGTTATAATTCCTTGACTTAGAAGTATGTGTAATATTTTTTCAGTTTTAGACATGGGACAAGGGAAATCTAGGTTCTTTAATTTGTAAGGCTTTTGTTTCTTGCTAGTGTATAGAAGTGAATTTGCACCCCTTGTGTAAATTCCCCTTTCACATAACTGCACCATAGAAAATAAAATTCGAAGGAGAAGTTCCAAATCACCCACCTTCCTTCCATCCACCTAGCATTTTTTCTTCGTGTCGGTGAAAGAAGATTTGTTGGGGATGAATGCACAACACGTGAATTTCTACACACCATGTTGTCATCCCTGATGGATTTTTACGGCTGAAGTTGGAAGAGGCATTACACACCCCATCGGGACTGAATTGTAACATCCCTCTTCAACCAACCAACCTCAAAAATTCCTTATTCCTTCTCATCCCACCTTCAAAAACATCCATTCTCACTTCATTTCTTGCTTCTTTCACATTCTCTAGCAATCTTCTACAACTTCTTCACATTCTGAAGCATTATAGGACTCCATTTTTTAGCATTACAGTAGCTTTTAACCTCTATCAACTGCACATTGCAAGTGAGGAAAACCATAGAAGTGTGGGATTGGAGTCTCAGGAGACCTCTCTTCATCACCACTACGACTATGGTGACTTTTCCAAGTCCATACCTTGCATTCTCCTCCATTGGCTAGTGAGATTTTGGGTGGAGATGGTAACGCTTCACCCCTCTCCTTTGTGATTTGATAGAGTAGCATAGTATTGTTTTGTAATGTTCATTTCTATCTTTTCTTTTCCTTATCCTATATTCTACTTCATTTCTTTCTAGTTGTTTGTGGAGGTGGAAACACTAAAATGGCAGTCTGAATGAGGCTAACCACTATACATCCCCAACAATTTTCCCTTTTTCTTGTGTGTAGGTGGATGTGTGTGTGTGTCGAGCTAGCTGGAGAATCGATGCTTTTGCGAGATTATCTTCATAACCCTAGCTTTTATTTACTTGATTTATCATCTTCATCTCTATTTTTCATACCTTGTCATTTTTTTTCCCATCAAGATCAACTAGCTAGGCTTCTAGTTAGTTTTTAGGTAGCTTGTACTATAATTTTTTGGTTTTTGGCTATACGGACGCTAGTGCACTTTGTTGTTGTCCTAAAACTACGTTGCTATCCTTGAATAGAGAGTTGTCTAAGGTACAATACCAACTCGAAAAACCAGCTCACCTAGCCTAAACCTGAACTTTGGGTCTTGAGAGTGAGAAAAGTGGGTATGTACAATATCATCATGGAAAAAATAGGCCCTTAAGTGGAAAAAAAATTAGAAAAATAAGAGTTAGGAAACTTAACATAAAAATTTGAACAAGTTATCTATATTATTTCAAAAATATGTAAGAATAGAATCTGTAGAAAATTGAATGTAGTTTCTAAACTACAAGGTTTGTTTAAAAAACAAAAAAAATCTATTTGGTGAAAAATTGAAATTTCAATGCAGTGGTACTTAAATTTCACAGAAAAAATAAGTAGGTGTCTGTCTGACCACCCTAACCACAATAAAATGATATATTTTTTTATAATATTTTAGATATAAGTAGAGAACTCATGCCCCAATGTGATGCATATTTTTTTGTAATTTTTTTCCAAGTAAATAATTAATTATTTTTTTTTTTATTACAGCTTTTTGAAAAAATATAAAAACTCGTACATCTGACCACCTTAACTTGGTCAAGAATTCATGAAATTAATTTTGTATTTTTTTAATCCTATAGTATGCGAAGCATAGAATGTGATGCATGTTTTGGATTCAAAAAATGTGATACCATTTGAAAGCTATAGAAGTTTTCCAATGATCCTATCAATCAGGATTTTTTTCATAATTTGAATAGACAATGAATAATAATTACTTATCAAATTAAAAATAAATAATAATTTATATTGTTGGAAAGCTGACAATATCCTTTAAAAACCCTTTTCATTTCATCAATTTTGGTTAAAAAAATAGTCGTCAGCCACATACCCATCATATTGCCACTTTTTGGCCCATCATGATCCTACACATACCCAAGTACTATATAGTTCTATTCATTCTCAATCCATATCCTTTTAGAGTTAGTTAAGTTAGGGAAGCCCTCCACTCTCAAATCTCTATGACCTGGAGCCTTGACGTGGTTGGTCCCCCTCTCTTACAGCTAGATTCGCCAACTTGTTGAGATAGATTTTGAGGAGGACGTAAGATGGTCCTATCACCCTTTTTAGGAATTGGTTGTTCTTTAGGAAGGTGGAAACTTATGTCAAGAGGAATATCTTGATGTCTAATCCCTTTGGTATCTTCATTTGGTATTTTTTCTAAGAGTTGATGAATTTCATGTTCATTTGTTGTATCACATCCTTGCTTATTTAATATCTTAAAGCCTTTTCCATAAGTCTCTTTGTGGTTGATTGATGTTTTGGTCACTTTGTTAATGTAGGATGGTTCAATGTTTGCTTGGTTAGAGGTTCTAGGTTCACCTATTGAAGGGAGATTAGGTTTAGTTTGTATCTCAATTTTAGGATGTAAAAGCCTAAACATCTCAAGTTTTGTTGGTTGTTTCATGGAAGGATAAAAGGATGCATTAGTCTCAAGATTATTAAAGAAATCATGTATGAATTTGTTCATGGTATCATCATCTTCTCCAATGATGTCAAATTCATGAAGAGGACATCCATTAGGGGTTGATTGAGCACGAGTGAGTTCAATTTCATTAGGATCATTTGCAAAAAAGAGACTGACACATCCACTAAGCATTTCAAAGACATCCAAAACTTACCAAAGCACATATCCATGATGAAATGCAATGTAATGACCTAGAATAAAATATGTATATACAATTTTTAGATTCTAAACAAGCCAAATTTTTTATTACACTATGCAACTATCTAAAAATAAAATGTTGTAAGTGCAATTTTGAAATTAAGCAATGCACTAAATGGAGCCAATTAAGCTAAGTCTAATGAAATGAATGAAACTTGAACTTAGAAAACTAAAATAGAGATCTGATAATAGAAAAAAAAAAAGCACAAAATGAATTTTTTAATGTTATAAAAATTAGATTCAATCTTGATTTGGGACTAAATCATCCAGATGGGAAAATGTGTCCCAATTAGGGTATTTGGAAAGTTCAAATAGTGAAAAATATATGGAACAAAATTCCAAGAAATCTGGAAAAATAACCTATATAGGGACTAAATCACCCAACTAGGCGAATGAGTCCTAGATTAGGGTTTTTAAACCAATTCAACAAATTCTAAGTTAATATTAAGGTTTCTAGGTTGTATGGTCAAATGATTATTTGCAAGTACAAATTTCCAATGAAATTGAATGATGCAAGATGTAAAAATGTAACCTATATGCAATTTTCACTAATGTAAGATTTAGAAGCATTAAATGTAATTCAACTAATGTAAATATAATGAAAAGTTAATGCATGCTAGATCTAGGACTACAATGTTCTCCAAATTAGAAATTAAGGGGTTCAAAGGTCAGGTTCACCAAAATGAACCAATGGAAAATGAGGTGTCCACCTTTTAGGAGATGGAACTTGGACCTATTTTGCACTTTAGTTCATTAGGAAACCAAGATCCCTCAATGAAGTGAATCAATTGAGAGAAGGACTAAGGGTTTCCTTGTGTGATTAAATAGGGGTTCACCATTAAAATGAAGTTTCAAAGGAGAAGTACAAACACTTATGCACAAAACCCTAGAAACTTGAAAACATGAAATCATACTTATAAAATATGGAATGAAACCGAAAGATACCTAGAAGAATAATGGAATCCAAACAAGGTCTACAACTCTAACAAAAATTTTTTTGAAGTGCACTGGGAATCATACGCCAACTAGGGCAATTCAATATTGCTACAAGAATCTAGGTAGAATCTAGAATCTTTTTGGTGACTGTTCAAGATCTACAAAAAAATTGCAAAAGGGTTGTACTGGGACTCATATACCCAAAGGGATGATTTAGTCCCAGTATTAGGGTTGGACTGATATTTCTATAGCCTCTAGTGATCTTTTGTAGCTTTCGTCTTATCTAATCTTTAAATCCAAAAGTCTAAATTTTTCCCTATAGGTGAGTTTTAGTGAAGATGACAACTTCTTGACAAATTTGAAAACTTTTTCAACTTTATCTTCAAAGGATCCTCAAGCTCCAATTCACCTAGATTTGCAATCATAGATTAGGAGGGAAAAATGTCATGTTAGGGAATAGGGTTTTGCCTTGGTCAAACCCCATTTTGGTAATTAAACCTTGAAATGAAATGAAATAGCATGAAGGAATGATGAATGAACAAATTCAATGTTGCAACTCACCAAAACCTTGGAATGAAGGCTACAAACTTAAGTGAAATGGCTCCAATGGATGTGGATCTTGACTCTTGATCTTTATATGAGATAATGCCTTTAAATACTTGCTTGAATCATGAAAAACTACATCACAAATGTTATCTCACAAACACACATGATGATTGAATCTTGAATGTAGCTCCAAATGCTTGATGATTTTCTCTTGAATGCTCTTGATCTCATAAACTTGCCTTAGGAATGCTCTCTTGAGGACTTGAAAATTTGTTAGGAGAAATAATGTGAAATAGCATTGTATCTATACTTGCTTATGCCTAATTTGACAAAACTACAACACTACAAGATGACATCAAATCTAGGATAATAAAATATTTCCATGAACTTGATTCAAAAATAGGTTTGATCGAACCCCTAAAAATGCTTTGTGTTGCATGCATCTCAAAATTATACAAAATTTTGGTTCATGTCTCTGGGCTTAGGGTTTTGTTTATTGTCATTTTTTAGGGTTTATGTTGCTAAAACCCTTCCTAAGTAACCCTTAATTTTTCACCCTTTCCAATGTCCTAATTCATTTTTGACCCCTTATCATCAATACCTGGTCATTTAAGTTACATCTTATGCCATCAGAACTCGTGAAGTAACCGACCCCTTGTGCCTAGGTCTGAAACATATTTTATTTTGTAAGGTCAACTAATTGACCTTGTTTGGCATTTACATCCTCTTATTAAAATGGTTTTAAGTCTTTTCAGGCATTTTCTTATGTTTTCCTTGGTGGTACCCATTTAAAACCTAACATTTTTCATGTGCATATTCTTAGCGATTATGATAACCGTCTAATTACCGCAAGCAGATCCTATTTGTTCCATGTGCCCTTGATCTAGTCTATTTTTCATTTAATTTTTCTAGCGGGTAGGAAGTAAAGTGCCACATGCCTTATAGATTGGAAATCCCAACACATTCGAGGGGTTAGCTAGCAATGTTTAAATAAGATTTACGGTGAGTGTTCTCTAATGTGGCTTCATCTAGGCCACTCCCTGCCACACTGTCTATTTTTACTTTGTCTTAAAATAATGTAGTAGGCTAGTGGGACTTAGCCATTTGTCCCTTTGTGGAGGGACCCACTAGGTTTTTAATGTAGTACAAATTCCATCAAGCAAAAATTGATGGTTGATAGTGGGTGACGTGGGTCAATCCTTACCACTCCTCGCCATCTTGTGCGAGACCCACTCGTGCTTCTTGTTTCTTAGTAGGGAAGCAGGTGAATCCCATGGAGAGTAATCTAACAAGCCAAAGGGACATTAGTAAAGGAGAAATATTAATAAAATATTCCAAGAGGACATGAAGGCTAAATGGTGCAAGATAGAAATTAATTTATTTTGCACATGCTCGAGATATGATGGGTATTTTTTATCTCAAATGTCATTTTTGTCATATGTTTGTGCATGTGGACAAGTGGTTTTTGTTAGGGAAAGTACATGTTAGTGGATTGAAATAAAATCCTGACCACTCCCCATCCTCGTATTGATCAAAGGTACAAGTGGCATAATTCTCATGAGCGAGTGGGAAATATTGACATGATAGGCTTTCTTCAATGCTAAGTGGATGGTTAAGTGTGTAGATAGAGTGGATGCATATCCACATCAGCTCTCCTAATTATACAAAGGCAATAGGTGTATGCGGTTGGCTTCCTAATAATCAATTACCTTGATTTTAATTGTATGCCAATATGTCTTGATGTATGATCAACGATTGAGATTCAAAATAAAGTGACTAATTGTTAGCTCACTTATGCAAGACTTCCTCGAGCATTAACGGTTGAGACTCTCAAATTTCTTGATATAATGAGAGTTGGAAGCCATATTTTTCTTCATAATTGCAATTAGAAGCCAAGAAATTAAGGTTAGGTCTGAGAAGAAGATGGTGTGATGAAATTTTGTATGAAGCTACAAAGGCATTGAGGATAGTTTCTCCTATGGAAACCACTATTGACACTATACACAAAGTATAGTGTCTAAAAGTGTCAATAGTGGTTTCCATATCAAGAAGAATCAAAAGACAACTCAAGCAAGTGAAAAAGGTAAATCAAAGAATGGACACATGTCTTGTGGTATGGGTAAGGAAAATGATTGTAATAAATTTATAGATATCCCATATGAAATTCATTGCATTGGTGACAAGGATGAAGATACATTTTCAAGCATTGTTTTTTTCTCATCACATGTAAATAGTGAAGGCATGGAGAAGGAGAGTTTGAGTATTCATTCTAAACACTTGGAGCATAACTTGGGTGATGATGAATTCCCTTGGAATAATGATCAAGGGGAAACTTAGGCCTCTGATTACTTTTATAAATAATATAAATATTTCAATTATGATGATCTCGAAGCTTTTTCTTTACATGAGGGATACAATGATACTAACTCTCATGGGTATTTCCCCTTACAAATGAATAAAAAAAATTCATGTGATGGATAATTGGAGTGCAATCCTGTTACATTAGATATAGAGCATGCTATTCTTGTGAATGATAATGAGTTTGAAGAGAAGAATGTATGTGTTTAGTATCCTAAGCTAAGCATGCAGTGTTGAAAATGATCAAAAGTATGGTGTTAACCAGTAGGATCATGTTCTAGGTGCTCCAAATTGTTTGTATGAAGTGGAGGTGGAATATGCAAGTTTTGTAGTAGAAATGAACATGATTGTTTTCAACAAGGAATTTCATGAAGAAGAGAGAAATGAGGAAGGTTGTTCAGTTGCTAATGAGCAACATTTAGATCATAATGGGTCTTTCACATTTGAGTTAGTATGTAGTTACATATAATTGATGAGGCACGTAAGCACATGTTAATTTCCCATATAAATCCTAAGTTATTTTAATCTTCCATTGAAACAATTTTCTTTGAGTTGTATAATGATTTGAAGAGTGAACTTGACCATGTTAATGAACCTAAAATGGAGATATTCTTCGATGCATGGGATGTTATTGATAATACTATTTATGGTGATGACCCTAATTTGAATAAGAGAAAAGACACCATAGGTTTTTGTGAATCACTTCTCCAAAGTGGTAGAGCATATGACAATATAACTAATTTACACTACTTAGACGAGTATGGCTATCAACTTTATAGTATGCCTGTGTATAAACATTTTTTTCCATTACACAAGATGATTGTAATTCTAGTGTGAGAAAAAAACTAGATCATTTTCCTAGGGTTTTATAAAAGCTTTATAATGATTCACATATATCACAAGTGGATTTTCAATGTCACCCCAAAGGGCTAGGATATATGTCCCTAGATGGGAATCCTAAAAGAAGTATGTATGAGGGTTTTAGGTTGGATGTTTGAACTGAATTTGATATTAACCCTAATAATGTTAGTTATCAAATGGATTCTGAATGTTTTAAACTTTCATTCTAGATGGATGACTATTTGGTGGAGTATGATTGTGAACTAAATGTGGTAGAATATCAAAATGATTATGGATTTTAGTTGTTTTCTAATTGCAATTTTCACTTGGAAAAAGTTAATGATGAAAAGGGAAAGACCAAAGATAGGGAAATAATGGTTAATTGCAATAGCCTCAGCAGGGCTAGTTGTTTGGTAAATTATGACAATATTTTTAGCCTTGTCCTAGTGCAGGCAATATAAAATAATTTTTTTGACAAAGGTAAGGAATGGTTTTAATTTATTGGGGGCCTAGGGCCACCAATTGAAAATTAATCCTCTTAAACTATAGAATGTAGGTTGAGAACATGGAAATCAGAAAATGATTCTGAGAAAATTTGAAGTCTAAGCAAGTTGTACATTTTTGTGTATTTTGTATATGTTGGTTTACTTTGGTATGATCTTTTCTTGCCTTGTTCAGGAAGGTCCTAGTTTTGGTTCTCTGGGATCAATCTGCTTCAACCTAAGTTTCTTGGATCTCACTTTATTCTGGTGGAATAAACATCCCCAATAGGAGCCACTTATGGAAACCCTAAAAATGCTCTGTGTTCCATTTCAAAATTCTACAAAATTTTGGTTAAATCCATGTCTATGGCCCTAGGGTATTTTTTCACTATCACTATTTTAGGGTTTATGTTTCTAGAACCCTTGCTAAGTAACCTTAATTCAGATTCCTTTTCAATGTTCTAATTCATCATCGAACCATTATTGTCGATACTTGGTCAATTAAGTTAAATTGTATGCCATTGGAACTCATGAAGTAACTGGCCCCTTGTGCCTAGGTCTGAAACAAATTTTATTTTGTAAGTTTGACTGATCGACCTTGTTTGGACTTTACATCCTTTGGTTAAAATGGTTTTAATTATGTTGATGTGTTTTCTTACGTTTTCCTAGGTGGTTCATTTTTAAAAACTAACATTTTGCATGTGAAGATTCCCTACAATTATTATAACTTTCTGATTACTGCAAATAGATCATAGTCCTTCCTCATGCCCCCACTACATTCTATTTTTCATTTAATCATTCCAATGGGAGGGTAGGAAAGCACCATGTGCCTTATACATTGGTAGGCCCAACACCTTTGAGGGATGAACTGGCGGTGTTTAAATAAGATATATGATGAGTGTTTTGTGATGTGGCTTCATATGAGCCACTCCCCACCACCCCATCCATTTTTATTTTGTCTTAAAATAATGTAGCATGGTAGTGGGTTGTTTCCATTTGTCCCTTTGTGGAGGGACCCACTTAGTTTTGAATGCTACAAACATTCTATCAGGAAAAAATCTACGGTTGAAAGTGGGTGACATGGGTCAATCCTGACCACTCCCTGCCATCCCGTGTGGGACCCACTTGTGCCTCTTATTTCCCAGTGAGGAAGAAGGTGAATGTCATGTAGAGTAATCTAATGGGACAAAAGAATATTAGTAAATGCGAAAATCAATAAAATTTTCCAAGTGGACATGAAGGCTAAATGGTGCAAGATAAGAATTGATTTCTTCTACACGTGTTCGAGATATGAATGGTATTTTTGATCTTGGCATTCATTTCTATTAGAAGTTTGTACATGAAGATAGGTGGTTTGCATTAGGAAAATTATAGGTTGGTGGATTGAAATCAAATCCTGGATGCTCCCCATCCTCTTATTGATCAAAGGTACAAGTGGGATAATTCTCATTGGCAAGTGAAAAATATTGACACAACAAGCTTTCTTCAATGCTAAGTAGATGATTAAGTGTGTAGACATAGTGAATGCATATCCACATGGGATTTTCTGATTTTCCAAAGGCAATAAGAACATACAATTGGTTTACTCATAATTAATTACCTTGATTTTAATTATTCGTCGATCCATCTTGACGTATGATCAACGGATGAGATTGAAAGTCAAGTGGTTGATTGTTAGCTCACTCGTGCAAGCCTTCCTTGAGCATTAATGGTTGACATGCTCAAATTGCTCAATATAATGAAAGTTTGTAGCCATATTCTTCTTCACAATTGCAATTAGAAGCTGAGAAATTAAGATTAGGTCCGAGAAGAAGATGGTGTAAAGTTGTAGAGGCATTAAGGATAGTTTCTCCTAGGTAAGTTGGTATCCATGTTTTTATATTTCAACTGAGTATCAATTGGCTAGTATCCAAAATTTATTGTGGGATATGTTGGTTTTAGTTACCTAGGGTTTGTAGGGGTTGATTATTTGAACAATTCACATTGGTTGATAAGATTTATATGTAGTTGTGAAGTGTTTGTGTCCTACAAATTTGTAAAGTATCTTTGTACTTGTGAATTCATAAGTTTTTATCATGTTCTTCTATAAGAATGGGTAAGCCAAGTGAGTCTTTCCAACTAGTCATAAGGTCTATAAGACTTAGTATGCTTGAATCCCAAGACAATTCACCTGAAATTGAACATGGCATGCGAGGAGCTCCTGTAAAGCCATAGGGTATGAGAAATTCCTATAATAAAACTAATAAGAGTTGTGTCAGGAGCAATTACCACCTAAGGAATAGATTTGTTTGGTCTAACCAAGGTGATTCTAGTGGGAAATTGGTTGTCTTGTGAGAAGAGGAAGAATAAGTGTACCACAAGGCTTATGATTCTTATATGGGGAGGCATAATAATCAAATTGAGGAGTCGGCTAGTCCTTTGAGTGATGAAGGAGATACTAACCTATAGCACAGCTATTAGCTTCTCACAGTGGCATATTAGGAGAACTTTGATGATGGAGAGGTAGTGGCTTCTTTACACCGCTGCCACAATGGCAGGTTCATCTTCTTTAGTGAATGAGTAACATTTTGTTTTGGGTGATGACCTAGAGAATCTTGTTTGATCGATGTGGATGAGAGGTTTTGGAGTTGCTGTAATGAAAAATGATGCCTTTCAGAAGGCTAGTTGATCTTCTTCAACGAATGATATGGGTTTTGTGTTTTTCTTTCCCTCCACTTTGTAATGTGCAAATATAACCATCTGGGAGATTTCTAAAATTGAAATGAAATTAAGTTACAAATGTAAATTTGACCGAAATTGTAAATTGGCATGAATCTTGTTGCTCCCATATTCTATAAATGGGAATTCAGAAATATTTACTGGGGGCAGGTTATTTTGGAATTGATCACACTAAAGATTGTTAAGAATATACTAGACATTTTAGAGATAAGTCTTAGATTCAAGTCTACTAATATGAATATGTAGTCTTGTTATTAATATTGACAATATAGCATATAATAGTGCAAGTTATGCACCATTATCTCTCCTATCTACTGGTTTTATAAACTATAAGTAATATAATCAAGGGTTATCTTATTTATCTCTATTGACTTCCAATGGGTGTGTGGTCTCATTATTGCTTATTAATTCAAAGAGTTGATGTAAATTCTTGAATGGAGCTATAGGTTTATGCCAAATCATGTACTAGGATGTTTGTAAGAAGTGATGGTTGAGATATAATGTTGAAATACTATAATGTAGTATCCTCAAGGCTTTAAATAATGTCATGTGTGAAATTTCTATCGAATCATGTAAATGTTAGAATTGACTCTATTCGAAGGATGACACTAATCTAAGTGAGGTGATCATGTTGCATTGTGTTGGTTAATTAAACAAAAAACTATTTATTAAATCAATTTTTTTGAAACATGTTACAATTATGTTAGGTTTTATGATTCTCTAGCTCTGAATATGAATTGTTGTTAAGAAGCAACCAAATCCTTTGATACATTCTCTTTGTTGAGCCATTATATCATAATTATCTATGTGTTGCAATGTTTATTATAAAAATGGCACAAGAATATCATGTAAACATTATTAGGATCACCCTCTTATGTTTCACAAAGCCCAAAGCATAGAACTAGAGGCCTAATAGTCCTTTACTTGTTTCTTGGCCAATCCTTCCCTCTTGATGATAATTGAAGAATGGAAAATTCATCAACATCTGGTGATATTAAGTTTGGTTCTAAAAAATAACCAAGAAGGTCCAAGTTAAAGTGAAACTCATATGACAGTTGGACATATGAATCCCAGTGGCTTAAACCTAGGACATAAACTCTAAGAAGTGTTAATGTTAATCGAACATTTAAAATCATATCCCGAGACCTAGGTGGGACCCATATGCACAAGGTGGTGTATGAGTCCTAGATCCCCGTATCTAGAACAAATAACCAAAAACACTATGTATGATTTGTCATTTGTTATATGTCAATATTATCCTTAAAAAAATGCATTTAATAAGGCTTATGGATGCAAATTAGGTCCAAATAAGGCATAAATGAACCTAATCTTAACATGGAGGGCCTAAAAATTTGTGAAAATGTAGAGGGATACATTTTTCTACACTACATTCAGCCCCCCCACTTTAGTGAGAGGAGGAACAAACTTCAAACTTCGACTTTAAAGTAGATAAATTCACATCAAGAGGGGTCCAAGTGTACCAATGCTAGTGAGATAGAATGGAAATAATCAAGAGGGGTGATCAAGCCCCCAGGATAAAGATCCTATGGAAAGTCAACATAGGCACAAAAGAACACACATCTAAATAATGTATGAAGCAACAACAAGATACAAGTATACATTGCCAAAGATAATCAAAAATTGAGATTTGGGTCTGGTGTAATCATTTCCTTCCTGTACCTCTAAAACTTCACTCCTAGATCTGTAACGATGATAAATCTACCAAATAATTTATTTTTTTGGTGGTGGATGGGAGTTTTCCTTTATCAAACCCAAATTTTGGTAATTAAACCTTGATAAAATTTACAAATCTAAAATCTATGAAGTGTGTATAATATTATAAGAGTTCAAACGCAAAGAAACCTTGTTCAAATGTGTTAGAATAGGATCCCTAAATGAAATAATGAATTTAGTGATGAAGATATACTTTGGGAGATGTCAAATCACCCTAATAGATCATAAATCTGAATATGCCTTCCTTTAGGCAGAAAGTAGATTGATAATAGAAGATGGAATCATCTAGAAAATGAGTCATTAGGTTGGTTGAATTGCTTGGTTCATCTCCCAAAATCTAGAATCCATCATGATCCTCCATAGGCATCTATCATCAATCTTTGGCAATGCCTGATCTTGTTGATAAAATGATCTAAAAGACTTGCAAAATCAAATAGAATGTTGCTCCAAGACTTCAACTTTGAATGCTTTATTGAATTCTCCTTGCTCTTGAATGTAAATCCTTGTGATCTAATTTGAATCTCTATCTTTTCTTGCTAGTGTAAAATGATTGAAAGACTTGTCTTTATAGGACTCTTTTCTCATTTCCCATTTTTTAAATCCTAAAAGCTGACACTTAGAATTTGAATTTAGAAAAATGAAATACTACAAAATACATATTTTAATTTGATTTTATGAACTTAAAGGGGACCCATTTACCCATGGGTGAATGGGTTCTAACCAAAACATTTAGGGTGTAAATTATGTGGGGGTATTAATTATTAATAGCATTTATTCAATGCAGGTTATATTGTTGGAAAACAATTAATATATGCCTTGGGATGCATAATAAAGGGTATTAGGGACCTATTAATGAGGTTTAAAAATGCATAAAGGGAAGGTCACTAAAATAGTTTCAAACTAAGTGTTAAACTGTACTATCACTTAGAAAGAAGTACAATTTTCTACACTACAGATAGATAAATTTAGCAGCTAATAATAAATTTAATTATGATGAAATATTTTAAACCATAGTTATAATAAATGTTAGTTGAACTTGCAAAAGAGAAAATCTTGATGTCAAGTGTGGATTTTAGTTTTTTTGATGAGGCAATGTGACTAAGTAAATGGTACTTAGAGATGAGAGATGCTTAGGATCGTCCTGCAAATCTACAAACTCAAGTTGAAATTTAGAAAACTCACTTTTTAATACCAAATCTCAATAGTCAATTTTGAGATGGTAGATGTAGTGATAGCAAGGAACCTTTGACGAAGTAATGAGCTAAAGACAAAGAAGACTCTTTAAAATAATCAATCTTCACACCTCCTGATATGTGGAAAATATGTTGTAAATAGAGTAAACTAGGTTCTATATGATGTAGTGGAGTAGCTAGATAAGATGCAGCTAGACACACTTCTAAAGATAGGCTTCCACCAACCTTTGTACATATATCACACGATCTACAAACAATGAATATTACATATATATTTTACATTTGTATAAGCAAACAAACCCATGTAATAGGTGTGGGTAATCTGTGTCGCTTTCAAATATTAAACAGAGGCCTTAAAAAGAGCCACCTATGAAAAATTAAGGTTGCATAAGTATTTAGAATGGACATAGTAACCACTCACCTATATATTTAAATCACCAAAGGCACAACCCAAACTTATTCATTGCCACTTTTGAATGAAAAACTCAATAATAAGCCAATTCCCACATGATCTTTAACAGGTTGAAGACCGAGTGTCTAAATGGATTCCAAAACTATAAAAAGACCATCTAGAGTTCCCATTTCTATTGAAGAGCATGTGCTATTTATGATAAATGTAGGTTGAGTCTCAACGATTGGGAAATTTGTATCTTCAAAGAGGTTGTACAGGAAAAGCTTGAATTGATGGCACATGGTAGTGAAGATTGATAATGATAACAAG
This sequence comes from Sequoia sempervirens, assembly GCA_007258455.2. NCBI lineage: Eukaryota > Viridiplantae > Streptophyta > Pinopsida > Cupressales > Cupressaceae > Sequoia > Sequoia sempervirens. Next base: position 43,542,520 of record VDFB02358134.1, read on the forward strand.
AATCTTCAAATCATTGAAACAAGGGTCATTTTCTTCTCCCATTCACCAATAAAATTAAATTATTTTCATTTAAAAGTTTGAGGGAATTAGAGGGTGCCAAAAGGAGGTTTGAAAGATTTATTCATTTGGGGGTTGACTTGTTGATGCGATTTATTTTCAAAATAGTGTTCAAGTTGTTTCATCATTATGGTCCATTTTGAGATAGAAAAAAATTGAACTTATGACAATGCTTTTGAAGGGTTCATCCTTTAAGGTTTAATTATTAAAAACAATTTATTTTCTCTGTGTTATAATTTGTTGTCATTATGGTCCATTTTGAGATAGCAAAAATTTGAACTCATGACAGTTTTTTTGATAGGTGTATTCTTTATGGTTGGTAAAATTCATGAGCTTTCAAAAGATATAACATCACTTTCATTAGTATGATAGTCAACATGTGAGATTAGGAGGGTGCTTTCGAAAGATTTATTCCTTATGGTTGATTTAGGGGCATAAATACCTTTAGTCAATATCAAGTTTGAAGGAAGGTGTCTCACAAGTATGATATCTTTTCAATGAAGTCAATATAAAAGCATGATCCACTTATAAATCGTCCTTTAAACATCCAAATATTTTTTGTTTCATTTGAAATCATGTTATTATTTGGAGTTAATAACCAAAACAATTTTAATATTTTGATCCTCACATGATTGTCTCTTGTTTAGGGAAACAAAGGAAAACAAAGGAGAACAAAGAAGGTGAAAGGAAGATGAAGAAAAGGCAAGAAAGGAGGGATTTTTCATTTGAACAAGGAGCTTACTAGAAGTGATCTTCAAGGAAACTTGGTCAAAATTTGAGCATGAAATTTGAAACTTAAAAGTGTTTTTTAGTGCTTGGAGATTCCATCTTACGCCTTAATTTTCTATTTTAGGCTAACTCATCTTTGGTTTTGGGCTTTAAAACAAACACTACCTAGGCTTTCAATTTTCATTGCGAAAGGGTTAAAATGAACTTTAGGAAAATTTGAGTAGATTTTGTTTAACGTTAACAAATTGAACAAGGAAAGTCTCACATCTCATTTTGGTGCTTTAAAATGATTCAAAATCATTTCTTTGTGGATTTAAAATGAACATGTGCAACTTCTTATTTCATGATGAATTGCTTAAAATGATATTATTGAAAAGGATGTAAGTGCTTCTCTCGCAATTCACAACGATCTTGAGAATCAAAAGTCCTTTTTGATAATCTTAGTTTGAGATGAAGTGATCACCTCCACACTTCAATTTGGGTTCTAAAATTGAACAAAATCTTTTGCGAGTGTGATTAAATTTATTCCATGTGTTCTCCCTTTTTTTCTAAAAAAGGGTTGACCAAGCTATCAATAGGTTTATTTTCTCTTGTCTATCTTAAAGGGCCTGCCTTTGGGAAAAAGTACTCACCCAAGGGAACGACTCAACCGGTAACACTTTGAACTCGAGAGTATTTCCAGCCAGGATATAAATGTGGCTATTGGAAGAAACACCAATATCACGTTGTTGATTCTGACGAGATGGATCCGAAAGGGGACTCTCACCGTATGGTTCAATCTATATGAACAAAAAGTCCTTATTAAAACACATGTTCTAGAATTGCCAAAATCCTTGATCTATTTGTTGGTGCAAGAATGGTTGTTCTAAAGCCACCCCACACTTTTACGGTCTTTAGTATAAATCGAAAACATCGATGGTAGTTTCATGGGTGTTGATGGTTGGCTATGTCGCATAAGTGAGTGTCATGGAGGGGAGCCAATGGGGTCAAGCATCTAACCATTCGCTTAAGATGATCATAGCTAGACTTGTCCAAATGGGGACTCAACAAATACTATCTTTCATATCCATAGGAATCTACTTGTTCTTGGTTACAAAACACTTTGCTTGTTTGAAAAAATTTAACATGATCCTCAAAATTTCAAACCCTTTAGGAGGAAAATACCATTGACCAAATTCTTGTGTTATTGCTTGCCCTTGGGATTACATCCTTAGAGGTTTCTAAGAACTTGAATTTATATCTCAATTTTCCTAATAAAGTTACAATAGCTAACCCTTGCCTTAATTTCATCAAAGTTTTGCATAATATACCTTGTGAAATGAGAAGAAGTTCAGACATTGGACATCCAGTTTGAAAACCTAATCAAGAAGTGTTTGTGGTAAAAACAAAGTCATTAAGCAAACATTAAAGACAATTGGAATCCACACATGTGTCTCCAATGATTTCACGCAAAATCAAGATCAAGAAATGAAAGGTGAAATCCCTTAGTCTGAACGCCCATCAAAAGCATCTTTCAATGCTATACGAATTCAGACACATAATGCTTTTTAACTTTTACAAGAAGGCTTCAAGAAACAATTCTGGTTTGTATTCATTCTATTACTACCAAAACCCAAATATTTTTAGAGAGTTTGAGCATCTTGTTTAGAGAAAAGCTTTTCTTCCATACCGAGGTCTAAGTAAACAAGTGTCTTTTTAGGTACATCCTAGGATCAAAATCAAAACTTCATCCATCCTTGAACATCAAAAAACCAAAATCATCTCATCAACAACTCTTCAAAAAATTTGAAAATATCCTTTATGTTAAAAATAAGAAAAGCATTTGAAATGAATCCAAAATCACCTTGTTTGATTGAATGTGTGTTGATGCATCCTTCTACACATATTTGATCAAATTATCAAACTTGTGAACAAATTCATCCCTTGATAACATCCAACATCTTGGGATTTAGGAGTTCATTATCAAAATCATCTTGTTTGGATAGGAGTGTTTAGATGAATCCTTCTTCTCACACCTAGACAAATTATCATCTTGTGAATGATTTAACTCTATCAAAACATCCAACCTCTTAGAGTTTATGAGTCCACTAAAATCTGAATCTGAAACAAATCAATCTTATATCAAGTCCTAAAGTTTAAAATTTCCCTTCAAGATTCTTGCAAGAGTTCCACTCATCCATCAAACATACATATTACATTCATATCATTATCACCATTTGATCCTTAAATTACCCTAAAATTTCTCTTTTATACCTAAAGTTAGATCAATCCAAAAGAATTAAAGAATTCACCTTCTATATTCTTGAAGATTGATCCCTATTTTATGGTGCAAACTAGATCGCAACACAAGAGGAACATGGAAGCCAAAGAAGAAACATCTACTAAAACTGATTTAAGTCAAACCACTCCTGAAATGAATCCCATTTGGTCTGGAAATCTCATAGTTAACCTTTTGACATCATTGCAAAACCCATAAGAAGAAACCCAAGGAGAAGACCTCACCTTCGGGATGTCTCACGATGAAATAACTGAAATGCTTCAAAATTTAGAAAACCATAATATCATAAGTATCATGATGACGCTTAACCCTTCATTATATACACTTCAACTAGCAAAGCAAAGGGCCAATTGAGTTTATATTTTGACATGAGTACCATAGTGGAGACATCTTTTCCTCCAATCTTATCCACCATTCCCATCTCATCCACACTCCATCTCAAAATATCACTCAAAACATTTCACAAATCATGAAATATTTTTCTCCAACCCAACCTAACGTTAATAAGGGAAATGCATTTCTCAATGGTATTCAAGCACACCTCCTTGTTAATAATCAAAACATGGATTCAAATACCACCTTGGAACAAAACATACTTGAAAAACCATTACATAAGAATGTTCCTCTCACTTTCCATCATGATCCATCATCAACATTTTTCTACGCAACACCTCAAACTCCTCTCACAAATTCACAAGAGGAAGGAGAAATGTTCGGACTAGGGGGCATCCTCGACACCACAACATTTTCAAAAGAACTTACACCCCTTACATTTCCACCCCTTCCACTATTACCATCATCATCCATACCACTCCTTGGTTTAGGGCTTCCTCTACCAAGTATCAATCAAAGCAACATCCTGAATATCAATCAAAACATCATGCAAAACTTGTCATCGACATCACATCAATAGATGAAAAATGCACAAGCAATTGCAACATCATAAAACAAACCCCTAACATTACAAAGCATGGTCTCTCAAGGACCAAACACCACATCAACACCACCATCCATCACTCAAAACACTAACACTTCATCATTTCTTAGCACAAATTCCATTTAGAATCCACCACCACCCCCACCACCACCAACTTCTACCACATCAAACCAATACAAGGTGGCATTGCAAGATGCTTTTCAAAGGGGATTCCAACAATTGTAGAAACAAAAAGTTCTACAACTAGCTGCTCAACAAGCTACTCAAGGTATGCAAGTTTCCCAAGCTACACAAGCCGCATTACAAGCACAATAGACCGTGCAAGCCCAAGGTTTATTGCAACAACAACAACAAGCAGCCACCGAATCCACTCAAGCATTTCAAGCATTACAAGCACAAAAGGCTTCTCAAGCACAAATTCTATTACAACAACAAGTAGCACAATCACAAGCCCAAGCACAAGCAGTGTAAGAATGAGCTCAAGCTCAAGAAAACACCCAATATCAAGCACAACAAGTACAAGCACAAGCACTTCTTGCACAAAAAAGAGCCGCACAAATGCAAGCATATCAGCAAGCAATTAAGCAATATCAAGAGCAGCAACAAGCAACCAAATTGGCAGCCCAACAACAAGAATTGTTGGAACAAAAACAAGCAAAAATCTTAATGCAACAACAACAAGATCAACAGCAAGCATTGTTCATACAACAATAGGTGGAAGCCTACCTAGCTCGGAAAAACATACACATACCATTAAACAACACGTCAAACAACCCACCCATCCAACCCACAATCGAAACACCCCAAAACACTTTCATCCCACCCATTGATCTGTAAAATGATGTGACAACACAAATCAGGTTGCTCTCACAACAAGTGCTCAATCTTCAATTAGGGTGAGCCACAAAGACACCAAGCAACTTGTGTCCCTATCCATTTGACAGGAGCCTAGTGATGAAACCATTCCCCAAGGGATTCGAGATCCCCAAGTTTGACAAATATTGTGGGATGGGAAACTGTGAAGATCACATCAAGGAATTCCAGGTTCATTGCATGGAAGTAACATACGATGATACTTATCTGATGTAGCTATTTTCTAGGAGTTTTGCTAGCCATGCTATGGAATGGCTCTCTCATCTAACTTCAGGCATTAGAACATTTCAAGAAATTATAGATGCATTCATTAAGAACTACGCATGCAACATTATAATGGATGTTAGTCTCCAAGAACTCTCAACTCTGAAAAAAGAAAAGGGTGAATCTTTTAATTCATTCCTACAATGATGGCAATCCAAGGCCAATCAAAGCAAGTGGACCATGCCTGAGGAACAACAAGTTTTCACCATCATAGCTAACCTTGATGTCCTCGTGGAATTCCATTTCAAGGTTCAAGGAATCACCACATATAACCAATTGATCCCCAAGTCGCTTAGCATTGAACGAGCCCTCATGACTACACCAACGGGATTAACCTCATACCCCGAACAACAAAACCACTGCCCATCTTCCAACTACAATGATAAACCATGTAATTGGGAAAGGAAAAAAGCATTACTAATGATGGTGTCATTGACGCTAAGGTGGTCATTAGTGCCCCTCACCAAAATACACCTGCAACACAAATCCAAATCCAACACCAAAACAATCATCAGACAACACAACAACCAAACCACAATTCGGAAATCAATAATCTCAATGATTAAAGGGGACCACCTCAACAGAACAAGAATTATACCTTACAAAAGTACACTGCTTTAGGGGAACCATTACAAGTCATCATGAAAAAGCTAATAGATGAAAAAATCATCAAGGCCGCTACCCTTGAAAATTACCAAGAACCGGATGTGAAACCTCCTTAGTATAATGAGAATCAACTCTGTGAATTCCATAAAATCAAAGGACATACCAGGAATAGTTGTATGAGATTAAAAAACATAGTTCAAGATCTCATCGATCAAATAATTATAAACGTGGAACAACCAACAAGAAAGCAAGATCTTAAGATATACACGAATTTGATGTTGAATCATGGCAATAAAGGGAATAATAACAACACCAATAAAGGAAAAGGCACCCAAACAAACATGAACCATCTGTATGAAACTATTGTTGCCTCCCTAGATGAATATTGCACAGTCATCACCATCAAAGGCACCCATGCCAATTGTGGAGTCACCACAAGAGGCGGCAAAGTCACCATCACAGGATCATCCCAACAAAATAGAGTCCCTACATCTAGATCTATCCCTAATGGCTACAATGTCCTAGATTAACTCAAGAGAACACCAATGCAAATCTTCATCATGGAGTTGCTAAAAATCTCATCTGCCCATAAGAAGATCCTTGAGGAAGCATTGGCTTCATCCACTATCCTCGTAGATCTTGATGTGGAACAATTCCAAGCTATGGTGAAAAATATCATTATGCCAAATCTCCTCACATTCTCTGACCAGGATTTCCCCACTCAACCATCTCACAACCACGCACTTCACGTAGAATTCATAGTACATAAGAGAAAATTAAAAAGGGTCTTGGTGGATGGAGGTGCGGGTTTGATTATATGTTCTCTCAACCTCATCGAACAATTGAAAATACAAGAGGATTCTATTTGACAAAGGAAAGGGTATCACAATAAGAGCATGTGACGATCAAGAAAGAGTGTCCCAAGGCACGATCAAACTCCCTATTCAAGTAGGGCCAGATCTCATGGAAACCACTTGTCAGGTCCTAGACCTTGACTTACCATATACCATCCTTCTAGGATGTCCATGGATTCATACAATGAAGGTAGTAGCATCAAATTTCCATCAATGTGTGAAATTCACGCATGAGGGACAAGAAGTTACCATCCACAAAGAATACGAACCCTTATCCTATTGCAAAAGCCTTGAAGAAAAGTACTAGAAAATCCCCCAAGTACCAAAAAAATGATGAGGTCCCATCTACAGCCTACATCGATCCCACCACTCTCACATCCACTTCTGCAACAGAGACACCTGCCACTCCCACCATTCCCACCATTTCTAACATTAAGGTCATCATCCAAGATAATAGTTATGGAAACTACACGGTCCCTAAAAATTATTTTATGGTAGGAGAGTTACCACAATCTCCTAGATCACTAGAACTTTCACAAATAAATGAAGCCTCCACATCCCAAACGACTCTTAAAGATTATCCCAACTTTACAAGGTGGGGGGATCTTGGCCGAGTAGTTATTGAGGCAGATCTATCTCATATGCTATACCAAGATGAAAGACCAGTAGCTGAATTACCAATGGATGAAAAAAGCAAAGGTCTACAAATGATGCTTGCAATGGGCTATGATAGAAATCAAAGACTTGGGAGATACGAAAAATGGGCTTATAATACCTATCATGTCGGAGACGTGAGTGATAACAAATCTTGGCCTTGGATGTACCCCTCTGAGTATAACCATACGCAGTTGAAGTCCTTCAGTTAGAAGGGTTAATAATCCTCCTCAACCAACCACAACAGAACTATGCTTACAAGTATCTATAGGTACAGTCATAGATAACTTTACATTTGACATAACCAATGTTTGTAGTAGTAGTGATGACAATGATCCCATGACCAACTTACCTAGGATATTTGAGGATACTACTCTTTGCATGATTAGCACCCTATCTTTTGAATCAGACCACCAAAATTATGATATCCACCTAGTATATCCCCAACTCATTGACTACGACCAACGAGGAGCACCAGTTCTTGATACATTCAAAAATGATGAGGTGCTCTCAAAATTCATGGGACTACGGGATAACATTCCATGCGGGGATCACAAAGTAGGGTTCCTAATCGAGCTAGATACACATGCCTATTATCGCGAAATGATTGAATCTCTTAGTCACAAAAGTGAAAAATCAAGATTAATATCTAGCTCCTTGAGTGAAAACCACATTGTGGCACACTCTGACTAGAAAAAAGTAAAAAGAAAGGACACATCTAAAGGTGAAAAAATATCTGAGGTGCAAAGGACGTGTGATTCAATCTTCATTTTAGAGCTATTCATCATGAAAAAACAATAGTCCTAGCAGAAAAATGCAATCTGGTCAATCTAGGAATAGAGGAAGCCCCGCATATCACATTCTATGTGGAATCATTACTATCACAGGAACAATCTTGAGCTCCTAGTAGCATTCCTAAGAGAAAGATAGGTAAACTTCTCATGGAGATATACTGATATGCCAGGACTTGATCTAGAGACCATGGTTCACCATTTAGTAGTATATCTAGAAGCAAAGCCTGTCAAACAAAAGCTTCAAAAAATGCACCCTCAAATCGCCCTGCTAGTCAAAATGGAACTAAAAAAGCTATTAGATGTAAGATTCATTTGACCAATAGATTATTCAGAATGAGTATCAAAATTGGTACCTATTTCAAAACCTGATGGGAACATAAGAATTTGTACAGACTTCAAAGACTTGAATAAATAATGTCCAAAAGATGACTTCCCGCTTCCAAACATTGATATGATTGTGGATATGACAACTAGACATAAAATGTTGTCACTAATGGATGGATTCTCAAGGTACAATTAGATCATGATAGCTAGAGAGGACCAACATAAAACACCTTTCACTTGTCCATGGGGGGCCTATTGCTGGAATATGATGCCATCTAGCTTAAAGAACATAGGAACAACATATCAAAGGGCCATGACATTGCTATTCCATGACATGATCCATAAGATGGTCGAAGACTATGTTGATGATATCCTAGCCAAGTCAAGAAAGAGAAAAGATCACATAGCAACCTGTTATGCCTTGCATAACCACCCCACTTTGATCTAGATCAAAATGGGTCCCCTTTCTCTTTTGGCTTCTTTGTTTTGGGTTATTTACCTTACTCTTGGGTTGCTTTTGTCTTCTTCTTGAGTTTCTCTTCTAGTTTTGTTAAAACCTTGGTTTTGTTTCAACTCAATTGAGTCCCCTTTTTGTTAAGTATTCAATAGATAATCACTAGCCAAATTGTATCATATGATAATATACATTATCTCCTGCTGATGACTAATGGAAGCATGTGTTTTTGTATGATTAAAATTCTACACTTGATGATATTTTCTCAAGGAGCTCAACTGGAATGCCTTCCCCAATCCAGTTGGCCATGAAAATCAACTAAGGCAATAGTTGGCAAGACCCTGCAGGTGTCTAGCCAACTACTAGTGCTCTCTATTGAAGTGTGTCTGTAATGCCTATTAGTAAGACTTCAGGATTGTCATGGTGAGTGAAATTACATAGGGGCTCTATAGGCAGGATAGGGGTCGTCCTTTCGGTGACATGCAAATTCCTATTGACAGTAGGGGTTTCTTTCGGAAGGAGGTCATGGCAAGGTCTTTGGGTCTTACCGACTATTGTGCCACTAGCAAACACTTCAGCCAAACATATTGGATTCAACATGTGCTCTTACCGAAGGCTCTATGACTCCCAGATCGGGGTGTCTTAAGTGGGAAAATTAGTAGGTCTTGCCGACTGCTATGAAAGATTGGTTCTTATATCGCCATAGGGTTATCTCCTGGCCAAGAAGTATCAGCAAAGAAAGATAGTCTTACCAAATAACAAAAGGGTCAAGCACTTTAGCGGGAGTCTCTTCTTCGGCACATGGTCTTGCCGAAGCCCTCAGGTCTCACTGACCACAAATAGAGGTATGTTTTTTGATGGAAGACATTCCTTCAAAGGGAGCTCTAGGCGAATACATATGGTCAGAGTGACAAGACACAAAGAGGTAGATCTCTTGGTATGACCATAAGGAAATCTTGGCAACACAAAAGTGATTTTTCCAGAAGTCTTACCCACATGAAGGGGTCCCACCAAGGGTCTAAGTTCGAAAAATGGTAAAGCCTTTGGCATAGTGTTTGGCTGAAGAGATGAGGTTACAGTGACACATATGAAGAAAAAGGATACGTGTCGGTATGATTACATAAGTGTCTTTCCAATGGAATCAAAAGAGTTTGGGGAAGAAATCGAGAACTTCGCTATGAGGTCACAATGATGAGTGGTACTTTTGCTAACACAAAGTGAGATTGCCATGGAATCTTGGGGTTCACTGAGATGCCTTGCCAAGGGCATGCACTTGTGTTGATTGGTTTTGGGAGCTCGGTATAACTCCTGTAGCTCGTTGAGGTGTCTTGTCAAATGCCATGTGCTATGCTGATCATCGATAAAATGAAGTCGCATTAGCGAGACACGATAAGTATCTCACCGACATGTGATTCAATGGGAATCACCTTCAAATCAATAGGAAGCTGGCATGGCAAATGTCAAACCAATCAGAGGAAAGCCAAAGGGTGATTCATCGGTCCCCTTGACCGATTGACCACCCCTGTGTAAGAAGATCAATAGGATACAAACTAGATGGACTCCTTCTAAGAATAGATGATGATGGACTAATTCGGGTGATGAGGTTTACATCTGCAGGAAGGCTCGAGGATGTTTTCTAGAAAAATAGTCAATATACAAAGGAGTCCGGGACATGAGCGAAACCGAAAGAAAGATGAAAGATCAATGACTCACAAGGATAGCTATGGCCACTGCTGACGAGAGGTAGGTCAATATTAATAAGGATATTTTGAGCATTCAAGAGAGATTGTAGAAGGACTTCGAAGATGGACACTGAGACAGAATAGTAAATGCAACAACTACCCAGGGGTCAAAAGGACTTCTCCTAAGGATAGAAATCCTTTGTGAGCATGGACAGTAGGGATTCACATTGAATACACAATTGATTTTTTTCAAAAGATCTAAGAGCTGACTCTCCTATAGGATGATTATATTTTGTAAACCCTAGTGAAGGGGACAGTGCATCATTTCTTGTACGTTCTGTATATAAGGCATTCTTGCCTCTTTGGAAAGGTTGGAACCTCTAGAGTTAGAAATTCAAAGTTATAATTTTTTACTGTAAGGACTTCTAGATTAGAAATGGTAGGAATTAGTAAGTTAATAGAAGGAGATAGAGTTTCACCTTGATTCTTAGTAATGAGAGCTTCTTTTATCTTCTTGGTTAGTAGTTAGATTTCATTATAGACTGTAATGCATTTTCTGAATTCTCTTAGTGTAGTTGGAAATAACCTGGAGACACAGATTCTCTGTACACTAGTGATTGTGCCAGCTTTGTAAATATTGCTTATCGATTTTAATAATAGTAGAAGCAATTAGAGTTTAATCTATTTCATGTTGTGTTCTTGAATGATACTTGTCTTACTTTGATCATTTGATTTGTGGAGCCTTTAAGGAATGAAATATTATTTTGGTGTTTTATTTATATGGTAATTAAAATATTTTATGCAAATTAGCACTGTGAATGAAAGAGGTTGTGTGTCAATCACAAGCTTATCTTCTTCTATAGTTTTGGTTTACTAATTCCTTGAAGCTAGAAAGTCTGGTTAAGATTGGATGATCTATTATTCTTTCCTATTCCAAAATACTCATTTATCTTTTTTTTATTTCTTTAAAAACCCCTGGTTAAAGTAGGTTTCATTTCATGCTTGATCTAAGAACAATCCAGAATCTGAACATGAGCAGGCCCCTTGAATATTACTATTGCATTGACCACTAAGTAACATCAGCACAATTGAGACCCAACTACAAAGACCTTGAGAGTTAAGGCATCCATGTGTTGCCTTTCTCTTTCAGGAGAAGCAAAATAGCAATATTATGCTTGCATTGTTGTGGTGCCAAAATCGCCATCAACAGGAACTAGCACTAGAAGGAGGGTCTAAAAGGGAAAACTGGATAAAACTGGGTTTTCATCCCCAGAGGGGTCCCACAGAGTTCTTCGATCAGCTAGGAATCCATCTTCTTTCACAAAACTCAAGACCCCAACAAGACAAGCATCATAGAACTGGGGAAACCATTATTCCACCCTTATCAGCTCCACTGACTCCATAAGGATTTTCACCAATACCCTAGTGGATACCCATTAATCCACCTGCCAATTCATCGCAATTGTCATCACAGCTGATTCAACCCATACAACAGCTGGCTCAACCACCTCCACCAATGGCATTCTTTCAGAACAATCCCTCTCCATTGGGGACTATCCCTGGAGGCTTTCACGATATGCCCCAAAAACCTAAGAAATTCTACACTAAGTACATACATGGTGAGTCAAGGAGGGTTGAAGAAAATATACAAGCTTTCAAGGATGCTTGTACTAGAGCTGAAATAGCTCATCACGATGTGGTCTGTAGGATATTTGCTTACTCTTTAGGGGACATGGCATATAATTGGTACCTTAATCTTCCTCAAGGTTCCTTTCTGACATGGACACATTTGGAAAATGATTTTATCAACCAATTCATGGTGTATGTGGATCCAGCTCTTTTATATCATCAAATTACTACCATAAGGAAGGAACCAGGTGAATCTTTGCCTTTATTCAACACTAGGTTCCAGCAAATGTATAGGAGATTACAAGATCCCTATCTAGTTACTGAGAACAATTTTATCTAGGCATATTTTAGGGTTATAGACCCTTTGCTTGGCTTGTTCTTGCAAAGGACATATCCAACAACTGATATTGATTCTCTATCCAAAATCTATCACTTGGGTATTAAGTTGCAGCAACAAGTTAGTTCTCAACAAGGAAGCCTAGGAGGAGGTTTCCCTTCAATGGGATATCAAATGCATAGCTCAATACCTCTATTCAACACTGTCCCAGGGATGTCTCCTTCCCACTATGGGCCTATCTCTGAATTGCAAACCCAACCACCTGTCCCGTTCTTTTCTTCTAGAACTCCTGATCTCTTTCAACAACCATAGGTTCCTCAAAGTTCCCATGGCCACCTTAACCAAATTGGAACATAAAGCCATGTTAATCAACCACCTGTTGTTAATAGAGTAGAAAGCGAAAAGACAATCCAACTTACAAATGAGGTAAAAACCCTAAAAAAAATGATGTATCAAGTTACCAATGACATGGCTCAACTTCAGTTGAACCCTTCCAAAAACCAAGGGAACTACCCCAATTAGAACAACAATAACCAAGGTACTTATTAGAATAACAACTACAACCAAAGAGGTTATCAAAGCCAAAATAGAGGGTATAATCAACAACCAAACAACAACAGGAAATGGAATACAGGGCCTTATAATGGTGGAGTCCCCCACAACTATCAAGCAAATGAGGAGAGAGCACATACTGCAAATGTGGCTAACCTCAACTTCATGACCAATTGGTGCAGATTACATGATACTCCAACCCATTCTGAGGTAAATTTCCCTCAAATGGAGAAAGTTGTCAAGATGGCACACAAAGATGCTCACACATTCCAGGGGAATTCACACAAAGGAGGTGACTTGGTGGATACTGCAATGACTTATGAGCTCTTTGTGGAGGAGCCCTTATTCCCAAGGTAGGAAGAGAATGAACTAGAGGAGCATTCATATGATGCCCAAGCTTTTTAGACAAAGGGAGGACACTTCTTGAGAAATCAAGGTAAGGAGCCATTCACTACATCAACACCTCCTAATCACATGGTGCCTCACAATCAAGGTGTTGATAATAATCCTCCTCCACCACAAGGCCTTCCTGATCACCATAACAAGGGTAATCCCTCAGCTGTTTTCAAAACTAATTCAAGTTATAATGCAGAATTTGACATTGTTTTTGAGATGCAGAAACAAAAAACTTATTTGCCATATTTTGACATTTTGAAATGGTGCCCTACCCAAAGGGAAATAGTGCTAAAAGCCTTGGAGCAAGCTGACAAGCTGAAAGGAAAGAGTAAGGTGACACCTGCTGGGGACATGAATGCAGCCTTATATAGAAGTAAAGGAGGTACTCCTCCTTTCCTTTTGAGTTTAAGAATTTTGGGCAAGAACCTACATAACTGTTTATTAGATTCAGGAGCTTCAGGAAATGTCGTGCCATTTTCTGTATGTAAGAAGTTAGGATTGAATGATCTATTATTCTTTCCTATTCCAAAATGCTCATTTATCTTTTTTTTATTTCTTTGAAAACCCCTGGTTAAAGTAGGTTTCATTTCATGCTTGATCTAAGAACAATCCAGAATCTCAACATGAGTAGGCCCCTTGAATATTACTATTGCATTGACCACTAAGTAACATCAGCACAGTTGAGACCCAACTAAAAAGACCATGAGAGTTAAGGCATCCATGTGTTGCCTTTCTCTTTCAGGAGAAGGAAAATAGCAATATTATGCTTCCATTATTGTGGTGCCAAAATAGCCATCAACAGGAACTAGCACTAGAAGGAGGGCCTAAAAGGGAAAACTAGATAAAACTGGGTATTCATCCCCAGAGGGGTCCCACAGAGTTCTTTGATCAGCTAGGAATCCATCATCTTTCACAAAATTCAAGACTGCAACAAGACAAGTATCACAGAACTGGGGAAACCATTATTCCACCCTTATCAGCTCCACTGACTCCACAAGGATTTTCACCAATACCCTATTGGATACCCATTAATCCACCCTCCAATTCATCTCAATTGTCATCACAGATGATTCAACCCATACAACAGTTGGCTCAACCACCTCCACAAATGGCATTCTTTCAGAACAATCCCTCTCCATTGGGGACTATCCCTTGAGGCTTTCACGATATGCCCAAAAACCCTAAGAAATTCTGCCCTAAGTACATCCATGGTGAGTCAAGGAGCGTTGAAGAACATATACAAGCTTTCAAGGATGCTTGTACTAGAGTTGAAATAGCTCATCACGATGTGGTCTGTAGGCTATTTGCTTACTCTTTAGGGGACATGGCATATAATTGGTACCTTAATCTTCCTCAAGGTTCCTTTCTGACATGGACACATTTGGAAAATGCTTTTATCAACCAATTCATGGTGTACATGGATCCAACTCTTTTATATCATCAATTTGCTACCATAAGGAAGGAACCAGGTGAATCTTTTCCTTTATTCAACACTAGGTTCCAGCGAATGTATAGGAGATTACAAGATCCCTATCTAGTTTCTGAGAACAATGTTATCTAGGAATATTTTAGGGTTATAGACCCTTTGCTTGGCTTGTTCTTGCAAAGGACATATCCAACAACTGATATTGATTCTCTATCGAAACTCTATTACTTGGCTATTAAGTTGCAGCAACAAGTTAGCTCTCAACAAGGAAGCCTAGGAGGAGGTTTCCCTTAAATAGGATATCAAATGCATAGCTCAATTCCTCTATTCAACATTGTCCCAGGGATGTCTCCTTCCCACTATGGGCCTATCCTTGAATTGAAAACCCAACCACCTATCCCATTCTTCGCTTCTAGAACTCCCGATCTCTTTCAACAACCATAGGTTCCTCAAAGTTCCCATGGCCACCTTAACCAAATTGGAACATCAAGCCATGTTAATCAACCACCTGTTGTTAATAGAGTAGAAAGCGGAAAGACAATCCAACTTACAAATGAGGTAAAAACCCTAAAGAAAATGTTGTCTCAAGTTACCAATGACATGGCTCAACTTCGGTTGAACCCTTCCAAAAACCAAGGGAACTACCCCAATTAGAGCAACAATAACCAAGGTACTTATTAGAATAACAACAACTACAAACAAAGAGGTTATCAAAGCCAGAATAGAGGGTATAATCAACGACCAAACAACAACAGGAAATGGAATATAGGGCCTTATAATGGTGGAGTCCCACACAACTATCAAGCAAATGAGGAGAGAGAACATACTGCAAATGTGGTTGACCTCAACTTCATGACCAATTGGTGCAGATTACATGATACTCCAACCCATTCTGAGGTAAATTTCCCTCAAATGGAGAAAGTTGTCAAGATGGCACACAAAGATGCTCACACATTCCAGGGGAATTCACACAAAGGAGGTGACTTGGTGGATACTGCAATGACTTATGAGCTCTTTATGGAGGAGCCCTTATTCCCAAGGTAGGAAGAGAATGAACTAGAGGAGCATTCATATGATGCCCAAGATTTTTAGACAAAGGGAGGACACTTCTTGAGAAATCAAGGTAAGGAGCCATTCACTACATCAACACCTCCTAATCACATGGTGCCTCACAATCAAGGTGTTGATAATAATCCTCCTCCACCACAAGGCCTTCCTGATCACCATAACAAGGGTAATCCCTCAGCTGTTATCAAAACTAATTCAAGTTATAATGTAGAATTTGACATTGTTTTTGAGATGTAGAAACAAAAAACTTATTTTCCATATTTTGACATTTTGAAATGGTGCCCTGCCCAAAGGGAAATAGTGCTAAAAGCCTTGGAGCAAGCCGACAAGTTGAAAGGAAAGAGTAAGGTGACACCTGCTGGGGACATGAATGCCGCCTTATATAGAAGTAAAGGAGGTACTCCTCCTTTCCTTTTGAGTTTAAGAATTTTGGGCAAGAACCTACATAACTATTTATTGGATTCAGGAGCTTCAGGCAATGTCGTGCCATTTTCTGTATGTAAGAAGTTAGGATTGAATCTCATTCAAACCAATAAGAAGGTCATGCAACTGGAAAAAATAGAGGTCAATATAGTGGGGGAATTAAAAAACATACATGTCCAAGTTGCCTCTGATCCTAGAATCCTAACTAACATAGATATTCAAGTTGCAAATATTTCTGAGACCTATGGTATGCTGCTAAGCCGAGATTTGATGAAAAATTTAGGGGGATATCTTGCTCTTGACTTCTCACATATGTGGCTATCATGGAAAGGGATTCCTAATCATATTAGGATTGAAAGTGAGCCTGACCTTAAGCATATCATCACTGAGTATGATTGTCTCAATGAGGTGGCCTACTTTGAGACTGAGATGGGGGTTTATAAGCAAGAAGAAATTATGAACTTCTCGGTTCTCAATCCCAAAGACATGTCAAAATTGAAGTGTCCTAATGCTACAATTAATGAAAATCAATAGGCCTTGATTAGAAAGTTGCAACAAAACCAACTGGTCCTAGGGAAAGACACTAATTTGCTAAGCCTTTTTCTCCCTAATTGGTGTAGGGTACACTATCAAAACCACTCTGAAATAACTTGTCAACAGTGCATTGACATCTCAAGTTAGGTTCCCCAAGCTAAGGAAGCTAGCACAAGTCACCCTGAGACCATTGCAGATTGCTTTTCATTTGAGGCCAAGGAAGAAACTATGCTAACCAGGGATAAGGTGCCTGCAATAGGAGTTCTCTCTCAAATAGATCCCACCCTGGATATATTCCTGAATCAACATGTTGATAAAGAGTAGCCCCAAGGATTGTTTGATACCCCTACACTCATGAAGGAAACAAAACTCAACCAATCAACAAAAGGGACAAGTGATTGCTGGGAAAATAACCAGAGGTCAGATGATAGAGCTAAGCCAGAACTGCAAAGTATACCTAGAGAATCTTTAGAGAATTCTTCCCCTATGACTGGTCCCAAGGATCAGAAGCTCCCACCTTTGGCTGATCCTATTCAAATACCTATGAAAAATTCAAAAAGATTACCCCCAGCTATTCATTAGTTGTGGACCCTAACCTTTGATGGATCTAAGTCCAAAACTAGTTGTGGTGTTGAAATTGTACTAACCAGCCCAAAAGGGAAAGTTTTATTTGCCTCTTATAGACTGCAATTTGGGTGCACTAATAATGTAACTAAATATGAAGCTATGGCATGGGGACTAATGTTTGCACACAAGAAGAAAGTTACAGCCCTGATGGTCAAGGGAGATTCAGAAGTGGTTGTCAAGCAAGTGCATAGCCAGTACACCTACCACAATAAAAGGCTGGTAGCACATAGAAACATGGTATGGAACCTAATCAAAGACTTTGATGCCTTTGGAATTAGTCTAATGCCTAGAGAGGAAAATCAAGTAGCTGATTCACTTGTTGTTGCTACAAGCACCTTGGAACCTATGCAAGGCTCCAAGTTTAAAATATTCTTAGTGGAGCTAATGTCCACCCTAGCTGTTCCTAACAATATCAAGAATTTATAGGTCTTTGATGATGATAGACATATTTTGGCCTTCTTAGCAAGCTCAAATGTTTTTGAGGGGAAAATTATTGATAAGTCCAACAGAGATCAAGGGGATTGGAACCCTGAAGAATGTGATACACAAGGGGTCCTTAATCTAAAAAGTAATAAAAATTCTAAGGGAATGGTTGCTTTAGAAAGAATCTTTGACTCGGACCCAAGGGCTCGAGAGAAGGCATCAGCTGAAGAAAAGGGAGGCGAATATGAGACAGTTAACCTGGCTGATTCTGGCCCTGAAAGGAATGTCTACATTGGGAAGGCCTGCCCTGAAGCAATTAGAGAAGACATATTGAGGGAACTCAAAAGGGATATTGCTGTGATAGCCCGGGGATATGAAGGGCTACATACATTCGGTGCTTTGGTTATGACTCACACTATCCCCTTGAAGCTCGAAGCTAAACCCTTCAGACAGAAGCAGTGCCATTCAACCTAGGTGGCTAACTTAGTCCTAGTTCGTAAGAGAAATAGGGAGATCAGACTATACGTGGACTTCAAAAATTTGAATAAAGCCTCAGAAAAGGATAATTACCCTCTCCCTTCCTTGGATGAAGTCTTGTAGACTGTCAATGGGGTACAGATGATGTCATTCCTAGATGGCTACTTTGGATACAATCAGGTGATGTTCAACTATGAGGACAAAATGAAGATGACTTTCACTACCAATTGGGGGACGTTTGCATACAGAAGGATGCAATTCAGCCTAATAAATGTTAGGGTAACCTTTCAGCATGCAATGGACATAGCTTTCAAGGACCTGATTAGAAAATGCATTATTGTCTACATTGATGACCTGATAGTGTTCTCCAAGGATTGACTCAATCATGTCACCAATTTGGCTAAGGTTCTCCAAAGATGTATTCAATATGGCATTTCCTTGAATCCCAACAAGTGCGTGTTCGGAGTCATAAAGAGAATTTTTTTGGGAAATATAATCTTAGAAAGAGGAATTTCAATCGACCTAGACCGAGTCAAATCTATTCTAAAGATCACCTGGCTAGGAAGCAAGAAAGAAATGAAGTCCTTCTTCGGGAAAATTAATTTCGTGAGAAAGTTCATCACGGGCTTTGCAGAGATTGTAAAGCCTCTGAATGAAATGATGAAAAGGAATGCCAAGATGGAGTGGATAGAGGAGGCAAAGGTTGCATTCGCACAAGTCAAGTGATCCATTTTAGAAGCACCCATGCTTACCAATCCTGATTACCTCAAGTCATTCTACATTTACTCTTTCACCTCTAAGCATTCATGTGCGGTTGTATTAACCCAACGACAAGAACAGGCTGAGGAAAGACCGATTGCATTCATGAGTTCTCCATTCAAGAATGCAGAAATCAAATATTCACCTCTGGAAAACCAAGCCTTCATGCTGGTTCAGGCCATCAAGAAATTATGACATTACATCCTTCGAAGTCAAGTCGTCGCTGTAGTTCCTGATGCGGCTATGAAGTCCCTACTGATGCAGAGTGAACTAGGAGAAAGTAGAGGCAAGTGGATGGCTATCTTGTAGGAATTTGACCTAGAGATGTGTCCCATGAAACTAGTTAGGGGCATGGGTTTATCCTAGTCCATGGCAAATGCCAGTGATAATATTGTCTATCAACAATACATAGCCCAATCCTTTTCTGACGATCCCTGGTATGCTGATGTTTTCCACTTGATGCTTAACAATCGTTGTCTAGATAGGATGAATTCAACTCAAAGGAGTGCTCTGAGACTAAAGAGTTCTCATTATATGTTCAAAGGAAGTTTTCTATATAGGAGGAACTTCGAAGGAATATACCTAAGGTTCCTTGATCATCAAGAGGCCAAGCAAGTGATCTCTGAGTTTCAAGGGAAACATGGTACAGGTCATGGTTCTCCAGATGCGTTGGCACACTAGATTCTTTGAGCTAGTTATTATTGGCCCTATATATTCAAGGATGCACACCAACATGTCAAGACATGTCACACTTGCTAGGTTTTAGCACCAAGGGAACGTTATGCAACCATGTAACTACAACCCGTTTACGAGGTAAGGCCATTTGCCCAGTGGGCACTGGATTTCATTGGAGTGATTAACCAAAATTCCTCTGTAGGACATAAATTTATCTTCACTGCTACTGATTATTGTACGAGGTGGACAAAGGCCATACCTTTCCAAAATAACACAATGGAGGTAGTGATCAAATTCCACTTTTTCATCTGCTGAGTTTCTTTCTTGGGCCTACGATCACAAGATCATCTTGAAGTATTCCTCAAACTATTATCCACAAGGAAATGGTGTTGTAGAGTCTAATAACAAGAACCTCTTAGGGGTGATTAAGAAATTGTTAGAGCATAACCCTAGAGACTAGCACACCTAGCTTAGATTCGCATTATGGTCAGTTGGACTAGGATTAGGGCTACTTTAAACACCTCCCCCTTCAAGCTGGTATATGGCCAAGATCTTGTATTTCCTATCCATCTACAAATACCTATCCTAGAGTTCATGAAGAAGTTTTACTCTAGTGACAATAGGATAGAGATAAGACTAGCTGCTTTGTTAAAACTAGAAGAGAAAAGAGATGCTGCTTTACAAAAGTTCTTCAGACATCAGTGTATTGTCAAATGCTAGTTTAACAAAATAGCTAAGATAAAATCTTTTAGGATATCAAACCTAGTACTGTTATGGGATAAAGCCAATGAAAAGAAAGGCATCCACCAAAAGTTTGACAAACTATGGCTAGGTCCTTATCAAATTACTGAGATCCTAGGGGAAAATGTTTTCAGACTGAGTAGCCTAACTGGAGAGTTAGTTCCTTTGCCTGTTAATGGGTAGTTCCTTAAATACTATTTTGAATCTTAAGGCTTGTTAATTTATGTTCTGTATATAAGTAATTCGTTGTTTCTTTTATGTAAATAGTTTATTTTGTCCCCTGTTTGTAAATAATCTACGGTTATGTATATAACTTTTGTGCTCCTGTTTATGAATAATTCTTCCCTTTGTGTGAATAATCTGATGCTCTTTGTGTAAATAGTGTGGCTCTTGTCTATAAATAGCTTCTTGTTTGCACATTTGTACCTCTCTTCTTTTTTTTTTCTTTGCCTTCTATTTTCGGTTTGTTGTGTTCTTTGGGGGTTTAATCTTTTTCTTTCTATCTGAAGTTGTGGGTTGTTATATAAAGCATACTTTGGTCATTAGGAGAGAAGTGGTTTAGATATTTTTAGGATTATCTAATTATCTGATTCTATCCTAAATTCTTTGTTTCATGTTTGTTTTCAATAAAGGTTGTGGAAAGTGCTAAAATAAAGGTGCTAAGTAAGAAATCCTTCATCAGCTCCCCTAAATCTGTCACAAATCATTAAAATCATCTCCTCTTCTAGTGGTGTATTTGTCCTAGGATGACAGTGTTGTAAGACTTTGAGTGAAAAATCCAATTTCCAAGTGTTGTTATGAGGTCCACCATAGTTTTCAACACAGATCAGGTGTTAAGCATCTGACATATTGAAAAAAAAAGAAAGCTAAATGAAATATTTGAAACTCCAAAAGGAAAGAAAAGAGAATTCAATATGAATGGGTGATTCCAGTATCTCTATCGGGGCTATGGATGCCTAACCGACAGTAGAGAAATGCTGAGAGAAAACTAGAGGTATCTCCATCGAGGCTATGGATGCCTAACTGGTAGTGGAGCAATGCCTAGAATATCATTGCATGAAGGAAATCAACTCATGTAGCTCAAATCTTACACATTATTGTTCAAAAGATGAAGAAGTTTTACAAAACGGTGATGCAAAATCAAGCACACACATAGATTCAGGGGTAGCCATTGATTGACTTACATTTGAGATTCTAGCTCTACCTTGCTTGTCATAACTCACCCAACTGGAGTTGCCATGGTTATGAACCAGGAGTTTTGGGTAGTTGAATCTATCAAATTCATGAAAATGGTTAAACCATTTTCCCAGCCAAGTCACCAATTGTTATGCCTTGCATAACCACCCCACTTTGATCTGGATCAAAATGGGTCCCCTTTCTCTTTTGGCTTCTTTGTTTTGTGTTATTTACCTTGCTCTTGGGTTGCTTTTGTCTTTTGCTTGAGTTTCTCTTTTGGTTTTGTTAAAACCTTAGTTTTGTTTCAGCTCAATTGGGTCCCCTTTTTGTTAAGTATTCAATAGATAATCACTAGCCAAAATGTATCATATGATAATGTATCTTATCTCCTGCTCATGACGAACAAAAGCATGTGTTTTTGCAAGATTAAAATTCTGCACTTCTTGATATTTGCTTAGGGAGCTCGACTGGAATGCCTTCCACAATCTAGTTGGCCATGAAAATCAACTAAGGCAATAGTTGGCAAGACCCCACAGGTGTCTGGCTGATTACTAGTGCTCTTTGTTGAAGTGTGTTTGCGTTGCCTATCAGAAAGACTTTAAGATTGTCATGGCGACTAAAATTATAGAGGGGCTCTATCGGCAGGATAGGGGTCATCCTTTCGGCAACATGCAAATTCCTATCGACAGGAGGGGTTTCTTTCAGAAGGAGGTCATATCGAGGTCTTTAGGTCTTACCAACTATCACGCCACTAGAAAACACTTCGGCCAAACATATTGGACTCTACATGTGCTCTTACCAAAGGCTCCATGACTCCTCGACTAGGGTGTCTTCGGTGAGAAAATTAGTAGGTCTTGCCGACCACCATCAAAGATTGGTTCTTATATTTCTATAGGGTTATCTCCTCACCAAGAAGTCTCAGCGAAGAAACAAAGTCTTACCAACTAACAAAAGTATCAAGCACTTCGACGGGAGTCTCTTCTTCGGCACATGGTCTTGTCGAAGCCCTCAGGTCTCACTGACGATAGATAGAGGTATGTTTTTCAGCAAAAGACTTTCCTTCAGAGGGAGCTCTTGGTGAATACATTTGGTCACATTGACAAGACACAAAGAGGGAGAATTCTCAGTATGACCACAATGAATTCTTGGTGACACAGAAGTGATTTCACCAGAAGTCTTACCGACACGGAGGGGTCCCAACAAGGGTCTAAGGCTGGCAATAGGTAAATCCTTTGGCATAGTTTCTGGCCAAAGAGATGAGGTTACAGCAACACATGTGAAGTGAAAGGATACGTGTCAGTGTGATTACATAAGTCTCTTCTCGATGGAATCAAAAGAGCTTAGGGAAGAAAGTGAGGACTTTTCTATGAGGTCACAGTGACAAGCGGTACTCTTGCCAACACAAAGTGAGATTGCCATGGAATCCTAGGGTTCACTAAGATGTCTTGCCGAGGGCATGGACTTGTGCTGATTAGTTTTGGGAGCTCAGTATAACTCCTGTAGCTCGCCGAGGTGTCTTGCCAAATGCCATGTGCTATGTTAATTATCGATAAAACTAAGTTGCATCAGTGATACATGATAAGTGTCTCACTGACATGCGAGTCAATGGGAATCACCTTCAAATCAATAGGAAGCTAGCATGGTGAATGTCGAACCAATCAAAGGAAAGCTGAAGGGTGATTCATCAGTCCTTTTAACCAATTGACCACCCCTATGTAAGAAGATCAACAGGATACAAACTAGATGGACTCCTTCTGAGAACAGATGATGATGGACTAATTCAGGCAATGAGGTTCAGATTTACAGGCGAGCCCGAGGAAGTTTTCCAAAAAAATAGTCAATATACAGAGGAGTCTAGGACATGAGGGAAACCAAAAGAAAGATGAAAGATCAATGACTCACAAGGACAGTTGTGGCCACTACTGATGGGAGGTAGGAAAATAATAATAAGGATATTTTGAGCATTCAAGAGAGATTGTAGAAGGACTTCGAAGATGGACACCGAGACAGAAGAGTAAATGCAGCAATTGCCTAGGGGTCAAAAGGACTTCTCCTAAGGATAAAAATCCTTTGTGACCATGCACAGTAGGGATTCACATTCAATGAACAATTAATTTTCTTCAAAAGATCTGAGATCCGACTCTCCTACAGGATGTAGATATTTTGTAAACCCTAGTGCAAGGGACAACACATCCTTTCTTATACGTTCTATATATAAGGCATTCTTGCCTCTTTGGAAAGGTTGGAACCTCTAGAGTTAGAAATTCAGAGTTAGAACTTTTTAGTGTAGGGACTTCTAGATTAGAAATGGTAGGAATTAGTAAGTTAACAGAAGGAGATAGAGTTGCATCTTGATTCTCAGTAATGAGAGCTTCTTTTTTCTTCTTGGTTAGTAGTTAGATTTCAGTATAGACTGTAATGCATTTTCTGAATTCTCTTAGTGTAGTTGGAAACAATCTGGAGACACAGATTCTCTATACACTGGTGATTGTGCCAACTTTGTAAATATTTCTTATCGGTTTTAATAACAGTAGAAGCAATCAGAGTTTAATATAATTCATTTTGTGTTCTTGAATGATACTTGTCTTACTTTGATCATTTGATTTGTGGAGCCTCTAAGGAATGAAATATTATTTTGGTGTTTTATTTAAATGGTAATTAAAATCTGTTATGCAAATTAGCACTGTGAATGAAAGAGGTGTGTAATTCACAAGCTTATCTTCTTCTACAATTTTGGTTTACTAATTCCTTGAAGCTAGCAAGTCTGGTTAACATTGGATGATCTATTATTATTTCTTGTTCCAAAACGCTGGTTTATCTTTTTTTATATTTCTTTAAAAACCCTTGGTTAAAGTAGATTTCATTTCATGCTTGATCTAAGAACAATCCAAAAGCTCAACACCAGTAGGCCCCTTCAATATTACTATTGCATTGACCATTGAATAACATCAGCATAGTTGGGACCCAACTACAAAGACATTGGTAGTTAAGGCATCCATTTGTTGCCTTTCTCTTTCAGGAGAAGCAGAATAGCAATATTCTTCTTGCATTGTTGTTGTGCCAAAATCACCATCAACACAACCCTTAGTTCCATCTTTTGATAGGCTGGAGGAGTACAAGGTCAGATGAAACCCTAAGAAGTGTGTCTTTGGCGTACAATCAAGAAAATTACTAGGATACATAGTATCAATGAGAGGTATAGAGGTAGATGCAGCAAAGGTAAAAGCAATCCTCAAGATGGAGGCACCAAAAAAATTAAAGCAATTGAGAGGTCTCCAAGAAAGGCTCTAATCCATTGAAAGATTCATAAACATAGTTGGTAGAAAAACAAAACCCATACTCTTACCTACTCCACAAGGGAGTAGCGTACAAATAGGATATAAAGTGTGAAGATGCACTCATCAAAATAAAAGAATATCTATTTACACCACTAGTCTTAATGCCACCAATCCCAAGAAATCCATTGATTCTTTATGTATCAGCAATAGTAGCATCCCTTGGAGCTCTCCTAGCTCAGCATGATGAAAATGATACAGAAAGGGCCATTTATTACATCAACAGAACATTGGTTGGCCATGAGCTAAACTATTCATTCATCAAGAAATCATGCCTAGCTGTAGTGTTTGCATCTCATAAATTCAAACATTACATGTTAGCACACAAAATAAAGCTCATTGCCAAAATTGACCCTCTCAAATACTTATTGTCAAAAAAAATGCTCATAGGAAGAATGTCCAAGTGGGTATGATACTATCAGAATATGACATAGACTATGTAGAGAGGAAAGCAATCAAAGGCCAAGTCATCACAAATCATCTTGCAAAAGCACCAGTTTATTCAGAGAATCCTCTCATCTCATAGTTTCCAGATGAATCTATTTTTAATCTCAACGTAGCTGACCACTAGAAACTATACTTTGATGGCTCATACAAACAACATGGATCAGGAGCTGGCATTTTCTTTATCATCCTGCAAGAGGATTGCATACTAAGGTCCTACAAACTAGAATTTCCCTACACCAATAACATTGGAGAATATGAGGCTTTAACCATAGGTCTTAGAATAGTAGTGTAGTGGAATATTATAGCTCTCAGATTATACGGAGACTCCTAATAGATAATAAATCAAGTGAATGATGAATACCAAACCAAGGATGACAAGCTCACTCCATACAATAAATTGGTGGAGGCTCTCAAAGAATCCTTCATCAAAATTACATTTGAGCAGATTACTAGAGCCAACAACAGAGCAGCGGATGCCATGGCAACAATTGGGTCCCTATTGGACATCCCCAACAATGATCCCAAATATGAATTCTTGATAGAGAAACATCTTGTGCCCACATTCGAGGTACTAGAATCAGAATTCATGTGCAAAATTGTTTGTCTCAGTGATCCTTGGTACCATGACATTTATACATACCTCTGAATAGGAGTCATACCCGCTGACTTGCATTCAAACCTAAAATGAACCTTTGTAAAAAAGGCTTCTAGATTGATCATCCTAGGAGATACCCTATATCGTAGGAGCATAGAAGGAACCCTACTATGTTTCTTAAACACTAAGGAGGTAGTCACCGTTCTAGCTGAAGTACTTAACAGTATCTATGATTTGCACTCGAGTGAAATGACCATATGTAAGGAATTACTGAGGATGGGGTATTATTGGCCCATAATGGAATGAGAAGCACATGATTATGCTAGAAGGTGTCTACAATGTCAACAGCATGGGGACCTCATCCATGCTCCAGCTCAAGAGCTTCATCCTATCATCACACCATGGCCCTTTTCATAGTGGGGACTTGATCTCATTTGAAAAATCATGCCCACTTCATGTAACGACCACAAATTCATCATAACCACAACAAAGTACTTTACTAAGTGGGTGGAATCCATACCCATGATGTATATAACAGGGAAGAATTCAAAATTCATCTTGAACTATCTCATTTCTCGCTATGGTGTTCCACAAGCCATTATCTCAGATAATGGGACACCATTCAAGAATTACGAGGTTTGTGACTTATGCAAAAAATTCAAAATCTAGCATCGCTTCTCCACCCCAACTATCCCCAAGGAAATGACCAAGCAAAATGTACAAGCAAAACCATTCTAGATATCCTCAAGAAATATTCAATGACGCAGGTCGTGACTAGCATTTATAGCTTAATCCCGCCCTTTGGGCCTATCAAACCAGTATCCACACACCCGCCGGTGCTAGCCCTTTCTCCCTACTCTATAGATCAAAAAGAGGTACTCCCCATTGAGATTGAGCTCCCATCACTTAGGATATCACTACAAAACCTCATCATAGATGAAGAGTACCGAGTATCAAGATTCAATGAGCTAGAGTTGTTGGATGAGTGACGTATAGATTCTTTAAATAAATTACAAGTCTATCAGAATAGAATCAAAAGGAGCTATAATAAGAAAATAAGAAGTAGGACTTTCCAAGTTAGAGAACTGGTATTAAAGGAGAATCAGAAGAATGTCCCAAACCCAAGCAGCAAAGGAAAATTTGAACCCCATTGGTTAGGACCATTTGTTATCATAGCAAGTTATAAGTTAGGGGCATTTTAGTTATCAACACCTGAAGGGGAACCTCTGGAAGAGCCCATGAATAGCTCTGATCTCAAAAAAATTTATGCCTAAATCTTACAAGGTATAGAACCAAAAAATACAAAAAAATCAGAAAATGTCCCAAAAAAATGGTTACTTTGGTGAAAACCTGGCAAAAAGGCATCTTGGTGACAACCAAAAAAAAATCAAAAAGAAAAAAATTAGAAAAAGGATCAAAAATAGTAAAGAGAAAAAAATATTCCTCTAGTGAAAACCACTTCAGTGGTACTTTGAACAAGTACCTTGGTGAAATCCTGGCAAATAGGCGCCTTGCATAAATAAGCACTTTCCATCCACCAAGATCTTTACAGCTTGTTCTACATCATCCATCCATTACGCTTCCATCATCCATTGCATTCGAGTCTTCATACATCACTCATCCACCTACATATGCATCATAGCTTAGTCCAGTGTTCACATCATGATTTCTCCTAGTACTACTCGACTCATCCTTAAGGCTAGTTTGTCTTGCCTTTATCGGAGTAGTCTATTGCATCACGTTGGGGGCATGTTCTTATTGGATTGGATTTGTGTATGTTCTTAAAATCCTCAACATCAGAAAATCCAAAAAGAACATCAAAACATATCAAAATCACCAAAACAGGTTAAAATTCGGTTAAAAATCCAAAAAATTTAGTCATCTTGTCAAACTACGGGTCTCTGAGCCTTGAATGTAGGCAAGATTGATCTTTGATCATCCCCCAAGACACTTAGGTTAGTCCTTTAGGAGTCTATCATAATAAACTGACATTTCATCACGTAGATCTTCACCTATAAATCAGTCAACCCATCAGTCAAACTACGTGGTCTTTGCTTGTATAACGTAGGCAAGGCTAATCTGTTGATGAGCCCCCGAGGACTCTAGGACAGGTCTTTAGGTTAGTCTCTTGTTCAAAATTTGAAAAAACCCCAAAAAGTTAGAAAATAAAAAATCAAAACATTTGAAAATATCAAAAAATACCAAAAACAGCCTCAAAATATTGCAAAACATCAAAAACATCCAAATATTTGAAAAAATCCATCCATCTCATCTCACTTGCACCCGCAATAAACACCACTCATAATAAACTGATCGTCATCCTCAACCTTTGGTGAAATAGTTAGAAACAAGTCTAGGAGGTTAAAAGTGAAAACTCAAAAATGTCAAGTTCTGAGACAGCTTATAGACACTTATATACTTTTGTGGACCTAATGGGAGACTGTGAGACAAGTCATGAAATTTTTTTCATGAGTCTATTTGTTCAATCTCTAAAGGAGGATGCTAGAGATTGGTTTTTATGCTTACCAGTATGTTCTATACCTTCATGGAATGAATTAATGGTAGCATTTATAGAAAATTTTGGTGAAAGAATTAATCCAAGTTCAGTAAGGAGAAAAATCATGGAAATTCAAAAAGATGAAGATGAGTTAGTCCCAACTTTCAATGTTAGGTTTGCAATGGTAATAAAATATATTCCTAAAAATATGAGACCAAGTGATGCAGAATGTTTGGTTATATATTTTGGTGCATTTGATGAATAAATTAGTTATTTGTTGAAAGATAAGGAACCCTTAACATTGTATCATGCATATCAAATTGCCATGGACATTGAAAAAAGCTTGAGGTACTCAATGATGAAGGGTTATATGGCTATGAGTGTTGGTTATTTTAGCACATCTCATATAAGCGGATCTGATAATAGAAGTAATTCTCATGATATAAATGCTTCTACTATTCTACTTTGTCCATTATTACCCAAGGTAACTAATGGAGAATTGCAAATTGAGCATCAACAAATTTTGGTCAAAACTGGTAAGATATCTTTTGTTCAAGGATTGTCTGACATGAAGAGGAATGAGGGAGAATCACCATATGGTTTGTTTGCAAGATTTTTAGATGCCTTTTTGGAAATCCCCAAGAAGTTTAGACCTAAGGATTTAGTATGCATTGACTTATTTTGTGAAATTTTTGAGCTAGAACTGAGTACCTTGCCAAAGGAGTTGAATGCTCAGGGTTTTGATCAAATGCTTGATTGGATAATAATTTGTAAGGAAGCTAAGTGTGATTATAAACAAAGCATAGTGTCTCAAAGTGTTAATAGTGGTTTCCATATTGAGAAGAATCGAAAGAAAACTCAAGCAAGTGAAAAAGGTAAATCAAAGAATGGACACATGTCTTGTGGTATGGGTAAGGAAAATTATTGTAATCAATTTATAGATATCCCATATGAAATTTGGTACATTGGTGACAAGGATGAAGATACATTTTCAAGCATTGTTTTTCTCTCATCACAAGTAAATAGTCAGCGCATGGAGAAGGAGAGTTGGAGTATTCATTCTAAACACTTGGAGCATAACCTGGGTGATGATGAATTCCCTTGGAATAATGATCAAGGGGAAACTTAGGCCTCTGATTAATTTTATAAATAATATAAATCTTTCAATAATGATGATCTAGAAGCTTTTTCTTTACATGAGGGATACAATGATACTAATTCTCATGGGGATTTTCCCTTACAAATGAATAAAAAAATTCCATGTGATGGATAATTGGAGTGAAATCCTATTACATCACATATAGAGCATGCTATTCTTGTGAATGATAATGAGTTTGATGACAAGAATGTATGTGTTTAGTATCATAAGCTAAGCATGCATTGTTGAAAATAATCAAAAGTATGATGTTAACCAGTAAGATCATGTTCTAGGTGCTCCAAATTGTTTGTATTAAGCAGAGGTGGAATATGCAAGTTTTGTAGCAGAGATGAACATGGTTGTTTTCAACAAGGAATTTCATGAAGAAGAGAGAGATGAGGAATGTTGTTCAGTTGCTAATGAGCAACATTTGGATCATAATGGGTCTTTCACATTTGAGTTATCATGTAGTTACATATCAATTGATGAGGCACCTAATCACATGTTAACTGCCCCTATAAATCCTAAGTTATTTGAGTCTTCAATTGAAACATGTTTCTTTGACCTTAATAATGATTTTAAGAGTGAACTTGATTATGTTAATGAACCTAAAATGGTGGTATTCTTTGATGCATGGGATGTTATTGATAATACTATTTATGGTGATGAACCTAATTTGAATAAGAGAAAAGACACCATAGGTTTTTGTGAATCACTTCTCCAAAGTGGTAGAGCATATGACAATATAACTAATTTACACTACTCATATGGGTATGACTATCAACTTGATAGTATGCCTGTGTATAAACAATTTTTTTCCATTACACAAGATGATTGTAATTCTAGTGTGGGAAAAAAGCAAGATCATTGTCCTAGGGTTTTATAAAAGCTTTCTAATGATTCTCAGATATCATAAGTGGAATTGCAATGTCACCCCAAAGGGCTAGGATATATGTCCCTAGATGGGAATCCTAAAAGAAGTATGTATGGGGGTTTTAGGTTTGATGTCCAAACAAAATTTTATATTAACCCTAATAATGTTAGTGATCAAATGAATTTTGAATGTTTTAAATTTTCATTCTAGTTGGATGACTATTTGGTGGAGTATAATTGTGAACCAAATGTTGTAGAATATCAAAATGATTATGGATTTTAGTTGTTTTCTAATTGCAAATTTCACTTGTAAAAAGTTAATGATGAAAATGAAAACACCAAAGATAGGGAAATAATGGTTAATTGCAATAGCCTCACCAGGGCTAGTTTGGTAAATCATGACAATATTTTTAGCCTTGTCCTAGTGTAGGCAATAGAAAATAATTTTATTGACAAAGGTAAGGAATGGTTTTAATTTTTTGGGGGCCTGGGGCCACCAATTGAAAATTAATCCTCTTAAAATATAGAATGTAGGTTGAGAACATGTAAATCAGAAAAAGATTCTGAGAAAATTTGAAGTTACAGCAAGTTGTACAATTTTGTGTATTTTGTATATGTTGGTTTACTTTGGTCTGATCTTTTCTTGCCTTGTTCGGGCAGGTCCTAGTTTTGGTTCTTTGGGATCGGTCACCTTCAACCTAAGTTTCTTAGATCTCACTTTATTCTGGTGGAATAAACATCCCCAATAGAGAAAATCTTGATGTCAAGTGTGGATTTTAGTTATAATAAATATTAGTTGAACTTGCAAAAGAGAAAATCTTGATGTCAAGTGTGGATTTTAGTTTTTTTGATGAGGCAATGTGACTGAGTAAATGATACTTAGAGATGAGAGATGCTTAGGATCGTCCTGCAAATCTACAAACTCAAGTTGAAATT
The DNA here is from genome assembly GCA_007258455.2 of Sequoia sempervirens. Classification (NCBI taxonomy): domain Eukaryota; kingdom Viridiplantae; phylum Streptophyta; class Pinopsida; order Cupressales; family Cupressaceae; genus Sequoia; species Sequoia sempervirens. The sequence continues at coordinate 43,574,090 of VDFB02358134.1, forward strand.
TAGAAAACTCACTTTTTAATACCAAATCTCAATAGTCAATTTTGAGATGGTAGATGTAGTGATAGCAAGGAACCTTTGATGAAGTAATAAGCTAAAGACAAAGAAGACTCTTTAAAATAATCGATCTTCACACCTCTTGATATGTGGCAAATATGTTGTAAATAGAGTAAACTAGGTTCTATATGATGTAGTGGAGTAGCTAGATAAGATGCAGCTAGACACATTTCTAAAGATAGGCTTCCAGCAACCTTTGTACATAGATCACACAATCTACAAACAATGAATATTACATATATATTTTGCATCTGTATAAGCAAACAAACCCATGTAATAGGTGTGGGTAATCTGTGTCACTTTCAAATATTAAACAGAGGCCTTAAAAAGAGCCACCTATGAAAAATTAAGGTTGCATAAGTATTTAGAATGGACATAGTAACCACTCACCTATATATTTAAATCACCAAATGCACAACCCAAATTTAGTCATTGCCGCTTCTGAATGAAAAACTCAATAATAAACCAATTCCCACATGATCTTCAACAGGTTGAAGACCGAGTGTCTAAATGGATGCCAAAACTATAACAAGACCATCTAGAGTTCCCTTTTCTATTGAAGAGCATGTGCTATTTATGATAAATTTAGGTTGAGTCTCAACGAGTGGTAAATTTGTATCTTCAAAGAGGTTGTACAAGAAAAGCTTGAATTGATGGCACATGGTAGTGAAGATTGATAGTGATAAAAAGAATCTTCAAATCATTGAAACAAGGGTCATTTTCTTCTCCCATTCACCAATAAAAATAAATTCTTTTCATTTAAAAGTTGGAGGGAATTAGAGGGTGCCAAAAGGAGGTTTGAAAGATTTATTCATTTGGGGGTTGACTTGTTGATGCAATTTATTTTCAAAATAGTGTTCTAAGTTGTTTCATCATTATGGTCCATTTTGAGATAGAAAAAATTTGAACTTATGACAATGCTTTTGAATGGTTCATCCTTTAAGGTTTACTTATTAAAAACAATTTATTTTCTTTGTGTTATAATTTGTTTTGTCATTATGGTCCATTTTGAGATAGCAAAAATTTGAACTCATGACAGTTTTTTTGATAGGTGTATTCTTTATGGTTGGTAAAATTCATGAGCTTTCAAAGTTTATCACATTACTTTGATTAGTATGATAGTCAACATGTGAGATTAGGAGGGTGCTTTCGAAAGATTTATTCTTTATGGTTGATTTAGGGGCTTAAATACCTTTAGTCAATATCAAGTTTGAAGGAAGGTGTCTCACAAGTATGATATCTTTTCAATGAAGTCAATATAAAAGCATGATCCACTTATAAATCATCCTTTAAACATCCAAATCTTTTTCCTTTCATTAGAAATCATTTTATTGTTTGGAGTTAATAACCAAAATGATTTTAAGATTTTGATCCTCACACGATTGTCTCTTGTTTAGGGAAACAAAGGAAAACAAAGGAGAACAAAGAAGGTGAAAGGAAGATGAAGAAAAGGCAAGAAAGGAGGGATTTTTCGTTTGAACAAGGAGCTTACTAGAAGTGATCATCAAGGAAACTTGGTCGAAATTTGAGCATGAAATTTAAAACTTAAAAGTGTTTTTTAGTGCTTGGAGATTCCATCTTACGCCTTAATTTTCTATTTTAGGCTAACTCATCTTTGGTTTTGGGCTTTAAAACAAACATTACCTAGGCTTTCAATTTTCATTGCGAAAGGGTTAAAACGAACTTTAGGAAAATTTGACTAGATTTTGTTTAAGGTTAACAAATTGAACAAAGAAAGTCTCACATCTCATTTTGGTGTTTTAAAATGAATCAAAATCATTTCTTTGTGGATTTAAAATGAACATGTGCAACTTATTTTTCATGATGAATTACTTAAAATAATATTATTGAAAAGGATGTATGTGCTTCTCTCGCAATTCACAACGATCTTGAGAATCAAAATTCCTTTTTGATAATCTTAGTTTGAAATGAAGTGATCACCTCCACACTTCAATTTGGGTTCTAAAATTGATCAAAATATTTTGCGAGTGTGATTAAATTTATTCCATGTGTTCTCCCTTTTTTTCTAAAAAAGGGTTGACCAAACTATCAATAAGTTTATTTTCTCTTGTCTATCTTAGAGGGCCTACCTTGGGGAAAAAGTACTCACGCAACGGAATGACTCAACCGGTAACACTTTGAACTCGAGAGTATTTCCAGCCAGGATATAAATGTGGGTATTGGAAGAAACACCAATATCACGCTATTGATTCTGACGAGATGGATCCGAAAGGGGACTCTCACCGTATGGTTCAATCTATATGAACACAAATTCCTTATTAAAACACATGTTCTAGAATTGCCAAAATCCTTGATCTATTTGTTGGTGCAAGAACGGTTGTTCTAAATCCACCCCACTTTTACGGTCTTTAGTATAAATGGAAAACATCGATGGTAGTTTCATGGGTGTTGATGGTTGGCTATCTCGCATAAGTGAGTGTCATGGAGGGGAGCCAGTGGGGTCAAGCATCTAACCATTCACTTAAGATGAGCATAGCTAGACTTGTCCAAATGGGGACTCAACAAATACTGTCTTTCATATCCATAGGATTCTACTTGTTCTTGGTTACAAAACACTTTGCTTGTTTGAAAAAATTTAACATGATCCTAAAAATTTCAAACCCTTTAGGAGGAAAATACCATTGACCAAATTCTTGTGTTATTGCTTGCCCTTGGGATTACATCCTTAGAGGTTTCTAAGAACTTGAATTTATATCTCAATTTTCCTAATAAATTTAAACAATAGGTAACCCTTGCCTTAATTTCATCAAAGTTTTGCATAATATACCTTGTGAAATGAGAAGAAGTTGAGACATTGGACATCCAGTTTGAAAACCTAATCAAGAAGTGTTTGTGGTAAAAAAAAAGTCATTAAGCAAACATTAATGACAATTGGACCCCACACATGTGTCTCCAATGATTTCATGCAAAATCAAGATCAAGAAATGAAAGGTGAAATCCCTTAGTCTGAACGCCCATCAAAAGCGTCTTTCAATGCTATACGAATTCAGATACATAATGCTTTTTAACTTTTACAGGAAGGCTTCAAGAAACAATTCCGGTTTGTATTCATTCCATTACTACCAAAACACAAATATTTTTAGAGAGTTTGAGAATCTTGTTTAGAGAAAAGCTTTTCTTCCCTATCGAGGTCTAAGTAAACAAGTGTCTTTTTAGGTACATCCTAGAATCAAAATCAAAACTTCATCCATCCTTGAACATCAAAAAACCAAAATCATCTCATCAACAACTATTCAAAAAATTTGAAAATATCCTTTATGTTAAAAATTGGGAAAAGCATTTGAAATGAATCCAAAATCACCTTGTTTGATTGAATGTGTGTTGATGCAGCCTTCTACACATATTTGATCAAATTATCAAACTTGTGAACAAATTCATCCCTTGATAACATCCAACATCTTGGGATTTAGGAGTTCATTATCAAAATCATCTTGTTTGGATAGGAGTGTTTAGATGAATCCTTCTTCTCACACCTAGAAAAATTATCATCTTGTGAATGATTTAACTCTAGCAAAACATCCAACCTCTTAGAGTTTATGAGTCCACTAAAATCTGAATCTGAAACAAATCAATCCTATATCAAGTCCTAAAGTTTAAAATTTCCCTTCAAGATTCTCACAAGAGTTCCACTCATCCATCAAACATCCATATTACATTCATATCATTATCACCATTTGATCCTTAAATTACCCTAAAATTTCTCTTTTATACCTAAAGTTAGATCAATCCAAAAGAATTAAAGAATTCACCTTCTATATTCTTGAAGATTGATCCCTATTTTATGGTGCAAACTAGATCGCAACACAAGAGGAACATGGAAGCCAAAGAAGAAACATCTACTAAAAGTGATTTAAGTCAAACCACTCCTGAAATGAATCCCATTTGGTCTGGAAATCTCATAGTTAACCTTTTGACATCATTGCAAAACCCACAAGAAGAAACCCAAGGAGAAGACCTCACCTTGGGATGTCTCACGATGAAATAACTGAAATGCTTCAAAATTTAGAAAACCATAAGATCGTAAGTATCATGATGACGCTTAACCCTTCATTATATATGCTTCAACTAGCAAAGCAAAGGGCCAATTGAGTTTATATTTTGACATGAGTACCATAGTGGAGACATCTTTTCCTCCAATCTTATCCACCATTCCCATCTCATCCACACCCCATCTCAAAATATCACTCAAAACATTTCACAAATCATGAAATATTTTTCTCCAACCCAACCTAACGTTAATAAGGGAAATGCATTTCTCAATGCTATTCAAGCACACCCCCTTGTTAATAATAAAACATGGATGCAAATACCACCTTGGAACAAAACATACTTGAAAAACCATTACATAAGAATGTTCCTCTCACTTTCCATCATGATCCATCATCAACATTTTTCTCCGCAACACCTCAAACTCCTCTCACAAATTCGCAAGAGGAAGGAGAAATGTTCGACTAGGGGGCATCTTCGACACCACAACATTTTCAAAAGAACTTACACCCCTTACATTTCCACCCCTTCCACTATTACCATCATCATCCATACCACTCCTTGGTTTAGGGCTTCCTCTACCAAGTATCAATCAAAGCAACATCCTGAATATCAATCAAAACATCATGCAAAACTTGTCATCGACATCACAACAACAGATGACAAATGCACAAGCAATTGCAACATCATAAAACAAACCCCTAACATTGCAAAGCATGGTCTCTCAAGGACCAAACACCACATCAACACCACCATCCATCACTCAAAACACTAACACTTCATCATCGCTTAGCACAAATTCCATTTAGAATCCACCACCACCCCCACCACCACCAACTTCTACCACATCAAACCAATACAAGGTGGCATTGCAAGATGCTTTTCAAAGGGGATTCCAACAATTGTAGAAACAAAAAGTTCTACAACTAGCTGCTCAACAAGCTACTCAAGCTATGCAAGCTGCCCAAGCTACACAAGCCGCATTACAAGCACAATAGACCTGCAAGCCCAAGGTTTATTGCGCAACAACAACAACAACAACAAGCCACCCAAGCCACTCAAGCATTGCAAGCATTGCAAGCACAAAAGGATACTCAAGCACAAATTCTATTACAACAACAAGTAGCACAAGCACAAGCACAAGCACAAGCAGTGTAAGAATGAGCTCAAGCTCAGGAAAACACCCAATATCAAGCACAACAAGTACAAGCACATGCACAACTTCTTGCATAAAAAAGAGCCACACAAATGCAAGCATATCAGCAAGCAATTAAGCAATATCAAGAGCAGAAAGAAGCAACCAAATTGGCAGCCCAACAACAACCCAAAATCTTAGTGCAACAACAACAAGATCAACAACAAGCATTGTTCATACAACAATAGGTGGAAGCCTACCTAGCTCAGAAAAACATACACATGCCATTGAACAACACATCAAACAACCGACCCATCCAACCCACAATCGAAAAACCCCAAAACACTTTCATCCCACCCATTGATCTATAAAATGATGTGACAACACAAAACAGGTTGCTCTCGCAACAAGTGCTCGATCTTCAATTAAGGAGAGCCACAAAGACACCAAGCAACTTGTGTCCCTATCTATTTGACAGGAGCCTAGTGATGAAACCATTCCCCAAGGGATTCAAGATCCCCAAGTTTGACAAAAATTGTGGGATGGGAAACCCTGAAGATCACATCAAGGAATTCCAGGTTCATTGCATGGAAGTCACATACGACGATACATATCTGATGTAGCTATTTGCTAGGAGTTTGGCTAGCCATGCTATGGAATGGCTCTCTCATCTACCTTCAGGCATTAGAACATTTCAAGAAATTATAGACACATTCATTAAGAACTACACATGCAACATTACAATGGATGTTAGTCTACAAGAACTCTCAACTCTGAAACAAGAAAAGGGCGAATCTTTTGATTCATTCCTACAATGATGGCAATCCAAGGCCAATCAAAGCAAGTGGACCATGCCTAAGGAACAACAAGTTTGCACCATCATAGCTAACCTTGACGTCCTCTTGGAATTCCATCTCAAGGTTCAAGGAATCACCACATATAACCAATTGATCCCCAAGTCGCTTAGCATCGAATGAGCCCTCATGACTCAACCAACGGGATCAACCTCATACACTGGACAACAAAACAACCACCCATCTACCAACTACAATGATAAACCATGCAATTGGGAAAGGAAAAAAGCATTACTAATGACAATGTCATCGATGCTAAGGTGGTCATTAGTGCCCCTCACCAAAATACACCCGCAACACAAATCCAAATCCAACACCAAAATAATCATCAGACAACACAACAACCAAACCACAATCCGGCAATCAATAATCTCAATGATTAAACGGGACCACCTCAACAGAACAAGAATTATACCAAAGAAAAGTACACTGCTTTAGGGGAACCATTACAAGTCATCATGAAAAAGCTGATAAATGAAAAACTCATCAAGGTCCCTACCCTTGAAAATTACCAAGAACCGGATGTGAATCCTCCCTAGTATAATGAGAATCAACTCTGTGAATTCCATAAAATCAAAGGACATACCAAGAATAGTTGTATGAGATTAAAAAACATAGTTCAAGATCTCATCGATCAAATAATTATAAATGTGGAACAACCAACAAGAAAGCAAGATCTTAAGATATACATGAATTTGATGTTGAATCATGGCAATAAAGGGAATAATAACAACAGCGATAAAGGGAAAGGCACCCACACAAACATGAACCATTTGTACGAAACTATTGTTGCCTCCCTAGATGAATATTGCACAGTCATCACCATCAAAGGCACCCATGCCAATTGTGAAGTCACCACAAGAGGCGGTAAAGTCACCATCGCAGGATCATCCCAGCAAAATAGAGTCCCTACATCTAGATCTATCCCTAATGGCTACAATGTCCTAGATTAAGTCAAGAGAACACCAATGAAAATATTCATCATGGAGTTGCTAAAAATCTCATCTACCCATAAGAAGATCCTTGAGGAAGCATTGGCTTCATCCACTATCCTCGTAGATCTTGATGTGGAACAATTCCAAGCTATGGTCAGAAATATCATTATCCCAAATCTCGTCACATTCTCTGACCAGGATTTCCCCGCTCAACCATCTCACAACCGCGCACTTCACTTAGAAGTCATAGTACATAAGAGAAAAGTAAAAAGGGTCTTGGTGGATGGAGGTGCGGGTTTGATTATATGTTCTCTCAACCTCATCAAACAATTGAAAATACAAGAGGATTCTATTTGACAAAGGAAAGGGTATCACAATAAGAGCATATGATGATCAAGAAAGAGTGTCCCAAGGCACGATCAAACTCCCTATTCAAGTAGGGCCGGATCTCATGGAAACCACTTGTCAGGTCCTAGACCTTGACTTACCATATACCATCCTTCTAGGATGTCCATGCATTCATACAATGAAGGCACTAGCGTCAAATTTCCATCAATGTGTGAAATTCACACATGAGGGACAAGAAGTTACCATCCACAGAGAACACGAACCCTTCTCCTATTGCAAAAGCCTTGAAGCAAAGTACTAGAAAATCCTCCAAGTACAAAAAAATGAAGAGGTCCCATCTACACCATACATCGATCTCGCCACTCTCACATCCACTTCTGCAACAGAGACACCTATCACTCCCACCATTCCCACCATTTCTAACATTAAGGTCATCATCCAAGATAACAGTTGTGGAAACTACACAGTCCCTAAAAATTATTTTATGGTAGGAGAGTTACCACAATCTCCTAGATCACTGGAACTTTCACAAATAAATGAAGCCTCCACATCCCAAATGACTCCTAAAGATTATCCCAACTTTACAAGGTGGGTGGATCTTGGCCAAGTAGTTATTGAGGCAGATCTATCTCATATGCTATACCAAGATGAAATACCAATAGCTGAATTACCAATGGATGAAAAAAGCAAAGGTCTACAAATGATGCTTGCAATGGGCTATGATAGAAATCAAAGACTTGGGAGATACAAAAAATTGGCTTATAATACCTATCATGTCAGAGACACGAGTGATAAAAAATCTTGGCCTTGGATGTACCCCTATGAGTATAACCATATGTGGCTGAAGTCCTTCAGGTAGAAGGGTTAATAATCCTCCTCAACCAACCACAACAGAACTACGCTTACAAGTATCTATAGGTAGAGTCATAGATAACTTTACATTTGACATAACCGATGTTTGTAGTAGTAGTGATGACAAGGATCCCATGACCAACTTACCTAGGATATTTGAGGATACTACTCTTTGCATGATTAGCACCCTATCTTTTCAATCAGACCACCAAAATTATGATATCCTCCTAGTATATCCCCAACTCATTGACCACGACCAACGAGGAGCACCAATTCTTGATACATTCAAAAATGATGAGGTGCTCTCAAAATTCATGGGACTACGGGATAACATTCCATGCGGGGATCACAAAGTAGGGTTCCTAATCAAGCTAGATACACATGCCTATTATGGTGAAATGCTTGAATCTCTCAGTCTCAAAAGTGAAAAATCAAGATTAATATCTAGCTCCTTGAGTGAAAACCACATTGTGGCACACTCTAACTAGAAAAAAGTAAAAAGAAAGGATGCATCTAAAGGTGAAAAAATCTCTGATGTGCCCAAGGATGTGGGATTCAATCTTCATTCTAGAGCTATTCATCATGAAAAAACAACAGTCTTGGTAGAAAATGCAATCTGGTCAATCTAGGAATAGAGGAAGCCCTGCATATCACATTCTATGCAGAATCATTACTATCAGAAGAACAATCTTGAGCTCCTAGTAGCATTCCTAAGAGAAAGATAGGTAAACTTTTCATGGAGATATACTGATATGCCAGGACTTGATCTAGAGACCATGGTTCACCATTTAGCAGTATATCTAGAAGCAAAGCCTGTCAAACAAAAGCTTCAAAAAAATGCACCCTCAAATCACCCTGCTAGTCAAAATGGAACTAAAAAAGCTATTAGATGCAAGATTCATTTGACCAATAGATTATTCAGAATGAGTATCAAACTTGGTACCTGTTTCAAAACCTGATGGGAACATAAGAATTTTCACAGACTTCAAAGACTTGAATAAAGCATGTCCAAAAGATGACTTCCCGCTTCCAAACATTGATATGATTGTGGATATGACAACTAGACATAAAATGTTGTCACTAATGGATGGATTCTCAGGGTACAATCAGATCATGATAGCTAGAGAGGACCAACATAAAACACCTTTCACTTGTCCATGGGGGACCTATTGCTGTAATATGATGCCATTCAACTTAAAGAACATAGGAACAACATATCAAAGGGCCATGACATTGATATTCCACAACATGATCCATAAGATGGTTGAAGTCTATGTTGATGATATCCTAGCCAAGTCAAGAAAGAGAAAAGATCACATAGCAACTTGTTATTCCTTGCATAACCACCCCACTTTGATCTAGATCAAAATGGGTCCCCTTTCTCTTTTGGCTTCTTTGTTTTGGGTTATTTACCTTACTCTTGGGTTGCTTTTGTCTTCTGCTTGAGTTTCTCTTCTAGTTTTGTTAAAACCTTGGTTTTGTTTCAACTCAATTGAGTCCCCTTTTTGTTAAGTATTCAATAGATAATCACTAGCCAAATTGTATCATATGATAATATACATTATCTCCTGCTGATGACTAATGGAAGCATGTGTTTTTGTATGATTAAAATTCTACACTTGATGATATTTTCTCAAGGAGCTCAACTGGAATGCCTTCCCCAATCCAGTTGGCCATGAAAATCAACTAAGGCAATAGTTGGCAAGACCCTGCAGGTGTCTAGCCAACTACTAGTGCTCTCTATTGAAGTGTGTCTGTAATGCCTATTAGTAAGACTTCAGGATTGTCATGGTGAGTGAAATTACATAGGGGCTCTATAGGCAGGATAGGGGTCGTCCTTTCGGTGACATGCAAATTCCTATTGACAGTAGGGGTTTCTTTCGGAAGGAGGTCATGGCAAGGTCTTTGGGTCTTACCGACTATTGTGCCACTAGCAAACACTTCAGCCAAACATATTGGATTCAGCATGTGCTCTTACCGAAGGCTCCATGACTCCCAGACCGGGGTGTCTTTAGTGAGAAAATTAGTAGGTCTTGCCGACCGCTATCAAAGATTGGTTCTTATATCACCATAGGGTTATCTCCTCGCCAAGAAGTCTCGGCAAAGAAAGAAAGTCTTACCAAATAACAAAAGGGTCAAGCACTTTAGCGGGAGTCTCTTCTTCGGCACATGGTCTTGCCGAAGCCCTCAGGTCTCACTGACCACAAATAGAGGTATGTTTTTTGATGGAAGACATTCCTTCAAAGGGAGCTCTAGGCGAATACATATGGTCAGAGTGACAAGACACAAAGAGGTAGATCTCTTGGTATGACCATAAGGAAATCTTGGCAACACAAAAGTGATTTTTCCAGAAGTCTTACCCACATGAAGGGGTCCCACCAAGGGTCTAAGTTCGAAAAATGGTAAAGCCTTTGGCATAGTGTTTGGCTGAAGAGATGAGGTTACAGTGACACATATGAAGAAAAAGGATACGTGTCGGTATGATTACATAAGTGTCTTTCCAATGGAATCAAAAGAGTTTGGGGAAGAAATCGAGAACTTCGCTATGAGGTCACAATGATGAGTGGTACTTTTGCTAACACAAAGTGAGATTGCCATGGAATCTTGGGGTTCACTGAGATGCCTTGCCAAGGGCATGCACTTGTGTTGATTGGTTTTGGGAGCTCGGTATAACTCCTGTAGCTCGTTGAGGTGTCTTGTCAAATGCCATGTGCTATGCTGATCATCGATAAAATGAAGTCGCATTAGCGAGACACGATAAGTATCTCACCGACATGTGATTCAATGGGAATCACCTTCAAATCAATAGGAAGCTGGCATGGCAAATGTCAAACCAATCAGAGGAAAGCCAAAGGGTGATTCATCGGTCCCCTTGACCGATTGACCACCCCTGTGTAAGAAGATCAATAGGATACAAACTAGATGGACTCCTTCTAAGAATAGATGATGATGGACTAATTCGGGTGATGAGGTTTACATCTGCAGGAAGGCTCGAGGATGTTTTCTAGAAAAATAGTCAATATACAAAGGAGTCCGGGACATGAGCGAAACCGAAAGAAAGATGAAAGATCAATGACTCACAAGGATAGCTATGGCCACTGCTGACGAGAGGTAGGTCAATATTAATAAGGATATTTTGAGCATTCAAGAGAGATTGTAGAAGGACTTCGAAGATGGACACTGAGACAGAATAGTAAATGCAACAACTACCCAGGGGTCAAAAGGACTTCTCCTAAGGATAGAAATCCTTTGTGAGCATGGACAGTAGGGATTCACATTGAATACACAATTGATTTTTTTCAAAAGATCTAAGAGCTGACTCTCCTATAGGATGATTATATTTTGTAAACCCTAGTGAAGGGGACAGTGCATCATTTCTTGTACGTTCTGTATATAAGGCATTCTTGCCTCTTTGGAAAGGTTGGAACCTCTAGAGTTAGAAATTCAAAGTTATAATTTTTTACTGTAAGGACTTCTAGATTAGAAATGGTAGGAATTAGTAAGTTAATAGAAGGAGATAGAGTTTCACCTTGATTCTTAGTAATGAGAGCTTCTTTTATCTTCTTGGTTAGTAGTTAGATTTCATTATAGACTGTAATGCATTTTCTGAATTCTCTTAGTGTAGTTGGAAATAACCTGGAGACACAGATTCTCTGTACACTAGTGATTGTGCCAGCTTTGTAAATATTGCTTATCGATTTTAATAATAGTAGAAGCAATTAGAGTTTAATCTATTTCATGTTGTGTTCTTGAATGATACTTGTCTTACTTTGATCATTTGATTTGTGGAGCCTTTAAGGAATGAAATATTATTTTGGTGTTTTATTTATATGGTAATTAAAATATTTTATGCAAATTAGCACTGTGAATGAAAGAGGTTGTGTGTCAATCACAAGCTTATCTTCTTCTATAGTTTTGGTTTACTAATTCCTTGAAGCTAGAAAGTCTGGTTAAGATTGGATGATCTATTATTCTTTCCTATTCCAAAATGCTCATTTATCCTTTTTTTTTTTTTTAAAAACCCCTGGTTAAAGTAGGTTTCATTTCATGCTTGATCTAAGAACAATCTAGAATCTCAACATGGGCGGTAGCAGATATTCTTTGTTGCATTAATACTAACTAACATACGTACGGTTGAGACCCAACTACAAGGCACATTTGTTAATAGAGTAGAAAGCAAAAGATAGTCCAACTTTAAATAGAGGTAAAAAACCACAAAAATGCTCTCTCAAGTTACCAATGACATGGCTCAACTTCAGTTGAACCCTTCCCAAAACCAAGGGAACTACCCCAATTAGAACAGCAATAACCAAGATACTTATTAGAATAACAACAACTACAACCAAAGAGGTTATCAAAGCCAGAATAGAGGGTATAATCAACGACCATACAACAACAGGAAATGGAATATAGGGCCTTATAATGGTGGAGTCCCCCACAACTATCAAGCGAATGAGGAGAGAGCACATACTACAAATGTGGCTGACCTCAACTTCATGACCAATTGGTGCAGATTACATGATACTCCAACCCATTATGAGGTAAATTTCCCTCAAATGGAGAAATTTGTCAAGATGGCACACAAAGATGCTCACACATTCCAGGGAAATTCACACAAAGGAGGTGACTTGGTGGATACTGCAATGACTTATGAGCTCTTTGAGGAGGAGCCCTTATTCCCAAGGTAGGAAGAGAATGAACTAGAGGAGCATTCATATGATGCCCAAGCTTTTTAGACAAAGGGAGGACACTTCTTGAGAAATCAAGGTAAGGAGCCATTCACTACATCAACACCTCCTAATCACATGGTGCCTCACAATCAAGGTGTTGATAATAATCCTCCTCCACCACAAGGCCTTCCTAATCACCATAACAAGGGTAATCCCTCAGTTGTTTTCAAAACTAATTCAAGTTATAATGCAGAATTTGACATTGTTGTTGAGATGCAGAAAGAAAAAACTTATTTGCCATATTTTGACATTTTGAAATGGTGCCCTGCCCAAAGGGAAATAGTGCTAAAAGTCTTGGAACAAGCTGACAAGTTGAAAGGAAAGAGTAAGGTGACACCTATTGGGGACATGAATGCAACCTTATATAGAAGTAAAGGAGGTACTCCTTTTGAGTTTAAGAATTTTGGGCAAGAACCTACATAACTATTTATTGGATTCAGGAGCTTCAATCAATGTCATGCCATTTTCTATATGTAAGAAGTTAGGATTGAATCTCGTTCAAACCAATAAGAAGGTCAAGCAACTGGAAAAAAAAGAGGTCAATGTAGTGGGAGAATTTAAAAACATACATGTCCAAGTTGGCTCTGATCCTAGAATCCTAACTAACATAGATATTCAAGTGGCAGATATTTTTGAGACCTATGGTATGCTGCTAAGCTGAGATTTGATGAAAAATTTAGGGGGATATCTTGCTCTTGACTTCTCACATATGTGGCTATCATGGAAAGGGATTCCTAATCAGATTAGGATTGAAAGTGAGCGTCACCTTAAGCATATCATCACTGAGTATGATTGTCTCAATGAGGTGGCCTACTTTGACTGAGATGGGGGTTTATAAGCAAGAAGAAATTCTGAACTTCTCGGTTCTCAATCCCAAAGATATGTCAAAACTGAAGTGTCCTAATGCTTCAATTAATGAAAATCAATAGGCCCTGATTAGAAAGCTACAACAAAACCAACTGGTCCTAGGGAAAGACACTAATTTGCTAAGCCTTTTGCTCCCTAATTGGTGTAGGGTACACTATCAAAACCACTCTGAAATAACTTGTCAGCAATGCATTGACATCTCAAGTTAGGTTCCCCAAGCTAAAGAAGCTAGCACAAGTCACCCTGAGACCATTGCAGATTGCTTTTCATTTGAGGCCAAGGAAGAAACTATGTTGACTAGGGATAAGGTGCCTACAATAGGAGTTCTCTCTCAAATAGATCCCACCCCAAATATATTCCTGAATCAACATGTTGATAAAGAGTAGCCCCAAGGATTGTTTGATACCCCTACACTCATGAAGGAAACAAAACTCAACCAATCAACAAAAGGGACAAGTGATTGCTAGGAAAATAACCAGAGGTTAGATGATACAGCTAAGCCAGAATTGCAAAGTATACCTAGAGAATCTTTAGAGAATTCTTCCCCTGTGACTGGTCCCAAGGATCAGAAGCTCCCACCTTTGGCTAGTCCTATTCAAATACCTATGAAAAATTCAAAAGGATTACCCCCAACTGTTGATCAGTTGTGGACCCTGACCTTTGATGGATCTAAGTCCAAAACTAGTTGTGGTGTTGAAATTGTACTAACCAGTCTGAAAGGGAAAGTTTTATTTGCCTCTTATAGGCTGCAATTCGGGTGCACTAATAATGTAACTGAATATGAAGCTATGGCATGGGGACTGATTTTTGCACACAAGAAGAAAGTTATAGCCCTGATGGTCAAGGGAGATTTAGAAGTTGTTGTCAAGCAAGTGCACAGCTAGTACACCTGCCACAATAAAAGGCTGGTAGCATATAGAAACATGGTATGGAACCTAATCAAAGACTTTCACGCCTTTGGGATTAGTCTAATGCCTAGAGAAGAAAATCAAGTAGTTGATTGACTGGTTGTTGCTGCAAGCACCTTGGAACCTATGCAAGGCTCCAAGTTTAAAATATTCTTAGTGGAGCTAATGTCCACCCTAGTTGTTCCTAACAATATCAAGAATTTATAGGTCTTTGATGATGATAGACATGGTTTCTTTAGAAAGAATCTTTGACTCGCACCTAAGGGCTCAAGAGAAGGCATCAACTAAAGAAAAGGGAGGCGAATATGAGACAGTTAACCTGGCTGATTCTGGCCCTGAAAGGAATGTCTACATTGGGAAGGCTTACCCTAAAGTAATTAGAGAAGACATACTGAGGGCACTCAAAAGGGATATTTCTGTGATAGCCTGGGGATATGAAGGGCTACATACATTCGATGGTTTGGTTATGATTCACACTATCCCCTTGAAGCCCGAAGTTAAACCCTTCATATAGAAGCATTGCCCTGTTAATGCTTTGATTGAACCATTGATCTATAAAGAAGTTCAGAAATTACTCTCGGGAAGGATAAAATTTCTTGTGTGCCATTCAACTTGGGTGGATAACTTAGTCCTAGTTCATAAGAAAAACAGGGAGATCAGACTATACGTGGACTTCAAAAATTTGAATAAAGCCTCAGAAAAGGATAATTACCCTCTCCCTTCCTTGGATGAAGTCTTGTAGACTGTCAATGGGGTACATATGATGTCATTCCTAGATGGATACTTTGGATATAATCAGGCGACGTTCAACTATGAGGACAAAATGAAGATGACTTTCACTACCAATTGGGGGATGTTTGCATATAGAAGGATGCCATTCAGCCTAATAAATGTTGGGGCAACCTTTCAGCATGCAATGGACATAGCTTTCAAGGACCTGATTCGAAAATGCATTATTGTCTACATTGATGACCTGATAGTGTTCTCCAAGGATCGACTCAATCATGTCGCCAATTTGGCTAAGGTTCTCCAGAGATGTATTCAATATTTCATTTCCTTGAATCCCAACAAGTGCGTGTTCGGAGTCATAAAGAGAAAACTTTTGGGAAATATAATCTTAGAAAGAGGAATTTCAATCGACCTAGACCGAGTCAAATCTATTCTAAAGATCACCTGGCTAGGAAGCAAGAAAGAAATGAATTCCTTCTTCAGGAAAATTAATTTCATGAGAAAGTTCATCATGGGCTTTGCAAAGATTGTAAAGCCTCTGAATGAAATGATGAAAAGGAATGCCAAGATGGAGTGGATAGAGGAGGCAAAGGTCGCATTCGCACAAGTCAAGTGATCCATTTTAGAAGCACCCATGCTTACCAGTCCCGATTACCTCAAGTCATTCTACATTTACTCTTTCACCTCTAAGCATTCATGTGCGGTTGTATTAACCCAACGACAAGAAGAGGCTGAGGAAAGACCAATTGCATTCATGAGTTCTCCATTAAAGAATGTAGAAATCAAATATTCACCTCTGGAAAAGCAAGCCTTCATGCTGGTTCAAGCTATCAAGAAATTATGACATTACATCCTTCAAAGTCAAGTCGTCGATGTAGTTCCTGATGCGGCTATGAAGTCCCTACTGATGCAGAGTGAACTAGGAGAAAGTAAAGGCAACTGGATGGCTATCTTGTAGGAATTTGACCTAGAGATGTGTCCCATGAAACTAGTTAGGGGCATGGGTTTATCCTAGTCCATGGCGAATGCCGGTGATAATATTGTCTATCAACAATACATAGCCCAATCCTTTTCTGACCATCCTTGGTATGCTGATGTTTTCCACTTGATGCTTAACAATCATTGTTCAGACGGGATGAATTCAACTCAAAGGAGAGATCTGAGACTAAAGAGTTCTCATTATATGTTCAAAGGAAGTTTTCTATATAGGAGGAACTTCGAAGGAATATACCTAAGGTTCCTTGATCATCAAGAGGCCAAGCAAGTGATCTCTGAGTTTTAAGGGAAACATGGTACAGGTCATCAGTCCTTTTGACCAATTGACCACCCGTATGTAAGAAGATCAACAGGATACAAACCAGATGGACTCCTTCTATGAACAGATGATGATGGACTAATTCGGGCAATGAGGTTCAGATTTACGGGCGAGCTCAAGGAAGTTTTCCAGAAAAATAGTCAATATACAAAGGAGTCCAAGACATGAGGGAAACCAAAAGAAAGATGAAAGATCAATGACTCATAAGAACAGTTGTGGCCACTGTTGATGGGAGGTAGGCCAATAATAATAAGGATATTTGAAGCATTCAAGAGATATCGCAAAAGGACTTCAAAGATGGACACCAAGATAGAAGAGTAAATGCAGCAACTATCCAAGGGTCAAAAGGACTTCTCCTAAGGATAAAAATCCTTTGTGAGCATGGACAACAGGGATTCACGTTGAATGAACAATTAATTTTCTTCAAAATATCTGAGATCCAACTCTCCTATAGGATGTAGTTATTTTGTAAACCCTAGTGCAAGGGAAAACACATGCTTTCTTGTAAGTTATGTATATAAGCCATTCTTGCCTCTTTGGAAAGATTAGAACCTCTAGAGTTAGAAATTCAGAGTTAAAACTTTTTAGTGTAAGGACTTCTAGATTAGAAATGGTAGGAATTAGTAAGTTAATAGAAGGAGATAGAGTTGCATCTTGATTCTTAGTAATGAGAGCTTCTTTTTTCTTCTTTGTTAGTAGTTAGATTTCAGTATAGACTGTAATGCATTTTCTGAATTCTCTTAGTGTAGTTGGAAACAATCTGGAGACACAGATTCTCTATACACTAGTGATTGTGCTAGCTTTGTAAATATTTCTTATCGGTTTTAATAACAGTAGAAGCAATCAGAGTTTAATCTACTTCATTTTGTGTTCTTGAATGATACTTGTCTTACTTTGATCATTTGATTTGTGGAGCCTTTAAGGAATGAAATATTATTTTGGTGTTTTATTTAAATGGTAATTAAAATCTATTATGTGAATTAGCACTGTGAATGAAAGAGGTGTGTAATTCACAAGCTTATCTTGTTCTACAATTTTGGTTTACTAATTCCTTGAAGCTAGCAAGTCTGGTTAAGATTGTATGATCTATTATTCTTTCTTGTTCCAAAATGCTAGTTTATCTTTTTTTTTATTTCTTTAAAAACCCCTAGTTAAAGTAGGTTTCATTTCATGCTTGATCTAAGAACAATCCAAAAGCTCAACACCAGTAAGCCCCTTGAATATTAGTGTTGCATTGACCATTGAGTAACATTAGTACAGTTGAGACCCAACTACAAAGACCTTGGGAGTTAAGGCATCCATTTATTGCCTTTCTCTTTCAGGAGAAGCAGAATAGCAATATTCTTCTTGCATTGTTGTTGTGCAAAAATCACCATCAAAACAACCCTTAGTTCCATCTTTTGATAGGTTGGAGAAGTACAAGGTCAGATGAAACCCTAAGAAGTGTGTCTTTGGCATACAATCAAGAAAATTACTAGGATATATAGTATCAATGAGAGGTATAGAGGTAGATGCAGCAAAGGTAAAGGCAATCCTCAAGATGGAGGCACCAAAAAAATTAAAGCAATTGAGAGGTCTCTAAGAAAGGTTCTAATCCATTCGAAGATTCATAAACATAGTTGGTAGACAAAAAAAAACCATACTCTTACCTACTCCACAAGGGAGTAGCGTACAAATACGATATAAAGTGTGAAGATGCACTCAACAAAATCAAAGAATATCTATTTACACCACTAGTCTTAATGCCACCAATCCCAAGAAATCCATTGATTCTTTGTGTATCAGCAATATTAGCATCCCTTGGAGCTCTCCTAGCTCAGCATGATGAAAATGATACAGAAAGGGCCATTTATTACATCAGCAGAACATTGGTTGGCCATGAGCTAAACTATTCATTCATCAAGAAATCATGCCTAGCAGTAGTGTTTGCATCTCATAAATTCAAACATTACATGTTAGCACACAAAATAAAGCTCATTGCCAAAATTGACCCTCTCAAATACTTGTTGTCAAAAGAAATGCTCATAGGAAGAATGTCCAAGTGGGTATGATACTGTCAGAATATGACATAGACTATGTAGAGAGGAAAGCAATCAAAGGCCAAGTCATCACAAATCATCTTGCAGAAGCACCAGTTTATTTAGAGAATCCTCTTATCTCATAGTTTCCAGATGAATCTACTTTTAATCTCAACGTAGCTGACCACTGGAAACTGTACTTTGATGGCTCATACAAACAACATGGATCAGGAGCTGGCATTTTCTTTGTCATCCCACAAGAGGATTGCATACTAAGGTCCTACAAACTAGAATTTCCATGCACCAATAACATTGCAGAAAGGAGGCTTTAACCATAGGTCTTAGAATAGTAGTGCAGTGGAATATTATAGCTCTCAGAGTATACAGAGACTCTGAATAGATAATAAATCAAGTGAATGATGAATACCAAACCAAGGATGACAAGCTCACTCCATACAATAAATTGGTGGAGGCTCTCAAAGAATCCTTCATCAAAATTACATTTGAGCAGATTCCTAGAGACAACAACAGAGTAGCAGACACCATGGCAACAATTGGGTCCCTATTGGACATCCCCAACAATGATACCAAATATGAATTCTTGCTAGAGAAACTTCTTGTGCCCACATTCGAGGTACTAGAATCAGAATTTGTGTGCAAAATTGTTTGTCTCAGTGATCCTTGGTACCATGACATTTATACATACCTGTGAATAGGAGTCATACCCGCCGACTTGCATTCAAACCTAAAATGAACCTTTGTAAAAAAGGCTTCTTGATTGATCATCCTAGGAGATACCCTATATTGTAGGAGCATAGAAGGAACCCTACTATGCTACTTAAACACTGAGGAGGTAGTGACCATCCTAACTGAAGTACTTAACAGTATCTATGGTTTGCACTCGAGTGAAATGACCATATGTAAGGAATTACTAAGGATGGGGTATTATTGGCCCATAATGGAATGAGAAGCACATGACTATCCTAGAAGGTGTCTACAATGTCAACAGCATGAGGACATCATCCATGCTCCAGATCAAGAGCTTCATCCTATCGTCACACCATGGCCCTTTTCGTAGTGGGGACTTGATCTCATTGGAAAAATCATGCCCACTTCATGTAACGACCACAAATTCATCATAACCACAACAAAGTACTTTACTAAGTGGGTGGAATCCATACCCATGATGTATATAACTGGAAAGAATTCAAAATTCATCTTGAACTATCTCATTTCTTGCTATGGTGTTCCACAAGCCATTATCTCAGATAATGGGACACCATTCAAGAATTAGGAGGTTTGTGACTAATGCAAAAAATTCAAAATCCAGCATCGCTTCTCCACCCCAACTATCCCCAAGGAAATGGCCAAGCAAAATGTACAAACAAAACCATTCTAGATATCCTCAGGAAAACAGTCAATGACGCAGGTCATGACTAGCATTTATAGCTTAATCCCCCCCTTTGTGTGTATCAAACTAGTATCCACACACCTACCGGTGCTAGCCCTTTCTCCCTACTCTATAGATCAAAAAGAGGTACTCCTCATTGAGATTGAGCTCCCATCACTTAGGATATCACTACAAAACCTCATCATAAATGAATAGTATCGAGTATCAAGATTGAATGAGCTGGAGTTGCTGGATGAGTGACGTATAGATGCTTTAAATAAATTACAAGTCTATCACAATAGACTCAAAAGGAGCTATAATAAGAAAATAAGAAGTAGAACTTTCCAAGTTAGAGAACTAGTATTAAAGGAGAATCAGAAGAATGTCCCAAACCCAAGCAGCAAAGGAAAATTTGAACCCCATTGGTTAGGACCATTCATTATCATAGCAAGTTATAAGTTAGGGGCATTTCAGTTATCAACACCCAAAGGGGAACCTCTAGAAGAGCCCAAGAATAGCTCTCATCTCAAAAAGTTTTATGCCTAAATCTTACAAGGTATAGAACCAAAAAATACAAAAACAAAAGAAAATGTCCTAAAAAAATGGTTACTTTGGTGAAAACCTGGCAAACAGGCATCTTGGTGACAACAAAAAAAAATCAAAAAGCAAAAAATTAGAAAAATGATCAAAAATAGTAAAAAGAAAAAAATATTCCTTTAGTGAAAACCACTTCGGTGGTACTTTGAACAAGTACCTTGGTGAAAACCTGGCAAATAGGTGCCTTGCATAAATAAGCACTTTCCATCCACCAAGATCTTTACTGATTGTTCTACATCATCCATCCATTACGCTTCCATCATCCATTGAATTCGAGTCTCCATACATCACTCATCCACCTACATATGCATCATAGCTTAGTCCGGTGTTCACATCATGATTTCTCCTATTACTACTTGACTCATCCTTAAGGCCAGTTTGTCTTGCCTTTATCGCAGTAGTTTATTGCATGACACTAGGGGCATGTTCTTATTGGATTGGATTCATGTATGTTCTTAAAATCCTCAACATCAGAAAATCCAGAAAGAACACCAAAACATATCAAAATCACCAAAATAGGTCAAAATTCGGTTAAAAATCCAAAAAATTCAGTCATCTTGTCAAACTACGGGTCTCTGAGCCTTGAATGTAGGCAAGATTGATCTTTGATCATCCCCCAAGACACTTAGATCAGTCCTTTAGGAGTATGTCATAATAAACTGACATTTCATCACATAGATCTTCACCTGTAAATCAGTCAACCCATCAGTCAAACTACGTGGTCTTTACATGTATAACGTAGGCAAGGCTAATTTGTTGATGAGCCCCCAAGGACTCTAGGATAGGTCTTTAGGTTAGTCTCTTGTTCAAAATTTTAAAAAACCCCAAAACATTAGAAAATAAAAAATCAAACATTTGAAAATGTCAAAAAATACCAAAAACAGCCTCAAAATATTGCAAAATGTCAAAAACATCCAAATATTTGAAAAAATCCATCCATCTCATCTCGCTTGCACCTGCAATAAACACCACTCATAATAAACTGATCGTCATCCTCAACCTTTGGTGAAATAGTTAGAAACAAGTCTAGGAGGTTAAAAGTGAAAACTCAAAAATGTCAAGTTCTTAGTCAGCTTATAGACACTTATATACTTTTGTGGACCTAATGGGAGACTGTGAGACAAGTCATGAATTTTTTTTCATGAATCTATTTGTTCAATCTCTAAAGGAGGATGCTATAGATTGGTTTTTATGCTTACCAATATGTTCTATACCTTCATGGAATGAATTAATGGTAGCATTTATAGAAAATTTTGGTGAAAGAATTAATCCAAGTTCAGTAAGGAGAAAAATCATGGAAATTCAAAAAGATGAAGATGAGTTAGTCCCAACTTTCAATGTTAGGTTTGCAAAGGTAATAAGAGATATTCCTAAAAATATGAGACCAAGTGATGCAGAATGTTTGGTTATATATTTTGGTGCATTTGATGAAGAAATTAGTTATTTGTTGAAAGATAAGGAACCCTTAACATTGTATCATGCATATCAAATTGCCATGGACATTGAAAAAAGCTTGAGGTACTCAATGATGAAGGGTTATATGGCTACGAGTGTTGGTTATTTTAGCACATCTCATATAAGCGGATCTGATAATAGAAGTAATTCTCATGATATAAATGCTTCTACTATTTTGCTTTGTCCATTATTACCCAAGGTAACTAATGGAGAATTGCAAATTGAGCATCAACCAATTTTGGTCCTTACTGGTAAGATATCTTTTGTCCAAGGATTGTCTGACATAAAGAGGAATGAGGGAGAATCACCATATGGTTTGTTTGTGTGATCCTAAGAATTTTACCCTACTCTAATGTGCAAAATAACTCAAAAAAATGCAACTGATAAAAGACTAAGGACACTTCAAGATTAGCCTAAAGAGTGATAAAACAAGAAGAAAAATGGACAAAACAAGATGCAAATGATTTCACCTTCCTTGCTGTTGATGACTCCTTGGTTGGCCCTTGATTTAGATGGATTTGTGTGCTTCTTGGATGGCTTTTGATGTAGCTAGATGCAAGATTGAATGTGCAAAATGATTAAAATGGATGGCTAGATGATAGTGAATGATTGAGAATGCAAATTGGCAGCATGTAGTTATAAAATGGCTAAGTGTTCCCAAAATTCCCTTGAAGAGGGGGTATTTATAGGAGAATTTGAATTCTCTAGAGAATTCAACAGTCAAGATGCATCCAACAAGGCCAAGATGAAGGGCTATGGTGGCTTGAGAACACACAAGCCCTCACATCCTGACATGTGGATGGTAAAGTGGCTAAGGGGATATGAGGT
This sequence comes from Sequoia sempervirens, assembly GCA_007258455.2. Lineage (NCBI taxonomy): Eukaryota > Viridiplantae > Streptophyta > Pinopsida > Cupressales > Cupressaceae > Sequoia > Sequoia sempervirens. The sequence goes on from VDFB02358134.1 coordinate 43,597,113, forward strand.
GGAGGTGAGGTGTCCAAAAGGTACATGAGGTGGAGGAAGGACAAGTACCTTGCAAGTACATTGGGAGATGGGAAGAATCTTGGGTGAATAAAAGTGAATTAAAAATTTACAATGATTGGAAGAATCTGGTGGATAAGACAATATTCCCAAAAGGTGGGAATTTGTCACATGTGACTTGATGTGACAAGTCAAAGGTTCTAGAAGATGCATGGGAAAAGGGGATTCTTGGAGGAATAAAAAAGGAATTAAAAATTCCTTGGGGATGGAGAGAGTTGTCAAGGTACTGATTAAGATTAATTAATCAGTAATTAGAAGATAATTAGGTCATTAGAAGTCAACTTTCAAAAGTTGGAGGATGTGACACATCCTAATCAAGGATTAGGCATGTGCACATCCCTAATGAATAAATTAGGAGATAGATTAGGATTAGATGAAAATGACATGTGAGGAATTAAATAAATGTAATATTTATTTAATTCATTTGATGAAAAGGGGATTAAAGAGGGTAAGGTATTTAATTATTAATTAAATACCTTAGGGATTTGGTAGAATTAAAGATATTAATTAAATAATAGTAATATTACTTAATTAACTCGGATAAGAGGATGTTTAAACGAAAAGTGATAAATTTGGATAAATTAAGTGTCCAAATTTGGATGCCTACATTTTGCCCCTCTTTGAGATGGTGCTATGATGTTGCATCATTTCAAAGAATATTAGAATATAGAACCTAGAAGAAGATGGTTAGATTGGAAAAGATGCCCCAATTGTCAAAGGGATGACTAGGAAGAAAGACGATGGGGCTGAAGATGAAGAGTAGGGATTGAGGATGCCCCCTCGAGAGGACATGCGGGTTGAAGAGAACACGTGTGTGCTCTCAAAATAAATGATGTGATGCAAGGGGAGATGATGCGAAGTGATGGAAAAAAGAGAAGAAGTGATAGGAGATGGATGAAGCACAAATGGATTTTTGGAAAATAGGTGATGTTGCCCCAGTCAAGGTACAAGCCAAAATGGGTTGATGATGGATAGAGTGTTGTCAATGAGGGAATTAAGGATCCCAAAACAACACGAGAATAGGGAAGGATACATCCCACTAAGTGGTATTGATGAATGAAGGATACATCCCAAAACACCACAGGAATAATACCTCCCGATGATGATGATGAAAGTGTTGTTGACGAGGGAAGGATACATCCCAAAACAACACCAAAGGGATAGGGAAGGATAATAATGGATGATGATGATGATGGGTCAAGGCTGGTAACAAGACTGGGGACAAGACCAAGGATGTGATGAGGTGATTTGTACGAGATTGAACAGATGAGGTGAAGATTGATATGTGAGATGGAGAGAAGGATCTTAAGATTTGGTTTGATATCCAAAGATTTGGACTGCAGATGGACGAAAGCTTAGATTAGGGGTTTAGCGAAGCTCAGATTGGGATAAGATTAAAGCTTAGATGAGGATTGGATTGAAAACTAGAATGAGTGAAGGATATTATTGGATTGATTCTACACCGAGTTCCAGGGTTTAAAGGGCGTAAGGTGTTGACAATCAGATTTTTTTCCAATTTGGCAATTTTCAAAAATTGTCAAATTTTTCCATTTTAGGAAACATCATGGATAGACTTTTGGGAGTCCAAATTTTGTCTAAGAAATACCCAATATTGAGATAGGATGAATTGCCAACCAACATCCCAAATTTGAGATATGCATTTTGAGTTATGAGTGAAAACAATTTTTCAAAATGTTGGAAAAAAAAACTAGATTGGGATTTTGAGGGTCAAGATGAAAGTTTTAGGCCCCAAAAATGTGCCAAAATAGGTTCCAATGGCTTTTGAACAAACTAGTTAGAAATCCACTTATTATCTCATAATGCAACCACCCATCAAATTTCAGCTCAAACGGACACCCGAGTCAAAAGTTATGGCCTCCGGAAGTGTCGGTGTAAAAATCAAAAATCAATTTTTAAAATTTCAACACATGGGTTTTGTTCGTTAGGAAAAATAAGGAAATGGATCAGGATCAGATTGTTTTAAAAAGTCAAAATTTAGTGGAAAATCAGGGGGAAAATTTGGGGTGGGGTGTAGCCGCCCCGAAAGGGGGGCGGTTCCGCCCCGAACAGGGGTGGTTCTGCCCTGCTGTGGAGGGGCAGTTCCACCCCGACAGGGGGTGGTGCCACCCCAGATGGGGGCGGTTCTACCCCGCTATGGTGGGGTGGTTTCGCCCCAATAGGGGGCAGTTCCGCCCCGACAGGGGCAGTGCCGCCCCAGACAAGGGCGGTTCCACCCCGCTGTAGCGGGGCGGCTCCGCCCCAACAGGGGGCGGTGCCGCCCCGACCTGGGGTGGTTCTGCCCCACTGCGGTGGGGTGGTTCTGCCCCAACAGGGGGTGGTGCTGCCCCGCTGCGGCAGGGCAGTTCTGCCCGGCTGCGGCGGGGGGGGTCCAGAGGGGAGGACAGAGGAATAAAAGGGGGAAAAGAAAGGGCAAATAGATAGGAAAAAAGATGGAGGGATGAGGGGGACTTGTGAAAAAGGATGAAGGGGATGGGGAATGCATGCAAGATGATAGAAATAAAAAATGAAATGCAATTCTAAATGCAATTTGCCATCTTCAGAGCACTGATTTTTGCTATAGCATAAGACACCAGGTGCCAGGGTATGTGGAACCAAGGCGAATTAGTGTCTAATGCATAAAACAAACACAACAGACAATAAGGCTATCCCAACACCCCAAAGTCAGAAAGACCTTGGTTGGGCCAGGTATTGAGATAACCATAAGCAGAAAATGATGCCCCAGCATAACATAAGACCTCGAGGATCTTGGTGGGTACTACGTGGGACAACCAAGAAGACACAATCAAACAAAAGATCAAGATATGCCCCTATGTTGACCAATCAAAACACACCATAATATGATGGATCATGGCGGCCCTGACAAGTGATCATAGGGAACAAAATCCAAAAGTATCAAAATATCGCAATTGAGTTCAAATGTCCTTTGCCATAGGATCAAAAGGGATGGATGGGGTTGATGAGGTCTGTTAGGAAGGATGCATCATGTTGAGACCAAAGATGATGGATACTAAACTAAAAGATCGTTATGACTTGGGATGCACAAAATCGATTGGATCTCATGATACAAGTGGATCTCGTTTGTTAAGAACCAGCTAGATAAGTAAGGGCATAGCTTGACGACATGACACAAGGGAGATAAGACATGAGATTAACACACCCTAAAGACCTAGGGGCTCGGGGGGCTGATCAAATATTAACCTTGCCTACGTAAAAGTGCAGAGCCCTCGTAGTTCGATAAAATGCTAACGACTAACCAAGATGGAGACCTTGATGGATGGTAAAGATAGGATGGACAAAAGGAGTAAAGTGGATAATGGCGATCAATGAGAGACAATAGACGATAGATGATAAAGGAGCCCTGGGGGCTAATCAAGTGATCGACCTTGCCTACGTGAAAGTGCAGGGGCAATGTAGTTCGACAAGACCAAAGGCAAAATGATGGATAAAGGATGATAAGATGATAGGATAAGTGGATAAAAAGATGGGACCGATATGACAAGATAGGATAGACTTGTTGGATTGGATAGGATGATGATGATCACATAAAGCTCAAAAATGGGATAGTTATCCAAAGCATTAAAATGACTTGGGATGATGATATGATAGATAGATGAGTGATGAAAAGTGATAGGGGATTGGAAATATGTGCAAGAGAAGCAAGGGTGATGATGATGAGATAAATGGCATTAGGTTGCATGGGGGGAGGCCTATAGCCAGATACCAATGAAAAGGGATTGTGAGATGGGATGAGATGGGATGAGGATAAAGATATAGGGATGGGGGAGGGGAGGGATTATTTGGATGGATAGGAATATAAGGATTGGGAGATGAAAGGGATGCTAGGATAGATGGATACGAAGATAAGGATGGGGAGATGGATAGGGACATAAGGATTGGGAGATGAAAAGGATGCTAGAATAGATGGATATGAAGATAAGGATGGGGAGATGGAAGGGATGTTGTGATAGATGGATAGGGACATAAGGATTGGGAGATGAAAGGGATGCTAGGATAGATGATGTCTCCAAGGATTATGTCACAAAGGAAGCGGATGCCCCTACTGTAGATATGTCATATATGAGGAGGCATGAGGAATAAAAGACAAGTGGATGGGAAGATAAAGGAGATAACTAGATGAGGATAGGATGGGTGGCTAAAGAATATGATAGAGCATGGATGAAGGGAATGTATACCAATAGGTGTCCAAAGCATGCATAGATAGGTGCCCCTATTTTGATCAAGATCACAAGAAGGATGGAGGGAATGGGAGATAAATGGGATATGATGGTAGGATACAGAAGATAGGTGGGATGGGG